>CM034153.1:706138418-706877482 GCA_019776745.2 Taxus chinensis | reverse complement strand
ACTCAAGGAAATGTTTGATTTTAATATAAAATTTTATTTATTTTAATCAACAGCACCACACTCAATTTGTAATTTATTATTTATTTATTTTGGAAATCAATTAATATAGTTTCATATCATAATTTAAATATATATTCCAGCAAAATAAATAAAAGAACCATAATAATTTACTCTTTTATTTAATTTCTTTTAAAAATTTACAGAGAATGAACTCATCTCAATTTGACAATGGACTTTGCTATGCTCAATTCCCGGTCCACTTGGATGTAAGCACCAGAACCATGGCCACATTAACGAGGGGAAGAAAATATGCTTAAAAGCACAAATCGATGCCCTGGCCAGGAACCATCCGGGGTTGTACTCTGTACCCCCGATTAGGACCCCTCGGGAGTCCCTCCCTCTTGCCCACAACCCTGTTTATAAACCTAGCTTTCCTGGAAAATTTCCACAAATTCTTTGAAATTTCCAAAGATATTTTCTTTTTCTTTTTTCTTCTTTTTCCCCCCGGATCCTCAACAAGTCTTACAAGCCATTTAAATATTACTTTTTCCAATTCGGTTTCATTACCAAAGGTTACAACGGTAACTTCCAAATTACAAATTTACAATTAGTTTAATGTAAATAATAATGTCCCAACAACTTCCTCTCTAATTAAACCTTCTCATTTTTTTATTTTGAAGTTACACATCAATATTCCAAAGTACTCATGATATATATATATATATATATATATATATAATTTTTTTTGTTAACCAATATCATATCAGGGATTTTAGCACATCACAATCCTCCCCCCTTGATTCAGCTATTGTCCTTAGTAGATCCAGAGCTACTCTGAAAAACACCACACACAAAAAACACGAGTGATTAGTAAAACAGATCAAGATATTGTTCTTTAAGATAATTTTCTCTTTCCCAAGGAGCGCTATCCACATCACAAGAAGACCATTTTACTTTAATTTCTTTAATTTCTCTGTTCCTAAGTTTCCTAGTTCTAGTTTCCAAAATCATTTCTGGTTCAATTTGAAACTCACAAGTAGGTTCTATAGTTATGTTCTTCCAATCCACAACATGTTTATCATCAAAAACATATCTTTTCAACAAACTCACATGAAAAACATTATGAATTCTAGACAACTCAGGAGGTAGAGCCAATTTATATGCCAAGGTTCCTATTCTTTCAATAATTTCAAAAGGCCCACAAAAACGAAGAGCAAGTTTAACATATTTCCCTAACTTCAAAGAACTCCTTTTTGGTTTAACTTTCAAAAACACTTTATCACCTACAAAAAACTCTCTAACTGTCCTCTTACAATCAACAAACTGTTTATGTCTATCCTGAGCAACTTTCATAATCTATTTTTCCCTAGATATGATTTCTTCCATTTCTTTTACGTTGTCATTGCCATACCAGGATCTATGCTCGAGATTAGACCAAGAAATAGGGGTAGCACAATTTCTACCATAAACAGCCTCAAAGGAGTCATCTTAGTAGAAGTATGGTAACCTTGATTGTAAGCAAATTCAATCAAGTGTAAATATTGCTCCCAGTTTTTGGGTTTATCCCCAGTATACATTCTAAGCATGTCCTCTAAAATTCTATTAATCCTTTCAATTTGGCCATCAGACTCAGGATGATATGCAGTGCTAAATTTTAAGCTAGTACCCAACTCATCAAATAAAGATCTCCAAAACAAAGAAGTAAATCTAGGGTCTCTATCAGTTACAAGATTTTTAGGAATTCCATGCAGACGAAATATCTCTTTGGAAAATAAATGAGCTACATCAGAAGAAGAAGACTTAATTTTAGTAGGAAGAAAATGAGCCATTTTAGTTAATCTATCAACAACAACAAGAAAAGAATCATGTCCATTCCTAGTTTTAGGCAAACCAGTAATAAAATCCATACTAGGAGATTCCCATTTCCAGTCAGGTATAGGTAAAGGTTGTAACAAACCAGGTTTACTACATTGCTCAGTTTTTACCTTTTGACAAGTCATACATTTACGCACATAATCACGAATGTCTTTTTTCATCTTTGGCCAAAAATAAATTTTCTTAATAGAGGAGTAAGTTTTATGAAACCCAGGATGACCATCTATAGGTATGTCATGAGAATCTTTCAAAATTTGTTGCTTTAGATTAACAAGATTAGGAATGCACATTTTATTTTTATAATACAATAATCCACAATTATCAAGAAAATAATGAGAGATTTTATCCTGCAAATGCACATTTTGAGTTCCATTTTTCAAACCAACATATATATCACAAAAATATTTATCAGTATGTAAAGCTTCTTTTATAACTTCCTCAAAATGACTTCTTTTTACAGACACAACATTACAATAAATTCTTTTTCTACTTAAAGCATCAGCCACAACATTTTCTCTACCAGGAACATACTGAATATCAAAATCATATTGGCTTAACAATTCAACCCATCTTCTTTGCCTCATATTTAACAAGGGTTGTGTGAAGATATATTGTAAACCTCTATGATCAGTTTTCAAGACAAATTTATTTCCTAACAGATAGTGTCTCCAAATCTTTAAAGCATGAATAATTCCAAGCAATTCTAAATCATGAGTAGGGTAGTTTTTCTCAGTAGACATTAATTTCCTAGAACCAAAACAAACAACTCTATTTTCTTACATTAACACACAACCAATTCCAGAATTACAAGCATTAGTAACAATGGTAAATGGTTTAGAAAAATCAGGAGTGCATAATACAGGTGCAGTAATTAAAGCCTCTTTTAATTTATTAAAAGCAAGGTCACACTCTTCATTCCAACAATACTTTCTATCCTTTTTAGTTAAATCAGTAAGTGGAGAAGCAATTCTTGAATAGTTTTTAATAAATCTACGATAAAAACCAGATAATCCAAGAAAAATTCAAACTTCATGGAATCTTTAGGTATATGCCATTCTTCTACAACTTTTACTTTTGATGGATCGGGGGCAATACCTTTTTCAGAAATAATATGGCCTAAATAAGAAACTTCCTTTTTAAAGAATTCACATTTACTCAGTTTCCCAAAAATTTGATGCTTCCTTAAAGTTTCTAACACCATTCTAAGATGATTTTTATGTTCCTCTTTAGTTTTAGAATAAATCAGAATGTCATCAAGAAAAATGATCACAAACACATCTAGAAAAGGATGAAAAACATCATGCATCAAAGTCATAAAAGTGGCTGGAGCATTAGTCAAACCAAAAGGCATCACAACAAACTCATAATGGTTATATCTAGTACGAAAAGTAGTTTTAGGAATATCAGACTCTTTAACTCTAATTTGATGATAGCCAGAACGTAGATCAATTTTAGAAAAAAATTTAGCACCATTTAACTGATCTAACAAATCATCAATTCTAGGCAAAGGATACTTGTTTTTAATAGTCACTTTATTCAACTGCCTATAGTCTATGCATAGTCTCATGGTGCCATCTTTCTTTTTAACAAACAAAACAGGAGCACCCCATGGAGAAACACTAGGTCTGATTTTTCCTAATTTAATCAATTCAGCCAATTGAATTTTTAACTCAGCCAATTCAGGTATGGATTGCCTATATGGTACTCTAGAAATAGGTTCGCTACCAGGAACAATGTTAATAGCATGCTCAACAGATCTCCTAGGAGGTAACTCTTCAACGCCAGAAGGAAAAACATCCATAAACTCATTAACTAAGGGATGAACATCAACATCTATTTTTACTTTTCCATTATTTTCAGTCACAATAACACAAAATATTTTACATTTTTCCTTAATACATATTCTAACTTGAATAGAAGAAATAGTTTTCAAAGTAAGAGGTCTTTTCATTCCTTGCAGAACATGAGTATTTTTACAAAAGTCTTGAATACAAACTTGCTTGCTTTCGCAACTAATAAGAGCATGATTTCTTTCTAACCAAGTCATTCCTAGAATAGCATCATACTGACCCAAATTCAACACATGAAAATACTCCATAGAAGTAAAACTATCAATTCAAAATTCTAAGTCTTCCACTAAAGCTCCAGTTTTTCAGACTATTCTTCCATCTGCCATCTCTACCAAAATTGGTTTTATGTTTCTAGAAAACAAATTCAAATTTTTAACTATTTTAGGAGAAATAAAACTATGACTACTTCCATAATCAATCAAGAAAATAAGATCGATACCATTAACAAATCCTGATAATTCTACTAAAGACACTTGTTTATGAATAGTACCCGTGTCCACAACAGCAAAAACTTTCATTTTTTCTTCTTTTTTCTCCTCCGTCTTCTGCCCCTTTGTTTTCCCACTTTTTCTTTTTATGAGGACAACCTCTACGAAGATGATTTCCACCACAATTCCAACACTTAATATCTTCAGGTTTTAATTTTTCATAATCTTTCCTTCCTTGTTGATTTTTAAACTGAGAGTTTTTACATTGAACATTTTCTGTGAAGGGTCTCTTTCTATTCTTGAACTGAAAACTAGTATTTTTCTTTTTGAACTCATCCCATTTTTGAATAATCACAGTTTTAGATTTCTCAAATTGTTCTGTGATTTGTGTGGCCTCATCTACTAACTGCGGTTTACCACACCAAACATTTGATTTATACTCTTCCCTCAAACCATTTATAAATCTGACCACTCTATCAAAACCAGTAATAAAAGGTACAAATCTATTTAATTTTTCAAAAAATTGCTTATATTCATTCACATTTTTCAAACATTGCTTCAAATCAAAGAACTCATTTTGTCGTTGCTGCAAGAAATGATCAGAGAGATACTTCTTTTTAAACAAGCTTTTAAATTTACTCCATTTAACCTTGTGAGGTTTAAGCTTTTCAGTTTTTAATGTGTCTTCCCACCAGTTTAAAGCAGTGTCTTTTAATTGAAAAGCAACAATTTGAGTTCTTCCTAGCTTACTAGTCCTTTGTAATTCAAAATACCTTTCTAAATTTGTTAACCAAGTTTCAACTTGTTCACCTGACCCTACTTCTCCAGCATATTCAAACAATTTAATTTTCCTAGCAAATAATTGCATTTCCTTTGAACTTCTATGACTACTAACATTTTCTTTTTCAGAATCAGAAGAACTAGAAGAATCAGAAGAACTTTCCATTTTCTCAATAGAAGTAGATTCATTATCAGAAGGTGCTTTTCTCTTTCTAGTAGATTTTTCCGATTTAACAAATTTATCTCTCTTGTTTTTACAAATGATTTCTGCAAATTGATTTTTCAAAGATTCTAATTGCAAGGTAAGATTTTCAACTTCCCTTCCCAATTGTTGATTTTGTCATTCCAGTTGCTCATTGTATTCTGCACCCTCCGAGTAACTCATCCCTGCAATGTGATATCCACTATCTGGAGATACAAACAAAACAAATAAAAAAATCACTTACTTACAGGACTCATAACTCACAGTCAAGGACATAAAAAACGCTCTGATACCAAATTGTAAACACCCCTTTCCCCCGCACCAGGAAAAGGGCCGCTGACACCATTTATCATATCGACAAACAATCATACACAAAACAATACTTCCTACACCAAATTATACAAGGTAAAAATATTTTCTACATAAAAAAAATGATGACATATTACCATATAACAAATCCTACTAATGTATTATAAACACTTGCATTAACTACCTATTTAATTATATTTATATCTACTACACATATCCTCAAATTATATCCATTATCTTTATAAATATAAAAACATTAAAATAATATTTTTTATATTTATATAATGCTAAACTAAAAAGATAAAGACTATTTTTTTTTTAAAATAATAATAAATAAAACATTATATGTTTAAATAACTCCAACGTAAGTACTTTAGTTTAAAAGTTGAAGTTTTAATTTATTTAACTATATATAGGTCTTAAATATGAGTAAGGATAATGTTTAAATTTGTATAGCGGTTAGGATTAGGTAGTTAAAATTTAGGTTTAAACTTTGTAAGGTTTAGTACTTAGGCCACCAACCCAAACACACACACATATACATTATAGTTTTTAATTTATATAATTACATGTAGGTCAAACTAGCCAACACAATAGACAAACCATAATTAAATCATTATATAATTCATTACTATCTTAAGTTATAGTATATAGTATAGTATATACATAAGTTTAGGTTTAGAACATGACATGGTATAGTTTAGAATTTTTTAATTAAATATTATAATATGAGAACGGAAATGTGATAGGGTTTTAGGTATAGTTTTATAACTATAGGTTATTAATAAAACATGTCTTTTAAAACGTTTAGAAAGTATGTGGTAGTTTATTCTAATTTAATTGCATACTACTGTAAGAATAAACGGGGCCAATAATACACAATAGGGTAGTAACCATTATATTAAATTCTCAATATAGTTTTTAGGTAAGAATTGCAATAATTTCCCTAGCGTTATTAAAACATAAGTATTATTATTTTAATAATAAAGACTTGATTCCAAATACAAATCAAGTTCTTTAGAATTTTACATGGGGAACATAAAAAATAAAATAAATTTTTACAAACCAATAGGAAAAATTGATTTACTATTCTCAAGGAGAGTTGTCTCCCGTAGAAACCTTATGTAAATTAAATTCACTTGATGTTTTCCCTAAGTGTTTCCAGCACTAAAACAAACTATTTAAATATAAATATGAATATAAACAAAGTATAATAAACATAAGTATTAAATATTAAATAAATTCTCTTCAACTATTTTATAATAGTATTTTAATATACATATTTTTTAAAAAAAATAAAAAATATATTAAACCTTTTCCAAAAGCATTTATTAATAAAACCATATTATTTTTCTCGGAAACTATTAAAATGCATGAATTTTATTTAATTTTACTATACAAGTAAAAATAAACAAAACAAGAGTTAATAATTTTCCACTCAAGTAAATGTTTGATTTTAATATAAAATTTTATTTATTTTAAATCAACCAACCACAAAACACCTGTGTAAATTTATTTATTTATTTATTTTGAAATCAATTAATATAGTTTCATATCATAATTAAATTAAATATATATTCCAGCAAAATAAATAAAAGAACCATAATAATTTACTCTTTTATTTAATTTCTTTCCAAAATTTACAGAGAAGGAACTTATCTCAATTTGGCAATGGACTTTGCTATGCTCAATTCCCGGTCCACTTGGATGTAAGCACCAAAACCATGGCCACATTAACGAGGGGAAGAAAATATGCTTAAAAGCACAAACCGATGCCCTGGCCAGGAACCATCCGGGGTTGTACTCTGTACCCCCGATTAGGACTCCTCAGGAGCCCCTCCCTCCTGCCCACAACCCTGCTTACAAACCTAGCTTTCCTGGAAAATTTCCACAAATTCTTTGAAATTTCTAAAGATCTTTTCTTTTTCTTTTTTCCTTTTTCCCCTCAGATCCTCAACAAGTCTTACAAGCCATTTAAATATTACTTTTTCCAATTCGGTTTCATTACCAAAGGTTACAACGGTAACTTCCAAATTACAAATTTACAATTAGTTTAATGTAAATAATAATGTCCCAACAAGTTCCTCTCTAATTAAACTTCTCATTTTTTTATTTTGAAGTTACACATCAATATTCCAAAGTACTCATGATATATATATATATATATATATATATATATATATATTTATATATATATATATATATATATATATATATTTTTGTTAACCAATATCATATCAGGGATTTTGGCACATCACAGAGACAGTAATGCTTAAGGTGTTCAATTTTTCATTTAAGAGCATAACAATCATTTTCATTATGTCCATTGATTTTATGATAATTACAATATGGATGATCATGATATTTTTCAAACCTATAAAGAGGATTGCAATGAGTAGATGGAAATTCGATTAATTGACAGATGAGGAGGTACGAAAGAATATTTTTTTTGCTTAGTATTGAGATAAGCCTTTAGAGGCGCAGGGAGCAGTAAGACTTGAGGTTCACTGATATGAGCACATGTAGAAGAAATAGAATGAGGATGAGAAGAAAAACTTGCATGAGCCTAAGAAACATCCTTAAGATGTTGGATTTCAGATTTGAGAGATGTAATTGTGGATTTCATAGCCTAAAATTTATCTTAAAATAAGGAATGTAGAGATTGAATAGACTTGCAAATTGATTGATTGGCATTAGAACTAAAGATTCATCGAAAAGATGATTGAAGATGGAACTGAATTGTGAAGGCGACATGTTGATAGGGAGATAAATAGTGTATAGGGTTTTTTGGAGATAATATTTGCAATGTGGGTGTCGTGATTTATAAGGGAAGATATAATTAGAAAATTATAAATCCACAAAATAAAATCCCGAAGATTATATATTATGATGTGCAGTTAAATTAAACATCGATTTAGCTTATTACAAATTGCATATCAAAGAGATTAAAGTAAATAAGACAGATAACACTAGATTTAAGTGCGGAAACCTAAAGGAGAAAAAATCCACTGATAAAAAATTATTTGTATTAATAATTATATAGCTTTAACCCAACACTTCCACTTCGCTCATCGGTCTCACAGTAAATAACTCGCTTACATAAAAAGCTCAAGCTTGTTTACCTAATATCAATAGCTTAATTAGTAGTCATCAATCCCATGCAATATCATCCAAATTATATAGGATGGGTGAACTGTCATGCCATTTCACTCTAGTCGAGGCTGTGTAGACAAACTAAGTTTATTTAATTAAACTTTTAAATAGGGGTCATATGTGGTGGTTTATCAAATTATATCCCACTTCACATTATCAACCCCAACACTCCCCCTTAATGCTAAGTGGGAGAAACCTTTGTTCCTTATGTCATATTATGAACACATTTTGGATTTTAGTTAGACCATGAGACACTATTTTGTTGCAGTTCAAAACAGTGTTCCAAGGTTTCCATAAAAATGCAATGTAAAGAGACATATAAACAAAAAACATGCCAAATTAATGTTATCCTAATAACTCCCCTAGTTATTTGGATTACTTACATCCCCATTATAGCTCTGAATGTTCTATATTGTAGGTTGTGCACACTTCAATTATCTCCTTGGCACATTCCCTTAGTTGCAGTTCCTCGCGCGCTCTTGCGCACCTCCCCCTTTTCTTTTGCCCCTCGAATATTTTATTCCCTTTTTGTTATATGTTCCATTTTCCTTTCATCCCAATCCCTGTGCATTCACCTTCTTCCTAGTAGTTCATGCACCCTACATGCACGTGCCTTTGACTCACTTCCCAAAAATTAGCCAAGTCTCAGACATTCTTGTACACACCCTTCCTTGCTACCACACATTACTTTGTAATGATTGCACATTTTCCATACACTCCTTTGGAAGGTATTCTCCCTAGTTCTATCACGTGCACTACCTTTGTACACCTTTTCCTGACATTCTTGCATGCTACATGTTATATGTCAAACATTGCGTGTGTTGTACGTAACCAATCAAGGCACGTAAAATGGGTGCCAAATCTTGGAGGAAAATCATTTCTTGACACATGGAAAAAAATGACAAAGTAGATACATAGTTATCCTTCCTTCAGCCACTCTTAGATCACCACATGTCTTTGCATATCAAAAGTAACCTACAGATTTCAAATCGTCATAACTTTTGGTGCAGAGCTCAAAATAGAGTGTGGTTTGTTGTATTTGATAGTTGCTGACATGGGCTACACTCTTGATCATTCAAATTCAAATATTGATGGGATTTGGTAGGTGAGAAGATGGAAAATTTTTCTCATGACATTAATGCAAGATCTAATTGCTTCAACCACCCAATCATGACATTAATGCAAAGATACAGAATCCTTAGCAAACACTAAAGGATCCGAAATGTCCCAACCCTTTACAATGAGAAATTCTCTTACATTTATAGACAAAACCGATGAGAGAAGAGAGGGAGGAGGGAAAATCTGATTTGAAAACTCATGGTATTCATTTTTGGTTGTTGGTGGTTGAGTTTTCAAATCAGATATTCCCTCCTTCTCCCTCTCTTCTCTCATCAATTTGTCTATAAATGTAAGAGCATTGTTCATTGTAAAGGGTTGGACATTTTGGATTCTTTAGTGTTTGCTAAGGATTTTGTATCTTTGCATTTTGAGTCACAGACCACTAGATATGGTTCTTGCACATGGAAATCAGCCTCATACACCATTGTAATAGAATGTGCATCCTTTGGAAGTAATAGAAACATTTTTTTGTGGCTATTATTGGCTTTAACGTGTTTTTGTTCTTCTTTCTTTCCTTTCCTTGTATTGTGTGCTTGCTTTATAAGTTTAAATATCTTGTAGCTCCATTTTCTTGTTGTATCTCATGAAATTGATTGTGTGAATGAATTTTGGTCTGTGTTATTTGTGCCAACCTTCCTTTATGCCATTTCTTTTGTTTTCACTAAAAATAGATAGTGTTCATCCCACTTTTCTAGTGGTATCACCTTCCTTAGTTTAGTTTTACATTATCATGTTATCCTTCTATCCCTTGTCCCTTAGCATCATTATATTAGGTTTCACTTTCAACATTAGGAGTAGTAGTAGCAATATAAGTAGGTAGAGGAACCGTTATTTTCTAGAGGTCTGTCTCAAGCATGCAAGTTCCCACAACTTGGAGATAGTTCCATTATTGACTCAAACTACTCAGTTATACTAGATCTGAGACATGGGTGCAAGTTTGTGTTGGGGTGTGGAGCCTATTTCTAGTCTTCTCAAATTAGTACTGAAGTGTGGAGTTTGAATTGGGAAGATGAAAGGTCATGACCATTTCTTTTCCAGCCATGGGAAGATGAAAGGTCATAACAATTTCTTTTCCAGCCATTGGAAGATGAAAGGTCATGAATTTCAAACTTCTAGGGTCAGATTTTGGACTTATTAAAGGATTGTAATCCTATAAATAGAGGTGTTATGGTATCTTGAAGATATCTTGTGTTTTCAAGAGGTCTTGAGTCTTAGTGATCAAGAGTGATCAAGGTTAAGGAATTGGGTGTCAATTGTGGTTCAGATGTGGTTTAACATCTTTGGAATTCTGTTGTGAGTTCATAACTGAGAGAAGACTATGAGAGTTATTTTACTCTTGTTGATAATAAAATCTGAGCAAGTTCTTGGTGGATGTAGCCCCACATTGGGTGAACCACATTAAATTTTGTCTTATCTACTTTTGTGCATTATTTATTTATGCTGTTATATTTCTGCATGTATATTTCTGCTATATAGTTTCCTACTGATGTGATTTGAGGAATTGTTTTTGCATATTTGTTATCTAATTCCTAACAACTGGTATCAGAGCCTTTGGTGGTTTTTTGCTGAAGTGGTAAATCACAGGGAAAGTTTAACTTGAGTGGGAGCTATGGTGGATGAGGGTAGATTAAGGGTTGAGAAGTTCAATGGATGGAACTTTGGTTTGTGGAAGATGCAAAGGGAGGATTACTTATATCAAAAGGACCTCCATGTTTCTTTGGTTGGAAAAGCAAAGAAACCTACAACCATGTCGAATGAGGATTGTGAGTTGTTGGATAGAAAGACACTCGGGGTAATTCGGTTATGCCTTGCATCTTTGGGTGCTTTCAGCATATCGTAGGAGAAGACCACGGAAGGTCTCATGAGTGCGTTGGGGAAGTTATATGAAAAACCCTCTGCCTCTGATAAAATATTTTTGATGAAAAAGTTATTTAATATGAATATGTCTGAGAATGGTTCTATTGTTGTTCATTTGAATGAATTTAATATGGTCGTGAGTATGTTATATATGGTAAAAATTGACTTTGATGATGAGGTCAGGGCTTTGTTCATTTTTTGATCCTTACCAGATAGTTGGGATAGCTTGGTTATGGCTATAAGAAATTCAGTCTCTAATAATTCAAAGATGAAGTTTGAGGATGTAATAGGTTTGATCCTAAGTGAGGAAATGCAAAGGAAGAGCACCAAAGATACTTCTACTTATGGAAACACTTTGATGGTGGAGAGAAGAGGGAGATAAAAGAACAAAGGGAAAGGTAACCATGGAAAGTCGAATGATCGCAAAAGGTCAAAGTCCAAGAGTAAGTTAGAATGTTGGTAATGTGGGAAGGTTGGTCATGCTAAGAAAGATTGATGAGCTCTTCAGGATAAGAAGAACAAGGAGGAAACTAAAGAGGTAAATGTGGCAGTAGGTGATGTTTTTCAGGATGCCTTAATTATTTCCTTAGATAATATTACTGAGTCTTGGGTGTTAGATTCAGGGGCTTCTTTCCATGCCACCCCATATAGAAATTACTTTACTGATTTTTTTGAAGGAGATTTTGGACATGTATATCTTGGTGATGATGAACCATGCAAAATAGTAGGGAAAGGTTGTGTTCAGGTGAAAATGTAGAATGAGAACACATGGCTACTTAAGGATGTCAGGCATGTGCCTAAGTTAAGGAAGAACTTGATATCAGCGGGTCAGTTGGGCAGTGATGGTTGTACAGTCAGTTTTACAATGGATTCTTGGAAGGTTACCAAGGGATCCCTTGTGGTTGCAAGAGGTAAGAAAATTGGTACTATGTATTTAACCAATGGTGCTGATTATTACAATTTAGTTGCTATAACATGTAACTTTGTGGCACCGGAGACTCGGTCATATGAGCTAAAAGGGCATGCAGATTATAAAGGATAGGTTGCCCAGATCAAATGAGTTAGATTTAGACTTCTGTGAGCACTGTGTTTATGGAAAACAGAAATGGGTGAGATTCCTCAAGGTTAGACTTACCTGGAAGGAGGGTAAGTTGGATTTAGTGCATACAAATGTATGGGGGCCAGCTAAGGTAAAATTTATTGGTGGTTCATGTTATTATGTCACTTTCATTGATGATGCAACTAGAAAAGTTTGGGTATATTGCATTAGAAAGAAATACGATGTGTTTGAAACCTTCAAAAGATGGAAAACCTTGGTTGAGAATGAAAAAGGTCTCAAGTTGAAATGTTTCAGGTTAGATAATGGAGGGGAGTATTGTAGTAATGAATTTCTTGATTACTATTCGGTAAATGAGATCCGTAGGCAAAGAATGGTTTTAAATACTCCACCGGAAAATGGAGTGTTAGAGAGAATGAATAGGACAATCATGGAGCGTGCTAGGTGCATGAGATTAGATGTGGGGCTGCCACTCATGTTTTGCGTGGAAGCGGTGAGCACAACTATTTATCTAATTAATAGAGGACCCTCTATGGCTTTGGATGGAGGTACACCTGAGGAGGCTTGGTCTGGTAAGAAAATTGATTACTCATTTCTTAGAGTATTTGGATGTGAGGTATTTGTTCACATTGATAAAAATGATAGGACCAAGTTAGAA
The DNA here is from genome assembly GCA_019776745.2 of Taxus chinensis. Lineage (NCBI taxonomy): Eukaryota > Viridiplantae > Streptophyta > Pinopsida > Cupressales > Taxaceae > Taxus > Taxus chinensis. The sequence continues at coordinate 706,864,194 of CM034153.1, read as the reverse complement.
GCTAAGTCTGAGAAATGCACCTTTGTTGGATATGGTGAGGATGAATTTGGTTTCCGTGTTTGGAGTCTTAAGGAAAATAAAATATTTCAGTCTAGAGATATTGTCTTTAATGAAAAGTCATGTATAAAGATCAGTTGGAGGAAAAAAAAGAGGAATCGAAGAAAAAATACATAGTGTTAGAGGACATTGCGGACAACAAGGTGTCTAAGGGGCCGGTTCAGGTGTAACATGTTCTAGCATAGCCAATTCAGGAACCTACTCATCAGGAACCCCCAAACTCCTATGGTGAGAAGGTTTTCAAGGGTAAGAAGGGAACTTGAACGATTTACTCCATCTTTGAATTATTTATTTCTCACTGACAATGGAGAGCCAAAGTGCTTTGAGGAAGTAGTGCAGGTGGATGCCAGGAAGAAGTGGGAGCAGGCCATGGATGAAGAACATAGATCTCTTATGGAAAACTAGACTTAGGATCTGGTGCAGCTACCCAAGGGAAAGAGAGAATTGCAGAACAAGTGGGTGTATAGAATCAAAGAGGAAGATGGAGGCAGGAAAAGACACAAGGCCCAGTTGGTGGTCAAGGGATTTACACAGAAGAAAGGTATAGACTTTGATGAAATGTTTTATCCTGTTGTTAAAATGACTTCTATTAGAAATGTTCTTGGTTTAGTAACAGTATAAGAATTGAAATTAGAGAAGTTGGATGTGAAGACTACATTCCTTCATGGTGAGTTGGAGGAAGAATTCTATATGCAACAGCCACAGGGTTATGAGGTCAAAGGGAAGGAGAGGTTAGTGTGCAAATTGAAGAAGAGATTGGATGGCCTGAAACAAGCTTCATGACAGTGGTACAAGAAGTTTGAAAATTTTATGTAGGAGCACGGTTACTCCAGGTGTCATTCAGACCATTGTGTGTACATCAAGAAGTTTCTTGATGGCAATTATATTATTCTATGCCTGTATGTGGATGGTATGTTTTTTGTAGGGAAGAACATGTAGGAAATAAAGGTACTCAAGAAGCAGCTAGGTGACTCCTTTTCTATGAAGGATTTGGCGGCAGAAAAACAAATCCTTGGTATGAGAATAACTTGGAATAGGAAAGAGAGTAATTTGGTGTTATCTCAAGAATACTACATAAAGAAGGTCTTGGAGAGTTTTAGTATGCATGATGCTAAACCGATTATTACCCCTTTGGTAGGTCACTTTAAATTATCAAAGGAGTAGAGTCCCAAGACCGAGGAGGATAAAATCTAGATGTCCAGGGTACTATACTCATCATCGGTTGGTAGCTTGATGTATGCTATGGTATGTAATAGGCCTAACATTTCCCATGTAGTGGGAGCAGTGAGCAGGTTTATGAGTGATCCAGGTAGAGAGCACTGCAAGGCAGTGAAGTGGATCCTTTATTATTTGAGAGGGACCATGGGAGCACCATTTTTTTTCATTGGATCGAACACCACATTGTGTGGTTATGTATATTCAGACATGGTAGGAGATTTGGATAGCAGAAGGAGCACAACATGTTATGTATTTATGGTTGGTGATACAGCGGTGAGTTGGATTTCACGGTTACAAAAGGTTGTGGCTTTGTCAACCACAGAGGGTGAGTATGTTGCTTCCATAGAGGAAAGCAAGGAGATGATTTGGCTATAACAATTGCTTGATGATTTGGGTCATAATCAGAATTTGGGAGACTACACAGTGATAGTCAGAGCACTATTCATTTAGCGAAGAACTTCAATTTTCACTCTAGGAAGAAGCACATTCAGTTGAGATATCATTTCATCAGGGCAGCTTTGGAAGAAGATAAGTTGAAGCTGAAAAAGATTCATACCAGTCAGAATCCTATGGATATGATGACCAAAGCGGTCACAAGGGAGAATTTGAAGTTGTGTTCAACTTTGATTGGCCTTCATGGTTGATAATGAAGGGTTGAGAACTTTTCTCTGTAGGAACAATCTCCAAGTGGGAGATTATTGGGGTGTGGAGACTGTTTTTGGTCTTCTCAAATTAGTATTGAAGTGTGGAGTTCGATTTGGGAAGATGAAAGGTCATGACCATTTATTTTCTAGCCATGGAAAGATGAAAGGTCACGACAATTTCTTTTCCAGCCGTGGGAAGATGAAAGGTCATGACTTTCAAACTTCTATGGCCGAATTTTGGACTACTTAAAGGATTGTAATCCTATAAATAGAGGTGTTATGGTATCTTGAAGATATATTGTGTTTTCAAGAGGTCTTGAGTGTTAGTGATCAAGAGGTGATCAAGAGTGATCAAGGTTAAGAAATTGGGTGTTAATTGTGGTTCAGATGTGGTTTAACATCTTTGGAATTCTATTGTGATTTCATAACTGAGACAAGACTGTGAGAGTTGTTTTACTCTTGTTGATAATAAAATCTGAGCAAGTTCTTGGTGGATGTATCCCACATTGGGTGAACCACATTAAATCTTGTCTTGTCTTCTTTTGTGCATTATTTATTTATGCCGTTATATTTCTGTATGTATACTTCTGCTATATAGTTTCCTATTGCTGTGATTTGAGGAATTGTTTCCGCATATTTATTCTCTAATTCCTAACAGTTTGAACAACTAACACTTTCTGGCATGCTCGGTGGAACCATCATTGAAAGCTTAAATTTCATCATTTCTAAGTTATAGTGTGTGACTTAGTGATTCCTAGCCTTTGGATGCTCGTTTTAACACATCTAGTGACTCCCAACAATTCTAAATCTATTGTTTTCAGTAGTCTTGAGTGCCTTTCATGAGAATAGTGCATTCGAGACAAAGTGTAGTAGTTGAAGCATATTTTGAGTAACTCCAGCTGTCTCTGAGGAGAGTACATAGCATAACACCCGCACGTACATCTCTATCTCTAGCGCACTACATGCATTCCACTCCTCCTCATAACATACATGTGTACCCTACCATGGCACTACAACCACCTCCTCCAAGAAATTTTTCTAGCTTCACTGGTGGAATCCCTCTTAACCTCAATGCAAAACTGATATGTTAGTAGCCATGCTCAAGAGTATTTCATACTTTACTGGTGAGAATAAATTCACCCCTGTTGAGCACATCCAAGATATATCAAACATGTGCTTTATCTATCTGATCATGCACGATGATGTAGCAGTGATGTTGCTGGCATCCTCATTCAAAGGTAAAGTTCTCCAGTGGTACATAGATTGAGACCATTTATTTCCACTTGGGATGAGCTTGGAACAACTCTATACAATTACTTTGAAGACAAGTCAGATCACCTATCACTGGTGGAACAACTGACTACAATAAAGAGGGCAACCAACGAGTAAATGAATGATTTTAATATAAGATTTCAAAATACCTGGGACACAATACCTATAGTGGTAAGACCTACAACCCAACATGCTTTCATGTATTATCTAAGGGCTCTGAATAGTGCCATTTCAGTCATGATTCGGTCCATGGGAGGTAGAACCTTACTTGTTACTTACAACATTGCAATAAGGGCAGAAAATAGTCTCATCCAGGTGGGAAAGTTAGCTCCCAAAATTCCTAGAAATGTCTCAGAATTTGTAGCCATCTATTTACCCTATTCCTGAGCAGAGCACACAACTAGTGGCATCCACATCCTACTCTCCCATGCAACAGAAAGAAGAAGAGGAATTGAAGGCCAAGATTAGAAATTTTTCTAAGAAGGTCATATATTTAGAGAAGAAGCAGGTGAAAACCTTAAGAAACAGTTCTAATTAGACGCATAACCAAAAAAATCTGCCACGGTAGAATCAGTATGGAAACTAGAGATATGGGAAGAACTAGAAAAATGATAGATGACATACTAACACACATCTGTCCTTGCAATTCATTCCTCTAGTGCAACCTCTTCTAACACCCAACACAATTCAAGCACTGCTTCCAGTTCAAAAAAATATGGATCAAGATTCAAAATGGTGTTTTCCTTGCAATATTCTTCACAGTCAATATCACTATGCCAATGTCATGCACACATAGGATTATATGATCCAGAATGATTCTAACTATGAACCTTCTACTAGTGCAGCTAAAGAAGAAACCTAAGAAAGTATAGAGGTTCCTCCTGAGGGCCAATCTAATATTCTTTGGTGTCAGGGACTTCTGTACAATCAGTTAAGTTACAAATAGTCCTAACAGACCACACACCCAGGTTGCTAACAACACAAGATACAAGAAGAGAACGTTGGATTTAGGTGTTTAACCTACAACTGATCAAAATAAAAATGATGCAACTAAGACATCCAGTAGTAAAGGTGTGCAATTTCCTTCATGCAAATATCCATGCAATACTCCTGAAATAGCTCTTGTTTATCCTTTGGTAGTTTAAGCCTTTGCGCAAGCTAAGGCTCTTTCCTCTGTGAATGAAAAAATAATAAAAGATGTTGTTGTTCCCCAAATGCATAAGTCAATGGGCCTTCCAGTCAATATTATGGATCAGATGGAGAAGATAAATGTAAATGTCACAATGTGGGATGCTCTATCCATTCAATCTCACCATGACCTATTGCATGACGCTGTGGCCTAACTTCCTTGTGTTGATCGAACTGTCCAAAAACCATGTGCTACTGTCAATATCTATTAAGAATATGAGAAGCAAGTAAGGTTGTCAGAACCCCACCCTTTTATATGTCCTTGATCCTAGGTAAACACCTTGTGCACAATTGCATGATTGACTCGGGCGCTAGTACTTATGTCATGCCTAAGAAAATTGATGATCTCCTTGGTCTTCAGTACAACCCTTTATCGAAAGGATTCCTACAACTTGATGGATTAATTTTTACCACTATGGGAGTCATCAAGGATATTTAGTTGACCCCCCATACATGTCCAAGCTCCACTATAACTCAAGATGTGTCAATCATTAACTTACCTCCTTTGTTTGTCAAGGGAGTTTACTGCTAATGTGGGTGGTTACTTGTCTTCTGATTGGTTCCATATGTTACTAAGAACATGGTATGGTACCCGGTTTACCAAACAAGTTGAGCCAATATTTTCCTATCATGTTGAGTCATATGACCCATCTCCTTTCCATGCCAATTTCCTAATCCAAGAAGGCCAAGAACAAGTTTATGAAGATCATCTTGTTCCTCATCCTCTACCTAACCTCGTGCTAGATGAGTGGGTGGAAAGGCATAAAAAAATTGATCCATATATTGAAGAGCTTTAAGCTTTTTAAAATAGGCTTGACACTTACTGCATCCTTGAAGAAGAAGTTGTGTTGCCCCACTCGCTCAAGAAAAATAAATAAAATATTGGTCTATGGAAGTTGTACTTTGATGGCTCTAGAAGTAGGAATGACGTGAGCGCAAGGGTTGTTCTCATTTCTCCCAAGGATGAGAATTTATTCTTCATGCACAGGTTGCAGTTCACATGCTCTAACAATGTAGCATAATATGAAGCATTGGTGCATGGTCTTATTATTGCTGAAAAGAAAAGGATTAAGGTGTCATAGATCTTTGGGGACACAAAATTGGTTATCCACCTAGTCACAAAAAAATGTGCGACAAAGAATAAGCTTCTCAAAACTTATAAACATAGAGTTTGAGACCTCATTGAGAGATTTTCTACACTAAATCTATAAGTGGTGCCATGGAAGATGAACAAAAAATATGATCAGTTGGCTGCGCAAGGTTCACAATTTTCTCCTGCAGAGGATTTTGTCAAGGAAAATGTGCAACATGTTAAGATGGTCATTAGACCATCCATTCTAGAAAAAAACTAGCTGATAAGTGTTTTCCATTGAATCATAGATTGTCTAGTTCCTATAGTATGAAGATGAATTCTCTTCAAGCATGCAAGCTGACTTGCATGACAACTATGGTGACTAGGTGATCTAGCTGAAGACAAATAAGTTACATAAAGAACTAGTCACCTTAGATAAAATATTCAACCTTGATGAAAAGTTTAAGGGTGAAGAAAATAATATGGACATGGTCCAAGAATATTGTAGTCCAACCACTATTGCACACGACAATGAGTTTCTGCTCAGTAAAGATTGTGTGCATTATGAAAGGAGGGCCTATATCTCTCTCTTTCATAAATACTGTGATATATTTTCATGGGAGTGTGAAAAACTCAAAGGATTTGATCCAAGTCCTTCATCCTAGCATCAAGCCCACCAAAAAAAAGAAGAGGCTAGTAAATCTAGGAATAAAGCTCCTCATGAGGAAATAGTTGTCTAAACTCATCGAGGTGAAGATAATATTTCCAATCAAATACTCTACCTGGGTTGCAAATCTTGTTCCATTGCGCGAGAAGAATGATGAAATCAGACTTTGCATTTATTTCAAAGATTTGAATAACACATATTTGAAGGATCATTATCCTTTGCCTTCTATGGAGCATATTTTGCAGACTGTGGTTAGCGCACAGAAGTTTTCTATGCTGGATGGGTATTCTGAATTCAATCAGATCCTAGTCAAGGAAGACGATCAATTCAAAACAATGTTCACAACCAAATGGGGGAAATATTCATATCAAAAGATGCCCTTTGGTCTATCAAATGCAAGCTTAAAATTTTAGTGAGCTATGGGCATTTCCTTCAAAGGATACGCCAATGAATTCATATTGGTTTAACTAGATGATACAACTATTTTCTCAAAGAAAGGTGTAGAGAACATGGGGCATCTGGAAAAAGTCTTTGAGAGATGCACAAAATTTTAGGTATCTATCAACCCAAAGAAGTGCAAATTTTTTATGGCACAGGGAAATCTATTAGGCCATGTGGTTTTAAAGGATGGCATCGCCATTGATCCTAAAAATGTTTCAGCCATCCTAGATCTTTCCTTTCCAGTGCATAAGAAATCCTTGCAATCCTTCCTCTAAAAAATAAATTTTTTAGGCACTTCATCCCTATCTTTGTAGGTCTAGTTCGTCCCATCACCCTCATGCTCAAAAATGACATAGCCTTTAGGTGGATAGTAGAAGGAAAGGATAGCTTCAACAAGATCAAGAAATAAATTACTTGTGTGCCAACACTCATCGACCCAGATTACTTAAAGTATTTTATCCTTTATGATTATGGATCTAATGTGAATATTGTTGCTGTCATGACATAAGAAAATGAACAAGGACTAGAGAAACTAGTGTATTTCTTTAGTCACACACTGAAGGATTATGAATTGAAATACAGTCACATGGAAAAATAGGTCTATGCCATCATGCACATGCTTAAAAATTTCAAGAGTATTCTCACCACAAATCATGTGAAGGTGTTAGTCTCGCACTCTGGTGTGAGAGAATTCATCATGGGAGCAGAAATCAATGAGAAAAGAGCGCGATGGGTAACCAAAATCATGCAGTATGATGTGACTATCAAAGCCACAAATTTGGTTAGAGGTAGTGTGATATGCAAACAACTTACTAAGGACATGTAAAATAAACCTGAGATTTCATTATTTCTGGATGAAGATATCCTGTGCACAGAGTCTGAACAAAATGTAGCCCCTGGTGTGTGCAACAAGATGAAGGACATGATAACATTCCTTTTTGAGAGTGCATACCCTCCTGGTATCAATAAAGCAAAGAGAAGACATCTACGTCTACAATCTATTTCATATTTTTTGATTGATGTTATTCTCTTCCAAAAGAATCTTAATAGTGTGTTGTTGAGGTGTATCGACGGTGTGTGGACTGAAAAAGTGTTACCATAATTTCACGATGGATTCTTTGGTGGACACTTCTTTTCCAAGACTACAACAATGAAGATTATACTGATAAGACTCTTTTTGCCTACCCTGTTCGTGGATGCGTATAAGTGGGTCATGAAATGCAAAGAATGCACTTTATTTACCGTAAAGAAGAAATTGACAATGCTTCCTCTCTGAATAATGCAAGTGGATAAACCTATTGCACAATGGGGTCTTGAATTCACAGACATGATCAATACTCCTTCAAGTGTCAACAAGTGGGTATTGACAGCTGGAGATTACTTCACTAGATGAATAGAAGATTCCGCACTCAAGGAATCAACTGAGTCAGCCATCCTTGACTTTCTTGAAGGTATTGTAACAAGGTTTGGCATTCTTTAGACAATCATTTCAGTTAATGCAAAATCCTTCTTAGTTACTAAAATCATTGATTGGGATGTTAGTCTTGGTATATGCCTGAAGACTTCTTTCAATTATTACCCTCAAGGTAATGGCTTGGCAGAGTCTACAAATAAGAACCTAATCAGAATCATGTAGTGGATAATGAATATTAGCCAAAGGCAGTGTTACAAAAAGGTCTCATGCGTGCTCTGGGCAGACAGAATCACAATGAATAACATGATAAGAACTTTTCCTTACAATCTTTTCTATGTTAAGAAGGCTACACTTCCTTTGATACTTGAGTTGAATTCATTACCACTTGCCCATCATCTGGAATTTGAAGGTGCAAACCAGAGAGAAATTAGAATGATAGAGTTGGTTGAACTTGAAGAATCAAGGAACTCTTTCATGATTAAGGTTGAACAACATCAACAATCAACAAAGAAGTGGTTTGACAGAAAGGCTAGGCCCCAAGCTTTCAAATTTGGTGACTTAGTCTTAAAATGGGATGTTGAAAGAGCCAAACCAGGGCACCATTAAAATTTTGATGCACTTTGGAGTGGCCCATAAACTATTAGTTCTTACAAAGAGGCTTACTCTTTCAAGTTATCTCATCTTGATGGAGGTGTGCTATCAATCCGAGTTACCAGGATCTATCTCAAACCCTTCCATTAAGCTTACTACATCATTATGTATACATTAGAGTAGTTTCAATTCCTCTAAGTGTGATGCGCGGACATTGTTTTATTTGTATATAGTTCTTTCTTTCTGTGTGATTCTTGTGCATGCTATTTTGTTTCTTCTAGGATGCTAGTCATCTTCCAACAGTTATCACTAGCCCTGCAAGATTCAAAATAGATGTCAAAAATGTTTCATCAGGTGACTTCAAGAGCTATTCTTTAAGGTTCCAGATCATAATTTCATGACTACATAAACCACTCCATGCCAAATGGATGCTCCAGAATTATGATCCCCATTATTTAGCAGGAAGATGGCCTTGTAAGTCACAAAATTGTTGTCCAAAAAAATCCCCTAGTTATTTAGACAACTTAAATCCCCATTTTGGCTCTAAAATCTCCACATTGCAGGGTGCACACACTTTATTTATCTCCTTGGCACATTCCCTTGGCTGTAGTTCCTCGCGCACTCTTGCACGCTCCCCTTTTCCTGCGTCTCCCATATTTTCTTCTCCTTTTTGCTATCTATCCCATTTTCCTTTCGCACCCAATCTTTTTGCATTCACCTTCATCCTAGCAGTTCATGTACCTTGCGTGCACATGCCTTTGAATTGCTTCCCAAAAATTAGCCAAGCCCCTAGCATTCTTGTGTGCCCCCTTCCTTCCTACCATACATTACTTTGTAATGATTGCACATCTGCCATACGCTCCTCTGGAAGGTATTCTCCCCATTTTTTCCATGTGTACTAACTTTGTGTGTCTTTCCCTTTGTTTTCCTTCCATTCCTTCCTCTTCCATGTGCATTTTTGAAAATTCTTCTGTGCCCTTCTCTACCATGTGTTATATGTAAGACATTGCGTGTGCTACACACAACCAATCAAGGTGTCAAATCATGGAGGCAAATCGTTTCTTAACACATGGCAAAAAAATGACAAAGAAAATGCATAGTTGACCATTCCTTTAGCCACTGTCAGAGTGTCACGTGTCTTTGCATGTCAAAAAAGTAACCTACTGATTTCAAATTTTCATAAATTTTTTCCGCATAGCTCATAATAGAGCATGGTTTTATCATATTTGATAGCTTCTGATGTGGGACTACACTCTAGATCATTTCAAATTCAAAACTCAGCAGAATTTGGTAGGTGAGAAGTTGGAAAATGTCCCTCATGCCATTAATGCAAGATTTGATTTCTCCAACCACCCGATTTTGATCCAAAAATTTTCCTCCTTCCTTCTCTTACATGCCAAACAGACATAGAGAAGTGTATTTTATAGATTCGCAGGTGGATTTGCAGGTATTCAATTGCTAGTTGTTGGTGGTTGAGTTTTTAGATCAGATTTTCCCTCCTTCTCCCTCTCTTCTCTCATCGATTTGTCTATAAATGTAAAATCATTTCTCATTGTAAAGGGTTGGACATTTTAGATCTTTTAGTGTTTGCTAGGAGATTTCGTATCTTTACATTTTGAGTCGTTAGACCTCTAGATCTACTTCTTGCATCTGAATATCAACCTCATACACCATTGTAATAGATTGCCACATCCTTTAGAAGTAATAAAAACATAGTTTTTGTGGCTATTATCTTACTTAACATGTTTTTTATTCTTCTTTCTCACCTTTCCTTTGTATTGTGTTGCTTGATGTTGCCATTTAAAAATATCTTACAACTCCATTTTCTTATTGTGTCTCATGGAATCAATTATGTGAATGCATTCTGGTCTGTTTTGAGCATGTGTCGACCTTCCTTTATGTATTTTTCTTTCATTTTTCACTCAAAACAGATAGTTTTCATCCCACTTTTCTGGTGCTAGCGCCTTAGTTTATTTTTCCATTATCATGTTATCCTTCTATCCCTAGTCCCTTGGCATCATCAGCATATGTTTTCACTTTTAGCATTAGGAGTAAGTAGTAGTAGTAGAAGTAGGTAAAGGAACTGACCTTCTTTGGAGGTTTTTCTCAAGCGCGCAAGGTCCCACAACTTGGAGATAGTCCCATTGTTGACTCAAACTACTCAGTTATACTAGGTATGAGACATGGGTGCAAATTTGAACAACCAAAAATCAAATTTTCTACAAAAGGATTTATAAATCCATGAATTAGCAGAAATGATTATGGATATTATGCAGACAAGGTAAAACCATAAAAATCTTCCCATATATAGAAATTCTTAAGACACCAATGATTTTATATATGCAGACTTACATTAGATTATGGAGGATTTTATAGACTAAGGGTATACCCATAACTAAAGCTTCACTGGGATTTATAATTAAACTTCACATAGAGTGACACATTTACTTATTACAAAGTGGAGGGAAGTATTGGAAGTTTTACAACAGCTGTTAAGAGGTGGCATTTTTCATGCACACTCCCCCTTAATGAAAAAATTTGATAGGCCCATCAAGAGGCAAAAAACTTGCAAAACTTCATAGCACACAAGGGCTTGGTGAAGATATATTCAACTTTTATCTTCAGTCAAACAAAACTTGAGATCTATATCACCCTTCAGGACTTTCTCTTGAATTAAAGTGCATATGAACTTCAATATGCTTGGTCCTTTTGATGCTGAAAATAAATTGTTTTGCAAGATAAATGTAACTCTGGGTTGTTCACATAGAAGGTTTTGTTCTCCATTTGAAGCCCATGTTTAGTTCATCTAACAGTATTTTTAGGCACATAGCTTCCTTTGTAACTTCCATAAACACTTCTATACTCTTCATCAATAGAAGAGATAGACACTGTTGGTTGCTTCTTGCTACTCCAAGTGATAACACTTGTACTCAACTTGATGAAATATCCAGAAGTATAATTTCTATCTACTGCAATCACCAGTATGATCACAATCACAATAGCCAAATAACAATGCATCATTACAAGAAGAATACAACATACCATAATTATTTGTTCCTTTAATATATTTCAAATTTCTTTTTTCCATTTTTCTAATGATCCTTAGAAGGCTCTTGCATAAATATTTAAACTACTCCTACTGCATAAGAAAATATCATGTCTATTAATAGTTAAATAAATTAGACTACCAACTATATATATATATATATACAAAAGTAGGATCAAATTTAGCACAAGCTAGTTTAGGATCTAATTTAACACCAACTTCAATAAGGATGACAACAGGCTATACAATAAATCATGTTAAATATTATAAGAAAAATTCACAACATACTAAGATTGAGAGATGCAACAATAGAATTATGATCTTGAAATATAACCATGCCAAGAAACTGATTTAATAAACCTAAATCAATCATTTCAAAAACGTTTCTTTTAAACTTTATTTGATCTTAATAATTAAAATTTCTATCACTGCTAGTAATCAAAATATTGTAAACATACAAGATAATAATGATAATATGATTATTTGCAAACTTGACAAATAGATCATTATCAGAATAACAATTAGAGAAACTAAGATCTTGAAAGAAACTATTAATTTCAGCATACCAAAGCTCTAAGAGCTTACTTAAGACCATACAAAGACTTTTTAAGCTTACAAACATACAATTCTTTACCAGGTTATTCAAAACCTTTAAGTCGACTCATATAGATTTATTATTTTAAGTAACCATTTAAAAAAAGCATTTTTGATATCCATTTGGTGAATTTCCCAACCATATTGGGCAGCCAAAGAAAGAAGAAGTCTCATAGTGCTCATCTTAGCTACAGGAGAAAAAGTCTCAACATAATCAAGATCATGTTTCTGAGTGAAACCACGAGCTACCAACCTTTCCTCGAACTTGTCTATTTATCATACAGAGTTATATTTGAGCTTGTACAACCACCTAGATCCTACAATTATTCTCTTAGAAGGAGGAGGGACTAGTTCCCATGTGTTATTCTTGATCAAAGCATTCTATTCATCTTTCATAGCTTGAATCCATCTATCTTCTTGACAGGATTCTTCAAAATATTTTGGTTTAACCTCATAGAGGGTCATCAAGGGTAGGATAAGAATGCTGAATACAAGGTACCTTTCTAATATTAGCAGGCTGAGGTTCTTGAAAAATATTGTGAGCCCATTTAAGAATCTTGTGATGCAAGACATCTTGAGATGACTCCCCCTCAATCTCCATTATATCTAGATTAGGATAATCAACCTCTTCAACTTATGTTTCCATAATGTTAGGAGGAGTATTATCATGATCTATCTTAGGAGAGAAACATAGGAGGGGTTCATGATAAGCATCACAAAAATTATTTTCTAAGATTTTAACATTTCTGTTTTCTATTATGTCATGCTTGAAAGGATCATAAACTCTTAAACCTTCAAGATAATGAGGTTGGATCAAGCTTCTTACTATTTAATTTTAGGAATAAAAGATAGAAGCAAGACTATCACATATATTTAAGTGAGAAATATCTAGTTTTTTCTTTGTCCATACTTCATGAGGAGTAGTTTGATGAAGATCTTTAGTAGGCATTCTATTAAGAATATAGGCAACAATATTCATAGCTTTAGCCCATATTGCTGGCATGTGGTCCTAATAAGTGTTGTCATTGATGAAAAACCATATTAATGACAAAAGTGAATGATGTATCATGTTGTTATGATGATGTACATGATGCTGAAATTGTGTTTCAGATGTATTTGTGATGATACATTGGGATTCAGTGAAGTGTGCTTGCTCTTGCAAGCCTATATATGTGACTAGATGATGTGGTATGGTAGTAGGAGCTTCTTGGATGCTTGGGAAAACATGTTGACATGATGGATAACATGTTTTGAGGGTGTGTTTAGGCACTAATGGTAGTGGCATGGTACAAGTATAGGTAGTTCACTATGTTACAGGTGATCATTGGGAGCAGGTTATGACAACTTGGAGGTGTGATAGTGTGGCTTAGATCCATATGAGCTCATTTGAATCATGAATTCAGGTATATCGTGGAATACTAGGTATGTTTGGGTCATTTTTAGAGGTTTTTTGAGTAGTTTATTGCATTCTTTCAGTTGACCCTAAACTTCTAAAGTGAGGAGAAAAAACATGCAAACATAGGTAAGTATTAGTGACTAGAGATATTGATGTATGGAATTGAAATTATGATGATTGGAGATGTTATAGGGATGAGTAATAGTTCATTAAGAAAAAATTTCAGGTTCCCATGATGTGTATTTTGCAAGATATGATAGTTCATGTGAGAGAAGGTCAAAAAAATAAGTGTAATTCCCACTCAAAAGTTGAACTTTAGATGCTCGTTTTGAATAGTGTGCTTTACATGGGACCATATGGACTTTAGGGATGCTTATAAGGTGAGTTTAGAAGGTTTTAAAAAATTAGGTTGTTTGATTGTTAGGATTTTTATGAACAAATGTTAAGAAGATAAAATGGTCTAAAACCCTAGTTAACCCCTAGCTAGGAGCAGTTTGAAGAAAGAGAGGGATAGTGACCCAGTTTTTATTGGTCCATAAAAAAGTTATGATTTTATATTGTATAGGAAATATTTTTATATTTCCATAAATGTATGGTTGAGGTCATGGTGACGAGTGAACCCCACTTAAAAATGGAAGTTTTTGAAGAAGAAGATATTAGGAAAAGATGGTCCAAAGGAGTAGTGTGAAAAATTGATGGTGCATGATTTATGAGAGTTTATAATAATTTCCATGGAGGTTTTAGGACATTTTTATGCATTTACATGGTGCTTTTTAGGTCCATACAAGCTGACTGGTCAAAGGGCAGCTTTGGAGTCTCAAATAGCAGGGTATAGTAAAATGGCTATATCTTGAGCTACAGGTGGATTTTGAAGGTGATTCAAGTTGTGTTGAAAATAATATTCAGATATATTTATAGTTACATGAGTTTTTTTTCATGATGAGGTCATTGGATATGGTTTCCAGGTCATTCTTTGGACATGAATATTTTTGATAGTTAAAGACAACATGTGTTCTGGTGAAAGTTTGATGTTTTTGAAGCACGAGATGGATTGGGTGATGCTTTATACCACCTGTAATGTCAAGATGGATTAATGTTTCATCAAATTAATCAATTTTGAGAGTTTTTATTGTATTTAAAAATTATTTTATTAGCTAACCATTGGAAACATCTATTTTGGCAGGTTAATCTGGTAAAGGCAAATGTAGTTGTGGTTTGAGAATGTGGTTGATTAAAGGCTTATAAATTGATTATAAGTGTTATAATGGGTATTCCATTTCCATAAATATTTTTAAATGGAATGGTTTTATCTTTTTTTCTAGTGATTTTATGATCAAATGAAGTTTTCAGGGTGACAATGAAGGGTGTAGGAAAAATATTGTTTTGAGATTTATGCAAAGTTCTTTTGAACTGGGCCCATGAAATGAAATAAATCAATTGGTTGAAATAAATTTAAACCATTATTGATGTTTAAATTCTATATTAATCATGTTTTATGAAATATGGGGTCATTAATAAGAAAGGTTTTGGAATGTGGAGAATTTTGGCATCCTAATGCATGTGTTTTGGTGATTTTTTTGGTGCATGGAAAGTGTATTTTTTTGCTAGACCTTCCCATATTGGTCATTTGTATATATTGTAAAAAAGTTATGGGATGTTTTTATTGATGAATTTTTAAAACCAAATGTGTTATTACCTACCTCCTTTGGGTTAGAAGAAATAAAATCATATAAAAGTGATGTTTTGGGGTTCATTTTTGATGACTAGTGCTCTTGGAGGGAAGAAGTGAGCACCTAGAGGAATGTTTTCAATTGAAGGTATGAGAGCATAATTTTATAAGCCAAGGAAGAGAACTTAAAGGTTGAGGAAGATAATGATAACATGAGAGCAAGAGGTTAGAGGAAAATACATGTGAAGAAATAACAAGATTGTGAGAGTCTTGAAGATCTAGTGTTTGAGCTAGGGTTTTGTGAGTTGAACTTGTGATCTCCATAATTTTTGACAAAAGAAAAATTCCTGAGCTCAGTTAAATCCTTTCAAGTGGGCTGAGTTTTTTTTTGTCATAACCTAAATTAATGGGTTGTAGCAAGAATCATTGTGGAATGGGTGCTTCACTAAATTAGGGTTTGGTGCTCCTCGAAATTTAACATCCTCATTTAAAACTTCAATAAACAAGGGATTTTTTTAAGAACATAAAGTTAACTGTTCTAAATTTCACATACTTTAAAATAAGAATTCCATTTCTAATCCATCACATAAAAATAAACCATATATAGGTGTAATGACTTGGTGTAAAACCGACCTCTCATTTCATGACTCGGTGTTAAAATTGATCTCTCATGTTTCATCATACCTATGTGTATACAAAGTATACTCTTTAGTTTGATTACCAAACATTAAGGTCATTCAAGTGTTAATGCCTAAGGATCCTATCTGAGTATCTGTTACTGATACTCATATGATATCACACTTCTTTAGTCCAGGTGACACAAGACAACGTAACAAGTTGTTTGTGATACTTTGGCAAAAAGTTTAAAGAACATTATGTTGGACATGATACATTATTCCTAGACGAAATACTCGTCGAAAGGAATATGTATTTCACCCCCACTCTAAACTGTCATCTAGATTAGAGTTCTTTTGTACTGATATCAACTTCACAATTCTAGGTCTATATTTGACAATAAAAAATGAACACATCTTCATAAACTAGTGCATACATGTCTTCTTATGGTGTCTAAGGGTAACATGGGCCTATATCTTCTTCAAATCGACTTACGTCGATTTGGGTGTGTTTATTCACCCTTAGTCAACCTTAAGTTTGACGCCAATTCTAGGTCATATGCCTATCTTAGTTTAGAGTAAATTTTTGAGACCTGAGATCTAACCATTTAAGATAGTTTTGTTAGAGGAGATGATTGGAATATCACACCATAGTGGTTGCTTCATAATATCCACCTAATGACCTACGCCATTAAGTGGGTATTGTGTAACAATTGACTATGTTGTGGCAGTCCATGTAGTTCCGATAACGAAACTAACATACTTATTGAGCTCATTTTATTCATTAATTAAATCAACTTGTTATTTAGTTTAACTTAAACATTAGGTATCGTGCCTAATGAATCAACTAGGTTTTGATACGTTAGGAAACCTTAAGTAAGGATCGTAATATATCTTCTTCATTAATTGAAGGTTTGTAGATCAAATCTTTCCGTTAAGTTCGATGGATTCCTATTATTTAATTTCCATTGGTGCATAAGATTTGACTAATCAAATTGATTTAAACATGTAAATGACAACATATTAACATCATTTTTTGGCAAATATGTCCAGAAGTAAGTGTAACTCTGTTTTTAGAATAGCTTATAGGTTAGATTGAGTGACATCCTGTATAAATTCACCTTCATCTTAACTTAATCTTTTCATTATCTCATTACATATTAATTAAATCATATTTTCTTATATTCCTTGACTTCTACAATCTTTATAGATATAAATAACAACATAGGTTGTAAAATTATATTATTAAGTCCAATCCTACTTATTAAGTAAATTACCTTTTCTCACATTAAGGACTTGAAATTATTTCCATATGATGACACTGGATATATTATGGTATAACCCTGAGTAAGGATACAATATCATATTTAACATAATATTAAATTACAACATATAACATCATAATAGGGTTGGAATATCATATTAATCATAACAATTTTCAGTATATCATCAACTCATTGGTTTTTAACATGGAATTTATGTATTAGTCCTTACCCAATCATATGGGTCACACTAAACTACATAGTATATATTAATTCATATCCAAGTTTGAATTTCTAACTATATATGTTAATATATCTATAGAATTTTTCTATAAAAATATAAAAAATACGTTCTTACACAAGAATTTTTCATTCCCTAACTAAAAAAAGAAGTAAAAATATTGCTTCTGTTTCATTAAAAAAAGAAGAAGAATAACTTTACTATTTGTTAATATCGTTATTGAAATTCTTCTCTTAAAGACTATCTTCCTAATTCCAACATTTAACAAGTTTCTTGATCAAATGAATGTTAGGAAATAAGAGATAAAATATGCGGAATAATCCCTAACAGAATCGCAATAGTAGAAAACTAATATGCAGAAATTATTACAGATCTCAAATAAAATTACAGAATAAAATAACACAACACAAAGAGACAGTATTTAACGTGGTTCACCCAATTTGGGCTACGTCCACCAAGAATCACTTGCTCAGATTTTATTACAAGCCACCACTCTCTCAATATAATACCCAGATCCGTTTGGAGCTATGCTCAACAAACTCTACAGAATTCACACCCGAATTCAAAACACATCTGCAATACATTTGCTTATAATATCTATCATATGCATAAGACCATATAAATAGACAATTGCTTAAGTAGTTTTACAAAACCGTGGGTATCAAAACCATGGGCAAAAACCATCCCATAAACCTATGGGTCAAAAAACTCGCCCATATGAGAAAAGCACGTTTCCCGATATGTCGGGTGCATTTTTTTCGAGGCCAAAAAAATTTACGCCTAAAATTTTTTTTTTTCGGGGGCTGCGCCCCCCAAACCCCAGCGAGGATACATGAAAAGTGTACAATACTATTAATGTACAGTCTTCAACACTTTCACACATGTAAACAAGCTCCACAACCTAACAATCTCCCACTTGGAGACTAGTTTTCCTCTGAGCAAGCTTCTCAACCCTTCACTAGTTTCTGTGAAGACCAACCAAAGCTGAACACAACTTCAGTTTTTCCCTTGTGACCACCTTGGTCATCATGTCTACAGGATTCTGACTGGTATGAATCTTCTCCAACTTCAACTTATCTTCCTCCAAAGTTGTCCTGATGAAGTGATATCTCAACTGTATATGCTTCGTCCTGGAGTGGAAAGCAGAGTTCTTAGCTAGGTGTATATCACTCTGACTATCACTATGCAGCTTACATTCCTCCTGCTTATGCCCCAACTCCTCAAGCAATTGTTGTAACCAAATCATCTCTTTGCTTGCCTCTGTGGCAAGCAACATACTCAGCCTCCATGGTTGACAAAGCCACCAGCTTCTGTAGTCGTGAAATCCAGCTCACTGCTGTCCCACCTACAGTGTAAATATAACCTGTCATGCTCCTCCTGCTGTCTACATCTCCAGCCATGTCTGAATCTACATAACCACGTAAAGTGGTGTCTGATCCACTGTAGCACAAAACTGTCCCCATGGTCCCTCTCAAATACCAAAGGACCACTTTACTGCTTGCCAATGCTCTTTACCTGGATCACTCATAAATCTACTCACAGCTCCCACTGCATGGGAAATATCAGGCCTAGTGCACACCATAGCATACATCAAACTGCCAACTGCTGATGAGTAAGGTACCTTGGACATCTAGTTTCTTTCCTGCTCTATCTTGGGACACTGCTCCTTTGATAACTTAAAATGGCCTGCCAAAGGAGTCCCAACCGGTTTAGCATCCTGCATGTTAAACCTATCTAATACCTTCTTAATGTACTCTTCCTGAGATAAAGTCAGCTTCCGTTCCTTCCTATCCCGAGTTATCCTCATACCAAGGATTTGTCTGGCTGCCCCCAAATCCTTCATATCAAAGGATTCACTTAGCTGTTTCTTGAGTACTTTTATTTCCTGCATGTTTTTACCTGCAACCAACATGTCATCAACATACAAACACAGGATAATATAACTTCCATCCTCAAAATTTCTTTGTATACACGCAATGGTCAGAATGACATCTAATATAACCTTGCTCCATCATGAAGCTATCAAACTTCTTATACCATTGACGTGGAGCTTGTTTCAAGCCATACAAGCTCTTCTTCAGTTTACACACCATCTCCTCTTTACCTTTGACCTCATAGCCCTCTGGTTGCTGCATATATAGTTCCTCCTCCAAATCACCATGGAGAAATGCAGTCTTTACATCTAACTGTTCTAAGTGCAAGTCTTCTATTGCCACTATTCCAAGAACAGTTCTAATAGAAGTCATTTTTACTACAGGAGAAAATATCTCATCAAAATCTATACCTTGTTTCTGTGCAAACCCCTTGACCACCAACCGGGCCTTATATCTTTTCTTTCCTCCTTCTTCATCTTTAACTCTGTACACCCACTTGTTCTGCAATGCTCTTTTTCCTTCTGGTAGCTTCACCAAATCCCAAGTCTGGTTCTCCATGAGAGACTTATGCTCCTCATCCATGGCTTGCTCCCACTTCTTACTGGCATCTACCTGCATTGCTTCATCAAAGCTCTCTGGCTCTCCACTATCAGTGAGTAATAAATAATAAAGAGAAGGAGAAAAAACGTTCAGGTTCTTTTCTTACCCTAGAAGACCTCCTCACTGTAGGAGTTTGGGGTTCCTGTTGAGTCGGTTCCTGAACTGATTCATGGGTCACTGTCCCATCCGGAAGATCCTCTACCACTGCATATTCTTTCTTGGATTCTTCCCTGTTTTCCTGCAACTGTTGCTTATACATGACTTTCTCATTAAAGACCACATCCCTAGACCGAATGATTTTCTTGTCCTTAATACTCCAACATTTAAATCCAAAGTCATCACCACCATAACCAATGAAAGTACATTTTTCTGATTTAGCCTCTAGCTTGGTCCTATCATCCTTGTCTATATGAACAAACACCTCACATCCAAAGACTCTAAGAAATGAATAATCAACTTTCTTACCATACCAAGCCTCCTCAGGTATGCCTCCATCCAAGGCACTTGAGGGTCCTCTGTTTATCAAGTACACAACTGTGCTCACCGCTTCTACCCAAAAAGAAAGAGGCAGTCCTGCATGTAACCTCATGCTCCTAGCACGTTCCATTATTGTTCTGTTCATCCTTTCTGATACCCCATTCTGCTGCGGAGTTCCTGGAACCGTCTTTTTCCTGCGGATTCCATTCTTAGAACAGTAATCATTAAATTCATTGCTGCAATACTCCCCTCCATTATCTGACCTAAGACATTTTAGCTTAAGACCTGTTTCATTCTCTACCAAGGCTTTCCATTTAACAAAAGTGTCAAATACATCAGATTTGTTTCTAATACAATAAACCCAAACTTTCCTTGTTGCATCATCAATAAAAGTAACATAATAACTTGAACCCCCAAGAGATGATACCTGAGCTAGCCCCCACACATCAGAATGCACCAGCTCTAACTTACTCTCTTTCTTTATAGGTCCAACCTTGAGAAACCTTACTCGCTTCTGTTTCCCATATATGCAGTCCTCACAGAACTCCAAACCTATTTCTGTATATCCAGAGTAAATTCTTCTTTATGATGTCCATGCCCTTATGGCTCATATGACCGAGCCTATAGTGCCATAATGTTGTATCTGCATCTGAAGCCACAAGATTACAATCATTAGTACTATCAGTGGATAAATACAAGGTTCCAACCTTCTTACCTCTTGCCACCACAAGAGCACCCTTGGTAACCTTCCAAGAGTCAGTTGTAAATATCACAGTACAACCATCACTTCCCAATTGCCCCGCCGATATCAAATTTCTCCTTAATGTAGGCACATGTCTGACATCCTTCAATAGCCATGTATTCCCATTCTACATCTTAACCTGAACAGAACCTTTTCCAACTATACTGCAAGGCTCATCATCACCAAGAAAAACATGCCCAAAATCCCCTTGAACATAATCAACAAAATAATGCCTATGTGGAGTAGCATGGAAAGAAGCCCCTGAATCTAAAACCCAAGATTCAGTAATATTATGTAAAGAAAGAATCAAAGCATCCTGGCATACATTACCCGATGCCACATTTGCCTCCTTGTTTTCTTCCTGTTGTTTCTTCTTGTCCCGAAGCTCCCAACAGTCCTTCTTTGCATGCCCAGACTTTCCACAGTTCCAACATACAATCTTGCTCTTGGATTTTGACCTTGCCCGATCTTTTGATTTTCCACGGTTTCCTCTATTCTTCTGTCTCCCTCTAGTTTCCATTGTCAAAGCATTCCCTGAAGTAGAAGATTCCCCAGAGCTTTTTCTTCACATTTCCTCACTTAGAATCACCCCTACAACATCCTCAAACTTCAACTTTGAGTTAGCTGGAACCGAGTTGCTTACCGCCATTACCAGGCTATTCCAACTTTCAGGTAAAGAGCACAGAATTAATAAAGCCCTAACTTCTTCATCAAATTCTATTGTAACCGAAGCTAGCATATTCACAACCATATTGAAATCATTTAAATGATCTGCTACTGAACTATTCTCAGACATCTTCATATTAAACAACTTTTTCATTAAAAATATCTTATTAGAGGCAGAGGGTTTTTCATACAACTTCCCTAATGCATCCATCAGTTCTTTTGTAGTCTTTTCCTTTGAAACATTAAATAATACCGAAGATGCAAGACACAGCCAGATTGTTCCAAGTGCCTTCCTATCCAACAATCCCATTCTGCATCTGTCATACTCGAGGGTTTGTTCACCTTCTCAGACAACGGAGTATAAAGATCCTTCTGATAAAGGTAATCTTCCATCTACATCTTCCAAAGACTGAAATTCTACCCGTTGAATTTATCAACCCTAGATCTTCCATCATCTGCCATAGCTCCCACTCAAGATAAAAATTTCCCTGTGATTCAACACTTTAGCAAACTAAACCAAGCTCTGATACCAATTGTTAGGAAATAAGAGACAAAATATGCAGAATAATCTCTTATTGAAATCGCAACAATAGAAACTAATATGCAAAAAATATTATAGATCTCAAATAAAAGTACAGAATAAATAGAAACAACACTGAGAGACGATGATTTAACGTGGTTTACCCAATTTGGGCTACATCCACCAAGAATCCCTTGCTTAGATTTTATTATAAGCCTCCACTCTCTCAATAAAATACCCAGATCCATTTGGAGCTATGCTCAACAAACTCTACAGAATTCACACCCCGAATTCAAAACACATATGCAATACATTTGCCTATATTTCTATCATATGCATAAGACCATATAAAATAGAGAATTTCTTAAGTAGTTTTACAAAAACCTGTGGGGTATCAAAACCATGGGCAAAATCCGTCCCATAAACCTATGGGTCAAAAAACTCACCCATATGAGAAATAACACGTTTCCCGATATGTCGGTGCATTTTTTCGAGGCCAAAAAAATTTACGCCTAATATTTTTTTTTTCAGGGGTTGCGCCCCCAAACCCCAGCGAGGATACATGAAAAGTGTACAATACTATTAATGTACAGTCTTCAACACTTTCACACATGAAAACAAGCTCTACAATCTAACAATAAATACATAATTCATCTTATTCTCTCAACTATAAATAACCTCATACATATTTTAGTTTTTAACATCATCATGTTCTAATAAATATAAAATAATATGTCTCTAGACCATTCATGGTTCTCAAACATAATCCTTCCAAGAAATTTTACAACATTAATACATCTGAATTAATTGAACTTCATCAATAAAATAAATGTACCTTCTTATAAGTCTTTCGTCTTTCACCTTTCACGAAATCCATCTGCAAAATTGTTAGCATGAGTCAGTTCACAATAAATGAGCATGATAAGTACTAAATCATAAGAAAAACGTGCTTCTATTTCCAAATTTAATAAAAGGATCACTACTTTTTAATGAAATTATTCCAAAGTTCCAAAAGTAATAACGACTCTTTCAAGCATGCAAGATTTAGCATGATAAATGAATCCAAGAAAGGAAGTCAATTTAAGTCACATCTATAACCCAAGTATGTCTATCAATAATAGTTCAATCTTTAAGGTATAATGAAAGTTCGTTTGTCCCAAATAAGTCAAAAACAAGAATAAAAATGCAATAGGATTTCAGTCATAAAATCCCATAATTATATGGCTGAAATTCAATACTTTGTCCTTTATTTTAAAATTTACTTATCTAAGTAATATATTTCAACACACAAAGTAATAAATTAGTGTCCTAGTCTGAATAAGGAGAATAAAATCCATTACTTAACATTCATAAATCCAATTTTTATTCAACTAATATCCTATATTACTTCAAACAAGAGAATACAACTTTATTAAAGAATATATCATATTACTTTAATCAAGTGGGTACAACTTTACAAAAGATCATCCTATTGTCTATTCAACAATAAAATATAATCATGACATAACATTCAAGTTATTTTATTTTCTTGCTTTGTCAACAAAGTCCCCATTACCAAAATGATATAATGATACTACTATCAACAAGAGTGGTTTGATACAAACCAAATAATAGCACACTAGATATCAAATAAAAGGTTACAAACCACTACCGACTGTCATGAAAATTCAGGTTGAAAATAATATATAACCAAAAGAAGGACTGATACATAATACCATAGGAAGGAGCTATAACCATTTAGTCGACAATAATTTAGTAACCAAGCCAACCACACAAATGTCTTAACTTGACCATGAACCGAAAGGTTAATAACTAACAGTTGATAATATCGATCAAATTTTATATCCAACTCATACAAAATATCAAATTATGGTAATCATAGTCGATGAAGAATAGGATAAACCATGATCCCAATAGTACAAGATCCTTTTCTTAGAGATGAAGACATAAATCTAATTGTCCGAGTCTTTAGATTGACATCCCTCATCTCCATTAGTTCTAACTTGCAACTATTTTAGATGATGGATTCAAACTCTCAGGGGTTAAGAACCCCTTAACATATACACAAATAAATCCACTTTTACTAAGTTTAAATGCATTCAAAAACAAAGTTACCAAACCCAGTAAATTTTTTTAACAATTTGAAAAGTGAATACCCACAAATGATATCGATTATGAATTCGATACAAGGAAAGTTTCAAACTACAACATAATATAGAAACCTCAAGGGTCGATTTTTTGAACCATGTCCGAGTAAATAGCCCAATGTTAAAAATGAACAAACCCAGAAAAAAATAACTTATGAGGATAAGAAACCAGGTATCACCCCTTTTTTATCTGGATTCATGCCAACCTAGTAATGGTGGTTTTAAAATGAAGAAACAATGACTTGAAAGCAGATAATGGGGACTTGAAACACCATAACTTAATACTAGAAGCCTTCTTCCCCATGGAAAGGTTTAAATATACCAAAAATTTTAATAACCAGAATGGGTTATGACTTGTTTTTGAGTCTTAAAATGTTTCGAACTAAGAGTCACAAAAAATGGTCGATAAGATTGAGTCAAGATCCTGTACAGAGTAAACCAGAAGACAACAAAACCATTTTTTGTTTAATGTCAAACTTGGCAAACAAAAAATTTCACCAAAAACATTATTTCCTTGTGGGTATCAACCCTATAACCAATAACTCTAATCTAAATACAAAAATGATTATTCACAACCCAAATACACAAACAAGTAATAAATAAATTCGCTATATCTTAGCACAAATCACTCTAAAATCCATATATGGAAACAAATTAATTTTAATTGACTTAAACCAAATGTTCAAATATAACAGATTGAAAAACATAAAAATTAGAAATAACACTACAACCATAAAAACCCAAAACTCAGAATACAATTTCATAAGAAGAGCTTAGTTCTTCTAATGAAACAGTTACATAGAGAAAATTATCATAATGAGTTAGAGCCTATCATGCCTGGTAGTTCTCTCGAAACTCCTTTCCAATATTTCCAAGTTTCCTTCCAAGTTTCTACTACAATATTTTGTCAAATCTCCAAACAGAATGCTTAGAAAAACAGTCTCCATTTTCTTCATTAATTTTATAACCAAAATCTCAAACTTTTCTCCGCTATACTCTCCATGCAAAAATGAGTTCATAAATGAAGTAGAAAAAAATTCCAATTCAAATAACAAAATATTAACATGTAGAGCCATTTTTCTCTATACACCAAATGAAAAATAGAACCAAACTTTAGTTATTTTCCTCCAAACCATCTCAGTGATTCCCAAGGCAGTTACCACGCTCCCTTCGAGATAATCAATGTATGGCAGTTTTTCCATCTCACCTTACAATCCGCCAACCACCTATACAAACTTAGCAACAACTAAACATTTAAACAATTACTGTCAAGCATTTTAGTAACCTAGGACAATGTGCATTGTTATGTTTGTGGACCTATTTTCATGTTAGAGTGTGGTACACCTTCTATGTGTTACACTCGGGTATTTTTACGGCGGTCCCGCTTGCCGGTGAGCTGGTCAGGGGGGTTTCGGGGGGGTGAAGCCCCCAAATCAATTTTCATTTCCTCGCTTAGAATCACCCCTACAACATCCTCAAACTTCAACTTCGAGTTAGCTGGAACCGAGTTGCTTACCGCCATTACCATGCTATTCCAACTTTCAGGTAAAGAGCACAGAATTAATAAAGCCCTAACTTCTTCATCAAATTCTATTGTAACCGAAGCTAGCATATTCACAACCATATTGAAATCATTTAAATGATCTGCTACTGAACTATTCTCAGTCATCTTCATATTAAACAACTTTTTCATTAAAAATATCTTATTAGAGGCAGAGGGTTTTTCATAAAACTTCCCTAATGCATCCATTAGATCTTTTGTCGTCTTTTCCTTTAAAACATTAAATAATACCAAAGATGCAAGACACAACCGGATCATTCCAAGTGCCTTCTGATCCAACAATTCCCATTCTGCATCTGTCATACTCGAGGGTTTGTTCACCTTCTCAGACAGCGGAGTATAAAGATCCTTCTAATAAAGGTAATCTTCCATCTGCATCTTCCAAAGACTGAAATTCTGCTCGTTGAATTCATCAACCCTAGATCTTCCATCATCTGCCATAGCTCCCACTCAAGATAAAAATTTCCCTGTGATTCAACACTTCAGCAAACCAAACCAGGCTTTGATACCAATTGTTAGGAAATAAGAGATAAAATATACGGAATAATCCCTCACAGAATCGCAACAGTAGAAACTAATATGTAGAAATTATTACAGATCTAAAATAAAATTGCAGAATAAAATAACACAACACAAAGAGACAGTATTTAACGTGGTTCACCCAATTTGGGCTACGTCCACCAAGAATCACTTGCTCAAATTTTATTATAAGCCTCCACTCTCTCAATACAATACCCAGATCCGTTTGGAGCTATGCTCAAAAAAATCTACAGAATACACACCCAAATTCAAAACACATCTGCAATACATTTGCTTATAATTCTATCATATGCATAAGACCATATAAATAGACAATTGCTTCAGCAGTTTTACAAAACCGTGGGTGACAAAACCATGGGAAAAACCCATCCCATAAACCTATGGGTCAAAAAACTTGCCCATATGAGAAAAGCACATTTCCCGATATGTCGGGTGCATTTTTTCGAGGCCAAAAAAATTTACTCCTAATTTTTTTTTCGGGGGCTGCGCCCCCAAACCCCAGCTAGGATACATGAAAAGTGTACAGTACTCTTAATGTACAGTCTTCAACACTTTCACACATGAAAACAAGCTTTACAATCTAACAATAAATACATAATTCATCTTATTCTCTCAACTATAAATAACCTCATACATATTTTAGTTTTTAACATCATCATGTTCTAATAAATATAAAATAATATGTCTCTAGACCATTCATGGTTCTCAAACATAATCCTTCCAAGAAATTTTACAACATTAATACATCTGAATTAATTGAACTTCATCAATAAAATAAATGTACCTTCTTATAAGTCTTTCGTCTTTCACCTTTCACGAAATCCATCTGCAAAATTGTTAGCATGAGTCAGTTCACAATAAATGAGCATGATAAGTACTAAATCATAAGAAAAACGTGCTTCTATTTCCAAATTTAATAAAAGGATCACTACTTTTTAATGAAATTATTCCAAAGTTCCAAAAGTAATAACGACTCTTTCAAGCATGCAAGATTTAGCATGATAAATGAATCCAAGAAAGGAAGTCAATTTAAGTCACATCTATAACCCAAGTATGTCTATCAATAATAGTTCAATCTTTAAGGTATAATGAAAGTTCGTTTGTCCCAAATAAGTCAAAAACAAGAATAAAAATGCAATAGGATTTCAGTCATAAAATCCCATAATTATATGGCTGAAATTCAATACTTTGTCCTTTATTTTAAAATTTACTTATCTAAGTAATATATTTCAACACACAAAGTAATAAATTAGTGTCCTAGTCTGAATAAGGAGAATAAAATCCATTACTTAACATTCATAAATCCAATTTTTATTCAACTAATATCCTATATTACTTCAAACAAGAGAATACAACTTTATTAAAGAATATATCATATTACTTTAATCAAGTGGGTACAACTTTACAAAAGATCATCCTATTGTCTATTCAACAATAAAATATAATCATGACATAACATTCAAGTTATTTTATTTTCTTGCTTTGTCAACAAAGTCCCCATTACCAAAATGATATAATGATACTACTATCAACAAGAGTGGTTTGATACAAACCAAATAATAGCACACTAGATATCAAATAAAAGGTTACAAACCACTACCGACTGTCATGAAAATTCAGGTTGAAAATAATATATAACCAAAAGAAGGACTGATACATAATACCATAGGAAGGAGCTATAACCATTTAGTCGACAATAATTTAGTAACCAAGCCAACCACACAAATGTCTTAACTTGACCATGAACCGAAAGGTTAATAACTAACAGTTGATAATATCGATCAAATTTTATATCCAACTCATACAAAATATCAAATTATGGTAATCATAGTCGATGAAGAATAGGATAAACCATGATCCCAATAGTACAAGATCCTTTTCTTAGAGATGAAGACATAAATCTAATTGTCCGAGTCTTTAGATTGACATCCCTCATCTCCATTAGTTCTAACTTGCAACTATTTTAGATGATGGATTCAAACTCTCAGGGGTTAAGAACCCCTTAACATATACACAAATAAATCCACTTTTACTAAGTTTAAATGCATTCAAAAACAAAGTTACCAAACCCAGTAAATTTTTTTAACAATTTGAAAAGTGAATACCCACAAATGATATCGATTATGAATTCGATACAAGGAAAGTTTCAAACTACAACATAATATAGAAACCTCAAGGGTCGATTTTTTGAACCATGTCCGAGTAAATAGCCCAATGTTAAAAATGAACAAACCCAGAAAAAAATAACTTATGAGGATAAGAAACCAGGTATCACCCCTTTTTTATCTGGATTCATGCCAACCTAGTAATGGTGGTTTTAAAATGAAGAAACAATGACTTGAAAGCAGATAATGGGGACTTGAAACACCATAACTTAATACTAGAAGCCTTCTTCCCCATGGAAAGGTTTAAATATACCAAAAATTTTAATAACCAGAATGGGTTATGACTTGTTTTTGAGTCTTAAAATGTTTCGAACTAAGAGTCACAAAAAATGGTCGATAAGATTGAGTCAAGATCCTGTACAGAGTAAACCAGAAGACAACAAAACCATTTTTTGTTTAATGTCAAACTTGGCAAACAAAAAATTTCACCAAAAACATTATTTCCTTGTGGGTATCAACCCTATAACCAATAACTCTAATCTAAATACAAAAATGATTATTCACAACCCAAATACACAAACAAGTAATAAATAAATTCGCTATATCTTAGCACAAATCACTCTAAAATCCATATATGGAAACAAATTAATTTTAATTGACTTAAACCAAATGTTCAAAATATAACAGATTGAAAAACATAAAAATTAGAAATAACACTACAACCATAAAACCCAAAACTCAGAATACAATTTCATAAGAAGAGCTTAGTTCTTCTAATGAAACAGTTACATAGAGAAAATTATCATAATGAGTTAGAGCCTATCATGCCTGGTAGTTCTCTCGAAACTCCTTTCCAATATTTCCAAGTTTCCTTCCAAGTTTCTACTACAATATTTTGTCAAATCTCCAAACAGAATGCTTAGAAAAACAGTCTCCATTTTCTTCATTAATTTTATAACCAAAATCTCAAACTTTTCTCCGCTATACTCTCCATGCAAAAATGAGTTCATAAATGAAGTAGAAAAAAATTCCAATTCAAATAACAAAATATTAACATGTAGAGCCATTTTTCTCTATACACCAAATGAAAAATAGAACCAAACTTTAGTTATTTTCCTCCAAACCATCTCAGTGATTCCCAAGGCAGTTTCCACGCTCCCTTCGAGATAATCAATGTAATGGCAGTTTTCCATCTCACCTTACAATCCGCCAACCACCTATACAAACTTAGCAACAACTAAACATTTAAACAAATTACTGTCAAGCATTTTAGTAACCTAGGACAATGTGCATTGTTATGTTTGTGGAACCTATTTTCATGTTAGAGTGTGGTACACCTTCTATGTGTTACACTCGGGTATTTTTACGGCGGTCCCGCTCGCCGGTGAGCTGGTCAGGGGGGTTCGGGGGGGTGAAGCCCCCAAATCAAATTTTCATGGGTGGTTTATTAACCCATGGGTAATGGGTAACCGTTATGGGCTGTTTTTGGGCCCATGTTTTTTTGGTACCCATTGTTTTGTAAAACAACCTCTTCAGTTACCCATAGGTTTATGGGACATTTTTTTTTTCCCCGTTGTTTTGATACCCATGGTTTTGTAAAACTGCTTAAGTAGTTGTCTATTTATATGGTTTTATGCATATGATAGATAGATGAAAAACATTACAGATGTGCTTTGAATTCGGCTGTGAATTTTGTAGATTTTGTTGAGCATAGCTCCAAACGGATCTGGGTATTGTATTGAGAGAGTGGAAGCTTGTAATAAAATCTGAGCAAGTGATTCTTGGTGGATGTAGCCCAAATTGGGTGAACCATGTTAAATCTTGTCTCTCTGTGTTGTGTTATTTATTCTGCACTTTTATTTCAGATTTGTAATAATTTCTTCATATTAGTTTCTATTGTTGCGATTCTGTGGGGGATTATTCCACATATTTTATCTCGTATTCCCTAACAATTGGTATCAGAGCCTGGTTTGGTTTGCTGAAGTGTTGAATCGCATCAAAAATTTTAGCTTGAGTGGGAGCTATGGCAGATGAAGGAAGATCTAGGGTTGATAAATTCAACGGGTATAATTTCAGTCTTTGGAAGATGCAGATGGAAGATTACCTTTATCAGAAGGATCTTTATACTTTGCTATCTGAGAAGGTGAACAAACCCTCGAGTATGACAGATGTAGAATGGGATTTTCTGGATAGGAAGGCACTTGGGACAATCCGGCTGTGTCTTTCATCTTTGGTATTATTTAATGTTTCAAAGGAAAAGACTACAAAAGATCTAATGGATGCATTAGGGAAGTTTTATGAAAAACCCTCTGCCTCTAACAAGATATTTTTAATGAAAAAGTTGTTTAATATGAAGATGTCTGAGAATAGTTTAGTAGCAGATCATTTAAATGATTTTAATATGGTTGTGAATATTCTAGCTTTGGTTATAATAGAATTTGATGAAGAAGTTAGAGCTTTATTAATTCTATGCTCTTTACTTGAGAGTTGGAATAGCCTGGTAATGGCGGTAAGTAACTCAGTTCCAACTAACTCGAAGTTGAAGTTTGAGGATGTTGTAGGGGTGATTCTAAGTGAGGAAATGTGAAGAAAAATCTCTGGGGAATCTTCTACTTCAGGGAATGCTTTGAAAATGGAAACTAGAGGGAGATAGAAGAATAGAGGAAACCGTGAAAAATCAAAAGATCGGGCAAGGTCAAAATCCAAGAACAAGATTGTATGCTGGAATTGTGGAAAGCCTGGGCATGCAAAGAAGGATTGTTGGGAGCTTCGGGATAATAAGAAACAACAAGAAGAAAACAAGGAGGAAAATGTGGCATCGGGTAATGTATGTCAGGATGCTTTGATTATTTCTTTGCATAATATTACCGAATCTTGGGTTTTAGATTCAGGGGCTTCTTTTCATGTTACTCCACATAGGCATTATTTTGTTGATTATGTTCAAGGGGATTTTGGGCATGTTTTTCTTGGTGATGATGAGCCTTGCAGTATAGTTGGAAAAGGTTCTGTTCAGGTTAAGATGTAGAATGGGAATACATGGCTATTGAAGGATGTCAGACATGTGTCTACATTAAGGTGAAATTTGATATCGGTGGGGCAATTGGGAAGTGATGGTTGTACTGTGATATTTATAGCAGAATCTTGGAAGGTTACTAAGGGTGCTCTTGTGGTGGCAAGAGGTAAGAAGGTTGGAACCTTGTATTTAACCACTGATAGTACTAATGATTGTAATCTTGTGGCTTCAGATGTAGATAAAACATTATGGCACTATAGGCTCAGTCATATGAGCCATAAGGGCATGGACATCATAAAGAAGAATTTTCCTGGATATACAGAAACAGGTTTCGAGTTCTGTGAGGACTGCATATATGGGAAACAAAAGCGAGTAAGGTTTCTCAAGGTTGGACCTACAAAGAAAGAGAGTAAGTTAGAGCTGGTGCATTCTGATGTGTGGGGGCTAGCTCAGGTATCATCTCTTGGGGGTTCAAGTTATTATGTTACTTTTATTGATGATGCAACAAGGAAAGTTTGGGTTTATTGTATTAGAAACAAATATGATGTATTTGACACTTTTGTTAAATGGAAAGCCTTGGTAGAGAATGAAACAGGTCTTAAGCTAAAATGTCTCAGGTTAGATAATGGAGGGGAGTATTGCAACCATGAATTTAATGACTATTGTTCTAAGAATGGAATCCACAGGTAAAAGAAAGTTCTAGGAACTATGCAGCAGAATGGGGTATCAGAAAGGATGAACAGAACAATAATGGAACGTGCTAGGAGCATGAGGTTACATGCAAGACTACCTCTTTCTTTTTGGGCAGAAGCGGTGAGCATAGCTGTGTACTTGATAAACAGAGGACCCTCAAGTGCCTTGGATGGAGGCATACCTGAGGAGGCTTGGCATGGTAAGAAAGTTGATTATTCATTTCTTAGAGTCTTTGGATGTGAGGTGTTTGTTCATATAGACAAGGATGATAGGACCAAGCTAGAGGCTAAATCAGAAAAAATGTACTTTCATTGGTTATGGTGGTGATGACTTTGGATTTAAATGTTGGAGTATTAAGGACAAGAAAATAATTCGGTCTAGGGATGTGGTCTTTAATGAGAAAGTCAAGTATAAGCAACAGTTGCAGGAAAACAGGGAAAAATCCAAGAAAGAATATGCAGTGGTAGATGATCTTCTGGATGGGACAGTGACCCATGAATCAGTTCAGGAACCGACTCAACAGGAACCCCAAACTCCTATAGTGAGGAGGTCTTATAGGGTAAGAAAATAACTTGAACGTTTTTCTCCTTCTCTTTATTATTTATTACTCACTGATAGTGGAGAGCCAGAGAGCTTTGATGAAGCAATGCAAGTAGATTCCAGTAAGAAGTGGGAGCAAGCCATGGATGAGGAGTATAAGTCTCTCATGGAGAACCAGACTTGGGATTTGGTGAAGCTACCGGAAGGAAAAAGATCATTGTAGAACAAGTGGGTGTACAGAGTTAAATATGAAGAAGGACGAAAGAAAAGATATAAGGCCTGGTTGGTCGTAAATGGGGTTTGCACAGAAACAAGGTATAGATTTTGATGAGATATTTTCTCCTATAGTAAAAATGACTTCTATTAGAACTATTCTTGGAATAGTGGCAACAGAAGACTTGCACTTAGAACAGTTAGATGTAAAGACTACATTTCTCCATGGTGATTTGGAGGAGGAACTATATATGCAGCAACCAGAGGGCTATGAGGTCAAAGGTAAAGAGGAGATGGTGTGTAAACTGAAGAAGAGCTTGTATGGATTGAAACAAGCTCCACGTCAATGGTATAAGAATTTTGATAGCTTCATGATGGAGCAAGGTTATATTAGATGTCATTCTGACTATTGCGTGTATACAAAGAAATTTGAGGATGGAAGTTATATTATCATGTGTTTGTATGTTGATGACATGTTGGTTGTAGGTAAAAACATGCAGGAAATAAAAGTACTCAAGAAACAGCTAAGTGAATCCTTTGATATGAAGGATTTGGGGGCAACTAGACAAATCCTTGGTATGAAGATAACTCGGGATAGGAAGGAATAGAAGTTGACTTTATCTCAGGAAGAGTCATTAAGAAGGTATTGGATAGGTTTAACATGCAGGATGCTAAACTGGTTGGGACTCCTTTGGCAGGCCATTTCAAGTTATCAAAGGAGCAGTGTCCCATGACAGAGCAGGAAAGAAACCAGATGTCGAAGGTACCTTACTCATCAGGAGTTGGCAGTTTGATGTATGCTATGGTGTGCACTAGGTCTAATATTGCCCATGCAGTGGGAGCTGTGAGTAGATTTATGAGTGATCCAGGTAAAGAGCATTGGCAAGCAGTAAAGTGGATCCTTTGGTATTTGAGAGGGACCATGGGGAAATTTTTGTGCTACAGTGGATCAGACACCACTTTACGTGGTTATGTAGATTCAGACATGGCTGGAGATTTAGACAGCAAGAGGAGCATAACATGTTATATTTACATTGTAGGTGGGACAGTAGTGAGCTGGATTTCACGACTACAGAAGCTGGTGGCTTTGTCAACCACGGAGGCTGAGTATGTTACTGCCATAGAGGCAAGCAAAGAGATGATTTTGTTACAACAATTGCTTGAGGAGTTGGGGCATAAGCAGGAGGAATGTAAGCTTCATAGTGATAGTCAGAGTGCTATACACCTAGCTAAGAACTCTACTTTCCACTCCAGGACGAAGCATATACAGTTGAGATATCACTTCATCAGGATAACTTTGGAGGAAGATAAGTTGAAGTTGGAGAAGAATCATACCAGTCAGAATCCTACAGACATGATGAACAAGGTGGTCACAAGGGATAAACTAAAGCTATGTTTAGCTTTGGTTGGCCTTCGTGGATGACAGTGAAGGGTTGAGAAGCTTGCTCAGTGGAAATTAGTCTCCAACCGGGAGATTGTTATGTTTGTGGAGCCTATTTTCATGTTAGAGTGTGGTACACCTTCTATGTGTTACACTTGGGTATTTTTACGGCGGTCCTGCTCGCCGATGAGCAGGTCAGTGGGGTTCAGGGGGGTGAAGCCCCCCCGATGGAAGGGGGTTCAGGGCCGAAGCCCCCAAAGAAAATTTTCATGGGT
Organism: Taxus chinensis; assembly: GCA_019776745.2. NCBI lineage: Eukaryota > Viridiplantae > Streptophyta > Pinopsida > Cupressales > Taxaceae > Taxus > Taxus chinensis. Next base: position 706,829,461 of record CM034153.1, on the reverse strand, counting down.
GGTTTATTAACCCTTGGGTAATGGGTAACCTTTATGGGCTATTTTTGGGCCCATGTTTTTTTGGTACCCATTGTTTTGTAAAACCTCCTCTTCGGTTACCCATAGGTTTATGGGACAGTTTGGTTTTTCCCCATTGTTTTGATACCCATGGTTTTGTAAAACTGCTTAAGTAGTTGTCTATTTATATGGTTTTATGCATATGATAGATAGATGAAAAACATTACAAATGTGCTTTGAATTCAGTTGTGAATTCTGTAGAGTTTGTTGAGCATAGCTCCAAACGGATCTAGGTATTGTATTGAGAGAGTGGAGGCTTGTAATAAAATTTGAGCAAGTGATTCTTGGTGGACATAGCCCAAATTGGGTGAACCACGTTAAATCTTGTCTCTCTGTGTTGTGTTATTTATTCTGCACTTTTATTTCAGATCTTTCATAATTTCTGCATATTAGTTTCTATTGTTGCGATTTTGTGAGGGATTATTCCGCATATTTTATCTCTTATTTCCTAACATGCATGCCAAATCAGGTTAAGTCACTTCCAAAGGTGATGGTTCTTGCAATTACCTTCGCATTTAATTTTCTATGTACTGGATTGGCACCAACCACTTAATATTAACCCAACCTCCTCAAATGGTGACCATGGTTGATCCTTAGGTTAGGTCATACGTTCTTAAATAGGTTTGGAGATTAAGACCCATCAATAATATATCAACCATATCTTAGGTTAGGGTTTTTTTTAATATACTTGGGACATAAATAGGTCCTTTTAGATATGTATTTGTAACCTTAGAATAGGTTTTGTCAAGATTTTAAAAATATTAACAATAATGTCATCCTTTGAAATTTATTTAATCAAAGTAAGATTAATCAATAGTCTAGATGTATTCATAAGATGTTACAAAACATCTCCAACGACCTTATATTCATTTAACCCCAATCAAGATGGTATATCAGAAATATAATGAAGTCAAATTGACTTAAAAAATATGATCGAAATAATATATTGATCAAAGACATGCCTTGGATCACTAAAATTGATCCAAGGTATTGCACTTCTTCAAATATAGAATCCAGATGTAATAATCTAAGGAACAAAATTTGTATCAAAACTTAGATGGCTTACTTGCACGGTTCCAAAAGACTAACTTGGCTTCTTACTAGTGAAGGTCACCTAGTGCACTTCAAAAGAAAGAGTCAAGTGAGTACTTGATGACAATCCAACATAAGTACAATATTTCCTAAAAGCACGATTACATCAGATTTAGCAGGCAATTAATATCATTTTCCGCAAACATGATCTAATAGTTCAAAAGAGCACATAAATTTAGAATGAAATCACATGTCAATGTTTTCCAACTTCAATCATAGAAGCAAGTAAAGATATCAACATGACATAGGCATTACATACCTCCCCTCTAAAAAGCATCATTGTCTTGATGATTAACTTAGTCCATACACTTATTTAAGAACATAGGCATAAATATAACTTATTCACCCATAAAATTCTCAAATAGTTAACATAATTTACAAAAATTCAAGTTTCTCAAGTCTTATTACAACGTCAAATAGCTGTATTAGTACTTATTAAAAAATGTTTTGCCCAAAAAATGGCAAAAATCATAAATAGTTTTTCATATTAAATAATCAAATATCAAATAAATCAAAATTAATTTTATTCAAACAGATGAGGAAAAGTAGATTTCACGTTCTCAAGGTGCTCCCATGTTGCACTTTCTTCATTAAATTAGTCCCATTGGACCTTACATTGACTTATTTCATGATTTTTCAAGTGCAACTTGTGATTTTCCATCACCCTTATGGGTTCAACCACTGTTATTTCTGGGTTTTTGACCTGCAAGTATTCCAATTTAATACATGGGTTGAATCTAAAACGTATTTCTTAAGAAAATAAATATGAAAAACATCATGCATCTGTGCCAATGTGTGAGGAAATTCTAAGAGATAAGCTACAAGACTAATCACTTGTACAATCTCAAAAGGTCCCACAAAATGAGGTGATAACTTGGCTGCTTTGCTAAAATTAATTGATCTCTTTTTAGGCTTGACACACAAAAATAATTTTTCACCAAGTTCAAATTTCCTATCAACTCTTTTCAGGTCTGCATAAATTTTCTGCCTATCATAAGCTTCCTTAAATCATTCACGGATAAAATTTTACTTGTTGTTCCATTTTAGTAAGCATTTTAGATCCAATTACAACTCTATCTTCAATGTTATCCCAACTAACAGGGGTTCTACACTTTTGTCCATAAAATGCTTCGAAAGGTGTCATTTTTAGAGAGGAATGGTAAATATTATTGTATGCAAATTCAACTAAAGGAAGGTATCCTTCCCATTTTTATTTCTGGTCCATACAATACATTTTCAACATATATTCCATTACCTGATTAACTCTTTCGGTCTGCCCATTCGTTTCTGGATGATATGCGGAACTAAAATTCAGTTTTGTTCCTAAGGCTGAATTTAGAGTTTGCCAAAAATGTGAAGTCATTCTTGGATGTCTATCAAATATAATTAGCTCAGGTACACCATGCGATTTGAAAATTTCATGAACAATTTTTTTTGCTAGAACAGGTGAATCATCTTTGAGATTACCAACAATGAAGTGAGCTACTTTTGTTAACTTGTCAACCACAACTAAAATACCATCATGCTTATTTTTAGACAAAGGAAGCCCTTGAACAAAATCCATACTTATTACTTGTCATTTATATTTTGGTATGCTATGAGGGTACAATAAAATAGCTGGGTACATATGTTCAACCTTAACAAGTTGACATTCCAAGAAAAATGACACATATTCAAGTATATCCTTTTTCATCCCTTTCCAAAAATAATGTTATTTTACATCAGCAAACATTTTTTCACCTTGGGATGTCCAGAGTAAGGTGAATTATGAAATTCATTCATTAACTTCTTCCTTAACTCATTTTCATAAGGTAAATACACCTAATTTTCATACCTTAGTATTCATTCATATTCAATACAGAAACCTTTTTATCTTGCATCATTAGAATCTATAACAAGTGTTGTTTTTACTTGTTGAAAATATGAATCAGACATCATTGCTTTCTTTACCTCATCTTTGAACTGTGTTCTCAAGGTTACAAGTGCGGAAATATTTTTCCTATGACTTAGTGTGTTTACCACTCCATTTTCTTTACCTTAAATGTAACTGATGTTAAAATCATACTGAGATAAAAAAATCTAACCATCTTCATTGTCTTACATTTAAATTTGGTTATGTGAAGATATATTTTAGCCCAAGGTGGTCAATTTTTATCTCAAATGGTTTACCTAAGAGATAATGTCTCCATACTTGAAATGCATGAACAATGAAAGCAAGCTCAAGGTTATGGGGAGCATAATTCAGCTCGTGTAACTTGATTTTTAGGCTTTCATAAGCTATACCATGATCATGTTTTTGTAATACACCCCCTAATTCTTCTCCAGAAGCATATGGATCCGAAACAGGCAAAATAGGTGTTATAGTTAGCTGTTCTTTTAGTGTTTTAAACACTTCTTCACATTTATCACTCCAAACAAACTTTTTTTTCTTTTGTAATGAATTAATTGGGGTAGCAACTTTTTAAAAATCCTTAACAAAATTTCCGTAGTATCCGAAAAGCCCCATGAAGCTTATAACTTCATGAAAATTCTTAGGTGTTTTTTTTTAATTAAGGGCAAATAGTTTTGAAGGGACTATACCCTGTATACAAAAGGGCTCAAAAGCCAGATAGCAAAGGTGAGAGAAACAACCCAGAGAAGGGCACAACGACCAATCTAAGAGGGCTCATCAGCTAGATATGACAATACATGAGAAGAAAGGATCCAAACGAACAATGATCCAAAAAGAAGCAGAAAAGATCAAAAAGCAACCAAAAGAGATGCAACATATAAAAACTCTGCCAAAAAGAAGCTACATAACCGCCAGATAACAACAAATTCGCAGCCAAAATACAACAACACAGCAACCCGTTACTTAATAGCCCTGTCAATCTTGGTTTTGATAGCCTGCAGCGACATGAAGAAGGCAATGGTAGTGGCCTGAAGGAGTCTTTCATATCCGCTTGAGAAATTGCAATATCCCTTTTCTCTTTGAGGCCCCAAATGTCTTCATTAATCCCACTTAAACTGTAGACACTATGAACATGTTGTTTAATGAAATTATAAATGCTTTTAAGGGCAGATAGTATGCAGTCATTGCGACTTTTTGCATTCCCCATTCTGCCATCCAAATACTGTAACTTCTTGAAGACTTCAGCAATAATCCCCTCTTCATCATCACTTTGAAGTATTCCTTTTCCCTTAGCTTTTCCATATTTTTTATAGTCCCTTTGAGCTCTTGTATCTCCTTTTCCAACTTGTCCACTCTGTCTAGGTGTTGGCTAATCAATTATGGTTGCAATATTTGATGGATCAACTAATATTGCATCCTTACTTATAACATGTCCTAAGTAATGTACTTATATTTCATAAAAGGAAAATTTTGACAAATTTCTAAACAATTTTCTCTTTCTTAGAATCTCAAGTATAATCCGTAAATGTTCATTTTGCTCCTCCACGCTTTTAGAATAGATAAGAATATCATCCAAGAATATGAGTACAAAATTGTCTAAGTATTCTTGAAAATTATTATTCATCAAATTCATGAAAGCTGCAGATGCATTTATTAAACCAAAAGGTAAAATAGTGAATTTATAGTGCTCATACCTTGTTCTAAAAGTTTTTTTATGAATGTCATCATCTTTGATTCTCAACTGATGATATCAAGATCACAAATCTATTTTCGAATAAACTGATGCAGCACGCATCTGATCTAATAGATCATAAATCCTATAAAAATGATATCTATTTTTTATTGTTGCTTTGTTTAACATTCGGTAATCAATGCAAATTCTAAGTGTTTCATCCTTCTTAACAAATATTACTAGTGCTCCCCAAGGTGAGGACACTTGGTCTAATTAAACCATTAGACAAAAGTTCTTGTAACCATGCCTTTAGTTCAACTAACTCAGTGGTATTCATGTGGTATGGTGCCTTAGAAATATGTTTAGTTCCAGGTTTGATTTCTATTGTGAAGTCAAACTCTTGTTTTGGCGTAAGACCAAGTATTTCTTCTGAAAACACATCGTTTTACTCTCGTAACATCAGGTATTTTCCCATAAAACTACTACCTTCTTCTGATGTTTCAGATATTTTTATTGCATATAACATGCAACCTTTATTTTTGGCCTTCTTAAGCTGCATGACTGATAGTTTTTTAATTGAAATGCCTCTTTTTACTCCTTGTATGTCTATTGTTTTTTTGTAGTTCATCAAGGAATATTATGTGTTTTTCAAACTAATCAACCTTAGATTTGTGATCAAAAATCTAATTTACACCAATGATGACATCTTAAGACCCTAAAGGTGCAATATACAGGTCTACCATAATTAAAGCTTTTATTTTAAATTTTGAACCTAACTTATTATAAATAAAGCACTCTATAGCAGCAGTATCGAAAAGTATAGTTACATGTATGCCAAATAATTTGCTTGGTACTTCAATGGGCGTAGCCTATTTTTTAGCTTGCTTATCAGCTACTGCAGCATGTATCTTGTGCTACTGGTTGTTTTCATTCTTCTTTAGAGGGCACTGGTTTGCGTAATGGTCTTTTCCATAGTTTGTAACAGCCCCCAACATGTCTCCTTTTTAGGCTCAAACTTATTCTCGGCCTTAAAATTATTGTTTTGGCCACAATAAGTTTTCTTCCCATTATTATTCTTTTGAAAATTGTTTCTGTTATTCACAGTAGATTTATTTGTTGTTTTCTTACTGTTTCAGCCTCAAACCTATTTTTAGTGCCAAAATTTTTCCATGATACCTTCTTAGGTGCAAGTGATGAAGAATATTTGGAGATTTTCTTTTGATTCTCTTCTTTATGCACAAAAATTTCCTTCAATTTATGTTCTTGCCTTATGGATTTTTCTACAACTCTTTCCATGGTGGTTGGACTATGTACATATACCTCTCCACCTATACATAGGATTCAAATCCATTATGAACTTACGTATTCTAAAATTTTCATTAGTTTGGTAGTGTGATACATACTTGAGAAGCTTAGTAAACTTCTCCCAATATTCAGTTATAGTCAATTTTCCTTGAACTAAGTTCTGAAATTCTGTCATTTTTTTATCATAATAGAGTTTTGGTAACCAACACTTCCTAAAGTAGCCCTTAAACTATTCTCAAGTGATGTTTGCTTCATCAATATTCAATTCAGCCTTACGACTGTCCCAACAGGAACATGCTTCATGGGAAAGTTGGTAAGCTCCCCATACAGCTTTGGTTTCTTATTAGGAGTTCTTTATTGCAAAGTACTTCTCCATCTCACTGAGACAATTCTCAGCCCCATCCCACAAATGTAGTACCATCAAAATTTTGTGGGCTTATCCTTTTTATGTCATTAGTAAGTTCAACTACCAACCTTGCCTCTTTATTTTTAGGATGTTTAGGTGCATTTTCAGCGTTATTCTTGGCATTTGTAGCATTGTTTATTGTTGTTATCACCACCTAGATTTCTAACATTAACATTGTTTCTTGGAGGTGGCTGATTGTTATCATTAAATTCATCCTCCTCTTCCTCGTTTCCAATTACTTGCTACTCAAGTACAATAAGATGATCTCTTGTGTCCAACATGGTAGCATGGATCTCATCAATTTTTTTAGATGCCTCACTAACCGGAGGCTTGTTATTTACAGCACATCCCCTTGTTCTAACCATTTTTTGTTTAACAAGAAAATTAATTTGTATCAGAGATGGACCCAAATATATCCAAGAGCTGCAACCTTCAGCTCTGATACCAAAATGTAACATCCTCATTTAAGGCTTCAGTAAATAAGGGATTTTTTTAAAGAACATAAAGTTCACTTTTCTAAATTCACATAATTTAGAACAAACATTCCATTGCTATTCCATCACATAACAATAAACCATATGCAGCTATAATGACTCAGTGTAAAACCGATCATCTCATTTCATGACTCAGTGTTAAGATGGTCTCTCATGTTTCATCATACATATGTGTATACAAAGTATACATTTGGTTTGCTTACCCAACAAGGGTCATTCAAGTGTTAATTCCTAAGGAACCTATTTGAGTATCTGTTACTGATACTCATCTGATATCACGCTTCTTTAGTTCAGGTGACACAAGACAACATAACCAACTGTTTGTGATACTTTGGCCAAAGTTTAAAGACATGTATGCCATACATTTATTCCTAGACGACATACTCATCAAAAGGAATATGTTTTTCACCCCACTCAAAACTGTCATCTAGATTAGACTTCTTTGACTACTGTCAACCAATTCCAGGTCTATGTTTGACACTAAAAAGGGACATCTCACATGAACTAGTGCAAACAATCTTCTTATGGTGAATAAGGGTAATTATAAATACTCAAATCGAATTACGTCGATTCGGGTGTGTTTATTCACCCTTAGTCAATTTAAGTTGATGTCAACTTTAGGCCATATACCTATCTCAGTTTAGAGTAAAAAAATGACATGATATCCCATTTTATAAAAGTTATGTTAGAGGAGCTGAGTGGAATATCATGTTGTAATGGCTGCTTCGCAGTATCCACCTAATGAATTGCGTCATTAAGTGGGTAATGTGTAGTAGTGACTATGCTATGATAGTCCACTTAGTTTCGATAACGAAATTGACATACTTAACAAGCCCATTAATTCCTTAATTCCCAGCTTGTTATTTATTTTAACTTAAACATTAGGTATCATGCTTAATGAATCAACTAGGTTTGATACGTTTAAACCTTAAGTAAGGATCGTAATACACCTTCTCATTAATTGAAGTTATGCAGATCAAATCTATGTTAATTTTGATGGATTTATTATTTAATTTCCATTGGCCCATAAGCTATACTAGTAAACTTGATTTAAACATGTAAAGGACAACATATTAGCATCACTTTTAATATGTCCTGAAGTAAGTGTAACTTTTTTTTAGAATAGGTTATAGGTTTGATTGAGTGACTTCCTGTTAATTCACCTCATCTTAACTTAACCTTTTCATTATCTTGTTACATATGAATTAAATAATCTTTTCTTATATTCCTTGACTTTTCAATCTTTATAGATATAAATAATGACATAGGTTTAGGATTATATTATTAAGTCTAATCCTACTTATTAAGTAAATTTCCGTTTCTCCCATTAAGGAATTGATATTGTTTCCATATGATCACAATGATATATTATGGTATAACCTTTATTAAGAATACAATATCATATTTAATGTAATACTAAATTACAACATATAACATCATAATAGGGTTTACCATATTGGTCATAACAATTTTCATATCAGTATATCATTAAATCATTGGTTTAATGGACTTTATGTATTAGTATTTACCCAATCAACACACCAAACCACATAGTATCTATTAATTCATATCCAAGTTTGACTTGGAACTATATAATAAATCAACCTCAACCATAAGGAGAGAAAATACTATCTTCCTAATTCCAACATTTAACAAGTTACTTGATCAACTAAATACATAATTCATCTTATTCTCTCAACTACAAATAACCTCATACATATTTTATTTTTTAACATCATCATGTTCTAATAATTACAAAATAATATGGCTCTAGACCATTCATGGTTCTCAAATAGAATCATTCCAAGAACTTTTACAACATTCATGTATATGAATTAAATGAAATTCATCAATAAAAAAAATGCAACTTCTTATAAGTCTCTCTTCTTTAACCTTTCATGAAATCCATCTGTAAAATTATTAGCATGAGTCAGTTCACAAGAACCGAGCATGATAAGAACTAAATCATTAGAACACTGTGCTTCTATTTCCCAATTTTATAATTGGAACAACACTTTTTAATGAAATTATTCTAAAGTTTTGAAATTAATAACAACTCTTTAAAGTATGTAATATTTAGCACAATAAATGAATCTAAGAAAGGAAGTCAATTTAAATCATATCTATAACCCAAATATCTCTATCAATAATAGTTCAATCAACAAGGTATAATGTAAGTTGGTTTGTCCCAAATAATTCAAAAACAGGAATACAAAATTGTTGAGGAGATAAATTATTTCTCTAAGGTGAAGGCACATAAAGGATGCACTCGCTAGACCAAGGTGCATTTGAGGGCGTGGAGGAATAGTAGAATAAGCGCATGCCAAAACACTTTGAATTTAGGACTTAGCCATTTTTTGGATAAGGGCTATTCTTGGAGATAGCGTGCTGAGCACACAAAGAAGTGAAGACTTGCAGTCCACACAATGGTATTTTGGGAACAAGAAACAACTGAGTGTCATTCATAGTTTATACTAATAATAGGATTTCTACTCAGATTTAACTTTGGGAAGTATATTCTTAAGATCACTTCCATGTTGTGCAACCTTTTGTAAAGGCACATGACTATTATTAACATGTGACCTATTTTGAGATGTGCATGGGCGGTGAAGGGAAATTCCCCACCCCTATATATATGTATTGCTTTGCACAATTTAGTGTGTGTCAAATTATAGAGTTATGTTGTTGGTTTTATCATGCGCATGACTCATGGAGATACTTATGTAATGAAAGAAGCTTATGTGTTTTATAGTATTTAATACAATGGTTCATATTGGCTTGATAATGGTGTTAAACATGACTGAATTTGGTTCTTGCATGGTAAATCTTGTTATAGTCATTTTTTACTTCATCTTACATATATTCTAAGATCTAGATTTGGTTTATGCAATGTGTGTTGTTTACTATTGCTAATGAATTTGAATACCTATATGCACCATCATGCAAACATTATGTACAAGAAACTCTAAAGAGGTACTTACTGCCTTTACACACTTCGGGTGAGCACCCAATTCAGGATGAGTGATGTGTCAACACGCCTGGGTCATTCACAATGAATTCAAGGCTGCATCATTGGTTCCATTGTCGAGACCTCTTTTTCAGTTGTTTCCAGGATGTTATGTGATGAAGACATACCGGTTGACCTCAACAAGTGTTGAGGAGTGGATAATATATATGGAAGAAGAGCACACTCAAAGATTTAACACTAGATCTGAGTTTGACTCACGTGCATGGGTTGAGAAGTATTTGTATGACTGTTTATATGAAAGCTTCTTTGATATCTTCCCCTTATAAATATACAAGTGGATGGTTGCTTATACATCTAAAAGGAATTAGAGGTTTCACACACTTGTCTAGATGTAAGAAGAATTTCAGGCTCTTTATGATGTTGATCCAATCTAGACGTGCTATGGATACTTGGTTTTGTGGTGTTCTGAATAGCTATATTTTGGAGTACTCAATTTCCACTTGCTCTTGTCCGAAGGTAGTGAGTTTTAATTTTTATGTTATCCCAAGGGATCATATCTGCATAGAATTCTGTTGGTGATCAATATCTTGATCATAACCTTGAATTTGGAACAAAAGTTGATCGCTAGCTAAACTTCACCACGCGCGAAGGGAAACAATAGGTGTGGTGAAGGATGGTGGAAATAGTGGCAGAGAGGAAAAGAGAAGAAAGGTGGCTTAAATTCAATGAGGTGCATGAGAGGGATTTAGATAAGAAATGTAAGGTTGCAGAATGGATGACGTTATGAAGATAGATGGATCGTGAAGGATTTGGAGCTCACGTAGAGGATGTGGAGCTAGAGCATCTGGATCTTCCCAATTTGGGAAAGCATGACAAGGAACCCTCATTGGCCTCTTAGGAGAGTGCACCAATAGAGACAACATGGGCCATGGGCATGCATCTGAATCTACCTGGTAACCTAGCCCTTGTGCTTGGTTTTCTAGTTTCTAGTATAACCAGTAGTTAGCAAGATAGTTTAGGCAGTAGTGTAGTAAGAGGTAGAGTTGACTTATCAGCAAGTTCAGGAGTGAATCAAATAGTAAATACATTTATTTCCGAGAAAACATCTTCCCTATTATTTGGAGGAGTAGTTGGAGGAACCTTTTTAGTTGCGTCGTCGATGTAGAACACATGTGGGCAGAACTTTGGACTCACATCAGGGAGTAGAAAAACTTCACATACTGTAGGTTTTTAATTTAGCACTGTTGTTGTGACACAGGGCAGTGCATCCTCTGGTTCAATTCCTGTTACAATGTGAGGATCAGGAGGAACATGTGGCTCAGGATCTATCAGATCTCGTGGATTTGGAGGTGGAGGTAACACAAGAGGTTCTGGATCTAGTGGGCATGGTCCACACTAGCCCTAAAATATTTACATGGATATGTCACTTCATCTCCCAGAGTATAGGGTAATATAAGATGCTATTGAGCATGTCCATATGTGTGAGATATTATGGCACATGAAAGGAATTATAGCTTCAGAGTAAAAGGCCATTCATTTTGTAACTAAGTTGCATGGGATGCACGCACAACTGGTATAAGAAGTTTGAATCTGATCAGACTTGTGTGGATTATATGGCGTTACAAGATGATTTCATTAAATAATTTTATATCCCTGAGTTTGAGCAAAAAAGTATAAGTGCACTCAAGGATATATGGAAGGGCACTATTGAGAGTGTCTGGGAATATGATGCTTGTTTCAAAACACTCTTGTTTAAACTATCATATGATATCCATGTAAGTCAACATGAACAGTGGTTCATCAGAGGCCTGATCATGCCTTTTAGGAGGGTTCTCTCACATAAGACTTATATAGACCCGCGCGAGGCACTTAAATAATATTTACATGCTAAGGCAGTTGGTAGCATATACACTGGAGTGACCACATTCTTGGAAGATCAGAAAGCGGTAATGGAAAATAGCTAGAGAAACTATCAACCATTATAGCACATGAGACATGCAGTGGAATTTGGTGCATAAATTATGAAGCAGAGGGGCATACTAAGGATAGTTTTCCTCGCATATCGGTGCACTTATTATTACTGGAATGTGAGATATGTCATTTAGACCATGATGCAAGCCACTGTCCATTGTTGCAACACGTAATAAGAAAGAACGTGTCCTACTACTGTAAAATTTTCTGGTCCACAACTCACAATATTGAAGATTATAGGTTGACTGATCAGATCCATGATGTCATTGATATTGGTGTATGACAGACTAGAGTTTCAAATAAATATAAAGATAAAAGTGAGTAATATGATCATGATCAAACTCAAGGGTGCTATGATTAAAAGGAAAGGAAATTTGAGGGAGTCTGTGGTAGAGGTTGAGGATACAGTGGTGGATTTAGAGGTCAAGGCTGCGACGGTGGATGAAGTGAGTTCCCTCATGGAACATGCTATACATGCTGATCCCCTGACCATTACATGTGTGAATGTCCTCAGAACATTACTTGTTCTTTTTGTGGAAAGAATCATAACTATGAATATTTCCCATATTTATATGAACATTTGAGCAAGAAGAAAAAACATGAGAACAAGGGCACAGAAATGGTTAGAATATAATGTTCCGTGGAAAACCAATGGGTGCCGAAGTTAGTACCGGATCCTGAGGTAGTACCTGTGAATATTACTACATGCGTTGAGGTTGTGCATGCTAGAGAAATGCCGCAGCAGAAGCCTACCATCACTAGAGATGAGGTTTAGATGAAAAATATCTAGACCCTACACACCAGAAGGAGGTTTATCATGAAACCATGGAGGTGCTCACAAATCTACAGGGTGAAATACAATGTTTAAAGGAAAAATCTTGGAGTTTGGATTAGAAGAAGTAAGATGAGACTTTCCAATCAAATGTTGATGATCTGAAGGAAGTATGCAAGATGTTGTGTTAAGAGAACATTATTCCATTATTAGGGAGTTGGTTAAAAGGAAACACTCAATGCGTTGATATTGAGAATGGAGGGAGGATTTTACATACTAATCTACCTCCCCATAGCTTGGATTATACAAGGATATCACTCTAAATTTTGTTGCGAATGGATGAATTTTGAGAAATATTTTGATTGACACAGGCATGGAAGTGAATGTGCTTACCTTAGGTGCATGGGTTCAGATTGGAAGATCTCCATTGCAGTCATCTTCCAATGTGTAGTATATGGAAAATTGGACTAATGCCATGGCAATTGGAGTATTGAAGGATGCATCCATTACTATACATGGGGCCAAGTTCACTGGGGACTTTAAGGTCTTAGAACTTGTAGAAGCATACAACTTCCCATCTCTGCTTGGGTGCCCTTAATGCTATGCAAATAATATTGATCTATGTTTCAACATGGGATATATCAATTTTGAGAACAAAGAGGACTGATTTATTATCCCTTTGAGGGATGGTAAATATGCACCTTATGTTGAGCCCTTAAGTGAAGAATACCTAAACAAAATTTATGTGTGCACCATTTGAGATCCGGAAGCACTTGAGCCATCTAAGGAAGGAATTCTCTAGTGGGATGATGCATAGTCCATCAGTGATACTATAAGTATTTCCTATGAAAATTGGTCACATGGCACTTACGATATGGTTGGGAATGAGGTAATAAGCACAACTACGTGCATAAGTAGGTCACGTTGTGTTAGGCGGTTAAGCAACAAAACGGTACCCTGGTACATTGGTTAAGGAAACCCTGAGGTATTCCTGCAAGCCATTAAAGTGCAATGGAAGGATAAGGTGGATAGAAGGAATATGTTAGTTTATACCCTACACGGGACAACAACGTGTTGGTGGATGGTTCATATGGATAATCTTATAGAATGGAGGGAAGTGAGAATTACTCTATCAGCCTAGTTTCTCAAGAGTAATGCACCTAATCAAATTTGTGAATATCATGGTAATAATGTTGTTCATCCCACTTTAAGTAGTGTGAGAGACTCTGGATAAAGGGGAAGGAATCTTTACCAGCTTCATTGTGGGTGCACAAAATTTATTTCACCTTATGAGGTTGTGCGCATGTTGGGTATGTTTATGCGGAGTTGCATAAAGAAATTAGAAATTGGAAAGACTTGACTGCAGGAATGATCCAAACTTTTGACTACTTCTCCACTAAACCTTCGGTGAAAGAGGAATTACAGGTTATGAAGTGCTTGACAATGGGAGATAGTGCAAATGCTGAAGAACTCATTCAAGATTTATTTGGTGAGTCATACCTAGAAGCACATTTTAACAAAATAGATGAGATAGATGCAAAACTAATTTAGCGCACTTTCCTAGAGAAGAAGAAAGGAAAGATGGTATACATGGTGGATGATGAAGAAGTGGAAAATTTGGACGTAGACCATTCAGAGGGTATACACAAGGTCTTAGATAATGTGAATGAGAAGGCACGTGCCTACCATGAACCTATGAAGATGAAGAAAGTGAACATTGGAATGGATGTTAAACCTAAGGAGACCATAATTGGAGATTACTGGTCTGACGCTAAAGTTTATAAGATAATTAAGTTGCTACGTGATTTCTAAGACTTATTTCCTAGGGGCTACCATGAGTTGAAAGGAGTGCATTAATCTTTGGGTGAGATGAAAATTAAGTTAAATGAAGGTGTGTGGCCGGTTAGGAAGAGACCTTATAGGATGAATCCTAACATGTGCATAAAGTTTAAAGAAGAAATTGACAAGATATTAGAATCTAACATTATTGATCCCATAGAGGAATCAGAGTAGGTTATCCCTATGGTAATCAACATAAATAAATATGGCAGAATCAAGGTTTTTGTGGACTACATGGAGATGAATGTTGTGTGTGTGATTGATCCTTTCCATACACTATTCACTGAGGAAGTATTGGAAGGCATCGTAGGGCACGAAATTTACTCTTTTATAGATGAATTGTTTGGGTGTCATCAAGTAAGAATTGTTAAACAAGATCAAGAGAAGATAATTTTACCAATGAATGGGGAAGTTTTGTATACATGGTGATGCCCTTTGGATTGATGAATGCAACTATGGTATTTTTGTGCATTTTCATTCAAGAATTCTAGGATTTTATTCACAAATTCTTGCAGGTTTACTTAGATGATTGGACCATGTATGGGCTTATCAAGGATCATTGTGAAAATTTGTGGTTAATTTTTGAGAGATGCAGATAGTTAAACATCTCTTTAAATATCAAGAAGTTTGTATTTGATACACCTTTTGGAACTCTACTATGACATATCATCTACAAGGATGGTTTGTTGGTAGATCCAACTAAGGTTGCAGTCATCTTAGGTTTGGAGGAGCCTACTAGTCAGACTAAGGTGCATGGATTCTTGGGCTACACAGGGTATTGTTGGAATTTTATCAAAGGATATGCTAAGATTTTTACGCCCGTTGGAAGAGTTATTAAAAAGTAAAGGGAAGTTCTATTGCGGAAAACCGTAGTAGTGCACACTCGAAGCGATGAAGAAGAGGCTTAATACAACGCCTATTATACATTTTCCTTCATGGAATTTACCCTTTCATGTAGATGTGGACACCTCTAGCATGGAAATTGGCACAGTTCTAGCTCATCCTGGGTAAGGTATTGTAGATCATCCTATCTGCTTTGCTAGTAGAAAGTTGACTCCTGTAGAACATAATTATATAACTACAAAGTGCGAGGCTTTGTCAATGATCTATGAGCTGAATAAGTTCCAACACTACTTGATAGAAACACCTTTAGTTTTCTATACAGATATCATGGCATTGAGATACTTGGTGAATAATCCCATTTTACATGGGTGCATATGCCGTTGGGTTCTCTTATTCCAAGAGTTTGACTTTACAGTGGTGGTAAAGTTAGGTAAAAGTAATTATGGTCCAGATCATTTTTCAAGGATTCAATTAGGAGAGGACGCATAGAGTATTGAAGATACAATGCCAGATGCACAGTTATACAATTTAAAGTGCACACCCTCGGAGTTACAGGATATTGTTGTCTTTTTATGCACAAGTATGGCACCCGAAGGAACGGAGGCCTTAGAAAAGAAACAACTTCTAATTCACGTTGCACCTTTCATGTTGATTAGTGGTGACTTATACAAACTAGGTCGAGATGAAATATTGCACCAGTGTGTACAGGAGAATGAGATAACGACAATCATGGAGGAGGCTTATGGTAGTATTGCAGGTGGACACTATGTAGGTGACTCCACTATGCACAAGGTTCTACTAGCTAGTTTATGGTGGGAGAACTTGTACAAGGATTGTAATAAGTATTGTAAGGCATGTGATCACTATTAGCACCTTGGAAAACCTAGGCATAATGATGAAATGCCTTTGAAGTCTATTACTAGCACAAAACCTTTTTAGAAATGGGAAATTGAATTTGTGGGTCCTATTTCCCTTGCTTCGCTTAGAACTAGATGACCCTATATCATCGCTTGTAAAAATTATATTACAAGGTGGGCAGAAGCGACACCTACAAAGGAATGTACAAAAACAAAAAAAAAGGTTCTTTTGGGAAAATATTCTTACCAGGTACGGATTTCCTTTAATTTTGACAAGTGATAGAGGCACTCATTTCCTTAATGAGACCACTAGGATATTATTGGATGAATTTATGGTTGTGAACCATAAGATAACACCTTATCACCCTCAGGTAAATGGGATTGATAAGGCTTTCAATAAGATATCGAGCAAGACTTTGACAAAAAAATGTGATGTTGGAAGGAAAGATTGGGATGATAAAGTTTCTATTGTGCTTTCAGCATATAAAACAACATGCAAATGGGTGAATAAGGAAACCCCCTTTCAGTTGGTGTTTTTCCCAGAGGCATTTCTTCCCATGGAATTCATGTTACCTTCTTTGTCTATTGTACATGTAGGAGGTCTAGCTGATGAGCAAGCATTAGAAGAGAGAATTGACAAGTTGATACAGCTGGATGAGAGGCATGTCATAACACATTGGAGTCAGAAGAAAGAAAATCCAGGAAGAAGGCATGACACAATAGGAACATCAAGGACAAGAAGCTTGAGGTTGGGAAAATGGTACTTCTTTATGATTCAAATTTTCTATTAGTGTGAAATCACAGCACCCCCAAATGAGTTATGGATATGCTTTTCTAAGACACGGTCATTTGGTGTGATTTGAAAAACATTGGATCATTCCCCAAGATGTGGGAATTGCAAATGGGAATGACCCTCCAGAGAAGGTTGCTTCCTCTTCCTAATCTACCTACCACAAGCTATTCCTGTGCAGGAAAGCTAATCTAATCCTAATCTGACTTCCAAGGAGACAAGGAGAGAAAGAAAACAAGGAAAATAGAGCCTACACTAAAATGGTGATACAATAGATAAGGAAAATGTTGATCATCTACCAAACTTCCATGTAATAAAGAGAGGTGAGCAATGGGAAGGATGGACAGTAGCATTAAAAACCATAGATCAGATTCACACAGAAAATGTTCTAAAACCCCACGAATACAGTTCCCAAATCTACAAATGAAAAATCCAAAACATGCACAAAATACTCCAGAACAATGAG
Source organism: Taxus chinensis (assembly GCA_019776745.2). NCBI lineage: Eukaryota > Viridiplantae > Streptophyta > Pinopsida > Cupressales > Taxaceae > Taxus > Taxus chinensis. Next base: position 706,812,038 of record CM034153.1, on the reverse strand, counting down.
AGGCAAGAGGATGCAATGAAAACAAGAAAAGGATGGACAAATGCATCATTAAAACAAGTTTTATTGCTTCATAAATTTACACAGAGCATCATACGCGAGCAAGAGGAAAAACACCATTTATAGAGTAGGAGAGGAGATTCAAACTCCATTTCGACCCTGGGGAAGAAAAGAAAAGGAGAGGCAAAGGAGAAGAATGAACAACCCTTTACAATGAATCATGCCCTCGTATTTATAGATTCGATCTGAGAGAAGAAAGAGAGATATAGAGAGAAGCGAGAAACGCAGGTCGAAGCTCAACCACTGCTATTAATGCTTCTGATAAATTTTCCCCTAAAGCTATCTTTACTACATGATTCCTTGATTCGGTGCCTTGAGAGAAGAGGAAATGGTGGAAACAGATCAAATCTAATCTGGTTGTTGAGATAGATGGATCCTGCATTAAAGTCCCGAAGATGTTTTCTCCATTTTTCACCTACCAGGGCTCGAAAAAATGATTTTATAATTTCCATGGCATAGAGGACGTCGATACATTTCTGACGATGTCAGATTTGCAATATTTTGAGCCCTGAGTCGAAAGATATGCCCCTCTTGATATAACACATGGAGGCACCACGGTCATTTGGGTCTCTGCGTTGGGACCAACTCTTGGAGATGCACCAGGCTGACACTTGGCACTCTCTTCTGCCTCCTTCATACTTAGTCAATTTTGGATTCTTTCGTGAATGGTTTTGAGCCCAAAGACCTTGAAACTTCACCACTTATTTTCCTTCTTGCTCATGGCTTCTCTTTGACATTATTCCTTCAATTCCAACCCTACTATTTCATTTTTGAGCCCATCTGTAACCTGTTTGATGAATTTAAGGCACGGGTTTGCTTGACAGAGCCGTTTCTTCTCTTTCTTCTTGCACAGGGTCGTTAAAATTTTGCAGGCCCCACCATTCCATTATAGAGTCTCCTTGTAACCTTGTTAGTCATCTTGGAATGTGAACTCACGGGTTTAATTCATTTCCCTTCATGTTTTCTTTATGTGCGGGAGTTGTCTTGACCAAATTTTCTGGGTGGTGAATTTGGGATAATATTTTCTGCACCAGCTAGGAAATATTAAGGTGCATTGGTTGGGACTATATGTTATCACTCATATACTTGACTCAAGTGCTTGCTAGCTAGAGGCACTTTCTGAATAGAGGTTTTTGATGGAGCACGGTTTCCCAGTTACTTGAATGGGAGTAGGTTAAATCCCTACTATAAATAAGTCTTATTGGTGTTTGTAATAAGGTAGTATTTCCATTTAGATTAGATTTCCCTTCATGTATTTCCTTTAGATGTGTTTCCTTCATCTTCACTATTCTTTGTCAATTTATTTTAGTGCTTTGTGTAATAAGCACGCTTGTGTGCCAGAAGCTAATTGCAATCTGAAGTGTTTTTATGTGTAGAGGACTACACATACCCTTAATGTTGATTGGTTGTCATTCACAGCTAGGTATGCATAAGGAAATACTTGTGTGGGTGGTTTCTCTTGTTAGAAAGTGTAGATAGTATGGAAAGGTGCTCTTAGAAAGAAAATTGCTTCTAAAGAAGACCATAGTTGGAAAAAATGAATGCACAGTGTAATGCGAGGTAAGTTATAGCCATAGAAACTACTTAGAGGAAGGCACATTGGTGAGGTACTTTGGCGCATCGAGGCACATAAAAAGAGGTCTGTAGCCAAAAGGAAGAAAGGTGCACTAGAAGGTTATAGTTGTGGCACATAGGTGTATCATGTTGAAATTTGGTAAATGGTCAATTAATGAGAGGATCAGTGGTAGGTGGAGGAGCAATAAATGCGATAAATTTTTCCAAATCTATATAAGGACATGTTGTAAGTACACTTTTACCTTTGCGATCATGACTATTCGAGCGAGCTAATTGTGATCGAGATGAGCAAGACACATTGAGGTGTAGAGTACCGTGAAACTAGGCGAGGAGAGTAGATTTATGCATGAAATGGGCTTACGTCCCCATTAGATAAGGGTTCAAGAAAAGCATAGGTGTGCAAAGAAGAGAAATAGAGTGCTCGAGTTTGACAAGAAGCTAGGCCACATGATTTCAAGCTATGGCATGGGAGTTTGTTCGACAAAAGTAAAAGGCACAACCTTGTGTCACCATGGCACCAATGAGAGCACTAGGAGTAGAAATAAAGGGGAAGAAGAAGGTAGAAACCAAGGTAGAGATCGAGGATTCCCCCAAAAGAAAGTTTTTTGAAATGCATTACCCATAGGATGTAATCATGGGACGTGATTGGGATTCTCACGTCTGCAAGATCAAGGTAAGCGACAACAATCATCCCATAATTGGAAAAAAGGAAGAGTTGGACACGTTGTTAAGTAGAAAGACACAAAATTTCATAGTCGATGACATGCTTATCTATGATGATGCTGGAGAGAAGTTGTTGAAGAAGGTAGGGGTCTTGCAGCTATATGAACTCCCTTACTTTGGAAAATCTGAGAAATTATATTGATGGCTTATGAGCAGAGTCCATGAGAACTTATTTTATTTTGCTAGGTGGTGGATGAGGATCATTGCACCCTTAATTATGATCCTAACAGGTTTGAAGGGAACAAGGACATATATTACCAGTGACTTATCTAACAAATCAACTATTTTGGCCACCAGCAAGGATTCGAGTTACTCAAAGGGTCCGCACGGAATAGACATTTACAAGCGAAGGAAGCACCATGTTTTGTAGGAAACCACACACTTACTCACAAAGTTGAATGATCAGGAGAGGTGGTCACAAGTGAACACCATGTCGCTACACATTTCCAAGAAGATGTCACGGGGGGAAATCTATAGCTTGGCAGGATACATAGAAAATACCATTATTGAAGAAGCGTGTAAAGGTGAGAAGATAAGATTTCTCACCATTTTGCTATCTCTTATTTTTGTTGAAATTGGAGTGCCTAATGGGCCAAAGAACAAGATTTGGCATTATCTTGTAGAGAATAAGTCTCTAGCAGAGAGGTTTGATAAGTATTTATGTGAGAGATCTTTGAATGGTTCATTCAAGAAAAGGGTAGAGATGTGGTATGATAGACTTCGTGCGGCCTTCGAAGAGGAATGGAAAATTCCTTACGAGCTACCATCATTAATTGGGAAGGCAGTACAATTTTTTGTATACCAACACTTATGCATGTCGTGCTTTACAATGAAGGATGAGACATGGAGTCCCTGGTGTAAACTCCCTTATGCCTTTACAATGTGATTCTTCCAAGTGGTAGTACACATGTTTTCTAATGCGCAAATGTTAATCTACAATGCAGACAAGGTAGACTATGACTACCATACCTTGAGAAAGACTTACACATAATCAGGTAGGTCTACTTATATTAAGAGGTTCGTATCAAATGATATAACCATGATTCCTATTAGTTTGGCCATTGACGATAGTGGGGGCCATCTTGATTTATATCTAGCTTAAGCCTAGGCTGGAAAATGGTAAGTATGTTGAAAATGAATTTATGCTACTAGGCCCGCCAAAGGGAAAATATACAATTGGGAGCCTAGTGGTTGAAAATCCCACTTCACCATTAGAAGAAGAAGAAGAAGATGAATAGGAGGAAAATGATGGTTTAGCATGCAAGGGATGGAGGCAGCCCTCAGACACTAAGGAAAGTGAGTGAGAGATTACTCCTCCCCAATAGCAAGAAGAGGAGAAATCTTAGAAATTAATGCGTCAGACTTAGATACAGACCCAATAAATGAGGAACACTAATTTAAAAGGGTGTTCAGAAGGAAAATGAATCAAAGCACAAGGCCATCACAAACTATACGAAAATCACCTAAGATCTCCCCTAAAAAAGTACCCAAGAAGAAGAAGAGGAGAAAGTTAACGCTTGGGGAGGATGAAGAGGATGAGCCTGGTGAAAGCACGCCGGGGACTCTGGTGTAGCCTAAAAATATAGAGGAGCATCATGATGAGGAAATAAAAGATGATGAAGAGGGGGTCAAGGAGACATAAGAGGAGATGGGTGAGCCATTTGGCTCACCTCATTCCACACAGGAAGGTGAAGGACCTACTACAAGTTCTAGCACCCTGGTTCCCAAGGGAAAGAAAAAAAAGAAAGGAAAGGTGGTTGAGGACTATGTGACTTTGGCTATGGGGTACATAGAGGACTCCAACAAGATCATTCATGCCAAGTTCCAAAGCACAGTAGGGCCAAAGGATTTATATGGCTTGGAGTTAATGGACCCAGAAAAGGCCAATGCATAGACTAGAAAGTAGTTTTCCTGGTCCATGCAGACATCCATGGGTGAACCAAATTTTGATGTGTGTGAGAAGTCATGTGTCTCGCGCCAGGTAAAGAAGAAACCATAGAATAGGCACATGACTGTCAAACCTTTTGTAATGTTTGATGAGAAAGTAAGCAATTCCTTGGTCAAGGTATCTATTGAAGTGGCGCGGAGGAACATTGATAAGGAAACTACCATTCGAGCGCTACTTGAAGATAACAAGGATAAGAATGCAGAGATAAAGCACTTGAAAGTAGAGAATGAATGAGTAGAGGAAAATAATGAGGCCTTTATTAGCATGGCTGAGGAACTTGGTGATCTTATCCTTAAGTTAAGACCTCATTTAGAGTCTAAAGTTCCTCAAAATTTTCCCTCTGCAATGCATTATTTACGCACTCTGGTGGATCTAGTTTTGGATAAAGATCTCGTTGTTATGTCAACACCAAAAGATCTTGCAAAAGAAATAGAAAAAGAAAGGGCTGCCATTGATAGGAAAATTTCAAGTTTTGAATCCTTGCTCCAAACATTGAAAGATGAGCTAAAGAAAGTAAATCAAGCTTTGAACATGTGTGCAGTGCCAGACGCCATAATAAAAATCAAAACTATATCAGAGGATACTGAAGTGTTGAAGGCAATGAAGTACTTGGTAAAACAAAATCATGAGGCCCTTACAACAACCCAAGATCCACACAAAGATATGATCAATGAACTTGGGAAACTTATAGCACAGAAAATGGACTTCGTGGAGGGATCTCAAGTATGGAAAATGTTGTCCAAGTGCTGCAGAATGAAAAGGAAAAGATCACTCAGGATGAAATGGAGGCCATAGTGACAAACATTCTGGAAAAGACAAGGAGCATGCTAAGTGACTGGTAGACCTTGGAGGCTGAACTCAAAAATGAATATCCAGAGTTAATCCTTCCTGAGGAAGAGGGTACTGCAGAGTAAACTTCATTATTTTATACAATTCTTCATTCATTATTTCATTCCTTATTCTTTATTGTTGGAGACATAAGAAGGAATTACTCATTTTCGGGGTGGAAATGTACTTTAGTGTGGGGAAATGTTGATTAAATAGAATATTGATCTAAGGTGAAGGCACATAAAGGGTACGCGTGCTAGAGCAAGGCACATTTGAGGGTACAGAAGAATAACAAAATAAGCACGCGCCAGAACACATTGAATTTAGGACTTATCCATTTTTTGGATAAGGGATATTCGTAGAGATAGTGTGCTGAGCACATAGAGACATGAAGACTTGCGGTCCATGATATGGTATTTTGGGAACAAGCAACAACTGAGTGCCATGTATAGTTTAGGCTAATAATAGGATTTCTACTCAGAGTTAACTATAACAAGTCTATTCTTAAGAGCACTTGCATGTTGTGTAACATTTTTTAAAGGTGCATGGATATTATTAGCATGTGACCTATTTTGAGAAGTGCATGGGTGGTGAAGGGAAAGTCCCCACCCCTATATATATGTATTGATTTACACGGTTTAGTGTGTGTCAAATTGTAGAGTTATGCTACTGGTTTTGTCACGTGCATGATTCATAGAGATACTTATGTAATGAAAGAAATTTTTTTGCTTTACAGTATTTAATAAAATGGTTCATATTAGTTGGATAATGGTGTTGAACATGACTAAATCTGGTTCTTGCATGTTAAATCTTGTTATAGTCATTATTTAGTTCATCTTACATATATTCTAATATTTAGATCTGGTTTATACACTGGGTGTTTTTTACTATTGGTAATGAATTTGAATACCTATATGCACCATCATGCTAACATTTTGTACAAGAAACTCTAAAGAGGGACCCAGTTCCTTTGCGCGCTTCGAATGAGCACTTAGCTCAGGTTGAGTGATGTGCCAACGTGCCTGGGTCATTCACTATGAATTCTAGGATGCATCACAAATGTAATAGGATTTCAATCATATAATTCCATAATTATATGGCTGAAATCCAATACTTTTTCCTTTATTTTAAAATTTACTTATCTAAGTAATATATTACAACACACAAAGTAATCAATTAGTGTCCTAGTATTAATAAGCATAATAAGATCCATTACTCAACAGTCATAAATCCAACTGATATCCTATATTACTTCAAACAAGACAATACAAATTTATTAAAGAATATCTCATATTATTTTAATCAAGTGGGTACAACTTTACAAAAGAACATCCTATGGTCTATTCAACAATAAAATATAATCATGACATAACAATCAAGTTATTTTATTTTCTTTCTCTGTCAACAAAGTCCCCATTACCAAAATGATATAATGATACTAATATCAACAAGAGTGGTTTGATATGAAGCAAATAATAACACATTAGATATCAAACAAAAGGTTACAAACCACTACTGAATTTCATGACAATTCAGGTTGAAAAAAATATATAACCAAAAGGAGGACTGATACACAATACCGTAGCAAGGAGCTACAACCATTTACTTGAAAATAATTCATTAAAAAATCCAACCACAAAAAGTCTTAACTTGACCACAAACCAAAAGGGTAATAACTAACAGTTGATACTATCGATCATCTTTTATATCAAAATCATACAAAAGATCAAATTATGGTAATCACAGTCGATGAAGAGTAGGATAAAGCACAATCCAAACAATACAAGATCCTTTTCTTAGAGATGAAGCCATAAATCTAACCATCTGAGTCTATGGGTTGACATCCCTCGACTCCATTAGTTCTAACTTGCAAACGTTTCAAATAACAAATTCAACTCTTGGGGGTTAAGAACCCCTTAACTTATATACAAATAAATCCACTTTTACCTAGTTCAAATGCATTCCATAACAAAGTTACCAAACCCAGTCAAAAAGGTTAACAATTTGAAAAGCGAATACCCAGAAATGATATTGATGCTAAATTCAATACAAGGAACAGTTCAAACTACAACATAGTATAAAAACCTCAGGGGTCGATTCATTGACCCATGTCCGAGTAAATATCCCAATGTTAAAAACAAACAAACCCATAAAATAATAACTTATGAAGATAAGAAACCAGGTATTATCCCTTTTTGATCAAGATTTAAGCCAACCCAGCAAGGGTGGCTTTAAAATGAAGAAACTATGACTCGAAAGCATATAATGGGGCCTTGAAATCTGATAACAATAATACCAGAAGCCTTCTTTCACATGGAGAGGTTTAAATATACCAAAAATGTTTACACCCATAATGGGTTATGAATCATTTTTGAGTCTTAAAAATTTTCGAGCCAAGAGACAATAAATATGGTCAATAAGAATGAGTCAAGATCCTACACAGAGTCAACCAGAAGACAACGAAACCATTTTTTGTTTAATGCCTAACTCAGCAAACAAACAATGTCACCAAAAAAAATTATTTCCTTGTGGGTGTCAACTCTATAACCAATAAATCTAATCTGAATACGAAAATGATTATTCACAACACAAATACACAAACCAGTAATAAAGAAATTCACTATATTTTAACACAAATCACTCACAGATCAATATATGCAAAAAAATTCATTTTAATCGACTTAAACTAGATATTAAAAATATACCATATTGAAAAACAGAAAAAGTAGAAATAACACTACAACCATAAAACCTAGAACTCAAGATACAATTTCATAAGAAGAGTAGAGTTATTCTTATGAAACAGTTACATAGAGAAAATTATCATAATGAGTTAGAGCCTATCATGCCTGGTAGTGCTCTCGAAACTCCTTTCCAAGCTTTCCAACTTTCCTGCCCAGTTTCTACTGTAATATTTCACCAAATCTCCAAACATAATGCTCAAAAAAGTAGTCTCCATTTTCTTCATTAATGTTATAACCGAAATCTCAAAATTTTCTCTGTTATACTCTCCATGCAACAATGAGTTCATAAATGAAGCAGAAATAAAATTCTAGTTCAAATAAAAAAATATTAACATGTAGATCCATTGTGCTCGATACATCAAATAAAAAATGGAACCCAACTCCAGTTCTTTTCCTCCAAACCATCTCAGTGATTCCCAAGAGGGTTTCTACGCTCCCTTCGAGATAATAAATGAAATGGAATATTTCCAGTTCACCTTACAATCCACCAACCAACTATTCCAACTTAGCAACAACTAAACATTTAAAAAAATTATTGCCAAATGATTTAGTTACCTAAGCCAATGTGCATGCCAACTCGGGCTATGCCACTTCCAAATGTGGAGGTGATTGCAATTACCTTCACATTTAATTTTGCAAGTACTAGATTGGTACCAACCTCCATAAATGTTGACCATGATTGGTCCTTAGGTTAGGTCATACGTTCTTAGATAGGTTTAGAGATTAGGATCCATCAATAATATAACAACTATAACTTAGGTTAAGGTTTGTTTAATCAAATATAATTAGGACATAACTAGGTCCTTTTAGATGTGTAGCTGTCACCTTTGAATAGGTTTTTTTAAGCCTATAAAAATATTAACAATAACGCCCTCCTTTGAAATTTATTTAATCAAAGTAAGGTTAATCAACAGTCTGGATGTATTCATTGGATGTTACAAAACATTTCCAGTGACCTTATATTCATTTAAACCTGATCAAGATGGTATATAGGAAATATAATGAAGTCAAATTGACTTAAAAAATATGATTGAAATAATATATCGATCAAAGGCATGCCTTGGATCATTGAAATTGATCTAAGGTATTGCACTTCTTCAAATATAGATGCAATAATCTAAGGAACAAAATTCATATAAATACTTAGATGGCTTACCTGCATGGCTCTAAAAGACTGGCTTGGCTTCTTACTAGGGAAGATCACTTAGTGCACTTCAAAAGAAACAATCAAGTGAGTACTTGATGGCAATGCAACATAAGTACAATATTGCCTAAAAGCATGATTACATCAGATTTAGCAAGCAATTAATATCATTTTCAGCAAACATGATCTAACAGATCAAATGAGCTCATCAATTTAGAATGAAATCACATGTCAACATTTTACAAATTCAATCACATAAGTAAGTAAATATATCAACATGATAGAGGCATTACAGTAGGGTTGGTGGTCTACTAAACTAGGGGTTGGTGCTCCTTGTGAAGTTGGTGCTTCACTAAATTACTTTTATTTGTGTAATATAAGCAGAGTTTGAGTGGATTTTCTTCCCCATGAGGGTTTCCCACTTAATTTTGGTGTCTTGTGTACTCTCTTTCTCTTGATCTTGTTTATTGTTGTTTAGATGCTTAAGTAAACACACATATGGTACATGGTTGAATGAATGGTAACATATGATGAATGTTAAATGAAATAAATTTTTTTATAGTACTGATTCACCCCCCTCTTAGTCCATTGTGCTTCCAACAATTGGTATCAGAGTAGGTCCCTTTGAAGAAAGTTTAATAGCTTGAAGGAGATCCTTTGAAGCAAAAGAAATGGGTAAGTATGTAGAAATTGAGGATATATTGAGAAGAAGGAATGAAATATCTCAGTCATATATTGAGGGCTATCAAAATAAGGTTAAGGACATGGATACAAATCATAATCAAGCCATCATGGATTTGAAATTTCAATTGGAAAGTTTGTTTAAAACCCTAAAGGTGAAAGAGGAAGAATGTACTCAGCTGAAATCACAAGTTGCTTTGATCAATGAAAAATTCAAGACTAAGGAGGATGAGTGCATCAAGTATGAAATGGGAATTAAACCTCTACATTCAGAACTTGATCTATTTTCAAGAAAATTGAAAATGTTTGATAAAAGTGAGAATGACCTAGATAATATACTTAGCCAACAAAAACCAGTAGGTGATCAGGATGGTTTGGGACTCAAGGACAATTAATTGAGGCAAGAGGACATGGTTTCAAGAAAGGAAGATAGTGAACTAATTAACAAGGAAGAAAATAAGGTGACTCGCTCTAAGGACAATGAGAAGACCAAGCCTATTAGGCAAGCTAATGCATCAAGGTATGAAAGATCATTCAATGGCTACTATTTCTCATGTCATGTTTTTGGTCATAGAGATAAAGAATGCAAGACAAGGCCTCCTAGGAATGATGTAGGATCCTTTCATGGTAAATTTCATTCATGTTGTTAGTATGGTATTAAATCTAAGGATTTTGGATGGAATTTAGGAGTGTTTGAGCCTAGAAAAAGTAAGAGGACATTCATAAAGAGATCTTTTCCTAAAGGTACTCAGTCATGGAAATACAATAGAGGTGAGTTTGGTAAGAGTGTTGTATGCTACAATTGCAAAAAATAAGGACATGTTGCTGATTTTTTCTTGAATGATCCACCAAGATATATTGGTAGTTTTAAGAGGAAGAATACAGTTGTGTGCTATAACTATAATAAATTTGGTCATGTTGCAAGGGATTGCTATCAAGGTCTCTCAATTCAAAACAAGGGTTTACAAGGTTCTAATGTACAAGAAAGGGGTCTTCAAAGGCCTAGAACACATGAAATTGGTCCAAGAACAACTTGGGAACCAAGGAGTGATCTTTATACTTCAATGAGAACTAGTGATGGTGGAAGAAAAGATGAGTTATAGAGATCAGATCAGAAAAGAGAAGAATAAGGAGTTTCTCAAGCACCTAAGGGGGCTTGGGACCTCTTCAATACCTTATTTTAGGTCTTTTTGGTAATCATATGCCTTCACTGTGATTCTTTAAGGTGTATAGGTACCTATGAAGCATTCAAGTGAGAGGGATTTGTTTGAGTCAATGTATGCCTCCTCCATAAGGTCAAGGTATGTCTCTAAGTCTATTTTCATGATCCTAGTTTGTTCTTCTTGATCTCTGACATGATGTAATATGGTCCATGAATCTTGTGTATATTTATAATTCTGTGTCATTATTAATATTTGACAAAAATATGTTGTTGAGGAAAGGTTCCATGTTTTCCTCTATCATATAAAAGAGTCTATGATTTGTGTCAAGGCCTGAATCTTTAAAAGAAGTGAGTATCAAGAAGTCATGATCATGGAAAGTGATTTGTGGTGTCTTATTTAGTGGATTCTTGATGAGTTTATATGTACTCTTAGTTGTGTTCAAGTATGTATAAAATATTGTGTCTTGCATCTTGTGTTCATGGAGAAAATGATTCCAAGCTTGGAAAACTATCAAGGTGTATTGAATCTTAGTCGTGATCCTCTCTCTCTCCCTTGGAATTGTAATAATGTGTTTAAGGTTGGGAAATTCTGAAAGGTGTCTTATAATTTTCATACTCATATGTGGGTTTGGATTGTTATAAAAGGTTGTTTTTTGTTCTTTATTCGTTGAGTTATGATGCCTATGTCTATCAGTATAATGTTTATAAAATGATCAAAAGCTTGTCCTTGAGATTCTATCATTCATCATTTGGATCATATGTCACAGTAAAGTTATGGAACTATGTCCTTATCTTTGTCTGAAATATCATGATGTCTAAAATGTGTCTCAATTTGAGGAAGTATGTCTTGTTCTTCAAAGTGTTAAGGGTTTGTGTTGTCTTTTTCATGACCTTGAATTTGTGTCTTTGTGAAATGATTCCAATTCAAAGTGTAAGAGTGAGTATGGAAGTGTAAAATGGTATTTCTCAGCTGAGTGTGACTATGTATGTTTTTCCCTAGTTGTCATGTTATTCATAATGTTTTCAAGAGCTTCATAAGAGTAAGGATTTGTCTTCTCATAAATCATGCATTCTTGTCAAAAGTGGACAAAAGAGTCATGTGTAATGAGATTTTAGTCTCAGGGGGTGTCACAGATATTGAAGTGCAAGTATCATTCATCCACAATGTAAACGATGTTAGTTTGAAGAGTCCATGTTAGGTGTTTAGGTCTTAACTTGAGTGGCAATCTAGTCATTAACCTAAGTGTCATTCTAGTCATAAGTATTGTGTTAAGTCAAATGGTATGTGTATGTTGTCAAAATTGAGCACAAAAGTGCCAATTGATCCATCTTGGTCATCAAAATTGTATAAGTTTTCATGAGGATTCAAGCCACAAGTGATTTAAATCATGCACTCATCATAACAGAGCATTGATTTAGGACTTGAACTATGCATACCTGTAGAACCAGTAAATATGAAGGGAGATACAAGAAAAAGACATTTCTACAGGACATTCATTTTTGAGTAAGAGTGAAATGATGCTCTCAAAATTTGTGTACATGTACTTCAAAATCAGTTAATTTGTTTCAAGAAAGTGAATGTACTTTGAAGGGTTTAATCTTATAAACCATTAAGGTATTAGGGTAGAGTATATGTTGAAAAAGTATAACATCCCCTGAAGAAGAAGATGTGCATTTGATCTCAGTAAAAATACAAGAGGTGTTTGAAAGATCAAGTAGCTCATAAAGTTTTTAGTTAGTGTGATGATCTAGAGTCAAGGTGTGATGAGTCACAATTTATTGTTTGATGAATAAATTTCATAGTGTAAGAGAAAATTTCTTTGCTACATGTTAAATGTGATCTACATGGCAGGGGAGGTAAGATTCAATATCTTATGTAGTGATCAAGGTGTCATGATGCTTGTTGATTCTTCAAAATCCAAGTCAGAGGTTTGTGATGGGTGTCAAAGTATTTAACGAAACATGGTTTTTAAACCTAAGGTTGTGACTGTAGGTGTGCATCTAAAGCACACCATTAGTGAGAGCATATGTGAAGAAAAAATTTGAAGTACTGATCTGTACAAGCTCATTAAGAGTGAGTAAAATGTATGGATTCCTCTCCTAAGTAAAATAAGGTGAATCATGAAGCTACAATTATGTGTGTGCAGTATAAAGTGAGTTTGGGGATTTGTAAAGGTATTTTTCACATTGTAAGAAGTATTTAAGCTACAGAAGTAGTATGAGGCTTATAAAGCAAATTTGAATGGTGTTTTTAGAGTCTAGTAGACATGTGTTAATTTGATCATAGTTGTAATGTGAGAGCATGTAGAATAGAGGAAAAGTAAATGTGATTCAACTAGTATGAAGTTCTTGAAAGGTGTTTGAAGACTATTATGATATGGTATAGACATGAAGAATATTCTATAGGTAGTTGAAGAAGTATGGATGTTTTCCAAGGCTTGATTAGGAATCCAATGTTGAGTATAATGCACCTAACAATCTTAGTACAGTATAAAGTAAGCATTTATAGTGATCTACAGTGGCAGAAGAGGTGGAAACATAAAATCTTTAGTATTCTCAGGTCTGAGAATGTGTCTTGGACAAACATGTAAGGCAAAGGAAGTCCTTCATATGCATATAATGTGTACAAGTTCAATTCTAAGATGACATGATGTCTCTTGAGTTGTTGTGTGATTAGCTTGATAAGAATAACAATGAAGAATGCTTGGCAAGGTTAATAACAAAGTGCCTATTACCTCTTGAATTTGTACAAGGATCTAAGAGTGATGATACATAGTCTAGGTTAATAACAAAGATAGCATGTATGTACATTGTGATGGGTTTGAGATCTTGGGGATCTACAGTTGAATACTTATTCTATTGTGCTATGAAGTCTAGAAATCATGAAAATGTTGTCAAGGTGAGTGTCTTTGATTCATAAGCTATACTAGTTGGCTATGAGTATATTTGTTGCAAGAGAGATAGTTTTATCAGTGACTTTAGATGTGCTTTTACATGTCTACCAAGTGTTTAAACAGGGCTATGTTATCTATGTATAATCTCCATCAAGGACATGGGGCATGTTTATAGTTTGACTCTCTAGAAAGTGTAGATGGTGAAATTGAAGACTCAAGGTAAGACATGTGAGGTATGTTATGGACTTACAAGTCTCAGTGTTTTTTTAGCTCTTGAAGTTGTCATATAGGCAGTCAAATATGAATTGATAAGACTGAGCATAATGGTGTTTAGGGTAGACCTTGCAAAAGTAACTCAAGAGTGAATTTCTAGCCATGGTAGTCAAGGTTAGTAGACTCAAATGTATATGCTACTTGTGGGCTTGAGATTTGGGGGCCTAAAGTCTAGGGGGAGTGTTGATTTGCACTGAGTCATAGGTATGAATGACATGATTCTAGTGTGCATGCCAAAGTTGGTTGACAATTGCACTAAAAAGACTATTCATAGGGACTATTAGCACCATTGTGCTGGTATGAAGATTAAAAATGTGCATGGTAAAGCTCAAAGTATGCCTAGTCATGATGATGAATGGTAAAGAAAGGTGATATAATGCTTTGGTGAGCTCAAAACTTAAATTGTTGGCATGTTTTGGATGTGGATGACTCAGATCTTAGGCTGCTATAGTGTTGTTAAGAAGGCCAAAACAGGGGTAAAGGAGAAAATAGTTGTTTTTTGCATGCCTGGATGGTGGATCATGTTGTTTTTTCTTCGAAAAAGGTGAGATTATGTTTCTTTCATGCCTTATTGATGATGTTCAGATGAATTATGTGATAGTCCCAGGGGGGGCATGGTTTTTACATGCCAAAAATGATGGCAAGAATCAGTTTTTTTACAAAAATCAAGAGATAGATTTTGTTTGAGACCTTTAGTTGATGTTTCTAACTAAATCTTGATGGTACGAAGCCGAGGTGGGTGAAGAAGGTGGGATACAGGTCTGCCTTTGTCATTAATGTAAACATAGGGAGAAGTTTAAGGTGTTTTCCATCAATGAAAAAGGGGGGGATTTTTGGCATGTGTTCCTAATAGGTGTTGTCATTGATGCAAAACCACATGTTGTCGTGCAAATGTGTAACAGGGAAAATGACAATTTCCAAGCATGACAACGATGCCCTAGTGTTAATTTTTTCAAGTCCCATCATTCCAAGACACCCTGGGTTTGTCCAGGCAATCCAAATGACCTCCTGAATAATTTTATATCATCCCCTAGGTGATTTTAGAGAAGTCTATTCATTCCCCTAGGTGATTTTAAGGATTTTTGAAAATATATTACCTTCTAGCAGTATTGGGAAGGGCTATCATTGGCCTTCCCAGGACTGGATCAACCCCTTGGAGTGGAACGAAAGGGTAAAATTCAACATGGAGGTGATTGAAGACCTTAAAACATCATGGAAATTATTTTGGAAGGATTTAGGAAGTTTTGAGAAACTTGGAGTAGTTTGAGAAAAATTAGGGTTCACAAGCCTAGGCAGTTCACAGGCCTAAAATAGCTGCTGGGCTTCAGAAGATGATTCTGGGAGCTCTGGATGGAGTTAGAAGAAAAATAAATACCTTCATAAATAGGATTAAAATACCTAAATGATGGTGAAATCATATTTTTTGCAACACCTTGACGCATAGGATTGGAAGGCAATTTATATTAGGTATAAGCGGAGTCTCAAATCACAAATACAATTTTTCATGGATTAGATGAATGTATCAAGACATGATATCCCAACCATTGGATTAAAAATTCAATTTGTATTCAGGATCATATTAAATTTCACCAAGAAATTCCACCGGGAGCTCAAGTTATCTTCTTTCTAAGTTTCCCTCTCAAAGGCAGTTCAGGACTTAGTCATTTTTTGAGAGGACACGTGTTAGCATCAGGAGCCTGGCGGGATTTAATGTCCCCAATGTCCCTGAGGTCAGGTACACCGACCCTTGAAAAATTCACTCATCCCTCATGTGACCTCGTGGACCCTCATATGACCTCTAGACTTGACAGTTCAACCTTCAGGTGCATTTTTGGACCATCCATTCCCTGTCGTCAGATCAAGCACCACGTGTTAGCTCTAGGACCACCGTAGAAACTGATGTCCCTTATGTACCTTAGGTGAGGGAGATAATACCTTGAAAAATACACCTATACCCCTATGGGGAGACTTTTGGACATCCATGTGACCTGCTTTCAGCTCCTAGTGCTTTAAAGCTTATTTTGGAGCACTCATTCCCTGTCGTTGGATCGCTGCCACGTGTTGTCATCTGGACCACCATATAATTTTATGTCCCTCATGTCTCTAAGGTCAAGGAAATCAAACATGAAAAATTTATCCAAACTACAACCCAAAAATTTGAAAAAAAATCTAACTGTTAGTTGATTCTTTCCGCTTCTTGTTGTTTTTCCATTACCAAAAGAAAACTACAGAGAACACCAGTCCACCACTCCACCATTGCCAAAGCTTGAACCAGATCCATTACAGAACATAGTACTTCACTCCATCATTACACACAGGTATCATAAGAATAATTCATTGAGATAAGAAGAAGAAATTAAGAACAGAGAAGAAGAACGGTGGAAATCCCCATTGTCATGAAATCGAAATTTGAACATATCTTGCAAAATGGTGCTCGGATTGACGAACCCTTTGTTGCTGAGTTTTTATCTCTTGAAGGCCATTAAAAACACACTTTCAATCATCTCTGGTAGTTCATAGAACATTCACAGTGAAGACATCTAATTTTTGGCTCAACAAACGAAAAATTGAATTTCCCCTCAAACCGTTTGTCGGATAGAAGGGAAATTTCTCCTGAGCATAAGAAGCAAAAACCTATCGTAATGGAATTGATTTCATCATGAATGGAGAAAAAAACTAGACCTGTAATTTTCAAGCTCCATTAATGGCCAACACAACATAGTAATTGAAAAAATCAGCGAGTTACCTCTCCGCTTCTCAGGGTTCCAGTGGGCGAAATCACCCAAAAATTAGAGGAAACGATCGTCGAAAAATCTAGTTTCGTGAAAAATAGTTTTCACACCATGAAGTACCTATTTTTTATGGATATGGAGGGCTGTGTTTTTTATCAGAATTCTTCCCTCTTCAAATAAATTTTCAAATTCCTGAAGATCCGATGGGTGAAATCATCCAAAAATTTGAGGGAATGATCGTTAAAAAATCTAGTTTCACGTGAACTATTTTTTGCGCCATGAAGCCCCTATTTTTAAGGGATATGGAGGAATAAGTTTTTTTCAGTATTCTTCCCCCACCGATGAAAACATCATTTTCCAACTTGTTTAGATGAAGGAATTACTCAAAAAATTGGAGCATGGAACCCTGGAATAAAGCCCAGAATTTCAAGACCGATTTTGTCGCAATTTGAAATTTGTGGCACACTTACTAAATATAGCATGACTCCTTGCATAGGGGTCTGTTACTTCAAGTAAGACACCATTTGAAGATGCCATGAATAAGGTGGAAAACATAGAGGGAACATCATAGGAAAGGTCATTAAAAATTTCATCTCGGCTCGCAATTCACACTTTAAAATAGTAAGTTACACTCAAAAAGTAGTTTTGGTACAATGGTTCGTACAAGGATAATCATTTAGGGAGACATCATTGTTCAAGAGCATCCTAGTCATTTTTCATAGGGAAATCGAGATCCATATTATTTCATTCAACTTGGTGAGCGTTCATGAGCTGATTTGAAGGAGATTCACAATGTGCAAAGGATTCGAAGATTCAAAGTTTCACTGCATTTGGAGTTTTCCATCAACGAGGATCAACATAATTCATTAGGAACGATGTCTCATCTTCTTATTCTCTCTCTATTTCTCTCTCCTCTTTCCCCCAACTTTCTCTCTCTTCTCAAATGTTATAATTTTGCATTGGGGTTGCACTTTTTCATATGTCTTAATGTTCATAATGTAATAAGTCAAATTTATGTTATAAAAAGGGACTTAAAAGTTTCCTAAGAAGTTTAAAAGTTTTAAGTTGTGTAGGACATATTAAAAGGCATTGGGGGGTAGATGAATAGTCATATTCTACTCTATAAATTATAACACCATTCCCATTTCAAAGGGTTGGTCATTAATCTTGTAATCTCAGGAGTGCATTCTACCTTGAGAGAACAAAGGAGATAGGAAAATTGTTCCTTTCCCCCCTTCTCAATTTCCTCCATTTCTCCACTATGTACAACTTTTGTTTGAGAAATTCATACAAGAAGAAGGTGTTTCTATCTTTCTTTGACTAAGATATTTCTTGATATTTTTTGTTCATAAAATTTCATTTGGTCTTAATGATGCTTATAAAGGTTTTTCTTCTCATAAATGCATGTGATGATACTTCTAACTAGTGTGTGCAAGAATTTGATTTTCTATTTGCAACATTAGTTCTCCTACCTCTTTTATCACTGCCCTTTCCCACTCTTTAGACAAAGTATTCCCTAGCAAGATATTGTTAGCTTTTCCATAGGGTCAGTGGAGTGCCCCTGTTGGATCTCTGTTCAGAAGGCCACCACAGAAATCCATGTTTTCTCGTGCATGCATATACAATAACTGCACCAGTTAAGTAGAGGGACGTAGACTTCCAGAGCGTTGGCGAGAAATCCACAAGTTTTTCCACCTGAAATTTTTCTCACAACCACCACATTAATGAAAAATTGAATGATGCATCATACTATTATGATGACATAAAATTATGTTGACATTGTGTTTCAGATGTATTTGTGCTGATATAGTGGGATTCAATGAAATGTGTTTACTTTTGCAAGCCTATACAGGTGACTAGGTGATGGGGTATGGTAGTAGGAGCTTCTTGGACACTTGGGAAGCATTTTGACATGTTGGATAACATGTTTTTAGGGTCCTTGGGAAATCACAACAGTGGCATGATACATGTATAGGTAGTTCACTATGTTATAAGTGCTCATTGGGAGTAGGTATGAGAATTTGGAGGTGTGATAGTGTGGCTTGGATCCATATGAGATCATTAAATCATGCATTCAAGTATATTGTGGCATATTAGGTATGTTTGGGTCATTTTTAGAGGTTTTGTGAGTAGTTATTTCATTCTTTCAGTTGACTCCAACTTCTACAGTGATGAACAAACATGTAAACATAGGAAAGTATTAGTGACTGGAGATATTGAGGCATGGAATTGAAATTCTGATGATTATAGATGTTATAGGGATGATTTATAGTGATTTGAGAAAAATTTCAGGCTCCCATGATATGTATTTTGCAAGATATGATAGTTCATGTGAGACAGGGTCAAAAAATAAGTGTAATTCCAACTCGAAGTTGAACTTCAAATGCTTGTTGTGAATAGTGTTCTTTGCATGGGACCTTGTGGATTTAAGGGATGATTATAAGGTGAGTTTAGAAGGTTTAAAAAAATAACGAGGTTGTTTGATTGTCAGGATTTTATGAACGAATGTTAAGAAGATAAAGTGGTTTAAAATCCTAGTTAAACCCTAATTAGGAGAAATTCGAAGAAAGAGAGGTATAGTGGCCCAATTTTGATTGGTTAATAGAAAATTATGATTGCATGTTCTAGAGGAATTATTTATATTTCTATAAATGTATGGTTTAGGTCATGGTGATGAGTGGGCCCCACCTAAAAATGTTAGTTTTTGAAGAAGAAGATTTTACGACAAGATGGTCCAAAGGAGTAGCATGAAAAATTGATGGTACATGATGTATGTGAGTTGATATTGATTTACATGGATGTTTCAGGACATGTTCATGTAGGTACATGGTGTTTTGAGGCCCATATAGGTTGACTAGTTAAAGGGTAGTTTTGGGGTCTCAAATAGCAAGGTCCAGTAAAATGGCCATATCTTCAGCTACAGATGGATTTTGAAGGTGATTAAATTTTTTTTGGAAAGAGGATTCAAAGATATTTCTAGTGATTTGAGTTTTTCCTCATGATGAGGTCATTAGATAGGGTTTCAAGGTCAATATTTGGACAATAATATTTTTCACAGTTTAAGACAACATGTATTCTGTTAGAAATAATCTAACACTTAATTCGCCATATGTGGATTAATGTGTGATTATAATAAAGTAATTATTTAATTACTTTAGTTAGCTTAGTTGTTAGTGTGTTGTTATCATCCCTTAGATTGTGGAGGATGTTCTTTAGTTAGAATATTGTTCTCGGATGATTTCCTGTAGAAGCTTTTTAGGGGCAATATGCTATTATTGAATATTTGCTTTGTTTAGGAGATTTGTTCCATGTATTGTGGAAGAGATAGAAGTTGTCCAATATCTATAAATATTTCAGCTCTCTCTTTTGATTGTAATGGTTCATTTTATATTAATAAAAATCACAGCAAGCTCTACCTTGTTTTTGCAATTTAATCTAGTTTACAGATTTCATTTGGTATCAGAGCAAGTTTACCATGGGCCCTGAATGTACTGCTTTTCTAAAAATAAGCTCTATGTTGTTTTCCTGCCAAACAATTTATACACTTGTCTGTATTCTTCTTTAAATTTGGCAGTCCTCTTACCATGTTATTTTTTTGAAGTGTTTCAAGATAGCCAAAAATTACATGGCCAAATCTTCGATGCCACAATTGTGTTAATGATGTATCCTTAGCTACAAGGGCCTGATTTTTGGTTTGAACAAAATCCACCTGAAACATACGACCTACATCAAAAGCTCGTGCAAAAATGTTGGAGTTTTTAGACTTATATTTGATTAAACACATCTTATTTCCATATGTACAATCAAAATCCACTTTTAAGTTGTGCTCTAAAAGATGACTTACTGAAAGTAGATTCTTTGTCAATCCAAGAACATATAGAACATCTCTTATTGTGTACTTTCTTGATCCAAGAGGTAAGGAGATGTTTCCAATTCCTTGTACTTTGTACGATGAATCATCACCCAACAAAACAGAGTCTTTGTTAGGTGTATTCTTTAACTCTAAGAACCAATCATTTCTCCTGGTCATATGTCTTGTTGCTCTTGAGGATTTCTTGAGTTGATTATGTAGCAAATAGGAAGTCCTCATCTGGTGAGTTATCTTCCTCTTTAGCAATGTTGTCGTGCTGCAGTGTTTTCTTTTTCTTAGGAATGTGCATACTTTCCTTGCATCCAAAAACTCTAAGGTGTTTTATAGATGGTTTGTCCCCTGACCAAGCTTCCTGTGGTGTTAATCCATCAAGTGCAGAAGTGGGAACTCTATTCAGTAAATAAACTGTTGTTTTTACTGCTTCTGCCCAATATGTATTACTCAAGCCTGAATCATCGATCATACACCTTACCATATCCATTATATTTTTGTTTCTTATCTCAACTACACCATTTTTTATTGGTGTATATGGAGGTGCCATTTGCCGATGAATTCCATGTGTTTCCAAAAAAGCTTTGAACTCATTACTGGTGTATTCACCCCCTCGATCTGAGTGGAGTGTTTTTATTTTCTTACTAGTTGCATTTTCACAAGCTACTTTTAATTTCTTGAAAGTTTCAAAGGCTTGGTATTTGGTGTGAATGCAGTATACCCACATTTTTCATGAGTAATCATCAACAAAGAGCATAAAATATTAAAACCCTGAATGACTTGGTCTCATAGGTCTCTTTTTGGGATCTGGACCTATTTCATGGGGGAGCAAGAAACAAAATTATGTTTCAAGGTCTTCCACAGAAGCAGAATATTGCGCAGCAGGAGGAGCTGTCTATGAAGCAATTTGGCTTAGATGGATACTTGAAGGATTAGGAATTCCACAGGATCATCCAACAATCCTACATGTAGACAATGAAGGAGTAATAAAACTTGTTCGGAATCTAGTTTTTCATGAACGCACCAAACACATTGAGGTGTAGGTACATTTCATTCATGAACAAGTTCAGAACAACAACATTCAGCTTCAGCATTTCCCGACAAAACATCAGCATGCATATATCTTCAAAAAATATCTTGCATGTCCTAAATTTGAGGCATTCAGAGTATTTCTCTCCTGTTCACTTCAGAATATAATGAATTAAGGGGGGGAATGTTAGAAATAATATAACACTTAATTCACCATATGTGGATTAATGTGTAATTATAATAAAGTAATTATTTAATTAATTTATTTAGATTAGTTGTTAGTGTGTTGTTATCATCCCTTAGATTGTGGAGGATGTTCTTTAGTTAGAATATTGTTCTCGGATGATTTCCTGTAGAAGCTTTTTAGGGGCAATATGCTATTATTGAATATTTGCTTTGTTTAGGAGATTTGTTCCATGTATTGTGGAAGAGATAGAAGCTGTCCAATATCTATAAATATTGTAGCTCTCTCTTTTGATTGTAATGCTTCATTTTATATTAATAAAAATCACAGCAAGCTCCGCCTTGTTTTTGTAATTTAATTTGATTTGCAGATTTCATATTCTTCTAAAAGTTTGATGTTTTTTGAAGCATGATATGGATTGGGTGATGATTTATACCACCTGGAATGTCAAGAGGGATTAATTTTTCATCCAATGAATCAATTTTTAGGTTTTTAATGTATGTAAAAATTATTTTATGAGCTAACCATTGGAAACATATGTTTTGGTAGGTTGATCTGGCGAAGGAAAATGTAGTTGTGGTTTGAAAATGTGGCTGATTCAAGGCTTATAAATTTATCATAAGTGTTCTAATTGTTCTTCCATTTCCATAATTTTTTTACATGGAATGGTTTTCTCTTGTTGAATTGATTTTGTGATCAAATGAAGTTTTTCAGGGTGCTGAAGGTTGTAACAAACAATTGTTTTGAGATTTGCAAAGTGAACTGGGCCCCTTGAATGAAATAATTTGATTGGTTGAAATAAATCACAACCATGATTGATGTTTAAATGATATATTAATATTTTTTATGAATATGGGGTCATGAGTAAGCATGGTTTTGGAATGAGGAGAATTTTGGCATCCCAATGCATATGTTTTGGTGATTTTTTGGTGCATGGAAAGTGTTTTTTTCTAGGCCAACCCATATGGGTCACTTGTAACTATTGTGAAAAAGTTATGGGATGTTTTTAATGATGAATTAGTCTAAGAAAAGGTGAATGAATGACCTCCTTTGGGTTAGAAGAAATAAAATCATATAAAAGTGATGTTTTGGGTTCATTTTTGAACTAGTGGTCTTGAAGGGAAGAAGTGCGACTTAGAGGAAGATGTTTTATAGGTATGAGAGAATGATTTGAAGCAGCAATAATTTTAGTGGCAAATATTTAGAATATGGAAAATATTCCATTTTTAAAAAAATTGAAAAGGTGAATTTTCTGGTGCGGGTCAATGACCTGTTTGCCTAAAAATTATAGTTTAATTTTTTTTAGGGGTCGGCTTCGCCTACCCTTGAAACTATCCCCTATATAATCCTAGATTATTTTCTAGGTATAAAAATACAAGCTCAATCATACCACCTAAGGGAATATGTATTATCAAGTACATTAAATGTGCGACAGGAGGGTGGAGGCTACAGATGCGGGACAAAAAGGTAGAGGATACAGACACGCGATAGAGAGTTTGTTGATGCGCGACAAGAGTGTGGAGGAAGTAGATGCATGACAAAGAGTTTTTTGAAATTTCACATAGATATTTTGTTGTCACGTGACCAAAGGGAAGAGGCTGCAGATGAGCGACAGAATATTTTTTGTTGTGAGTCAACAAGGTTGTTGTCTCGTGTCAACGAACCTTGCTAACGCCCGTCAAAAACCTTGTTGATGTGCGATAGCAAACTTACTAGCACGTGTCTAAAACCTTATTGACATGCATTAGAAAATTTCATTGACATGTGACATGGAGATTATTTTTTTTGTGCGACCAGAAGGCGGAGGCTGCAGACGAGCGATAGAATATTTGTTGTCGTGTGTCAATAAGGTTGTTGACGATTGTCAAAAAACCTCGCTAACGCATGTCAACAACCTTGTTGACGTGTGACAAAAAATTTCATATCGCGCGTTTGTAGCCTTCTATCACACCACTTAAAAATTAGGTGAAAAGTTCATTGTCAGACCCCCCAAAAAATCTCCTTCCCACGAAACCGGTTCTGAGGATATTCGTTGGGTATTTTCCACCTCCAATTTCCAAGAGGTCTCTTAAAATGAATCCTAATTTGAATTCCAAGGAAGATAATGAAAGGTTTTTTAATATCTGATAACATGATATCAATAGGTTCTAGTAAAGACAAGTGAAGAAAGAGCAAGATTATGAGAGTTTGAAGACCTAGCGTGTGAGCGAGGGTTTGTGAGTTGAATTTGTGATCTCCATTAGTTGTGGTAGAATAAAAATCAGAGATTATATATCTTTAGGTGGTTGAGTTGGTTCTTGGTCATCTTTATGGGGTTGTGGCCTCCTTGTGGAGTGGGTTCTGTACTAAATTAGGGTTTGGGGCTCCTTGTAGGGTTAGTTCTCAACTAAACTAGGGGTTGGTGCTCCTTGTGAAGTTGGTGCTTCACTAAATTACTTTGATTTGTGTAATATAAGTACAATTTTGGTGGGTTTTCTTCCCCATGAGGGTTTCCCACTTAATTTTTGTGTCTTGTGTACTCTCTTGCTCTTGATATTGCTTATTATTGTTTATATCCTTAAGTAAACACACACATGGTACATGGTTGAATGAATGGTTGTATGAATGGTAACATATTATGAATGTTAAATGAAATAAAAAAAATTTGTTGGACTGATTCACCCCCCATATTAGTACATTGTGATTCCAACATAGAAACATAGGCATATTAGAAGAATTAATAATAGTCCTAGCCATTTTTAAGACAATCTTATTATTTCTTTCTGGAATGCCATTTTGCTAAGGGGAATAAGGAGTAGTAAATTCTATTTAAATCTCACTTGACACGCAGAACTCATCAAACTTTTTACTAACATATTCACCTCCATTATCAGTCCTAATTCTTTTAATTTTCATATTAGAAGCATTCTCAACTAGAGCTTTAAATTCATACAACTTAGACATGACATCAGACTTCTTCTTAATAAAATAAAACAAGTCATTCTAGAGAAGTCATTAATAAAGCAAACAACATACAAAGTACCATTGAGTGAAGAAACCTCAAGTGGACCTCGTACATCACTATGAATCATTTCTAATAACTGAGAAGAATGGGGATCACGACGTTTGTGAAATGGTTCAACATGTTTTTTACCAAGTAGGCAAATTTCACATGTTTTATGATTTGATTTTATCTTTGGAAGAAAAAAAACAAGATTTAGTCTAGACATTTCATAAAAACTTTTGAAGTTTACATGACCTAATATTTCATGCAAAATCTAAATATCATTCCTATAAGAGGAAGAAAAACAAGACTCAAACACAAAACCATCAAAGATATACAAGCCATTTTTCTGAATGCCAGAAGAAATAAAATTACTAAAATTATCATTTACATACCACTTATCTTGCAACAAAACAAATTTACAATTTTCTTTAGTTAGCTGAGAGAAAGATAGAAGATTTTTTTAGTTGAGGAACATACAAGACATTCCTAATTACTCCATTTGATAGCTTAACATTGCCACAACCTTTAGATCTAATTATGGAATTATCTCCTAGATATATGTTTTCCTCAGTTTTAACTACATCTTAGAGGATACTAGGAGTGCATTCATGTTGCTAGAGGAACCACTATCAAGAATCCATTCATTTTTGTTTGAAGCTAAAAGGGCATTATACAGAGAAATAGAATGCTAAGCAAATTAGAATGATTTTTCTTCTTATCTTTCTTATGACTATTAGAATTGTTTTTCTTAGCATTCTTGGCTGATTTTTTAGTATTTACCCTACAATTAGACTCTTTATGCCCAAATTTTCCACACTTATTGCAAGTTCCATTAAATTTAAATTTAAATTTTTGACTGTTTTATGCAGAAATAGACTTAGGATTGGATTTGAATCTTGATCTGATATTAGAATTATGATTAGGATTGTTATTATTCCTATTATGATCAGACTTATGATTATGAGAGAATAATGCTTGAGAAGCAGTCTCTTTTAAATCAAAATTCTCCATAACATGTTCTTCTTGAATTAGTAGAGAAGACATAGTATCCAAATTAGACAGATCATTCTCATTCTGATACTTAGAGTTAAGAATAGATATATAATTTTTGAATTTTTGACACATATATATCTAAATTATGAAGTATAGAAGCTTATCTTGATATAATTCATAGTTACAACCATCTAATTGATCTTTAATGTTCTTAATTTCAGCTAAACAATTGATTATTTTATCATCCCTCTTCATAGGAGTTGTGAACAACTCTAAAACTAGATTAATTATTTTTTACAAATGACTAACTTCATGCATATTCTCTAATTGTTTCCAAGAATCAGCAAGAAAGTCCATATGACCTATATATGCATTATAAATTCATCTTTAATGCTTTGTAAAAGGATGGACAGAGCCTCCTGAGATCTCTGAGAGAAGGAGCTAATATTTTCAGGGGGTTCTTGTCTTCATGTGGGTCATTTTTACACACTAGTCACAAGATCCTATGGCTTCCTATCCATAAAACAAGCTTTCAATTGAACTCTCCATATGCTAGTATTCATTCCATTTAAGAAATGAGATTTATCCATTGAGAAACTAGAGGAACTGACCATTTTAAGAAAAACTTAGCTAAATTTGAAAGATTAAACAAAATCAATAAGCCGCGGAAGGCTATGGAACAGAGGAGAAGCAGTTATAAAATTTTCAAAATATTGAAATCCGTAGTTCTCTGAAATTTTTTAAACCCACGGAATAAAGAAGCTTAAAAATCTGCGGAACAAAGAAACTTTGAAAAAAACTTGCGGTACAAAGAAAATTTTGAAATTTGCAGTATAAATAAATAGATACCCATGGTATAAGGAAAATTCACAACCCACAGAATAAAGAGAGTTTAAAAATCCATGGACGAAGCAGGATACGACACGTGTCGATTTTAAATTAGCTTGCACTTCGTTGTGTAGCTAACAAGTCAGAAGAAAATTAATTAAAAACAAACAACATAATCATATATATATGTGTATTTAATTAATTAGTTCACTATTTCACACTCTAAAAACTTCAAATAAAATTTGAAAGAAAAGGAAAAAAAAACAATCAAATGATGCCACTTGTCAAAGATCTAACAACTGACAATATATACTTGGCAAATTTCTGCCAAAATTTAACTAGATTTCCTTGGGCAGACTTAAAGTCCCTGGAATAAGATAAACTTTAAAATAAATTTTGTGTTTGAAAAAATAAAAGGTAGGTGTTACAATGTTAGTGGTTAAGTCAAAGCAAAGACTAACACCTTGACAGACAGAGTCTTAAACTTACAAACATAAACACAACAAAAAATTAATATATGTGTTAGAATGCAATTGGTTCACACTTCACAATGCATCCAAAATGAATTAAGGTAGAAATGGACACACGTGGAGCCTTTTAAATGGGTCTTTATTCATAAGACTGATAAACACTGATAAATGCAAAAAGGTGGATAATTCTTAATGGATAACTACTGCTACAAATGAAAAGATTGATAGATGCAAAATATGGAGTAATTTTATTGGCTCAAATTTCATGAATATGAAAAATGTGAAATAGAAAGATACTTGGAGCAATTTTATTAGCTCAACCTTCACATATGAAAGAAGCAAGCTAAAATAATACTAACGATGTGAAATACGAAGCTTCTTAGAATTTTCTTATTAGATTGGATTTTGCAAATGACAGAGGAAGTCTAACACAAGTATGATAATGCAAAAAAATGTGTAAAGCCCTTATTGGCTCATGGTTTGTGACTGAAAATCGGATAAACAATAAAACTGACACCACAAAGTAAGGTGGAGACTTCTAATTGGCTCAGGCTTCGCAAAAATGAAAAAAAAAATAAAGGACTGACAATGCGAAACTAGATCGCACAATATTATTGGATCGAGCTTCACAAAGATAAAACTTTGCAGAATACAAAAAAACTATAAAAATTTGACATAACGAAGCTAGATGGAGAAAAATAATTGGCTCAGGCTTCGTAAATACATAAAATTGCACAAAATTAAATATCTAAACAAAAGATGACACTGCGAAGCCACTTAGAATTCAATGAATGGATCAGGCTTCATAGAACTAAAAATAACTATAAAAGACTGAAAGTGCAAAGCTAGATGGCATAAAATAATTGGCCCAAGCTTCATAAAGACAAAAAAAACAAAATATAAAGAATTGTATTGCCAAAATGAACTTAGAATCTCTAAACAAACCAGATCTAAATAAATCTTTCGAGTCCAAAGACAAAAAAAATCTCTAACGACTATAAACAACGTGAAAACTTAAAATAATCTCACAGATGACGGATTTAAACCGTAAACAACTGAAACAAAATGCAGAAGCAAAGATATAAGCATACAATAGCTCAAACATGATCTAAACAACCATTTAGCCAATGTTTCAACAATATTTAGGTGGGAATTGGAAATTTAAATCTGGTTAGCTTGAAGATGAATGTGAAACGATTAGGGTTTATCATATCCATGAATAAACTTAAATATTCTTCACCCCTTCGAATAGAAATCTTCTATATCGATCCTGCACACACATAATTGACAATTATGATACCATGTTAGGATTTATAAGGGAATATATAATTAAAAAATTATAGATCCACAAAATAAAATCCCGAAGATTATAGATTATGATGTGCAATTAATTTAAACATCAATTTAGCTTATCATAAATTGCAGATCAAAGAGCTTAAATAATATGAGCTGAAATTAAATGAGACTAATAACACCATATTTAAGTGGGGAAACCCAAAGCAAAAAACCCCACTGATAAAACATTGTCTGTATTAAGAATTATATAGCTTTAACCCATCACTTCCGCGTCACTCCTCGGTCTCACAGTAAGCAACTTGCTTACATAAAAATATCAAGCTTTTCTATCTAAAATCAATAGCTCAAGTAGTAATCATCAACCCCGCGTGGGATCATCCTATTTATATAGGATGGGTGAATGATCATGTCATTTCACTCTAGTTGAGAATGTGTAGATTGACTAAGTTTATTTAAATAAACTTTTAAATAAGGGTCGTACGTGGTGGTTTATAAAATGATATCCCACTTCACTTTATCAACCCCAATAGTGGGCACATTTGAATCAATTGAAGTAAGGAGACTTGAGACCTTATGAGCCATGAGAGAAGAAAAATGAGGATCCAAGAGTATTCGAATGAGACAAGTTCACCAAATGATTTATCAAATATTGATTTTTTTAAAATCTTAATTGTAGAGTCACAACGCAATAATAAAAAATAAAATACAGATATGACCTAAACAATAATCTAGATGAAAATGAAACCCTAGGTGCAAGAGAAGGGATAAATTACTTAGTTAATTTTGTAATAAATATTGAAGTATGATTAGATGGAAAAAATTTTAACAGGAGGAGGAATCTACGATAACCATACAAAGAAATTTGTAGAACTATTGGAAATGTTGGGACTCGGGTGCCTGGACCAGGTCAGGGGAACCTAGGCACTGAAGACTAGTTTTGAGTGTTAGTGATTGCTCAGCTAGAAAAATAATTTTTATAGTGTCGCAAGATGCTCATTGTTGATCTCTTTTAGGTCACATGAAGATCTCTGAGTTCACCTTTAACCTATAAAACATAAGGCCTCCTGCAAAACCCCAAACCATATCAAATCCTAAAAATAAAAAAGATGCAAATGGGGAGTCAGAATGACCTCTGAGATCACCCAACAGAGTGAGCTTACAACCAAGCGCTGCACTATATTTCAAAATCCATGTAGTTTTATGTTTGTGTTTGAAGAATCGCACCCTAGGTGGCTTTTGTGTAAGATGCACTTGATAGTGAGAAATAGCTAGATGTAGTAGTGTAAGTAGATGTGTGGATGTCAAAATGAACTTCCCCTCCTATGAAGTGTATGGAGAAGAATGTAATCCTTTTTCCCTTAAATGAAGCTAGATGGATGTTTATATGCTCTTGAAATGTATTTGGATGCAACCTTAGGTGATAACAATAGATGCTTAGTTCTTGGCCCTTTATTATGGTCACATAGATTTGTATTTATATTACACCCTTGTTTTAATTTCATAATTATCCTCTAAAAGGATGACCGCCAAGAAAACAATATTCCCAAATGATAAAAGAGGCCCAAAATGAGCACATAATATATAAAGAGGTCGGGGGCACCTGAGCGCTGGTGTCCTGGCCAGGTGTTGGTGTCTAGAGCTAAGAAAGATGAAGTAATCAAAGTCAGACTAGGCAATGAGGTGTGTAATACCACAAAGAAAGCAAGAGAGAAAGCAAAGAGGCCAAAAACAAATGTCAATTACTAGTTTTCTTGCTTAGGAAACATATAAATAGTGGTATGTGATTAGGACCTATAAATGTACCCAAAGTGCATGATTTAGTTTCTATAAAAACCTAGTTTCAATGAATTATTTCATGACAAGTTTGATTGCTTGAATTTCCACCCTTTCAATCATATAAAGGAATGTTACACACACAATCTTAGTCAATCCTTTTCTAAGAAATTCACCAAAACCTTAAGTATGTCAATAACCAATATCATGCCACAGACTTCAGAATTTTGTCTTACTTATCATCCTCACACAATTCACCATTCATATAACACTATAATTACCTATCATCCAGTCATATAGCTTGCACTAGATAACCTCTATTTCCATTTATTTCCATTCACATCTTCCTTCATGAACTTTGTGTGACTATATTGTCATTCTTACCCTGTAAAAACATTCATACACAAATTTCAATGAAGTTTTCAAACCTTTTACATCAATGCTTCATTAACCATACCATAATATACATGTAAATGCCATTTCTATGCAAAAACGATATTGCATTAGATATACACTAAAAACATTTATAATCTCCTTGAGCCCTAGGCTCAATTACATAGATGTTTTCTCTCCTTGAAATTTTTCTCCAACCTCTCCTCACTGCCCCTATTCGAATTAATCATGATTAAAGAGTATGAGAAGATAGTTAGGTTTCCCTTTTTTAACCATACATGATCAACTAACTCCAATGAGTTTACATCTTAGTAGAGGTTAGGTATGAGAGAGAAACATAACATGACCACTTATTTATTAACATTATACCTATTTAACCTCAAACTTACTAACACACTAACACGTAGGTCTAGGATACACACAAGATTAATTTGAATATTCAAATGTGGATTTTGGAGGGAAACATCCAAAATGCCACTTATTACAGCATGAAGGGTCCATATGGATAAAAACACCTACAAAACCTCCTAATACACCATATAAAGAATAATCAAACCAAAATTAGACTATGTACATGATGCTCTTGCATCATAAAGGGAGATAAGTCCTAGAAAACCTTGTAAACAAAGCCACTCCTATCTCATGCCATCCAAGTAAGTTGTCCCTGTGCATGGACCACTAGTGTTCTAATGTCTCGCACAATGTGTACACACAAATATTTCTTCTATTTCCCTCATTTTGCCACTATTACTCTATGGCACACAATAATGATTCAATATTTTATTCTCTAGTATACTTTGGAAAACCAACCTTACCCAAAAACCTAACTTATCACAATGTAATAACCCTTGTCACTCTTCCTCGAACCTCACAACCAACCATTTCATAAGAACCATGAGCCCAATTATCACAAGCCACACTAGTTATATCACTTATGGACTGCACATCTTCCCACTTAGGTACACCCTCCTTTGATGGCTCCACATTTCAAGGTCATGCACTGTATGTGCATAGATTTTTTTAAGATATTTTTCATTGATGGTCTCTATGTAACGTGCAATATTTGTGTCATCCATCGGTATCACAACACACTCATATTTGTTCTCAAAAATTACATAACTATTGTTAAAGCGTATGTCCTTGTTGTTTTCATAACACTAAGGATGGACTAAAAGTGTAGGGAAATTGTCTACTTCAGCTAGCTCCAACACCTCAAAATCACCCTTAAATTTAACTCTCTAAATGGTGATACAAGCATCCTTCAAAACCCTAATGGGCATAACCCTTTTTTTTTAGCCATGTATGACACATTAGAGGATGACTATAATGACGGCTGTCCCATCTAGTTCCAAGCATCGAGTGTGAGGACATTTACTTCTACACCTGTATCAATGAGGATATTGCTTACCATCTACTCATTTATCACTGCATCCAATGTGATTTCTTTTTCATACTCATGATCTTGAAGTGATAAGTTGGCATGGAGGATTTTGCACTCCCTTTCTACACTTGCACGTAACATTTTATCCCATAATCATTCATCCAACAAAGGTATGATATTATCTTGCCTAAGCATTCTTTCATACCTCTCTGAGGTCATCCACATCCTTCTAAGGTAATTACACATTCTTGGTGTTTTATCTCTCCCATGATTTCTCCTTCACGAACTATATCTCTCCTTGGACTTCCCTGATGATGCCCATAATATCTTGATATACTTCTTTCTGTTGTCCAACATTTGGATACTTTTTATGAACAACATCCTCCCTTGTAATGAGTGGTCTTGATCTCCCTTACTTACACGTGTGTGCTGATTTTTTTCACATAGTGACTAATAATGGCTAAGGTTTCACTACACTACATCTATTTTCTTAGGAATCCATTTCCATTACTTGACGTGTTCAACCTTAATCATAGCCGATCCCTTATATTTTTTATTTTTACACATGTGAGCATACAAATCCAGATAATCTTCAACTTTACGCACCTTGTCACAATATGCATAGTCTGATTCTTCAGGAACTCATGCTGATAGTGATCAGGTGACCCATAAGTGTAACATGTTCCTCTTGCAAATGTTCCTCATACACCATGACCTTTTCCTCTGTATCCACCTCTAAAAACCCAATTACCATTATTTCTTCCTTGATTATTATGTCCCTCTTGTGCCTCTGAGATACTCTCTACACTAGTATGATTCAACCCTTTTTCATAAGCCTCATGAATCTTATCAATCAGATGATAATTAGTTGTGTCATGAGTATGTGCATCAAAAATTTTATAATACAAAAAGGCGTTCCTATGCGTAGCGCGTTGTAAAAGTAGAAAATTATAAACATCATGGTTCTTGTGAAAATTTTTGCAAGCTATTAATAACATGTGCATAGGCCTGCATAGACATTTATCCTTTGAATGCCCTTCTACTTCAAAATCAGTTAACCAGAGCCCACTATGTATCTCATGAGCTGAATTGGAAGATAAATTTCTAATTAAGTGGTCATTGTTATAATATGGGCCTCAAGAAATGGACTTACTCCCATGTCTACAGTCCCAACCAATTAAGCAAGTAATGTTTCTTCTAAAGCCTTGCACGGGTTGGTGAATGTCTTATGTGATAACACTCTTCAAAAAGGTGTTTGCAAGCCTCCTACAAAGAATTGTGCATGTTAAATCGAATGAATATCATAAGAAATATTGGACATAAAGGTTGTTAAATACGCATCATATTCTCTAACACTCTCAGCTAACCCTTGTTTAATGTCTTTCAGCGTGATAATGTTATGCTTCTCAAATTTATGTATGTGGAATTCATCCAATAAAAGTACATGTAACACATCATATTCCTTCGATGTTTGGTGTGGATCATACTTCCTATACCATCTATGCGTTCAACCCTGAAATGTTGTAGAAAAATGACTAGCCTTCGAGTATGGGTTTGTTATTCCCTTGTCCTTCCATAAAATTTCACACTTGTACACATGTTCGGCTACATCTTCCACACCTATATATTCTCGAAAATGAAGGGAAATATTGAAAAATATTTTAGGATTTTTTGCGTGGTTGCTGAGGTTGTTGTGCTATTTTTTGTGGCCCTTGTCCTAGAATGGAGCTAGATCATGATCCTAAACCTCCACTAATATTTCCTCCATGTGGTGTAGGACCTGAGCCTCCTAAGCCTCCTCCATGACCTGGGGACCTCTAGAGGTACTACATTATGTCCCTGTAGTGGTTCTAAACTACACCCCAACCATTTGTCTCACTCCATCTATGGGAGTACCTCCAATGGGTAGAACAACACTGCTCTGTCTTGAAGTCACGCCTACCAGATTTCTCCTAAATAAGGTCTGACCAAATATGAGATTTTGTTGTGCTTACTTAATATGGTGTGCCTCATGTTTTGATACTAGCACATTGCTACCTATATCTCTAACTCAACGTGATTATCCTTGATTACTTTCTTTCTCATCATCACTATGATGATCCTCTATAAAAAAATATAAAGTAAAAACACCATGTGCAAGGACTAGGTGTCCAGGATCATATGCGCGCCAAATTTTCTCAATATTTCCTCAGAATATATCTCATCATATGTCGAAGGGGTCCTTCTATTGCACTTCCCTAATACTAGAAGGACATGATCCTGTGATCCCTCACCTTCTACAAGTTTCTAATTACTTCTACCTGAAATCATTCCTCTCAATCTCAACACTTCTTTAACTTCCCTCTCTCGCACATCATTATACCTAAGAAGTATTTCTTCTCTATTTATTTCTTCCACTTAGACCAATCTCGTCCTTCCTAAACATGCTACATGCCCCTATGTGTGGTAGAGGTTTAGCATGCCATAGGTAAATTCTCCATCCCTAGCTTAATCATCAAGATCTTTATAGCTAACAACATTGCACATAAATAAGATCCTCTAGGTTCACGCAAAAACTAAAAATATGCTTCCTCTAGCTATGAGTACATAAAAATTACATACTCCAAGGTATAATTATGCAAAAAAAATTCCCACCAATGACATACAATAAAATTCCATAGTTCATCCAAATTAGAGAGTGATTAGTACTTATCTTGACTCCACACTTACTTCTTTCCTATCCAAACATCTGTGTTTTGTGCATAAGTTGATAGCCACTCGTACAATTCTATTGGGAAGAAATTGAAGGATGTCTCATATAATGAATCATATAAATTTTCTTCCACCCATTTTTGTCCATTAAAATCTTGTCCAATGATGTATCTCTGAGTAAATTTTTCATGTCTGTCATCTACCCAACGCTCAATATTCTCTATTGATATTCGGATCGCAATATGCATGCTACATCCTGATGAGTAGAATGAAAAGAGGTCCCGACAATGGAACCAAAAAGTTAGAGTCTAGTTTTCAACACTTCACAAGGTTGGGTACACTATAACTTCACCTAGAAATATGTCTAGGAGCTCACATGAAGCATACACAACCTACCAATTTTCTCCTTTGTTCACTTGTCAAGATGTGGGTTGTGTATTTAATCATCATATTATGAATGGAAGCAACAACAAAATATAGTAAAGATAACACATGTAGTAAAGAAACTAATCAACATAGACAATTAACAGTAGTATTTGGATTCCCATTACATCATTTCCAACACTACTAACCCTATAAATCCATACATAATTACCGATTATAAGCATAGTTCCTTCTATTACAAAAACTAGCTAATTACATCCATGCGCACAACAATCATCCATTACCATGCTTACACATATGCCATTACTAACAATATCAACCTGTCACACCTTAACAATCAACACCCTTACCACAAATCAACTACAAGGAGTGCAACACCTATTTATATATGGTTAGAACTTTTCCTTAACTACTTACATGCTTTAATCCTAAGAATAGACATCCTAAATATAGGTCGTATGTTATGCTTTTATCTCCAACTTGGGATAGAAATAGATCGATATTATATTGTTTGCATCCTATATTTATATCTGTTCATGTGTGGTCTTCATCTATCTTGTATGTGATTTTCCTTCTGGTGGTGCTTTATCCTTTTTTTTGCATATTTATGGACCTTTCTTGCTTACTACCCAACTCTGGTTTTTCCTATTTTTAGAATCCATTGGGAAATTGGCTAACTCCTAAAACATGTGTGCATTTACAGACCTTTGTGCCTTGGATCCTTCTTTATGGTGTGCGAACCTTTGTGCATAATCCTCTCTCTACTCTCTTCTTCCTCATGTAATCCTACACATTCCTTCTGATCTCTACAACCTTCTTTTCTACTTACGCATGTCCTTTTGCACGTGGTATTCATCCTCCACAAATGGCTAGTAATTAGCCATTTATGTTTCCCAACATGACTTGTGCTCATTGAATAACCATTCTAACAACGAGGTTTTGAATTTTTAGGTGTTTTGAATCTACATTCTAGTGGGGGTAATATATATGTCCTCATTTCCAAAATCTATTTCAAAAAGTGGGTGGAAGCCATTCTAACAAAGAAATCCAATTCAAAGAAGGTGTGTAAATTTTTGAAAGAAAATATCATTACCAGGTTTAGATTTCCAAACAAGATAGTAGTTGATAATGCTCATTATTTCTCTTCTATTGAGCTAATTGTTTTTTTTTACAATCATTATTTTTCATTGTCATATTCTGCTGATTACTACCCACAAGGAAATTATCAGGAAAATTTTTGTAACAAGAACATTGTTACTATTATTTGGAAATTGGTAGATGATAATAAAAGAGATTGGCATAAAAATTTGTATGATGCTTTGTGGGTTGTTCACATAACACCCAAGAAAGTAATTGGAAATTCCCCTTTCTAGATGTTTTACATAATTGAATCTCAGATCCCCATTTTATTGGAGTTACCTACTTTATAGCTGGTAAAGACAATATGTCATACCCCACTAGTCTATCTTGGATGAATGGATAATTTTTCTGCTTGCAAGTGATATTGTGTTGGTTATCATGCTTGGCTTGATTAAAGTATAGTATAAACAATTATGGTTGTTGTTTTAATCATGCTGATTTCATTATCTATAAGATTTATAATGATGGCTTTATTTTATTTAGTGATATTGTTTCGTTGATCAATCTTACACTTGTGTACTTATTTTTTACTTTTGTAACAATGTGCAGTCATTCGATTTTATGATCCTAGTGATGTTGATTGTTACAAAGATCCTTGTTGGCACAAAATGGTATATTCGATAATGGGGTCATAGACCTAGGTTATTATTTATGTATTGTTTTAAAAGCCATTATATGGCCATTCAATCCAATGTTGTCTGGTGTGGGGAAATGATTGTAAATCTTGTGATATTGACAATGATATATGCATATACATATGTATGTACAGGCGTACATATATATACTATGGAATTTGGTATTAATTTAATGCAGACCTTAATAAAGGTCAAGCTATGTTTAAAATGTGGTAAATGTTTATTTGGGTGGGTTAGAAGATCGACTGAGCCTCACCTGAGCTCGTAGTGAGCTGGTCACCTCACCTCCCACTTGAGCCAAGTTAAACTTGTCATAAGTCACATTGGCCAACGTGTTAAATGAGAAAGTTATTAGGGTTTCATTTGAATGGTCCCCAACCATTAGATGGTGGATAACTGCGTAAATAGATGCTAGAGATTTGATGGTAGGGTGTTGGGATCAAAAAATTTGGTAGTCGACAGATAAGCAGGGAGATAGAGAGGAAGTTTAGGAGAAGATGGTATTGCTTCATTTAAGGAATTTAATTCATTCCCATAGTCCTCAAGAGAAGTAAGAAGCTTTTCGAGGAAGCTACTACCAAAACTAAGTGATTATTTTTTATTCATTGTGCTTGTTTGGGATTTATTCTCACCATGCAAGCTCTGTATGAAAATTTGGTCATGGATATTATTGTGCAAATCTCTTATTAGGCCTTGCATGTAATTTCAACTTCAGTTAGTTTCTGTGGAAATATTTAAGGTCAGAGCTATGGATGGAATGGAACTCTGGGGTCGATTAGAAGAGATATTCTTGTCTGGTTTTCTTTTGAGTTTCTAGAAGTTGGCTGGAGGGAAGAAACATACACGATCAACTGTAAGGAAGTTGATAAGGAAGACATCTGTGAGAATTTTCAGGCATGA
The DNA here is from genome assembly GCA_019776745.2 of Taxus chinensis. Taxonomy (NCBI): domain Eukaryota; kingdom Viridiplantae; phylum Streptophyta; class Pinopsida; order Cupressales; family Taxaceae; genus Taxus; species Taxus chinensis. Next base: position 706,774,332 of record CM034153.1, on the reverse strand, counting down.
GACCGTCTTCTACTCATCTTTATCATTTATAAAATTTAGATATTTTATTGATAGAGTGAGGAAAATCGGTCTTCTATGTAATTTTTTTAACTATGGTGATTCGTAATGGGTTGTTTAGATCTAAGCATGATATTTTTCCTACGAATGTATACCTGGCTGTGAAATATTTTATCTGCATATTCTATTGTATGCCTATTATCATGATTGTGTGTGGTTGAGTTATTTATTTTCTGTCTTGATAGTTTGGCCATGGTTGGGAGACTTTGTGTATTTTGGGTTATGTATACCCTATCTACTTATTTTTATTGATTCTTATTATTTGGTCTGTATATGACCATGATTTTGTAGGGTCAAGTAGTTTTTGGGTTGTCTTGTTAACTTGACCAAAGCTTTGAATGTTTGTTTAAGTCTCTGTACATGCTCGGCTCAATAATCTGAACTGTAAGGGATTAAATGATTTCATATTTTTGGAGGATAATGTTAATGTATTTGAGTTACTCGAACACCCTTTTTGGGTTTCAATAGTTTAAGGTTTTGTAATAGATTTTTTATCCTTCTTCTCAAAGATCTATTCGAGAATAACATCGATTATGAAGTTCATTATGATTCGGTCTTACTTATAGCCGAGTCATTATTTCCTTGACATGATTTATTAAGTGTTTTCCTGGTTAGGATATTCACTTTTTAATTCATAATCCAACCCATAAGGGATTATGGTTTGAGCTTAATGTGGTGGTATTCTGGTGGATCTATGATGCGCAGTCGCCAACTTGTTTTGATATGTGATATTATTTTATGAGGGTGATCGAGTTTCTTTCCTAGGTCGAGGATAGTCTGGTCACTTTGACCCTTCCACTTATTTTTTTATTTGTTTTAAATACCACCCAGTGGTCAGTGCTGACTATTTTTTGTTTACCAAACCCTTGTATGTGTGAAGGGTTATGAACTTTTGATATTATTTTGGTTCAGTCAAACCAGTGGGTGTTAGTGTATTTAGGCATGAAGGAATTTGTGGACTTAGTCTAAATGATTAATACACTTATTCAACCCTTAGGTTTGGTCAAATCCTTCCTCATGAATGTTTGTACAGGTTCTTGGGTATGTTTGAATGTGTTCAGATAAGTTAAGGTTATTCGGGAATAGTTAAGGTATTTGATAATATTTAGGTAATTTTTGTCAAATAACTTATTATTATAAAAATAGTGCTTGTACTCTTACATCTATGTGAAGAAATAATGTGTTTGGATAAGTTAAGGTTATTCGATAAGGTTAAGGTTTTGATGATATTAAGGTATTGTGTTTGGATATTTTAATTGTTATCCTTACTAAATAAAGACTCTTAATATTATTATTAAGATGGGACTTGAGTGATATAATACTCTTTTATTCTTAAATCAATTATATGAACCTGGAATGAAGGTTGTGTGGATTGAATGATTGAAATATTTGACTCTTCATATTAATATACGATGTTGGTAGAAACATGGATGATTTGTGGATACTTACTTCGTTGTTATTTTATAACCCTGTTTGGGGAAATAAACATAGTTATATATGTTTAGGGAATATGGAATCCATATATAAGATTTGTTAGTATTCTGATTATTCTTTTAATGATTTTGAGTTTGATAAATCATATGTTCCTTTTTAATGGATTATGAAAGAAAGGAAAAAGAATAAAAAGGGAAAAATATAGGTTGTTATCTTTAATGAATTTCAGATTATGTTGATTAGCTGAATTATGTTCATTGAAATATTTCAGTGCTATAAATTGTAAAGATAAGATGGATGACCTTTTCATGCCAGTTCTTTTCAAACTGACCGTTTCCTAACATTTTTACATATGCGGAATTTAAGTCTTATCTGGCAGGATGATTTGTAAATGGATATGTTGATTTCTTGTTGATTATGATTGAAATATGTATTCATTACTTAAATATTTGTAAAAGTGAGCTTGTGCTTCATTGTATAATTTGTTGAAAGGTATTATGGCCTCTAAAGATTTTGTATAATTTTTGGGAAAAGAAATAAAAGTTTTGTATTCAATTTTTGGATATTGTTGTAATAAATATCTTGGTTGATCATATAATTTATTCAGTTCCTTTGATTCAGCTAGGAATTATATTGAGTTGAATTAATCAATTGGATTTAATGAGTTATGAATACTTATGTGAATTAGCTTTAAAATATATAATAGAATTAAAGCTATATGAATGATTATGAGATATAAACCATTGAAAATATATGAATATGGGTTATTGTTTTATAGTTGTATGATTGAAATCTTATATTATGGTAAATGATTAATGACTATTTATTATATAGTCATAAGCATGTAAATGATATTATTAGAAATGATCAAATTATATATTTAGTTGATGAGTTCAATTAACTTGTACTTAAGTAATTAAGACGACATTGTTGATCATTCAAATAAATTAGGGACTGCGTTAATAATGCAGTTTGTTGCCCTAATTATATTAATATGCTTAATGAATGTACATAAATAAACTTATGGAATGATTACAAATTATTTATTGAAACTAATACATGGACCTTAGGATCAAATAATTATTACGATGAAATATCACTGCGTTATGAAAATTAAACCTGTTGTAAAATTAATTCAATATAAAGAAATAAGTTATGACACTCCTAATACATGGGACTTGGAAGGAACAATTTGGATGGCTGCTGTAGTACAGTGTTCATCGAATGATGTGGATCATTCATTGAATACTATCATACAAACATTTATCCTAAGTTGTCCCTCGAGCTCCATTTCTTACGCATGTCGTAATCAATAAGGAATTGAGTTGTGCTAAGATGCGAAGGTTGATTTTCCTGTTCGGTCTAGTCACCTTTGTACCAACTTATGTTGGCTACGGGGAAGAAATTTATCACTTTATGATGCAAGTCGTTATGTGAGAACTTTCTCTCCCTTAGGAAACCTAAGTTGGCACAATCATGCTTCATCGCATGGGATGTACAAGTTTTGTATCTTATGTGTAACTTGGAATTAATTTAACTCAAAACAATTGATTCAATTCTGATAACTGAACCAAGTGACATGGTGATGGGACATGTTTCAGAGATGGATGTGCAGTCTAGAAATAGAGCATGCAACGCATGGACTCATAAATTTTTTCCAAAGTAGTGTAAGTCATTACACTGTCAAGCTCACCTAGTACTAGCTAAAGTGTGAGATGCTCAGATGGGATTTGATTGAATGAATTCTAGGTAGACACTTAAAGAACACTTGTAAAATCAAAGTCCGAGAAGGGAACTAAAGGGTATACATTCGTATATAGACTCAAAAGAGTAACTTATGGGGGATCATTGAATCCACTTGACCCATAAATATGCACATGCTTTATTGATTAGTTATTTGAAGAATTATAATTAAAAGTTTTTTGGATTTAAATGTTAGATTGTACATTTAAATCAATGAAGGCATATGTTTAATTTGGGAAGTAAAAAAAATTTCCTGTAATTATGATGTTTGAAAAGTAGGTGTTACACAATAGATAATGGAGAATACACAGATGCTCTTACAAAAGGATATGCTACTTGGAGAAATTGAATGAAGAAAAAGAGGCATTAGTGGATGTTATTAGAAAAAACCAATCGAAAGTAAAGAAGTTGTTTGATCAAAAGGCACAAAATAGAAAATTTTAGATTGGGGATCTTTTCCTACTATGGGAAAAGAGACATGAACCTAAAGGAAGCCATGTGAAGTTTGATTTTCTTTAGCGTGGTCCCTTTAATAGAAGGCACTTTTTTGGAGAAAACACATATTATCTTGCATATCTTGATGGAACCCCATTGGAGTTTCCTCATAGTGTGAAACATTTGAAGCTCTATAAGAAATGAGGTTGGTTTTCCCCAACCATGTATCATAGTTTCCTTTTTAGTTGTGTATTTCCCCTTTCTGCTTGGTGTGTTTTCCTTTTTTGTCATGTGTTCATTTTATTTTTTCCTTGGTTATGCCAATTTCTTATACTCATTGTTGAAGTAGTGACTCTATCACCCATTGGATAAGGAAACGGTTTTCTCTTCCATGAGATATATAAAGGCCTTCATTATACCTTATAGTGTGTTTCCCTGAGTTAAATCCAATTTTTGTCATGATAAATTTATAGCTTGCAAAATTTAAAATTTTGGCCATGAAAACCAAACCCCCACTTTAAACCTCATCTCCTAGTCATTGTGAACCCCTCTTATAACCAACCTATCAAATGTGTCATCCTCATTATGGTTGAGAGGAACATTCTAACATGGTTTTCAAATGTTTTTTAATTGCAATGAAGTATATCTAAATGGATTAATGGATTTATTTAGCTCTAAGGTAGAATAATTGTTCCCATAGGTATAAAAGGGCTAGTTTTAGCTATTTTGTAATAAAGGAATACCCTCTAGAGGATAATGGAAAGACAAAAACCCATTCATAGGTTTTTAAAATGAGAATTTAAGTTATCCATGGAAGTTTAAAATAATTATGTGAAGGCATGTGGTGTTGGGATCCATTCAAGAAAAACCAGGTCATTGCAGATTTAGGGAATGTGAGCTTTAACGGAGAAAGTGAACTTGTTATGTAGATTCTCAGAGTTCTGGGAATATTTTGAAGTCAAAAAAATAATCAATGGAAAGATATGGGATTCTAATACATGGTGGATATAGTTTTTGTCCAAGTATTCACCACTTTTCATTATAATCTAAGTTATTGTTATTACTCCTTTGTGATAAAAGAGTGTCTGAGAATGGAAATAAAATCAAAAGTAGAATTAGATCTTGTAAATGGTTGGAATGAAATCAAAAGGTTTTTGGAGGAAAAATCATATAGGGTTTGCCTTCTGAACTCCAAGATATGCTCTCAACGTCGAAAAATCACTCTCTATGTTCTATTGTCACGTTGACAAGATGATATCAACATAATTTATAAGATTGAGTGTAATTTTCAACATCAGCTATCCATTTCCCCCTTTTAATTGATTTACGGGAATTGTAGGGACACAAAAGTCTGCCCCCCATTGAGAATTTAAGTCACACCACTTAAAACTTGATAACTTGCTCCCTACACCACTTTACAAGTAAAAAACATGATCCCTTGACTCCTTGGCACACTTTTTTCCCATGGATGTCTCTTTTACCTTATCACTTAGTGAAAGGGGATAAAAGGGACAAAAAATTACACATCATTGGTGTTGTTTGATTTCCTTCACTTAAGACCTATCAACTTATGTCATATACAAGATATAAACATGTTTTAACTCACTGTGTCACACTCCTCATGAAAGATGGACCGATGGTGTATTTTAAAGAATATTTTATCCCTTGTCCCAATATAAAATTGGACAACAAGGACACAAAAATTTTCCCCACATTCTCTTCCAACCCCTAGTCACATGTAGGACTTCCCATCAACCCCAGGGACTCAAATTTCATCTCCTCCATGCCATTCACTTGATTTCCCATTGTTCCACTTGTAACTATTTGGTACAAAGAACACTTTTGTGTCCAAGCTTCCCCTTCTCCTCTGTTTTCCCCTATTTTTTGGGTGTAACTCACCCCCTAAACCCTCGATTGACCTAGGTTAAGCCTAGATGGGTTAAAGGTGAGTTAAAGTGTGAAAGGATTGAAATAGATTTCTATCCAACACTTATTCATTTTGAAAATTTAAAATGATTTATCATTCCCCCAAAAAATCCATTTTTTTATTTTTATGCTATTGAAATTTTTAGGAAACCCCCATGCTTGAAAACACACTTTTACTCATAACTGCAAAACCTTGCCTCATATTTCCATGAAACTTCACCAATGTCTTCCTCTTGAAAAAGGATTAATTTTGAGTATTATATTGCCTCCATTGATGGTCTGAGTAATTTTATAAAGAGATAAGAAACTTTCAGCCATTGCACTTTCCTTTTTAGATGTGCAAAAATTTAATGACCAAAAACCTCTGAAAATTGGAGCAGAGCATCCCGGAGAAAAACCTAAAATTTTGAGATTGTTTTCATTCTCTTATAACATCTAGAGGTCCATGTTTTATAAATATAATTTGTACCAGAATATCACATTATAAAAAATATTAATTTTTAAAAATGGGCTACTTTCCATGTCACCATCACTCCTTTCAAGACAAAGACACTCAAAAGTGATAATTTGATAAACTTGCCAAAAAAATACATTCGAGGTAGAACCTGTTAAAACTAGTAAGTGTAGGGATTGGGGTAAAATCATTCATACTCATTTATCTCCCCTCTATTTCACTAAATCCAGTAACCATGAAGGTCAAGTACTCAAGTTTGGAGCTAATTTCCACATTAAAAACCTAGTATCCCAATGCAGGTGGCATCATGAACCTGTGGAGGAAAAGGTATTATAAATTAGACTATTCAAAGAATATGTTATCCTTTGTTCATTAAAGAATAGATCTAGTCTTGGATTGTGCTCAACACTATGACCTGGATTCAAGAACAATCCTGACATATGACAATTTAATTTTGGTACTCCTCACTCCAAAATGTATTTCTCAATGCTTGTAAATTCTTACTTGTAAAAACATGTTTATCATCACTCGATAATTTCCCTCACAAGACTGGGAAAGGAAAAATTCATACTCGTAAGGCATGAAAGTTGGTTTGTGGCTCACATAGGGAAGGAATCCCTCTCAGATTCCTAAAACTTGGTCTCAAAGAGAATTTAACAAAATGTACTTAGATGTAATTATCCTACTCAATAGGGTAATGGGAGAAGAAACCATAAAATATTTCCAAGAACGGATGTCTCAATTTATCCTGGTGGTCATATGAGGATATCAGATGATTGACTGAGGGCATATCATAAGCAATAAAATTTATCGACAACTATTGTATTTTCCCACCTCTAAGAAGTTCACAATGACTTCTTATCTGGTGTATGCCTTCACATACACAAGGCCTTTCTGAGGTCTCTCCACTACACCTAATGTGCCACATAAGTCACTAACCTATGAAAAATAGTCACATATCACATATTGGGAGAGTAAATATCACTTCTCAAGGGTGAACGATGCATCCACCATGCATGTCACAAGGTTAGGAAAAGGAAATCCTGAGCATATAATTTCACTTCAAGAAGTTGGGTTGATAGATAAATATGAAAGTCATTTCATTTATTTTCCCACCTTCACCTATATCATAGTTAGAGGATTTTATCTTGTGCCCCATAGGATATCAAGGTATCCAAGTTCCAAGATCATCATGATTGAGTTATGTAGGTAATTGTCTCATATTCACACTAGGTGAAAAAATGTAAAGAATAAATGTGTGTCTTTTCCTTGCTCCCTAGGAATACACTCATGTAAAAAAAATGGATACAATGAACATTGAAACTTCCTTCACAACTTTCAATTTGTATTCCTATATATCCCAATAAAATTTTGATATTAGGAAGAGACTTGAGACTTTTATCCTGTCAGCTTTACATCACATTCCATAGATTGAGGACTATTGGGCCAACTACACCGATTATATTTAGGTCAGGAAGTGAGACTACATGAGAATGAGAGTGGATCCAAGATGAGGGACTTCAAGTTTGATTGGTTTGTAGATGGAACAAGCGATGATGGATCTAACCTATTTGATCATGAGTTTCAAGAGGTCTAATCATCTCCTCTTCCTCCCACCCCATAAAAACATATGAGAATTTTGTGACATCAAAACAAGAAACATGGCATTGATTCAGAGGTCAGAAGATTGGATTAAATGGAAGAGGGCCTCTTTGATTAAATCTGGTGGTTTATTTGATCAATCTTAGAAAATTTCCCTCACTTATTCTCTTAGGGAACCTGATAGGGGCATTAAATCTACTCATTTGGAAGATTATTCTAAGAGTAAGCTTACAAAATCTGAGTACACTGAAGTTTCTCCCCCTAGAAGGCTTCATAAAAAGGAAAAGGAAAGATAAAATCCTATGGAGCTACTTGATATATGAGAAGTCGACCCATCTCGATCTCCTAATCATCCCAAAAATCCAAGGGTTTCCTTAGAGGTAGCTAAATCACGTCATCTCGGTCAAGCTTTGGTTCCATAGCATGCACCCAATAGTTCTTCTATGCCTGATTACATGTCTACACTGGCTGATACTTTCCCATAGGTACAAGAGTTACTTGGAAGAGAATCAAGAATGATGTAACAATAAAAACATCTAATTTTGAGGCCATCTTAAAGTACATCAAAACTAAGCGCACCAAGAAATCTTAGACAAATTCTCAGTTCTTCACGGAGGCTTCTAGATCTCAATATGTTGAAGTTACGTATCCTAAAGTGATCAAATCCATGGGGGATATGACATCAGATGATTATGAGATGACTAGGATCTCCTTGGTATAGGCCACACGTGAGAGATATGTCCACAACTCGGTTGCTCACAATAAATGCAAAAAATAAGAAAACCGTGGAACAACTTAAAGAATATATGAGAACCCTGAATTCTTATGTTCATTCATTCGAGGAACCCAAATTGACACCTCTTCTTCTGGTTTAATATATCTCTCCTATCAATAGATTTTATCCCCAAGTGATCAAGATAACTCAAGGGTACACTACGTAGGGGATATCCAATGATAAATGGGTGGAGAAAATCCTTGAAAAAGGTAAGGTATTATTTCCTAAAATTATCTCTCTATTCAATTTTTCCCTAACCATTTTTTCCAAATTGAAAATTACAAAATAATAGATTGAGAAAGAAATATCCCATTGGGATAGTGTTTTCCCTTTGATATATGAGATTAGTTATCTTGATTCTTGCTCCTTGGTGAACAAAAATTTGCTTGCATCCATCTCTAATAATTTGTCTCATGTGTAGTCATGAACAATGAATTCCAGGTGTGATATGATAAATTCCATTATTTTGGAACTTTATTCTTGTGAGGATCATGCATCAAAAATCTTGGAATATGTCAGAAAAAGTGTGTAAAATATCATATCACCGCCACTAAGTGAACATTCATCCTTGAAGGGACTCCTAAGCTCCTTTTAAACATTGTTCTGGAAAGAAGAAAGATATCCTTTCTCTTTTAGTGAGGATACATTGAAATCTCTCACGAAGATTAGAGACTCCATTTATAATACCGGCAAGATATTAATCAAGTTTGGTTCACGTAGTGCAATAATATTGGTGATATTCTCAAGACCTGGATCAGTACTTTGGGGTGTGTCTACATCCCCCATGAAGAGATGGTTAAAATCAAAACTTCTTGGTTCAACAAATTATTCAAAGGTAAGGATTTCATCCCTGGGGTATTTCCACAGAGTTCACTAAGATCAAGATCTTCATCTTTGGAAGCATCTTCATCCTCAGATTGATTAGGTAATTGTGTTTATGAAGTGCTAGTGTAGGTATATATAGTTTTCACCTATTTTAGATAACTGTAGAAGGTGTCACACATTTTCAAACCCTAATATTAGACATTAGAGTAAACTTACAAGCCATCAAAAATAATCAAAATTGACATCATTCTAGAAGCTTTATCCATGTTTTTTATTACCATGTTTTCATTTTCATAGTAATCACCAGTGATTTCTTACCATGCTCTTGTGATTCTAGGTCTTATCTCCCATGATTCCTTTGAATCACCAGCTCATCCTGTAGTCACATTTCTTTTTTACGAATCAATTCCAAGTCATTTGTAGCATCTCATTGTCTTATCCACACTCCTTTGCATTTCACACCTCTATCCTCTGTAAGCAAATGGATACACTTACCCTCTTATATGGTAGTACATGGTCAGTCTCATCTTATCACAAGCATCTATGATCTTCCAATAGTTCACCAACCATTTTTTGGGAATAATAAAAATCTAGTTTGTGAACTCACATGTCTGTGCAATACAATATTCCACTGACATCGAATATATTAAGGACTCAGATCGAGTTCCTCCATGATATTCAATAAGAAACTTATTTAGTACTTTTGCCGTATTTAATTACTTCAAGTATGTTCATACTACATGGCTACGTCTTGAATGAGCTTAATACATGATGAAGCTGCACATGACTTACCCTTGTAACCTTGAGTTCTATGGAGCTTATTTCCCTTTACCTTGTCTGATCAAGGAGAGCATATAGTGGGATTATCTTTATCATTATATTGTTCAAGTTTCATACATGGTAATCACATGTATCAAATATTCAGCTAACATCCTCCAAGGAAGTCCCTTTGGATTCCTAGAATCCAACATCTATACCGAGAATCTACAAACCTATCCAGGATTCTATCTACCTATTTTATATTTATTTTATCAAGATTCTGATAGATGTTAGGTTTCTTCTATCAGAAAAATAAGAATGGATCTTGTAGGTCCATCAACATCAATTTCCATCACCATGGGTATCCATTAAACATCATCATCCTCTGAGTGTCAGTTTGTTTTTCAACATTTTAAACTTATTAGAGTTAGAAGTACATCAGCCCTAACAAGAAAACACTTTCTGGTACAAAAAGTACATGCATATTATAGAAGATGGGATATACCCTATAGATGGGATGAAATACCCAGTAAAAATCCTATAGTTGAAATTCTTATAACCATGATATGCAAACTATTATTTTAGCACCAATCTCAATGAATGATTACCAACGTCTCTAGGTTTACTGAGTGCACCAACCCCACAAGGAGAAAAAACCCCTATACTAGAATAGAACAGGGTGGTCTTCTATAAGGAGGTACTTGAATTCGATAGATGGACTCAAGTACCAACTGAAATCCACCTCATTTGTGGATGATGTGACCTATGGGGAATTATATATGATGATCAAAGAAATAGACTAAGTGATGTGACTACCAAGGTTAAGGGTCTATTTCCTTTAAGGGGAGGTCAATAGATTGACCATCTATAGCCTTAAAATTGCTCAGAGTGAAACTTGCTTCCTTCAAGATGATTAGGTCAAATGTCTGACCTATCTCTATGCAAGATCTAATAGGATTCTAGGATAATATAATATCATCAATTCCCTACCCTCTCTTTATTTTCACAAGTACCTCTTACACCTCCACAAGCTACCCTCCACCTTGCACTTTTCATCCCCTCTCTTTAACTCATAAAATAGACCTTACACCTTGCTTTTATACATGACTTAAGATCATAACACACCTATTTTGGAAATCATGGGGCATATATTTTTTTAAAAAATAATATTACAAAAACATCATACAAATGACCAAATAGGTTAGCAACGCCATCTAGAACCATCATTTTCTAATTATCAAGATGGGTGACGGCATGGAACAAAGGAAATCAAGCCTCAATTTAATGAGAATTTCATTTTTTATCAGTGTTTTACGCACACCAATAAAAAAATTCAAATAGGGAAAAGGGAATTTAATTCTTTCTCTCACTCATTTTATAACTCTAGATGGATATTTGGATTCAAGGTATGAATAATATAGGACATATAGCTTTAGTTAGGAACTATGTGACCTTGTGTTAACCTGTAGAGCGACTAGTGTGTTTCAGAAAACCACATATTTAATATTGATTTGTGGATTTGAATTTTCTTGACTCTTAATTATCCTTATTTTTTAATATTTCTCATCCTAGTGATATTTACAATGATCTAATCCTAACCAAGTGGTTCTAGACTTTTTAAAAAAACTCAAAAATGAAGGAATGGTAGGGAAGAAAAGAAACTAGACTTTCTATATCACTAAGAAAAACCAACACCATTTTATCTCAGCTAAACCGTACACAAACCAAAAAAGAAACAGTTTCAAATCAATCCTTTATAAGTTTCAAGAAATTAGTTAAGGGAAATAAAAAAAAAGAATCATCACCCTACATAATCTAAATAAATAACCATATTTCATTCACAAAGAATATATCAAAGAGTAATCAACTTAACTAGTGGCCAAGCTAATAAGATTCCACACAAATAGAGTAATATTCAATTGCAATATCTCTAGATCGCTAAAACCTATAAGATTCCAAAGCACATCTACAAGTTTAAGCATAAGAACATAAACTCATGAAACTGAGATTATCATAGCTAAAACTCATTACCGTGCAAAATTCACAACTCACAAACACCACATGAAGCTCTAAACTCTTTCTTTGTATTGATCCAATGTTGTCAAGATGATTTTTATAATAAATTCAATTTTTTTTGTAGAGAAATGGGATTTGTCCATATTATCTGCATGTCTTGGAATTGTAAGAAAAGAAAACTAATACAGAAAAAGTAAAATTAGAACAACTAAATCTAATTGAATCTTGAAAAACTAATTACATGGACATGCTCCCATATTTACAAAATATATCCTAATTATAAGCTCCTTTGTTCTTAATTAACCACCTAGTTTGAATTATTAGAATTGGGGAATATTAGTGCATGTACAAAGTATAAATAAAATACATAAAATAAACTATTTGATTTAAATATTATTTAATATCTAGTTTTGATTTGGCTCAACATAGAGCTCACAAAGCATCTCCAAAAATTACATCAAACTTATGACTATCTTTACACGATATTTTAAAATTAGGAACTTCCTTTTCTCTATTTTCGATTGCATGGACGCCCAATTCAAAGCTATGAAGAATTTAATCAAACTAAAATTATCTCAATGTATCTCCTGTTATAGCCTGTATGGGTGTCTAACTTTATTTTGACCAAAAATAACTTTAATTTCTGTCTTAAATCTTATTTTCTCATTAATTCTTGTCCATGGGCCTCTCTGTGTTTTTTAAGCCTCTTTTAGCTTCAATAATTTTTTTTTTTAATCTAACCTTAGTTTCTAACTTAATGAATTTTCCTACCAAGTTCTTGAATCCTTGAATCTCGTGATCTCAAGGTTTTCTTGTTTGAAGTATATATTATAAATTTATACCTTTGGAAACAAAGGGAACATAGATTGGCCCACTTGGATTTTGGTCATGGTTTAATGGATTTGGTATTTTTAAAATTCCTTCTCATACATTTTATTTTTCTTTTGTGAAACTTCCAAGACCATGAGGCTCTGAGGTGAAAACATGTGTATCAATCTTTAAATCTTGATATCTCAGAACTGTCATATCTCTTCAAACTCTTGGGTTCTTAGGGACCTCAAGTTTTTTTAGTCGCGTGTATTAGAGTTGAATCCATGTGATCTTTTTGCTTCGATGTCTACCATAAAAGAACCATTATAACAATGTAAAACACTTTTATTTTTGAAAAAGAAACAATTTGAATCAAAATTTCAATGAGTTTTCTTAGTAATATAAATGGACCAATAAAAAATTCTTAGGTTATCACAACTCCTAAAAGCAAAGGGAAATGTGTGATCATTGAAGTTAAGATCTTGAAATCACATGATTGGTTGACTATTGAAAATTTAAATCATTATCAGTGTTAATTTCTTCGCTAATGCTCTCCACGTGGATTGAATTGGTAAAATAGTACCTCATATTTTTATAAACTTTTGGCTTTGGTCCATCGTAATGTTCCATCACTGATGTCTAACATGTGGTTTGTATCAGTTTAATCATTAACTTTGGTTATTTGTATACTCTTTGTCTTCCAATTGTTTACAAGTGGGTTAGATAGGTGAACACTCATATAACAAGACTTTGAAATGTTAAGCTCATTGAAACTTTTTTATGTATTCTGATTTGCAATATGTGTTTAGGGAGGAAACTTATCATGAATTGATGCATTTATTTAAACCAAGATATATATTTTTGATGAGGTTAAAGTTGATAGTTTGTACTTAGTGAAACATTAGAATTTCAGCCATAATATAAATGTCCTTAATTCCTTTTGACTCCAAAAAGTTTATATCTTTTGGGTTTTTATCTTCTTCTTCTTGCACACATTATAAACACTAAACAACACCATAAAAGCTTCTTTTAAAGATAAAATAAAGGGTTTATGCATAAAGGAAAGTAATGTTTAAACTTTGAAAGCATTACAAGATTATAAAAATTTAAAAACTAATATTTTCATGGTTTCAATCAGACTGCAAGGGCCAGATACCTTTCAATCATATCAAATATATTATAAAACTAAGTTTTATAACTAATGGATAAAAATGGGCTTCATTTTATTGGAAAAAGGTAATAGGTGTGTTTTGGTGATAACTGATTTAATATCAATTGAATTAAATATAATTTTAGAGTAACTAATGATAATATACAACAAATATACAAATTCTAAGTACTTAAGTAATGTAAGCTCTAAGAAAATAAGAGGGATAGATGACTTAGCAAGTTCCTGTGTAATCTAGTCATATAACAATGATTAGTCATGTAGAATGTATGTGATCACTAACTCAAGAGATTGACTTGTTTATATAATCTTATAGTCACCATAAATTTTCTTATATGTATATTATGAACCTCATAGTATCCTGGGTTTGTAATCTTCACTTTAAACATAATAAAATTTTTCACTGAAATTTCGCTACTATGGTTTTCGATCATGCATAGTAACTTACAAAAAAAAACCTAGTTACCTACACAAGTTGATATTGTTTTCACTAATAATTTGAGTACGTATGAGCAAAACATATATAGGGTAAGGGTGAGGAGGAATTACATAATTGAATGAAGGTGGAAGGTAGAGTGCACGCATTCTGATTTCCCTAACTAGTTTTGATTGTGAGAACTTCCTTTTTTGTTGGGAGGAACTACTTGTGAATGTCAAAAACAAGGACCACAAGATGGAATATTAAACAATATGTGTCATTGTAATTTCCTAGCGTATGCTAGATCCAGGAATTGTAATACTTTTCTAGATGGTTGTCAATCTGCTATTTAATACAATGTCAATGCAATGAAATAATGTAAGATAAAATAACATCCCTATTATAGTTGATATGATTTTTGTTATCTCATTCAAATACAATAAAAAAATATAATCTGACGGCTAAGGTTATGATCAGATTTGGAGGTTTAGACAGGTAGCCAAGGCAACTAGGAACAGGTCAAGAATCAAGGTTTTTTGGGTGGTTTTAAGGTTATTTTGGTGAAGGTTATGAGGTTGTTATTTATAGGAAGAGAATTACCAGATACAGATACCGACGTCGGTTTGGTATGATGGATTTCGGTTGAGAGGAAACCAATGATGGTTTAGGGTTAACCAGTGTCGGGTAGGGTCAGGCTGATAGAAACTCAATAAAATTTTGGTTTTGGTGATTCTCTGTGATTAAAAAGAGAATGGGAGAATGAGTGATCAGGTTGACTCCAAAGTGTTGAGCAAATAATCAGAGGTGTCAATAGAGTTAGGTATAGAGATTTAGGAGTTTGTATGTGGTTAGGTGGAGGGATTGAAAGGAAGGTGGGAGGTGATGAGATGTCAAAGGAGACTAGGACTCCCAAAAAAAGATAAAGAAACTAATCTAAATAAGTATGGAAAGATGTAGATACAAATGCACTTACTTGTACTTATAGAATTCTTGGTGGTTAGATGGTAAGGTGATGGTTGATCTGTGAAACTGGTGGTCAGTGTTGTGGCTGATGCTTCCCAGAATGTTAATGTGAATGCTTAACCTTTCAGAATCAGTCTTGGTGCTATTCAGGATGTCTTGGATGTGCAAGAGGGATCTGGTTCATGCTTGCATGTAGATCTCTCTCTTCTCAGAACTTGAATAATTTCTTCCAACCTTGGAAAAGGTTACCCAAAATGAATATTTAGGTAACCGATGACGGTTAGAGGTGACCGGTGTCATTTAGGGTTTACTTTGGTTAAGGCATGAAATCCTAGGTTTCCTACTAAAATGACATATCTTGGCAATCTTTTTTGGCCAGTTCTAATCCTATTGTCGGGTATTAAAATGGTATTTTGCACTTAGATAAGCGGGCATACTATGTTAAAAAGAATAGGAATGTGATTTTAGGGTTGAACTAAGTCTTAGTTAGTTATGGTAAGTAGAGACTAAGTCCTAGTTAAAAGGAAACATGCTAAGAATAGGTCTATGATGAAGTGTCTAGGTGATGTGGTGGGGTGAGGTCTAGTGAGATGAAAATTAATTTAATTAAGGTAATTAAATTAATGAATATTGTGAGAATGGGCATTAATTTAATTAAATAGGTAATTAAATTAATATACATGTGGGGTAAAAAGGGGGAGTGTGACCCAAATTTTAGTGTCTACATTTTGCCCCTTTTTTGTCACGTAGCTTGTATTGGTAAGTGACACTGAAAAAAAATAAGTAGTGATTGCCCCATGTGTGGGTGAGAGTGGTGTTTCCCCAAGTGTGAGTGAAAGTCCCCCTCAAACCAAGGAATTGATGAGGTGTTATATGGAATCGATAAGTGGTTTTGAAAAATGTGTAGTTAGTGGAAATGAAGGTAGGTGGGGAAGGGTATGAGTACTATGGGAAAGGGTGATGGTCAACTCGGGTAATAGGTAATAGGACGGGGTCAAATTGGGTAAATGGGTAATGGTTAAATCGGGTGATAGGTAATAGGCCAGGGTAAAATTGGGTAATGGTAATCAAATGCACGCACACGTATAGATTGCAACATGGTACTAGGTTGAAGAGCTTACAAAATCTACATCGTCTAAGGTCAATAGGTTTATCCAAACAAGGGTGAAGTGATTTAGGTATCCAAGGCATAGGATATGGTTCTAGAAACACAATGTAGGTTAGGTGCAGGAATGTTTAGGTATGTTCTCGGTACACCAAAGGTTTTGGTTGGGATAAACAGCATGGCAGTAGGCAAGGTATGGTTGTTAGGCTAAAACAATATAAGTAACAACATCGCAAGGTATAACAAGTACATAAGGTTAATCATCACACTAAGTAGGTCAAGTCTAGGTAAATAGGTCATGGCATGGGTAAGGCCAAGGTATAGGTAAATAACAAATCCCTGAGATGTAACTAAGGAACTGTATGGGTAATTTGGGCTCGTAGGTAGGTTGTCATCAATGTGGGTGAGGTCAAATGGTATCGGTCAATGAGGAGTTGAGGTAAAAATGAAAAATAAAAATGATAGCAGGTAACCAATTCTAGTTAAAACTTAACCGACGTCAGTTTGGTATGACTGACATCGGTCAGGTCAGGTAGGGTTTTTAAAAGTAAAAATCCATATTTTACGGATTCATTTGTCATTTTCCAATTGTAGAAAATGACAGAGGAGAGGTGGAAAGTTGGAAACGATATAAACGAGACAGAGAGTTGAGTTGGTGAGCCTCGATAGCAAGTGATTGGCATTTGGTTGGTGGGTCCACAGAGATTGGGTTGAGTGATTTGATTGATTATGAGGTGGGGAGGTGATTTGGTGATGGCAGAGGTGGGAGAGGGTTTGAGTGGACCACCGGTGCAGTGGCCAGAATGTACCTACATGCCGACGGCACCGAGATGAGGTAGGATTCAATCCTCTTCTATCATTTGGGTTAAAAGAATGTTTTTTTTTTTAAATTGGTTGGGTAAAAAAGGGGGTTTGGGTGGAAAATGAATTTGTATTTGTAGGTAAAATGAATGGAATGGGGGGTGGGTGGGAAGTCCAATATATTGTAAATAGGGGGAATGAAGCTAGGGAAGGTTTAGGGTAGGGTAGGGTAGGTGTTTTTAGGGTGAATGTGTTAATTTTATGAAAAGGAGGGTAGGGGTTTGCAGATTTTGACGTCGCGATAGTGACCAACGATGGTCAAGGGTTGGCCGACGTTAGTTGGGCTTGGCCAACATTAGTCAATTATTAGGTGACTGATGTCAGTTATGACAAACCAGTGTTGGTCAATAGTGACCAATGTCAATCAGCTCTGGGGAAAATAGGTCAATAAAAGAGATAGGGAGGGAGAGGAAGATAGGAAATGAGATATAAAGGTAGGTTTATTAAGGATGGGTAGGGTAATAGGTACAAATGGTATGAGTTGAAGGATGTGAAATTGGGATGAGGGAAAAGGGATAGTCTTTAGGATTGGGATGTGGTTACGGGATAGTAAGTAGTAAGGGTCTTGGGAATAGGTTGGTTGGTTAAGAGATATGTTAGGTATGGTCAAGGCTTAATAATGTTGTGGTTTTTTAGATGCAGGTTAGGGACCAGCTGTGGATGAGGGACAGAGTACCACCTCTGTTGCTAGTGGTATGATCGAGCATGACTGCAGAGGAGTGGAGGCACATGATGGATGTCGACCTGATTGGGATCCGATGCTATAGGAATATAGTTCAAGATCCGAGCTTGATGGTCGCACTCATCGATAAATGGGATTCAGAGACCAATACATTTTACCTACTGATGGGTGAGATCACTATCACCCTTGAGGATGTATATAGGATCCTACAGACTACCTATAGTGGGAGAGCAAGGTTTATTCTATTTCTTCAGAGGCCGCAGAGGAGCTGATAGTGGTGGTCTTTAGAGAGATGATGGCGGAGATGAGGTACCATAGTGCAAGCCTGAGCTATGGGGATATGTACATAGCCCACCCTCAGGAGATGAGGTTGGTTGTCTTGATCATGGAGGCAATGTGTTGCTTTTCATTGCCAGATGCAGAGGGTGGGATATTTTCCATGAGCAGTGATGGGGGTTCTCCATGACATGATGGAGGATATGACCTATTTTACTTGGGCACCAACATTCTTGGTGCAGTTATACAGAGAGCTATGGGAGTATGGGAGGCTACAAAGGTTTAGTTTTGTGTTGTACCTTTCTTCTTCACTGCTGGGCATACGAGCACATTGTATGTGTGCATCCAATTGGTTTTCCTCATCCTGATGCATTCGATGCAGGCTTGGTCCGAGTTGGTTACAAGTGTTGGGTTCCTATTAGGGGAGAGCGCATGGCTGTTAGAGGATGCACATGAAGTAACACATTACAGGTGCATGTACTAGAGGGATTGTCAGGGTGGACATCATTTGGAGGCCATATGTTAGCTTTCCTTCATACAGGAACATGGCTATGGAGATTGGATGAGCTACAGATGCTCAGATGGATAGAGGGACATCGTGTCAACAAAGCACGAGATGATACCCATGGATAGGGTTAGACGACAGTTTGGGTTTCCCCAAGATGTGCCTCCACCATTCCCATAGTATAGGAGAGATGACATGGAGAGACCTATGCCTCTACCATATGCCGGTGGTGCCGATGGGGTAGGAGGATAAGGTGGTGGACCGGTAGATTGATGATGTGGGGTTACAGATAGATATAGGCAGTGGTGGGCTGTGTAGCTACGGGAAGCACCACCGAGGCCAGGGTAGCCTAACTTAGCCACCATTACGGTTCAGAGGGACACATTACAGGGGCAGGTGCCTACCCTTTTGACACAGCTAGGAGTAGTACAAGGGTAGCTGACAGGATCAGAGGCATATGTTGCCACGTTACATGCACAGGTGGTAGCCCTACAGGCCTAGGTTGTACAAGGGCAGGTACCCACATAGGGTGGGGAATGGTGATGAGGGATAGGTAGCCACCTTATAGATGTAAGTAGCAGGTCTGCAGGGTCATGTTGGCCACTACACATGCTCAGATTGTGGCCCTACAGGCCTAGATCACAACACAGGTACCATCATAGGCCCAGGGATAGGGTCCCATATTATATGCAACAAGTGGGACAGGGTCCCATAGTATAGGGAGGAGGGTAGATTTTTACAGGTACAGGGGTCGAGGCCATTATTAGTAGGAAGAGATCTCCTAGGTTGCTATGAGACCTATGGCACCACCACAAATAGTGTCGATGGCGAGATTCAGGGATGCCCTGAATGAGGCCAGATACTATCAAGATCACTTGACTACTACTGGGATAGATGTCCCCTCCTATGCAGAGCATAGGGCATAACAAACCTCGAGTGAGAGGATGAGATCTCGCACGCATAGTGCAAAGAGTACAAGGGGCCGGAGAGACCAAAGATAGGGTCAGGGTGAGGCCACTAGTGTATGAGAGGCCTGACCCAGCTGCAGGCTGAGGCGGAGTTTGGACCGAGACCCATGGAGGGTGGAGAGATGATAGTAGGGTGCCTTGAGCTGGAGGAGAGGAGGAGATATGAGACCAGACCGGATGGACATCAGATGGGCCGATGATTGATGTCATTGTATATACTTCATTTTGTTTATTTTTTTATATATACCGGCCTACGTGCTGATGATAGTGAGGATATTCATGAGAGTTTTATATGATTTGATATATTATACCACCTGCATACTGAATATTTTGAGGCTGTATATGAGAGTTTGTGAGATAATTATTTTGTATAAGTGTATATTTGATCGATATTTCAGACTTTCCTTTATAGATGGTGACATTGATGGCATGGATGTTATACTTGGTGTTTGTAAATTTCCATTGTTGTTTGTGTATGTGAGGGAAACTAGGTAATTTAGACATAATGGAGTCAGGTCGAGTTAGGCATGGTTGATTTTAGGTTGGTTAGGCATGGTGGAGTTAGGACAGTTAGGCATGGTTGAGCTAGGTTGGTTAGGCATGGTGGAGTTAGATTGGTTAGGCATGGATGAGTTAGGTTGGTTAGGCATGGTGGAGTCAGGTCAGTTAGGCATGGTGGAGTCATGTTTTTGGTTTTGATTTAATTTTCAAGTTATTGGTGAATATGGAAAAATGAATTATGTTGAATATGTATATTATGGTTTAATTTTCCTAATATTTTCTATCGTGGAAACATAAAAATGATAAACGGATGATCTGAATGATGTGTTAAAAATGGTAGGTAGGTGTATATGTGTGTTAATTGATGTTTTTTTAATTTCTACTTGTTGATATAAAATGGAAACCAACTAAGGTAGAATAAAAAATAGGAAAATGAGGGGGGAATTGGTTAGGGTAAAGAGTGATCTGAGCTAACCTCCAAGGGCCCCATGCCCACGGAGTGTTGCCTACATAGCCCCGGTGAAAAGGGGCCTCAGGCCGATGTAGTTCTCCCATAAGCTAGGGAAGAATATGATGAGGTAGAGGAATGGGTTGGTAGGTTTCAGGCATGATTGAGTCTAGGTCATAGGCATGGTTGAGTTAGGTCACTTAGGCATGGTTGAATCTTAGGTGAAGGTGAAAATCTTTAAAATGTAGATATCGATGGTCTGGTCTTGTATAGGAGAATCAATATGTAATGGAGAAGGTGAATAGTAAGAGGTGACCAAAAGAGCCACCTAATTGATAAGGACCATAACAAGTCTACCATACCATAGAAAGGCTTATGAATGTAATACCCTAAAGGCGTTGCATGATCGATTATTCTAAGGTTGAAGAAAGTCACATGATCACAAAATGTTGTGTTTGTGGCAAGTCCCTTGAGAAGATAGAAAATTATGGTGAAAAGGTAGTAAGGTGAAAATGGGTGGCTTAGCGTAACTTAGTGTATGATGGACTATTTACCTGGCAAGAAACCCATGATAAAAAATAGGCAAGTCCATGACGAAAAATTTATCATTTTCTTCTTTTATTTTTATTTTTGATAGACTAATCGATACGGGAAGTCTATGTGGGATGAGTATATTATCTCCTTGAGGTCTTTGTGAAGCTGATCAATGTGGGAAGCTTCTGAATATTTTATTTTGTTTTTTTTTAAGGATATTCCTTTTTTATGATAGACTATGTGCAATATGGCAAGCTTTGTATAGTTGTCCTTCGAGGGAGAATTCTATTTATAGTGGTGAGATAGAGAGAAGAGATGTCCCTTTTGAGGAAGTCATATTTTTGCTGGAAGTTTGACTCAAGGAAGTTGAATCCCATTTTATTTTTTTACATTTAAGTCATGGACAAGACTATAGAGGAAGATTAGGTTCTTGTTTATAAGACAAAACCATAGTATAGAGAGGTTAACTATGAAAGAGATGGTTTCAAGTGATGAATGACCATGGGATTCCATCTTGAAAAATAAATGAAAATTATCCATGAGAATCATACCATGAGTAGAGTCGTGGTACTCATATTGAAGATAAGGTTGAAAGGTGACGGGTAATCAAATGATTCTCATTTAATCATTGATCCTCAAAACAAGAAACATGGAAGGTGAATGGTTCTCAAGGGACAAGCTAGAAATAGATAGAAGGTGATATAGGACTTGATTCAACAATAGAATGGTCAAAGATACAAGGCGTTTAGGGGTTTAGGTTTGGGTTTACCTTCAAGTGAAGACAAATGATAAGCACCTGATCCATAGGTATGAGTAATGATATAGGGTCCAAGCCAATTAGGAGAAATTTTTCCCCATTTACTTTTTTCTTCTTTGGTTACATGTTGATTTTCCTTCAAGACGAGGTCGCCAACCTAGAAGTTTCATTCGTGGACATGTTTATCGTAGGCACATTTGATACATTTTTTGTAGATTTGGAGATGATCAAGAGCATTGAGACAATGTTCATCTAACAACTCAAGTTGTGATAAACGGTCCTGTTGAAATTCATCATCATTGAGCATATCTTGTAGTGAGATGCAGAGGGATGGAATCTGGACTTTGAGAGGCAAGAAAACCTTGGTACCATAGACCAAAGAGAAAGGTGTGGTAATAGTTCAAAGTGTGAATACTAGTGTGGTAAGCCCACAAGGAAAAAGGAATGTGTATGCCAATCCTTCCCAGTATCGTCAACTACTTTCATAAAAATTGTGTTCAAGGTTTTATTGGTTGATTCTGCTTGGCCATTCGTTTATGGGTAGTAAGGTGAAGAGAAAACTGAGTTGAATGCAAAAAGCGTTACAAAGCTTTTCGTAGGGTTTTTTTTTTGAATTTCCTTTCCATTATCAGTGATGAGGCGATGAGGGACACCAAAGCAATAAATGATGTGATGGTTGATGAATTCACAAATTTTCTTGACTTTGGTAGAAATGAGAGGGATAGCTTCTACCCATTTAGTGTAGTATTCAGTAGCATTTATAATCCATTGATGGCATTGTGAAGAATGAGGATTGATCTCTATAACAAGATCCAAACCCCATTGAGAGAAAGGCCAAAGGTCTCATGTGACCTATAAGGCATGACTAGGTGTGTGATGAAGATTAGCATGTTGCTGGAATTTCACACAACATTTGGCATAGTCACAACAGTCACGGTTTAGGGTTGGCCAATAATAGCCTAGTGAAGAATGTGTTTAGTGATAACTAAGCCACTAAAGTGACCTCCACAAATTCCATCATGAACTTCCTTGATGGTGTAGGAAATTTCAGAACTTGTAAGGCATCGTAAGAGAATACCATCGAAGCCACGTTTATAAAGAAGACCACCCATGATGACATAGTTAGAGACACTTTTAAGAAAGGTGCGTTGTCCATTACGAGTGAGATCGGAAGGTAGAATGGAAAGGGAAAGGTAGTTTGAAAACTGCTTATACCAAAGGTCACATGGGTCAGGTGCAACGAGTTCCGATACAGTTGACATCTCGAGATAGATAAGAGGGTGATTACAACCTTTGTATTGTGACAAATATTTTAGATTCAGCGGGTGAAGCAGGTATCTGAGAAGCCAGGTAGGCCATGGTATCCACAAATTTGTTAGTAGAACATGGGGTGGTTTGAAGTTCGTAATGGTCAAAGGTAGTCAAAAGTATGTCACATGACATTTGTACTTTTGGTAAGTATTTTGTTACGACACTGTTATATACCATTGACTTGGTTTACAACCAGTTGGGAATCACCAAAGATATTAATTGATTTAACATCTAGGGTGATGGTGGTTTGAAGGCCTAATATGAGTGCTTCATATTTGGCGATGTTGTTAGTACAATCAAAATCCAATTTGAAAGATAAAGGCATAGGTTCACCATCAAGAGGAATGAGGATAACACATGCACCACCTCCACACTGACATTTGGAACCATCAAAGAATAAGGTCATCTGGTAAGTGGTATCATCCAAAAGAGAGGGTAGCAATGGATTCGTCTGATAAATTGAAGTTAGAAGGCTGATCTCTAGAGAGGTGCATCTAAGATGGTCAGCGATGGCTTGGCCTTTGACAAAATTTTGATGGATGAATTCGAGGTCAAGGTCTACAAGAAGCATGAGCCAACATGTGCAACACGTTGATGTTGGTAGGGTTTGGCATACATGTAATGTAAGGGGTTAGTGTTAGTGAAAACAAAGGTTTTGTGGTTGAGTAGGTAATGACGAAGTTTAGTGGCAACAAAAACTAAGGCTAAGCGAATTTTTTTCAGCATGGGTGTACCTAGTTTTGTAGTCCAAAAGGGTATGACTTATGTAATAAACCACTTTCTCCCTGTGCTACTTTTCGTGATGAGCGAGCATGAAACCTAAGGAATGGTCAGTAGCAAAAATGTATAGGTAAAAGGATTGGTCATCTTTAGGGGGGATGAGCACCGGTGGTTGAAGAAGGTATTGGTTTAAGGCATCAAAGGCTTTGTGGATATCATCATCCCATTTGAAGAAGACATCCTTTTTGAGGAGATGATGAAATGGTTGATAGCAGTCAGAAAGTTGTGAAATAAATTGATGAATAGATTGAAACTTACCTTGCAAACTTTGAAGTTGACGAATATTAGTAGGTGGAGGCATTTTGAGAATAGCCTTTACTTTAGCAGGGTCAACTTCTATGCCACAAAAAAATGATGAAACCAAGGAGATTTCCTGAGAGAACAACAAAGAAACACTTCTTAGGTTGAAGGTGAACACAATACTTGATGAGGTGAGTCAAAGATGACGATTAAGGATTGTCAGGTGTTCGGCCCGGATGTTTGGATTTGGAAAGAAGGTCATCTACATAATATTCCAATATGTGATGCATTATGTCATGGAAAATATAATTCATGGCTCATTGATATGTAGCACCAATGTTTTTAAGGCCAAAAGGCATGACTCAATAGCAGAATGTCCCCTAAGGAGTGATGAAGGTAGTTTTATGTTGATTTTCTGGAGTGAGTAATATTTGATTATAACCTAAGAAACCATCCATGAGTGAGAGCATCTCATGGCCAGAAGGTGAGATCAACTAGTTGGTCAATGCCTGGTAGAGGAAAGTTGTCTTTGGGGCAAGCTAAGTTAAGGTCACGGAAATCCATGCAAATGCGGAGCCCCCTATCGCTTTTGTGACAGGAACAATATTATAAATCCATTGGGGATAGTCAATGGGTAAGATGAAGGAAACCGAGAGAAGGTGCTGAAGTTCTTCTTTGACAAGAAGGGCAATGCAAGGATGCATTTTCCGCAAGCTTCTGTTTTACAGGTTTGGCTTCAGGAATGGTTACGATATTGTGGACCACAATGTTTGGGTCAATACCGGGCATATCAACATAGGACCAAGAAAAAGTGTTGCTATGATCCCAGAGGAAAGAAGCAAAAGCTTCCTATTTCAACAACATCTAAATATTGACCTATCTTTAGAATGTGTGGGTCATCCTGAGTGTTAATGTTGATTTCAATGGTTGATTCATTCAACATGGTTTACATTTCAGAAGGTAATGACCGGTGAATATAAGAATCTTCCGCACCAAGGTAGGTGAGTATAGACTCATCATCTTGACACTGAATTCGTTAATAGAAGGTGTATCATCATCGATCATGTCAGGATACAGGAAGGGAAAAGAAGAAGGAGCCTCGTCATCACGTTGATAAGTCAGAGGTCCCAGGGAAATCATGTTCATGAAAAAAAAGTTAGGAGGAATAGATTCAGGATCTATGGACTCCGTGGGTGAAGGTGGTGACATTGGTGAATGGGGTGGAGAAGGTTTTTCTTCCTCAATGAGGTCAATGCGGGCCTTCTTGGAAGATGGTGTGGAAAAGCCAATGCCACTTACGATATTTTTGTTTACAGGTGGTACATGGGATGACAGTATGACGACCTTGTTTGTAAAAACTGAAGCCAAAGCCTTTCCGTGCAAACGGTGAAGGAAAGTGTGGGTGAAGCGGCTATTAGTAAGAGATTAGAGGTCAAATGAAAAGGGTCATGTTTGGGATGGAGGTTCAGGTGAATAAGTGGCAGTATCAAGTCCCCCATATGTTAAGTTGGTGTGAAGATGGGGAGGACCATAAGGGAAAACCTCTCCTATGTGATAGTCATAACGAGGGTGCTAGCGTAGGTTTCCATACTCTTGCGGAGTGAGGAATGTGTTGATATTGTAGAGGCGGTACTCCCCCAAAGTGAGGTGTTGAAAAATGACCTTCTAAGGGATCGGTAGTAGATATGTGGGTAGCGGGGATAGATGAATCACTAGACAATTGGGTAGGAGGGGTATCAGTCAGTTGGGAAGTAAATGGGCCCATTGTTGAAGCTGTGGAAGTAGTAGGAATAGGAGAGTTAGGTGTGGGAGAGGTGGTGGCAGCATTGGTTGATGGGGTTGTGGGTGAAGAAGAAGTGGCGATAGTGGCAGATGCCTTAATTGGTACAAGGACATCATTAGGTCAGTACAACATGTTACAAGTTTTGAATGGTGACAGGTCGGCTGGGATGGTATAGTTATGCCCTTCATGTTTCAAATTTTACATAGTGGTGTAAAGTTGAAGGGACACAACCCATGACGTGAATCCAAGGTCGGCCAAGAAATAGGTTATATTGGAACTCTCCCCCTAAGATGTAGAATAATTCTAGGACAGTGCGAGGGCCTACGAGAACATGAATAATAATGGTGCCAAGGGTGGAAGTGATGGCATCATTGAAGGAGCGCAACATCACTGGGTTATTATGCATAAATTTTGAAGGGATGTGCATTTGATTGTATGTGTGGGAGGAGATAATGTTGATGCTAGCACCTCCATCGATCATAACGCATCGTACGTGTATATGTTATCAATATAAACAGAGATGAAAAGGGCGGGATCAGGGTTATCTGACTGGATTGGTACAATCTCCTCATCAGAGAAACTGAGGGTGGCTACTTGATGAGTGGATGTGGGGGTAGAAGAAGGAGATGATTTGGTAAGTGAGGCCACATGGTGAGGGTGATAATGGAGGCCACTAGTGTGGGGTCGTTAGGTAAAACTTTCGATGGATTGCAAAACCTCCATAAGGGCTTGTCTATGAGATTCAAAAGTTTGGACGAGATCATATAAAGACATTTTTAGAGGGGATTGGTGTAATTGTTTTATCATTGTACGATGGGTGACCCCATCAGAGATAGGGTATGTGGGTCCTCGAATGGTGATTTTGGGCAGGGGCAGATGGTATATTGGGCACAGGATTTGTTGATGGGCTAGGTTCTTTTTCTTTTCCTTTATCCTTTTGGGCACGGGTGGCAACTTGGACCATGTTAATCTGAGGGGAGATGGTAGATGGAGAAGGTGTGGCATGAGTAGTGTAACGACATGATGGGAAAAAACTTAATGGGTGGGAAGAGCCTTGTGAAATGAGTAGGGAACATTGCATTTTGGTGGTGGTTTGGCCATAACTCTCTGATACAGACCATGTTGATCTTCAAATTTTGGAGGTGGAAAAAAAGGTTGTGGGGGTGGAGATGTAGGTCGGTGAAGAAGTAAGGGATGATGGGGTGTGGTGACAAGTGGAGGTGGAACATGGTCCTCATCAAGCAGATCATCATCGTCAAAATTTTGTTCAGGAGGAAAAAGTTGGAGAAGAACGGTTTTGAGGGCCTTACAACCTTCTACATCGTGTCCTGGCACACGATGGTAGGCACAAATTTAGTTTCATCAAACCCTTTTGGTTTGGGTTTGAGGGGGTCATAAGGTTGAAGCGGTGGTAATGTGATGACAAAAGTCTCTAAGAGGTTGGCTAGAATGTTGGCGTAGAGACCCTACCAATGGATCACAATGGGAAGTGAGTGTGGGTTTGGGTAAAGGTGCAGATGATCGTAAGGTAAGTGGCATTATAGGAGGAGGAATGGGTTGGACCACTGGCTTGGTAAGTGGTACTATCTTAGGTTTTGATGGCATTTGCTTAGGTAAAGGTGTGGTAGAAGAGCTAGCAATGGAAGGTTTTTTTGGTTTAACTACCTTATTGGAGGGTAGTGGGTTCTTGTCTTTGGGTTGCACCTTCTTGGGTAAAGGTGACATGGGAGTATGTGATGCAGAAGGGAAAGTAGATGGTGGAAGAGGATGGGTTACCCATGGGGATAATAGAGTCGCGGTGGAAGTGGTTGGTAGAGGCTAGGTGGATGGTATGGGTTGAAGTAGTATATGTAAAGTTGGGGTTATAGTAACTGGTGGAGGTATAGGTGGTAAGAAATGTACGGGTGAGGGTGAGGGTGTTTTTCATGTGAGGTAAATGAGGTGTAATGAAGGATCGTGATGAAGTAGTAGGTTTTTTAGCTTTTGATTGGTTTTGGGTAGGAGGATGCTTGGCCAGGGTTGATGGGTGAGGTCCTAGGATGGATGGAAGGGGTGAAGGTGACAAAGGTGTGGTAGGTGAGACTTGTGTATGAGGCCTAGAGGGTTGGGTCTTCCTTCTAGGAAGAGGAACAATTTTGGTGTGGGTTTGGGAAGATGTGGCTAAATCCAATTTGACAGGTGGATGAATAAGGCTTGATCGGAATGACACCCAAGGTAGTGATTGGTCTAGATACAGACATGAAGATATAGGTTTGGGTAGGTTTTTAGGCATTAGAATGGTTTTAGTCATGGGTAAAGTTTTGGATGTAGGTAGAGGTGATGAAGAAGAAGCCATTTTCGACAGGCATGGTCAAGGTCGATCTGGTTGCCGAAAATACCTTTGGATAGATCATGGAGGTATCTTTAGGAAACATTTGCATTTGAGTCAAAAAGGGGAGTCGAAGACGTCCCCAGAGCATGGAATTATCAACGTAATCCAAGTGATCGGCCAACCATGAAAATGGGACTGCTGTAAGAGGAAGTGTAGTTGGTTTAGTGGAAATCCTTGTAAAATATGTCCGTGAGACAGGGAATTGATTAGATTCAGAATCTGTGGGTAAAAGAGATGAGATCAGGTCAATGGGATCCTAGAATGCTGAGGGAGAATTATCCCCAACAGTATAGTGGCATGTCTGAAGAATCTCCCATGAGTAGGAGAGATGGTAGGTGGGGTGAGGTAGACTTATCCTTTGGTGGAGGAAAAGGAAATGATGATTTTGTTGTGGATGAGAGAGTTAATATTTTTGGATGTTCAGTATGTTGCGAGGTAGATGGTAAAATGACATCAGCAGAAATTGTGGATTCCCTCATGGGTGAAGGAGGAGATGCATGGGACTCCTCTGAGGGTGAAGGAGTGGAAGGGGTATGCTCCTCTGTGGGTAGAGGAGCTCGTGCTATAATTTCCTCAATAGACGAAATAGGTGGAATTTGAGGAACGACATGTATGATATCAAAAACCACATGGACTTCACAGACATTGTTGTCACTAGTTGAAGGTTCACTATTTTGATTAGATGATGGTTTGTGGTTAGGGAATGACTTCTTAAAGATGTGAAAATTTTGATTTTATGGCGCGTTCGGGTTGTCCATGACGAGGTCTCCATTATCTATCATCTCCTAGACAATGTTCTTAAAAGTTATGCAATTACTGTCACTATGGCCTTTGACATGATGATAATTACAGTAGTCATGTTCCTTATACCATGCAGGCATAGGACGAGCGGGATCAAAACTAGTATGAGGTTTTATGGGAGGAAGTGCTATGGCTCCAGCTTTAAGAAGTTTTTCCAAGACTGAAGAATAGGGCTCTCCAATTGAAGTGTACTTCCATTATTCCCACTAGAACTTAAAGGTCTGATAGGGGAAAGATTGGAAGAAGGTTTGGCTTGATTAGAGGGATGAGATGGACCGGATTTGAGAACTACCACATTGGCAGATCCTTTGGCTTTTGAATAATTATTTTGGGTTTTGAAGATGAAGAAGAATCATTTGGTTTGAACGGGCCATTCTTGTTTCGTAATTGGATTTTATTTTCTTCAATGGTGCAAATTTCTATCTTTCGTGCCATGGTAAATGCTTCATCAAAGGTACATAGGTTTGTACCTGCAAAGTTGGTGAGATGTGTCTAGCACAAGCTCTAGTGAACAACTCAATAAGTTCATCTTGAGGTAACTGGAACGTTAATTGGTTGATAAGACTTCACCAGTGAGCAACATGAAATCTGTGATAGATTCATCGTCATACTATCGTGTCGAATATAGGTCGGTCATGGTGAATTTTTTGACTACATTGATTGAGAAGTGGTCCAGGAATGCTTGAGCCACTTGGTTAAAGGAGTAGATGGAATGTCTGGGTAAACTACTATACCAATCTAAGGTGGGTCCTGTCAGGGACATGGGGAATGTTCGTAGGAGTAAAGCATTGTCCTGGGAAATTAGATAGCACCCATGTTTGAATGACCACAAGTGTTGTTGTGGGTATTCTTTACTGTTGAAATAGGTTGAACTTGGGAATTTCCCAATGCATGGGGTATGGGAGAATAGGAATAGATGGATGAATAGGCTCATTATAGATTTCATCATAAGTTAAGGAGTTACGAGAGTTGGAAACTGATGCTTCTAGTGTCTACATCTTTTCCATCATCATTCTAATGAGGTCATTGGTGGGTTGTGAGGAATGGGCACCTCCTACAGTAAAGGGAGGTTGATGATGGGTGTATGATGTGGAAGGCATCCCAGTACATGGGGGTGATCCGAATATGAAAACTGTGAAGGGGGGATGGATACATGTGGAATATACCCTGAATAAGTGATAGACAAGATTGGGGGTTACTGGTGATGCATGTAAATAGGTGGGGTGGTCGTAACGACTCTCGTGGTAATGGGTGGTAGAGACTGAGGGATGAAAAGAAATAGGTTTTGGAATGGGGTGTGGGTTGCCGACACTAGAGGTGATTATGATGCAACTGGTATATACGAGGAAATGGGGGCAGATGGGGCCATGCTCAAGGCGGTTGGTGAAGGAATGGTCGATACCACTGGGTGCAATAAATGTCATTGGGGTAGCAGTTATAGCGGAGGTGGGACCTAACTGAGAGACCATAGGGGGTAATGTGGATGAGGGTAGCGTCAAGCTAGTGGTAGCTGATGCGGAAGTGGGGGTGAGGGCAGGAGGAATAGATACAGGCATGTCGTATACTAACTATCCTGAGGAGTCTTGGGTAGATGAGTGGGAAAGATAGTATTGTAAGGTCGCGGGATTCTGATCAAGGAGTCTTACAAACTCCTCGTCACCGGTAGAAATGGTGATAGGATGAGTTGGATCCATAGGCAACAGGATGGAAGGTGGTGATGGGATAGGTGGGAGTGGCTGAAGACTAGCATGAAATATAAGGGTGTTGGTTTGGTTGCAAGTCAACACCATGTGAATTAGCATTGACCTAGTGAAACTATATTTTGTAGATGACAAAGAAAGCAACATGAATGGGATAGAATAGATATACTGGTAGGTAGACTTGGTCAATGTTTCAATTAAGAATTAAAACAGGGAAACTGATGCCAATTAAGATGACGGGTGATAGTTGAGGGGGACCGATGATAGTTATAGTAACCAATACTGGTTACTCTGGGAAAACACCAGTTTGAGAAAAAGGAGCAGAACTGATGAAAAATGAAATGGGGAAACTATTCTTGATAGTGATACCAGAATGTTGGGAATATGAGGATGCCCAGATGACTTTAAATAGAAAAGAGAAGGTGATGAAAGATTTTTTGGGTAAAATAACCAAAAGAGATGGTAATCGACACGGATCAGTAACGATGGAGATAAACCGATGATGATATTTACATTAGAAATATGAAGAACCGAAGAAAAATGACGGTTAAATCTGATGACAACCCAGAAGACCTAAGGATGATAATATGAGTTACACACTCAGAAATGAAATACTCTGAAGAAGTGAAGAAAAGAAAATGAAGAACATAATCCTTTGTGAATTACGTAATCATATGATGAAGTTACTTTAACAACCCTAACTTGTGAAGAACCTGAGGATCCTATAATATTATGTTTTGGTGAGGCCTTTCTCTGAGTTATGACTGGGCACACTCACTAAATAGTTGGAATACTCCAAGTTATGATGGGGAAATTAAGATGTGAAAGGAAAAAGAAAATGTGCTTTCTAATTCAATGAAGAAAGGAAGAAGAAAATGAAGAACATAATCCTCACAACTCAAAATGCAATTCAGGAAAAAAGCTAAGAAAAACATGTAATCCTACGAGTGGATTTTATGTTACTTTAGCTTATGTTATTTAAGACTGAACTTGTGAATTTAGAACATTTTTTTTTGCTTGCGAAGGCATCCTATGAAGAGGTAATCTAAAGGTGAAGTTTTAGGTTATGTTTTGGCGAGGTTGGTCCTTTCTCTGAGTTATGACTGGGCAGAGAAACCAGCTAGGTGCCCACTATCAATCATCTGATCGTGTGATCATTGACAACTTCTTCTAGTTAAGGTGTTTTTTAAGAAGATGTGTAAATTAAGATTTGTGTAGTTTGGTAAAGAAAGAGAAGAGAGAAATGTGCTTTCTACGATTCAATTGTGTCAACCATTAGCTGCGCATGACTTCTAGCGTATAGGTTGCCCTCATTTTTAAATGTGAGATAATAATGCAACATACATAGATGAAATGCAACAAGTATTATAACCCAAATTGACAGTTATATTCGATGTAGCAAGTGATGAATATGAGAGAGGATGATATTCACCAATGCAAAAAGAAAGAAGAACAATTCTTTTTAAATGCGCCAAAAGAAATGTTTCATTTAGAGAAATTAGAAAGAAGGGAAGATTACCAGAGTAGAAGATTTAGTGAATAACAATTTAGAAAGGAAACACACAAGATGCAACCTATATGAATAGAAAAAACCCACAGAGGAGGGTCCCACCGGGCTTCCCAAAATGTTTCACCGACAAGTTACGTACATATGAGCAAAACAGATAAGGTAAGTGTGAGGAGGAATACCTATGAATGAAGGTGGAAAGTAGAGTGCACGCGTTCTGACTTCTCTATCCTAGTGTTGATTGTGAGATACTTCCTTTTTGCTAGGAGGAACTACCTGAAATTCAAAATAAGACCACAAGAGGAATATTAAACAATATACGTCAATGCACTACCTAGTGTATGCTAGATCTGAGAAGTGTGATACTTCCTAGATGGTTTTCAATCCACTGTTTAATACAATTTAATGCAAGGAATAACGTAAGAAAATAACATCCTATTGTAGTTGATATGATTTAGGTATCTCATTCAAATACAACAAGTAAATCTAATTTGACAAATAAGGTTATGATCAGATCTGGAGGTTAGATAGGTAGCCAAGATGACTGGAATAGGTCAGGATCAGGTTTTTGGGTGGTTTTGGTTTATTTGGGTGAAGGTTATGAGGTTTTTGTTATAGGAAAAATTACTAGATGTAGAGACCGACGTTGGTCTGGTATGACTGATGACCAGTTAAGAGGAAATTGATGACAGTTTAGGGTGACCGGTGTCATCGTAGGGTTGGGCTGATAGAAACTCAATAAAGTTTGGTTTTGGTGATTCTCTATGATTACACAGAGAATAGACAAGAGAATGAGTTAGGTTGATGAAAGATGGTTGGAATACTCGAGAGATTTCTAGATTTGGGTATGGAGATATTTGGAGGTTGGTAGGTGGTTAGGTGGAGGGATTGACAGGAAGGTGAGAGGTGATGAGATGCAAAGGAGACTAGGACTCCCAAACAGAGATAAAGAAATTGATCTAAATAAGTATGGAAAATAACTATGGAAAGATGCAGATCCAAATGCACTTACTTGTACTTGCAGGCCTAGTGGTTGGATAGAGGTGATGGCTGATCCATGGAACTGGTGGTCAGTGCCACAGCTATGCTTCCCAGCAACGTTACCGTGGATGCTTAACCTTCATATCAGTCTTGGTGTTGGTTCAAGATGTTTGGATGTGAAAGAGGGCTCTGGTTCGTGCTTTGCATGCAAATCTCTCTCTTCTCAAACTCGAATAATTCTTCCAACCTCTAGAAAATGTTACCCAAAATGAATATAAGGTAACTGATGATGGTTAGAGGTGAACTGACTTTGGTTTATGGTTAATCCAGCTGTCGGTTAAGGTGACCAACATCGAAAATCCTAGGTTTGCTAAAATGATAGATCTTGGCAATATTTTTTGCCAGTTCTGTCCATTGTTCATGGATCAAAATGGGATATTGCACTTAGATAAGTGGGCATGCAGTTAGAGGAATAATAGGCATGTGATTTTAGGGTTGAACTAAGTCTTAGTTAATTAAGGTAAGTAGGACTAAGTCTTAGTTAAAAGGAAACATGCTATGAATAGGTCTATGATGAAGTGTCTAGGTGATGTGGTGGGGTGAGGTGTCTAGGTGAGGTGGAAATTAGTTTAATTAAGGTAATTAAATAATGAATATTGTGAGAATGGGCATTAATTTAATTATAGGCAATTAAATTAATATACTTGTGGGCTAAAGGGGGAGTATGACCCAAATTTGGTGTCTACACACAAACACATTAAATCTGAATATTAAATTTAAATTTAGAGTAGTTAATGATAATATACAACAAAATACAAATGCTAAGTACTGAAGTAGTGTAAGTTGAAAGTAAATAAGAGGGATATATGACTTAGCTAGTTCCTGTGTGATCTAGAGGTAGTCAAGACTGTGTATCTACTATATCTTCTTGACAATGATGAAACAATAGTTATATGAGAGTTTTGAAACTTTGTTATGTATGGGACATGAGTGCTCATAGAAATAAAGGAGAGCCCAAGCACTAGTGTCCATTCTGGGCACTAGTGTATGTGTAAATCTTCAGGATCTTCTCTTTTTATGGGTTTGAGGGTCTTAACTCCAATATCTGCTTTATCGATTTGACTTCATTGTTAGGGTTTTGATCACACATGTAACCTAAAAACAACCCTAGCTACCTGCAGAATCTCATAAACACATTAAATCTAAATAAAATATGTAATATGTGAAGTTGGACTAACCCTGATGATCACCCAATGAGTGAACTTAGTACTGAGCATTGCACTACATTTTAGAATCCATGTAGTTTTGTGTTATTGTGTGTGAAATAGTGTCTTTAGGTTTCCATCGCACTAATGACGCCAAGATAGCGGGCTATATCTAGCTTGGATGAAAATTTGTGGTATGGAATTTAGAACTTCCCCTTCTTATGCAGTGTGTGTAACCCAAAATGTAGTCCCTTTGATAGTAGTGGTAATATGTAGATGTGATAGCCCCTTTTTGAATTGATAGCAAAAATAATAGTGTGTATGTTGTGTATATATATAAATCTCTTGTTTGAATTTCGACACTAGTGACACAAAAGGAAAACTATGAACATAGGATAAGGATAATAACAGTGAAAAGGCCGAAAAAAAATGCCAAAATAGCTAAAACGAATAAATAGGACAGAAGTGCCTAGAATGGACACAAGTTCCTGGGTGCTACCTTACAATGTGGGCGCTAGTGTCATGAGATAAATAAAGAAAAATGTGAAAAGACAGATAGACATGGATCCCTGTGGCCTAACCATACGTGGATATAAAAATGAGAGATGTGGGAGAGAGTTACAATAGAAAATGATCAAAGACGGAGATGGATAAGAGATAATGTCACCAATGAATATTTTTCTTAATAAAGATTCATGCATGTAACAACATATTGATCGCATAGTAAAAAACTAATGTGTATGATTTTGTGTTTACATTTTCCCCCCCTTTATGCTATTTACATGAAATTCAAGTAGTGTAAAGGAAGTAAGGAGCATACCTGCATAGAATATGGAGAAGCCATATTGCAAAGTGTGTGTAGAGTATAGGAGCTTGTAGTGTGGTGAACACTGGATAAATGTTTTAAAACATGTGGTGTAAGACGAGATAGAAAACTATCGTAAGTAGAAACTTGGATAAATATCCATGATGTCGTTGGAGATATTGGATTGTTTGTTATAGGAGATAGAGGGGGTAGGGAGTGATCACTTCCCAATCTGATTTGTGTGATAATGGGATGATTTGGGCTTCTTGCCACTAGAGAAAGAGTGTCAGGGAGAGAGGTCTAATTTTTATCTCCTTCCATGACGATCCCCCAAAAGGTCCTACCATTGTAGAAGAATGAGACCAAATTTTTTCTTTGCTTAGTTTCTATTAGTTCCCAATTATAGCTTGGTTATTCCTGATTGAAGAACCCACATAGGAGCGATATAAGAAAGGAAATGAATTCTCATTTCCCCCCTCTCCTACACTAACGTGTGTTCCTACTTGAATAGTTGTAAACGAATTCCAAGTTAGGTCATCTGGAAGCGATGGTAATGTAATGTGGCTCCCAAGTTAGTTAATTTGGGAGAAACATTAACTATGATCATTGCATCAATTGATTGATTTGAGTGATAGTAGTTGATTGAATAAGATGTATTAAGAAGATTACTCATGGAGATGTTTTTATTTACCCCCTGATTAGGTCATTTGGGGGAGATAGATTTGGAATAGTAGAAAGTGTTGACTGTCATATGGAATAATTGTAATCATGTTTGAATGAGATCATAGAAATTTGTGATAGTAATGTATTGGGAATGTTGATCAATTGTGTTGTATCCTGAGAGGGATTATAGGATGATCCTGATTGTATGCCTCCCCTTATGGTGAAAGGGTGAAGGGTGGAGAAATGAAAACTAAGCCGAAAGTAAGGTTGTAATAAGGTTGCAATAGTAAATGAGGGATAACATAGGAAAGGTAGTAGTATAGACAAAGTATGTATAAGTATTACTTATTACATGTGTAACATTTAAATATAGAATGGTGAAAATTACATAATACGATGTTAGAGGAGACCGTGATCCGGATGGTGTAAATGGGAAGAAAAATGAAGTAACGAGGCTTAAGGTATGAGCAAAACCATGTGATGTGTATTAGTTGGAAGAATGGTGGTAAGTAGTAACTATAATATGTGGTAAATTGGGATTACTATAAATAGTAATATTGAAAAAGTGAATAGTAAATTCATTTGTACTGATAATGCTTGAGATTTGAGATCTGAGATATGAGAATGCCACACATTAGAGTGGATATTTTGATGAGATTTGAGAGAGTGGCGACAGCCGTGGCTTTGCAGATGATCGAAGAGCTGGTATGTGTGACTATTTTTGGAAAATTTTGTCAAAATTGCTTATTTTTATTAGTTTTAGTAAAATTTAAATTTTTGTAATATTTCGTGTTTATAACTAGGATGGAAGTGGACATGGTTTTTCTATTCTTTGGGGCACTAGTGCCCAATTACTAGCACTAGTGACTGACTTCTGGGGGGAAATAGTGTCCATCTCCTTGGTGGTAGTGTCCAGGGGTAGGCTTTTAGCACTGTAGTGTGAAATGAATGTACTTTGATTAATGTGAGTTTGTTATGACTGATTTTGAAGCATGTATGGCGTGATAATATTATGATTTTGTTTCTCTTTTGTCTTGTGTAGAGAGATATAAACTCCAGGGTGTTTCGAGCGGGATGTCACTTGAGTATGTTACTTGGTTTGGAGTTGTCAGACAACGAGTGGGATATATTAAACCATGTCAACTTGCAACACATTACTAGATAGGGGGAGATACCTCATAATATGCCTCTAATGACTGTGTTATGTGAGAGACTATGTACAGATACATGTACATTTTGGTTACCAATAGGTGAGATGACGGTGACATTAGAGGATGTATATAGGATATTGTGGTTGTCTATTGTTAGAGAGAGAGTACATTTCATGGACATATTGGATGCCCATAGTCAGATGAGGGTGGAATGATGGTATTTTACAGGGTCTCGAGTACAGGGTTAGACAAATATTATCTTGGATGTAATTGTGAGATCATGAGTTCTACGATTGCCAAAGTTTATTGTAGTGGTATTAGCTTCATCAGTGGTTGTGGAGGGCAATGGAGTTGGGTGTTGTTTAAATTTATTGTTCCTAATGTAAATCAATGCACTAACTACTAAAGAAACTATCCAACTCATAAGGATAGACAGTTTATGTTATCTCAGATGCATGATTCTTGATACAGGCGTCAAGTACATAGATCTCTACTCCAACAAGATCTACAAAATTGAAATGGATTGGATTAGATAGATGTATTGGGGGCTTCCCAGAAAATTTTAGATCCAAGAAGTGGTTAACTTCCTTGGTGGATGTCAATCCCTCATGTTTAGAAAGATGGAAATAGATCAAAAGGTAAATAACATGCAGAAACAAAGAATTACTGAATATGAAAGGATTGGGATTGATTTAAGACTGATTTAACTGATTAAACTACAAAACCAAGCTTACCTAGTCTGGGTCGAAAGATGACCCAGACTATGCAGAGACAGGTCGATGGTGACCTGAGGGGCTGGATCAGGAAAATAAGAGAAATATGTAGACTGCAGAATCAGAGTGTAATCTAGAAGCTGCAGAAGTCTGGAAATGCTTGAGTCAACCTGCAGAGGAAATATGAAGGAATAAAAACTAGGGATGACATGAAAAATAGGGATTAAGGCTTGGGATTGAAACTAGGACCCCAGTCGACGGTGAAGACCAAAGTGTAAACATGTTGATTTTACTATGACAAAGAGACTGGGATGAGAGGATTAGAAATCTAGAACAGGGCTAAGAACATGCAGAGGCCTGGCGATGGATCTGGAACAGAAAAGCAAAGGATACTTGAGGCTCAGTCAATAGTGATCTGTGAGGGTCAATGGTGACTACGTCAGAGGATTGATAAAGTTGAGAAAAGGTTAAGCCAAGATGATCAACCTGCAAGAATAGATTTGCAAAAAGAGGTTGATGAAAAGTTGTGAGCTCTATTGATGATGATCTAGACCTACAAAAGGTTAGATCACAAAAATACCAAGATAATATGATAAAGTTGATTAAAGCTATTGTAAAATAATGACAATCTCATAACAAAAATTAGGATTGATGCATGCACATTGTAAGGAGGTATGGGAGGTCTGTAATGGCTTCTAAGACTGTTCAGGTATGAAATATTGTCTGCAGGCTGTAAGAAAATTTGCTTGCACTTGATTTTCTGATGATGAATGGAAAGGAAGAAACCAGTCTTATAAGGTTCGGCGGTGACCAGGCTGGGTCACCACCGATTCCAGGGAAAGTTTCCCCAATAGGAATATTTTTGCTATTTTTTTGGCGTGATTCCCCTTCTTTTTGAAGATGGCTAAATGCTTTAAAGCATTAGGCGGGAAGAGGTTGTTTTAGGGATGAGGTGTAGGTGAGTTGGAAATAAGAGATAAGTTAGAAAAAGCATAGGGATGTAGGACATATTTTGGAATGAAAGCATTCCAAAATAAAAGTTAGTTAGGGCATGATGATTTAATTAATTAATTAGTTCAATAAAAGTGGATGGTATAGTTGGGCATGTGAAATATTTGAATGATTAATTAATTAATTATTACTTAATTAATTAATAGATATTGGGAGGGAATTCAATTAAATAAGGGGGATGATTGAATAAATAATTAAAATATGCACACGCAATCAATGAAGAAGGATAGATACCAAAATTAGGTGTCTACATTTTTCCCCCTTTTTGTTGAGTGGTTTGTGGTAGCAAGCCATGAGACAAAAACAAAAAGGGTTGGATGAGGATAAAGGATTGATGATAAGATCCCCCTCAAATAAGGGATTGATGACGCCAAGGAAATCAATGATGCACATTTGAAAAATGATTATTGATTAAGGGTGGGTGGGTGGTTGAATAGATGGGTGAAAGCATAACCAAGGAAAAATTCCCAGGAAGAAAGGATTCTCAATAAGGATGAAAAACTATGGCAGTGACTCCAATATCACATCGGTAGGGGACAATTGTGGTCTCAACGGAGACAGACAACAATGTTCTATGGACCAGTGAGTGGGTGAAGACCACTACAGTATGGATGCAGGTCGAGATGACCAATGGGTCATAGGAAATTCATCAAAATATGTGCAACTATATGTGAAAAGGTATGCAAAATCCTTCGTACACAAGGAATCAGGTGAAAGGTATGTGTTTCACTAGGAACGAGGATAAAAAGTATGGTGCCCAATGGGACATGAAAAAAGGCCAAGAAGGAAAGTTCAGAAAAATATGGATGAAGAGATAATATGCCCCAAGAGGGGAAAGTATGGCCATAAAGGAAAAAAGGGAAAAAGTAAAATATGCCCCAAGTGGGGAAAAGTGGTAGAAACTAAGTAGATTTTGTGTGCAAATTAGATTATGATAGTTTAAGGTAAAATTCCCAAAGGAAGAGTAAATATGGCCACCGAAGTGGACTTCGAGATTGAAAATACAATGCCCTAAAAGGGAAAATGGCCATGGAAGTGGAATTAAAAATGAGAAGGAGAGGATTCAGAATATGAAAACAGAATGCCCTAAAGGGATAATATAGAATATGGCCACAAATGTGGACTTTTATAAAAAGAACATATGTCCAAAAAAGGGATATAAGTATGGCCCCATGGGACTTTTGGTGATAGAGATAGACTAAAAGTATATAAGGCACAATTGTAAGCATAGCGACCTAAAGGTACAAATGAGACTACGTTGTGTTAAGGAGCATGCGAGAGAAAACATGCCTCCAACTGCATTGGAGGTAAACAAGAAAGGATCCTGGGTAACGCAAGACACATGCAACCAAAGAAAATGCTAGAAAATAACCAATGATAGTTAGTTCATTTGAAGGATCATAAGGAAGCAATGGATGAGATGATCTCATAGACCTAATGTTGACATGACGAAAGGGGTTTGAGATG
The DNA here is from genome assembly GCA_019776745.2 of Taxus chinensis. Lineage (NCBI taxonomy): Eukaryota > Viridiplantae > Streptophyta > Pinopsida > Cupressales > Taxaceae > Taxus > Taxus chinensis. The sequence goes on along the minus strand of CM034153.1, from coordinate 706,733,821 downwards.
CACTTGTACAGAGGAAAGAGGGTTCTCCAAAAGTGGTGTTCCCTAAACTATGCCCCAGCTCTGGGAAGGGGAAAGAGAAAGATGATCAATGCAGGAAGCTTTCTTAGGATGTTGATAAAATGGAAGGTTATCAATGTGGGAAGCCTTCAAATGCCATAAGGAGTAGCCATCCTTTGAGGGTATGGTCTACTTTTTACAATATATAGATGGACAAGAATAAATGATAGTTGTCTTTAGAGGGATCAGTATATTTTTTTATTTTGATTTCATGCTTTTTTGATTTCTTTTTTTTGCATGAACAACTGTCCTTCGAGGGATCAGTTTATTTTTGATAACTTTGATTTTTATTTGAGCATCCATGATTGTTTGATTTTTTACATGGGGGAGAGTTGGGACTAGCTAAGTAGACCACTTAGGAGGGGATAAATGATGTACAAGAGACACCCATGGACCCTTTGCATGGTTCCAATAGGTGAATAAGAAGGAAATGGATGTGATGATTGTGGAGTTATCACAACGGGGAGAACCTATCCATAAGAAAATGCTACATGAAGAGCTGTGGTGCCCATATTTAAGGTCACATCTAGGAAGTGACGAAGACCACATAGTTCCAAATCATCACGATGAGAAATGGAAATGGGATAAGATGGAGGAATGATCTGAAGACTGATGACTAAGGGAACATTGGTAAATGTGCTAACAATAGAATGGTCACAAGTAAAATGCATTAAGTGGTTCCACTTCTGATTTACCATCAAGGGAAGCTAGATGATAGGCTCCCAACCCATACTTATGCATGATAATGTATGTCTGATCCAGTTAGGGGAAAAATTTCCACGTTGGCTCCTTTCTAGAGTAGTGACGTTCTGATTTTCTTTGAGGACAAGGTCACTGACATTAAATTCACATTTCTTTAATGCTTATTGTAAGCACGCATTTGATGCACTCTTTATAAACATGATGGTGTTCAAGAGCAAGAAGGTGACTGCTCATCTAGTATCTCGTTGTGCTAGACAGAGCTTGGCGATAATCTTCATTAGAGATGAAGTCACAAAGGGACACATGCAAAGATGGGATTTGAACTTTGAGAGGGAGGATGATTTCAGATTCGTAAACAAGAGAAAAAGGTGTAGCCCATGTGGAGGTACGAATGCTAGTATGATAGGCCCAAAGGGAAAAAGGAAGCTGGAGATGCCAATTATGACCTTCTTGATCAATTTTTTTGGAAAGAATGTTCCAAAGAGTTTTATTAGTGGCTTCGGCTTGGCCATTAGCTTGAGGGATAATATGGAGAAGAAAAGATGAGTTGAATGTTGAATGCATTACATATTTTCTTGAGATATTTGTTTTTAAAGGACTTTCCATTGTCCATAACAAGTTTATGAGGAATGCCGAAGTGGCAGATAATGTGTTGATAGATAAAATTAATGATTGGGCCAGATTTAGTTGAGGTGAGTGGGATTTCTTCCACCCACTTGGTGAAATATTTAGTGGTAGTGATGATTGAGTGATGTTTCTGTGAAGAACAGGGATTAATAAGACCAATAAGATCAAGGCCCCATTGTGAAAAGGGCCAAAGGTCCTGAGCTAACTAAGAGCTTGACTAGGAATATGAATGAGATTGGAATGTTGCTGAAATTTTTCACATTTCTTAACATATTCACAGCAGTCATGATTGAGGGAAGGCCAGTAATAGCCAAGACGAAGAACACGCTTAGCAATGGCTAAGCCACTAAAGTTTCCACCACAAATACCATCGTGGACTTCCTGGATGGCTCAAGAGGCTTCATGGGATTTGAGACATCAGAGAAGAACACCGTCAAATCCACATTTATAAAGAATACCACCAAGGATCACATAGCAATGAGCACGCTGAAGAAAATACCTCTTAGCATTTTTGGAGAGATCAGGAGGAAGGATGGATTTGGATAGATAATCAAATATTTGAGAGTACCAAAGGTCTGGTGAATTAGATTCAATAAGATTAACCTGAGGTAATTCATGAAAAGGCCAGTCACAGTGATGAATGACAACAGGGAGCTTGGAATCCTCTATTTTCCATGGGATGAGAGCCATGAGGGATGCCATCATATCAGCGAAACAATTTGTCAACTGGGGAACAACTTGGATGGTGTAAGAGTCAAAATGCTTCAAGGAGAAGATGAACAATGTCACGTGATATTTTTGAAGAGTATCATTTTTACATTGATACTCACATGTAACTTGTTTGATTATGAGCTCAGAATCTCCATAGATGTCAAGAATTTGAACACCTAAAAAGATGACAGTTTCAAGACCCAAGATGAGGGCTTCATATTCCACCATGTTGTTTTTACACTCAAAATTGAGCTTGTATGTGAGGGGAATAGGATTTTCCCAAGGAGGAATGAGAATGATGCCAATGCCTCCCCCTTGCTGAAATTTTGAGCCATCAAAGAAGAGAGTGAATTTAAGAGTGTCATATTCATGATGAAATTGATTAATGGATTCATCTGGAAATTTCTCATGAGGTAGATGTGTACTGGGAAGAGGGGCTTCTGCCAATTGGTCAGCAATAAATTTCCCCTTAATGGATTTTTGAGAAATAAACTCAAGGTCAAACTCTACCATGAGCATGAGCCATCGAGTAACGTGATCACTTGTGATAAGGTTTAGAATGCAATGTCTTGAGAAGATGAAAGATAGTAACGACATAAGTCTTGTGGTTGAGAAGATAATGTCAAAGCTTAGATGTAGCAAAGAATAGGGTGTAACACAACCTTTCAGCTTCAGTGTAGTGGGTCTCACAGTCATGAAGAGTGTGACTGATGTAATAAATGGCTTGCTCATGACCTTGGTCATCGTGATGTGCTAGCATGGCTCCTAGAGCATGATTAGTAGCAGAGATATATAAAATAAAATGGCTCCCCCTCACATGGAGGTGTGAGCACTAGTGGAGATAGAAGATATTGTTTAATGTCGTCAAAATATTTTTGACAATCATGATCCCAATCGAATTCAATGTCCTTCCGAAGGAGGTGATGAAAAGGTTGACAATGATCATAAAGTGTGAGATGAAATGTGGAACAGATTGAAGGTGGCCTTGGAGGCTGAGTAGTTGCTTAAGATTGGAAGGAGGAGGCATTTCAATGATTTCCTTAATTTTTATGGGATCAACTTGATGCCCCTAATAGAAATGATAAAGCCAAGGAGTTTTCTAGTTAAGACTCCAAATACACACTTGGCTGGATTAAGATGAAGGAAAAAGTGAATGAGGCACTCAAAAAGGACTTCAAGAATGGAAATATGGTCACATCGATGCTTATATTTTCCCAAAATATCATCAACATAGTCTTCAATGGTTTTATGGATGAGATCATGAAATATGTAAGTCATGGCCCACTGATAAGTAAAACTGACATTCTTTAAACCGAAGGGCATGACACGATAGAAAAAGGTCCCCCAAGGGGTGATGAAAGAGGTTTTTTGTTGATCTTCTGGTGCAATAAGGATTTGATTGTAACCTGAGAAACCATCCATGAGAGAAATCATCTCATGACCTATGCAGTAAGATCCACAAGCTGATCAATGTTTGGAAGAGGGAAGTCATCCTTAGGGCAGGTGAGATTGAGATCCCAAAATTCTGTGCATATGCACATTTTTCCCAATGCTTTAGTGATGGGGAAAATGTTGGAAACCCACTGGGGATAGTCGATGGGAATGATGAAATTTTCTTTACTAAAAGGCATTGCAACTCCTCTTTAAAAAGGAGAGAAATGTGCAGGGTGCATGCAGGTGAAGCTTCTTCTTTACTAGTTTAGCATTGGGATAAGTGATGATATTGTGGATGAAAATAGAGGGATCAAGACCTGACATGTATTAATATGACCATGAAAATTCTTGGATACCATGGGAGAGGAATGTGGTGAAATATTCTAGCTCATGTGGATCCAACGATTGGCCCACCTTGAGAATGTGAGGCTCCTATGGAGTCCTTATATTGACATCGATGGTGGCTTTGTTAAGAAGAGTAGGTGAGTCAGATGGTAAGGTCTTCTGAAGATAAGAATATTCTTCCCCCATGTGGGAAAGGATGGCATCATCATCATCAACACATTGAAGGACATCAATGGTAGAAGAATCTTCTTCTATCATCTCCAGATGGAAAAGAGGAAGGGACCTAACCTGATTGTCACACTGATAGGTGACCGGTCCTAAAGTTATGGTGGAGACTAAAAAAAATTCAGAGGTAATGGAAATGGTGTCATCCAGTTCCATGTCCTCAAGAGTCAAGAAATATGGGGATGGTATGTTCATGTCCTTGGGAGTCAGGGAGATGGAGAAAGTAAAGAAGGTATGTCCATATCTTTGAGCATGACAAGATCCTCGAGGGTTGGAAAATATGGAGAAGGTAGAGAAGATATGCCCTCATCTTCAAAAGTTAGAAAAGGAAAAGGAGATGGAGGAGGCATGTCCATGAGTATCTCAGATGGTGGAATGGGATAGGGGATTTCCCCTTATAACCTAACCCAAACTTCTCATAAGGTTTATGACATTGATCAGGAATAAGACCATGTGGGCCGTGTTCATAATGACCTAAGCTGAATCCATTCCATGTGCAATGATGGAAATAGTTATAGGCAAAATATGGGTTGTCAAGAAAGCTAAATCCACTAGTATAAAGCCTGGCATGTGGAATATCATCGATGTGGGAAGAAGGGGTATCAAAACCACCATAAATAAGATTAGTGCAATGATGTGGGGGACAAAAAGGAACAATGTCTCTGATGTCTGGTTGGTACATAGGTGCCTTATCAGGTCTACCAATATGGTTGGGAGTGGGAAGGGTGTTAAGCATGAGAAGGTGATACTCCCCCATCATAAGTTTGTTTACCATGTCATCTAGGGAGTCTTTGTCAGGGAGTTTGGATGAGGGAATGGCTGAACTGGTGGATGGTGTAGATGGATCATCCTTAGGGATGAGCACATCATTTGGTCTATAAGTCATGTTGCATCCTTGAAAGGGAGGAGCATCCCTAGGAAGCATCAATATTTTTCCCTCATGCTCATACTTAAGGGAGTGATGAAGTGTTGATGGGATGCAACGCATGGTGTGGATCCATGGTCATCTAAGGAGAACATTGTATTGAAATTATCCTTCAATGATATAAAAGGTCTGATGGATGAGCTTCTCACCAACATAGATGGGAAGAATGACCATTCCCAAGGTGGGAGTGATGACATCATTAAAGGCACGAAGGACCACAGGTGTCTGAGTGACAGATTCCTTTGGAATCTTAAGTTGATCAAAAGTATGTGAAGGGATGATATTAATTCTCACCCCACTATCAATCATGGACCTTAAATGAATGTATCATTGATCCTAACCATAATAAAGAGGGGAAGGTCATGTTCTTTTGGTGGGATATCTAGAATTTTAGTTTCATTGAATGATATAGCAGTAGAAGCTAGCAAGTGCTCCTACGAAGGATGTGAAGGGTTGAGCCTCATCATCAGATGTCAGAATGCATTTCAAGGCTTCAATAAGAGCCTAGTTATGATCTGGTGAGCTTTGGATGAGCTCATAGAGTGACATTTTTACTGGGGCTTGATGAAGTTGTCTAACGATACTTTGTTTGATAGGCTTAGGGGCTGCTAAAACATAAACCTTTGGTTTCGATGATGCGGCCAACTCCTTAGGAGGAGGAATGGTGAATGAAGGTCCTAGATTTTGGCTTAGAGGTTGATTTGGGCTCATGTGGGCTAGATCGAGTGGTTACCCAAACTGCATTGATGAACAAGGGAGGGTCATCACTGGATGAGTCTTCTCCTAAAGGTGAAATAGTGGATGTCAGACTAGATGCAGAAGGAAGGGACTGACTCATTCCAAGGGAAAGTCTCCCCTCTTTAATGAGATTGTGAATAATGGCCTGGAGTGCTCTACAATGCTCAGTATCATCATGTCCAGGGGTATGATGAAAGGCACACATAAGGTTAGGATTGAACCATAGAGGCTTCTTTCCTTTTGGGTCGAAGGCCTTGATAGGAGGAAGCATAATTGTAGAGGTTTGCAATAAGTGTTGGAAGATCTCTGTGTATGATCTAACTAGAGTGCTAGAAGATGTCTTATGTGATACTTTGGATGTTTGAGATAAGACCCAAGTGTATTGATGCTTTGATGATTTGGATTCAGTTTTACTGTTGATTGGTGTTTTGGTGTAGGATGATCTTGGATTGGTGAGTTGAAACATTCATGGTTCTAAAGAAAATGATTTTGGATTAGATGGTTTACCTCTAGGAGGGATCATAGGTTTTGTATGTGGGGACACACTATCAAGGAGGAGCATCAACAATATTAACTGGGGAGTCAGATGGTAACGCTATGATTGGTTTGGGTACAAGGAAAAACATCTGTCTGAGACAATCCATAGAAGATGGGGATTGAGGGGATTGTGTTGATGACATGGAAGAGACATTTGAGGTCATTACAAGGTAAAGTTATTTTAAAATTCCTCAAATGATGGAGTTGGGATAAAAGGAGTAGGTGGCACAGGATGTAACCATAGTAGTTGTATGGGTAAGAGAGTGGGAGGAGGGACCGGTATGGGTTCCACAGATGGTATGATAGGAAAGGGTGGAATAGATATAGGAAAGGTGGTCAAGCCTACTGGAGTGGATGAAGTGGATGGTGAGGTGGATAAGGAAGTTGACGAAGGACCAACCCTGATGTGGAAATAGGCTGAAATGGTTGTTTCATGAATGTCTCTAAGGGCATAAATGATATATTTTCTAATGGGGTTCTGGTAGTTGTAGATGTAGGAGTAGACTCCAAGACAGATGTAGATGTAACAGATGTGGGGAGGATGTCAAAGGGAATAGAGGTGGTCAATGATGAAGTTGGATGGAACAGGCTCCTTGATCATTAGTGTTTAGGGTGTTTATAGTATGAGCATTAGGTGCTTGGGTTGTGGTAGAAGTGGTAGCTTGGCTAGTTGATGTATGATTTGGGAAAGGTTGTTTGAAAATGTCAAGGGGTTGATTGGGTGAGGCATTTGGATTGTCAACTTGAAGATCACCTTGATCAATGAGTCTTTGGACCAAATCCTTGAAAGTATGACATATTTCTATGTCATGGCCTCAACTTGGTGATACTTGTAGTAATGATCTTCACGATACCATGCAGGTTTTGGTCTTGACTCATCAACTAGTCAGATAGGAGGAAGTGTGACAAGGTTTTTGTCATTAATTTGTCAAATATCATATTGTATGACTCCCCAGGGGGTGTAGTTGGGCGTTGGTTGAGTGACTCTTTGTTGAGTCCATGTGCTAGATGTAGATGCGGGAGATGATTTAACAACCATGACATTGGTTTCCGCCTTTGATTTGTCATTTGGTGTGGATGTTTTAGTAAACTCATGTTTGGGTTTATTTGATTTGAGTTTTAAATGGCCCTATTTGAGGGCAGCATGTTTCTAGTTTGTGGGCCATGGTGAAGGCCTCGTCAAAGGTTTGGAATGATTGGATTTGTAAAGTCAAAGATATATGCTTCACACATGAACGTGAGAAGAGGTCGATGAGGTCAGCTTGTGGAAGAGGAAAGGATAATTGGCTTATAGTGAGGTGTCATTGTGCAATGAATCTGTAATGGATTCATCTTCAAATTTTTGATGGCATATAGATCATTGATGGTTATTTTTCATGCAATGTTAATCGAAAAATGTTCTAGAAATAACTGCAAGTTGGGAGAAAGAAAATATTGAATATTGGGGGATGTTATTGTACCAGTCCAAGGTAGGACCAGCCAAGGACATGGGAAAAGTGTGAAGCATCAAGTCCTGATCATGCGCAATAAGATAACATGCATGTTTAAATGCATGAAGATGTTGTTGTGGATCCTCTTTGTTATTGAACTTAGAAATTTTGGCAATTCCTAGTGTAGAGGATATGGTTTAATTGGTATGGATGGGTGAATGGGATCATTGCAGATTTTCTCATATGATAACAAGACCTTGGTCCCTAAAGTTGCAGCTTCAAGGTTGGCTAACCTATTTACAAGGGCATGCATGGGGTCATTTGAAAGAGTCTGTTGGGGAATGAGGGGTGGTGGCTGCATGTAAGAAGTGGTTGGATGGGTTTTTTGATAAACTTGTGGATGTGTTGGTGTCTGGGGAATTTTTTGGGGGTAAGCCATGGGCTGTGATTGAAAGGGTGGTTGTTGAAAGAACTATTGTTGGGTGATGGGAAGATGATAGGATTGTTGGGATTGGGTAGGTTATTGTGGCAGGTGCTGAGCAGGAATGTGGGTATGAACATGTTGATATTGTTGTTGAAAAGGGTTAGATACTGCATAATGTAAAGCACCCATGAAAGGGGGTTGGGAAGTATTGATTGGCATGTTGGATGTAAGAAGATCATACTGTCTAGACAAGGGATATGATGTTTGGGCATATTGAGTAGGGACACTAATGGGGATAGCAACTGAAGAAGTGAGGGGAAGAGTAGTGTTGATTGTTGTGTTGATCAGTGAGAGATTGTGAGGGATCAGGTGACTATCTAGGTAGTCTGATGAGTCAAAGGATTGGTAGAGGAGGAAGCAAGATGGGCTACAGAAATCTCATTAGCTACAGGCTGGGTGGCTTGAGGATTGGTTTGATAGGGATAGATTTGTTGGAGTGGTGGTCCATCTGGGGGAATCTGGGTTGATCTCCTAAGGAGATAATCTTGAAGTGCAACTAGATTGGCATCTAGAAGTTCCTTGAAACATGGTATCACCAAGAGGAACCTTAGGTGGTCCAGAGGGTTCTGATCAGACTGATGGTGGGGTGGCTGGCCTAGATGGGATAGATTGATGGTAAAAGAATGGATTGGTCTCTCCTAAAGTTGTAGTGTGAACAAAAGGCTCTGGTTGAGAGACGTCAATGAGCGGTTGAGTGCTCAAGGGTACAAATGAGGTGGTTGTTGTAGAGAACATTGTTGAGACAAGGGATTGGTGGAAGAAAAGTTTTGTTCCATTCTTTTGGCTACTAAACGAGTGACTACGGGCATGAAAATAGTTTTCACCCAAGAAAACAAAGAAGACAAGTTTTTATTTTATGTTTGATTATTAAGAATGTGGAAAAGAAAAGGGGATGGTTAACCAGGTGCTTAGGAGAAGGAAAACTATGTTTGGTTTCAGGTTTGTTATGGCTGGGGAATGTTTGAGGTGGTTTGTTGTTGGGTGATGAAATCCCAATCAGAAAACTAAGTAAGGGGATGTTTTGATGTGTTAATTTGGTTTGTGAGGTTTAAGGTTGTGTGTGATAAGATGTGTGATGCAGAGGATTAAACCCCTAATTAAGCTATGTGGGCAAGCAGGATGTAAAAAGAATATTCTTTTTAAGCCCAAAATGAAATGTGATATTGGATGAGGACACAAACAGGGATAGGAAAGTATGATGCAAAAAGGAGTAAATAGGGAAAAAGTGGAATACCTGGATAACTTTTTCCTATTTATCTACACTTCTTGAGTGATGAGTGATCCAAGCCATGAACCAAAAAGCAATAAAGGAAGGCCTCACGCTGCAGGTGTTAGTGTGAAACAGGAAAAAAAATATATATAGAAAAGAAAGAAACCACCTAAAGGGTGGTCCCACTGGGCATGCCAGGAATGTTGTCCAAATTTCTCATTCGTTAATGTAAATGAATGCACTAGCTACTAAAGAAACTAGTCAACTCAGAAGGATAGAGGGTTTATGGTACCTCAATGCTTGATGCTTGATACAAGCACTTGAGTAGATGGATCTCTTGTGCAAAAGATCTATGTAAAACTGAAAAAGGATTAGATTAGATAGATGTATGTGGGGGATTCCTAGACAATGTTGGATCCAAGAAGTGGTTAGCTTCCTTGGTGGATGTCAACCCCCATGTTTAGAAAGATGGAAATAGATCAAGAACTATAAATAACATGTAGAAAAAGAGAATTACTAAATCTGGAAGGATTGAGATTGATTTAAGACTGATTTAACTGATCAAACTGCTGAAACCAAGCTTACCTGGTCTAGGTCAATGGTGACCCAGACTATGCAAAGACAATTCGATGACAACTGAGGGGCTGGATTAGGAAAACAAGAGAAATATGTAGACTGTGTAGAATCATAGTGCAATCTGGAAGCTACAGAAGTCTAGAAATGCTGGAGTCAACCTATAGAGGAAATATGAAGGAATAGAAACTAGGGAGATAATGAGAAACATGGATTAAGGCATAGGGATTGAAACCAGGACCCTGGTTGATGGTGACTAGGGTGTAAACATGTTGATTTTACTATGACAGAGAGACTTGGATGAGAGATTAGAAATTGGAACAAAGGGGTAAGCACATACAGGGACTGGGGATAGCTCTAAGGGAATAGAAAAGTAAGAGCTCCTGAGGCTCAGTCGATGGTGATCTGTGAGGGTCAATGATGACTATGATAGAGATGGATAAGGCTGAGAAAAGGAAAGCTAGATGGACAACCTGCAATTGTAATTTTGTATAAAGAGGTTGATGGCGAGGCTGTGAGATCTGTTGTTGATGATCTAAACCTGCAAAAGGTTAATCACAAAAATACCAAGATAATATGATAAATCTGATTAAAGCATTGTAAAATGGATGACAATCTCACAAAAAATCTGATCACAATTGATGCATGCACATTGCAAGGAGGTCTGGGAGGTCTGTAATGGCTTCAGGACATTCAGGCATGAAATATTGTCTGTAGGTTGCGAGAAAAGACTCACATTGCACTTGATTTTCTGATGATGAATGGAAAGGAAGAAAAAAATCTTATAGGGTCGGTGGTGACCAGGCTGGGTCGCCACTGATTCCGGGGAAAGTTTCCCCAATAGGAAGATTTTTTTCTGATTTTTTGGCGTGATTCCCATTCTTTTTGGAGATGGCCGAATGCTTTAAAGCATTAGGCGGGAAGAGGTTGTTTTAGGATGAGGTGTAGGTGAGTTGGAGATAAGGATAGGTTAGAAAAAGCATAGGGATGCATAAGATGTATATTTGGAATGAAAGCATTCCAAAATAGAAGTTAGTTAGGGCATGATGAGTTAATTAATTAATTAATTAGGATTAATTGTGGATGGGATAGTTGGGCATATGAAATATTTCAATGATTAATTAATTAATGTTACTTAATTAATTAATAGAGATTGAGAGGGAATTTAATTACACAAGGGGGATGGTTGAATAAATAATTAAAATATAAATACCAAAATTAGATGTCTACATTGGGATTGTGTGTCAGACATGCATGATATTTATTGTAGTATCGAAGAGCATGGTAGTAGATATGCATGGGCATGGTGTGGGTTATCCCACTTATACATGGACTTATACAGGTTTACACAGCAGGATCATGGTGGTGGCATAGGAGCAACTACTATGTTACAAGTATGGGTATATGATAGTATTGATATATTGAGGCCACTTAGTGGGTTTAGGGCCAATTGGGCCCAGAAAGATATATTTGTTGTGAGGTGGGTCGGTACCCATAGTAAGAGGATGGGAACGACCACATATAGGTTGATTATAGATCATATGGGCCCTAGGACCATTATTTTGGAGACCGTATAGAGACTATGGAGGATGGATGGAGGACAGTGTTGAGTTACAGTGCATTTGGTGCACCATATGGTTAGAGAACTACTTTCTAGGGGTAGCAGAGTTGTTTCAGGGTGAACAAGTATCTAGATAGTTTAGCATGGCACAAGATGTGCTTCCAGAGTCATATATGGTGTCGATATACTAGGGCCGTGAGGCAGCCAAGGTCGAGGTCAAGCCTAACATGATCATAACTAGTGCATCCAAGACTAGATGAGCTAAATCCGGCCATATGGCCTATATAGGTTGATGACACGAAGAGCACTCATGCATACAGTTAGTGGTGGCCATCACACCGATGGGTGTTACTATTTACAGTAGATGTAGATGTAGTTGGTGGTATGATAGTTTGAGGAGCAGAGGGCCAAGCACCTACCCTAAGGTAGATGATGTAGTAGTGGCAAGAGTGGAGAGTAAGTAGTGTTCATTGTTATTTACTATTTAATGATGGATTGATATAGTTGATAAATGTGAAAATGTGTAGTGGCTAATATTTGTTATATGTATGTAGGTGATGCCTATTAGATAAAAATTTTAGATACCTCCATACACATGTTGACATGAAACATTCCACCAGATGTGCTTGTGGGAGGAGGGATGTTAGAGCGGGTGGACATGATCATGGGTGAACATCCCCATTTATTTTTGTCAGTGGCTATAGCAGAAGCCGCATGCACAATTTTGTTGAGCAAGTGGGATGAGGCTCATGCAGAGGGAGAGTGTGCGAGAGAGGTTATAAGAGGAGGGGCCTAGCTCAGGATATACTTGCACAGTATGTGGATTTATAGGGCTGATATGTAAAGCAAATGATAGAGATAGTCATGTTATGGAGCCAGCTTGAGAGATATAGAGGCTGAGATCAATGACGTAGAGTTAGCGGTGAAGCTTCAAGTTCTAGGGCTCTCGTGATTATAGATAGCTATAGTGAGGATAATAAATGATACATTTCATATGATGTATTGATGCATGGGAGCTTTCCCCCAGTGGTTTTATTGTGTAACTTATGATTTCGATGAGATATATAGATACATGTTGATGTCGTATTGGTTGTTGATGTGCATTGTATATGATGTGATGATTATGTGTAGACACCTAAAATATGCTTACACTTAGCATTTCATCCAATTCAACCAATTAACGATACTACGTTAATTCCCCATTCTTCGCTCCATTCTCGGATGCCCATTTACGACACCTCCTTGGTCGTATTCTTCCTATAATCATCTAATTTGGTTAATATCTTTCTTATTAGCTAAAAATTCCTCCTTTTAACCATTAAGAATCTCCCTAGTTCTCTCTAGACCACTTCTATTGGCTTCCTAGGCTATCTATCAGTCACAATTGGTTATCCAGACCCCTCCTAACTCTTAACGAGTCTCTAATCACTTGCTAATCAAGTTTAACTAGCTTAAACCCTAGTTCACTAGCCTAAACCAAGTTTAACTAATTCTAAAGCATATTTATCCTAATCTAATCTAAAAGATCTTTAGTCCCACATGTACCCAAATTCCAAATTCTCCCAAGTGGAAAACTATAAATAGAAGGGTCACCCCTCCCATTCAAACTTACAACTTTACTTTCAAACACTTTGGAAAGGCATTAGAAACCATTTGTGATAGCTTTAAGCTATAGAACATTTTGATCTTGGCCATACTCCATTGTTAAGAGCTCCCCCATCTTGCATCCATCCACCTCCATTGAAGAAAACAACTAATCACATAATTTGATTGCTTAGAATCTAACTAGGTTCACATTTTATTAATCTTTCATAGAGTAGAGAGTAGTATACATGTTAGTTTTTGATGTTTTTGTCAAAGTTATAATAATTTTATGTTAGTTTCTCTTGTTTAGCTCTAATCTGATGGTGCATGGTTGAGTTAGTAAAGCTTTGAGGTTCTTTAGCCTCACTCCATAGCTTTTGCAACTTTCCATTGCACACATTTGGCATGCCCGGTGGGATACTTATGTCCATCCTCCATTAATGGAGGTCCTTTGAGTTCTTAAAAGTCCATTTTTAAGTTTTTTTAGTTTAAATCACTTGTTATTTCCTCATGTCTATTTTTAATATTGGATAAATGACCTTCATTTACATATATTTTGTGGGTTTCACATAGAAATAGGAAGCTTTGACTAACTAATAAACCATTTGCTCTTAAAATTTTGAAAATCCGTGTTTTTTTACAAGTTTTTTTACAGGGCACGCTTAGGTGTTTTAAGGTGGCATGTACCCGTTGAGATATGCATGTCTCTGTCGGAAAGGTAGTGTACCTGTCAGGGTGTCCTCTATGTTTATAAAAAAATTCTCTACATGGACGCGTCCGTGTCTCTGTTGGCCTGTCCGCGTCTCCGACTCTTTGGACGTGTCTGTGTAATTAATATCACTATGTAAAATTTTATAGACTTCTTTTTACTTAGGCCACGTATCCATCGGTAAAAGCGTGCACGCGTTGAAAACCTAGCGTACCTGTTGGATTAGGGTGCGTAGGTGTTGGTGACTATTTTGATCTTAGTAGACCCACGTAGGTGTTGGTATAGGCGCGTACCCGTTGGTTGGGGCGCGCACATGTTGGTTTGGGTGCACACGTGTTACTGTCAAAAATTTAAAAAAATTACAGTCTGTTTTAGCTGTTTTTCTGACATTTTTTATGCAGGTTTCTAAAGGTTAACAGGTTTAAAAATAGGACTAACTCTTTAGAAATTTCAGTTTGCATGATTAAGTGTTTTTCATTCCTTAGCTTAAAATTAGGATTTTTGAAAGGTGTGTATGCTCTCTCCTCACGCTTTCCAAAGAATCTTGGAGATCAAAAGCACTTACACAAAATCTATTTTATATGTTAAAAACACTTGCTCTTTAAAGGATAAAGTAGCATTTTTATGTGCTTTTTAGTAGGATTTCCACTTTGTGTATGCTCTTCCTTCGTGATTTTGGGTGATCTTAGGAATCAAAATCAAGTGTGAGTTCTCTTTTACCTCAATCAGAAAATGAGAAAACTACTAACCAACTTGTTGTCTACAGGACCTAACATTGGTCAAAGAAAGGTGTTAAGAAAAAAGAAAAAACTTCTAATACACGCGTGTTTGCAGATTGCAAAATGGTGTGCCACTTTTGAAGCCACATTAAAAAATTAAAAAGGATAAAAAACACACCATATTCAACACATTGTATTGCAGGTTTTGGAAAAGGGTAAGTCCCTCTCCGCTTAACTGGAACATAACCCCTTTGGCATAACGCCTTAAGCTATAACAATTGGGGTGGTTCCAGGAACCCCAAAGTAGTCCACTACTGAGTAACCTCGTGGAAAAAATGGGAAGCACCTAGCTTACCCACTTGACTAGTACACCTTGTGAGATAGCGTTACCCGGTTGTGCATATGGCGACCCCAATGATAGTACACGTAGACGCACTAGTTGCCTACTATTCTTGAAGGGGGTAAAGTAAAGCCGAGATACTCCCAAACTAGTCAATGCAACTTTTTGGGTAAATTGTGCTCGCTTAAGACAACCTTATAACACCTAGTTGAGAGAGCTTATTAAGGAAACCATTTTGTCTGGAGGCCAACTTTACTAGTCCATTCACGTCGTTTTGCCATCACAAAGTGATAACTTGTTTGGATTTAGCATCATTTTTTTCGAACACGGTAACGAACTCATCCCGAATTTGATCTGAGTATCTTTCATCACGAATCTAGACAAACGTATTACTTAGCTTAGCTCCCTTCTCATTTTTAAAATGAGGTGAAGCTCTGCTCAAGTGAAACTAAGTCTATTTTTACATGTTCTTGATCTACACCCATGCATTTGTACTTTCCATGTTGGAATTCTAACAGAGGCATACTCTACGTGTCGTGTTAGAGATAGTGCTAGTTGCTTTTTTGTACATTTACACCCATCCATGTTTGCGGCTGGGGTGTTAAATGACTAAAGCGAGCAGGTACATTTTCATGTCTTTGGTAGTCCTATGATCTTGACTTCAGGATCTTCATCATTATTACGTGTTAGTTTTGTCATTCTGTCTCTCCCCTAGTTTGTCAACTTTTTCTTGCATTCTAGTCATTCAGTATTGGTATTTACGTTACATCTCCCATTCTTGGGGTATGTAGTATAAAAGCCTCTATTGTGTGGTTAAGCTGCTTGCATTATCACAAACTTCTTGTTATACCTTCTACTTGATTTAAGTTTAGACATCATCTAGGTCTCTTGACGAGTGTTGATACCATGTTATATATATATATATATATATATATATATATATATATATATATATATCACCATAATGTTGTCTTGATATCAACACCTTGCTTGCTTGGTTGAGATATCTAGATAGCGTTGTTACGATATGTCTAGTTGTGATGTCCACTTTTCAAAACACTTAGCTTTCGTCGACACTTGAGTTAGTACTAGGTATACCTTGTCTGGAGGTCGTGATTAACTCCTTATTGTTACTTACACCTTGTTCATTTTGAACTTGATGTAAGTATTGACATTGTGTGGATCATCTTTGCATTGGGCTGTCATTTCGCACACACATTTTACATAGGGAGTATTTCCTTATTGATTGGATTTGTGTTTCACACTTGCATGATTGATCCTTGTGATTATTCATTCAGAAAAATTGTTTTCTAGGACAATCCTTTTTTATCTCATTGAGATTTAGTCATCATGATGTCTATTTTCCTTAGATCTTCTTCAGAAAATCACACATGCATCTCCGTACATATTGAATGTCTATTGGGCTGCCATTATGCTACCCAAATTGACATGGGACCTTCTTCACTTTGAAGAAGTTATATAGTGCTATCTATGCCTAGCCATTTGTACTTAAACGATGCCAACAATGAATGACTATCGCGCGTTTCCTCACACTTATGATAGTGTGGAACCTAGGTTTAGGAATTCACATCAAAATATTCCAATTACGACTAAGCCTCATTTGGTTCTTCGCGCTAGAATTCCCACCTACGTACCCTTTTCCCCACCTTGAGCTCATAGTCGGTGGTATGGTTTGGATGCTTCTGATCCAAATTATTATTTGGGTTCCCCCCACTCTTCTTCTGATTCAGATCCAAACTACCATTCGGATTCCCACTCTTCTTCTGAAGATTCGAATCCCAACTATTGTTTGGATACCCCTAGATCAAATCCTAAATCACGGTCCTCCCTTCCTTTGAAGGACCTTTATTCCAACTCACCTCAGTGATGTCTTCCTCCTTTGAAGACTCGTGTGACTCCAAGTTCCATCGATCGAACATATAATTTGGTTCTTGAGTCACGGTCCTCCCTTTCTTCGCAGGACCTCCCTCATCAGTCATCTCAATGACCTCTTCCTCCGTCGAAGAGTTCCACGACTCGGGTTACCTCTAGTCACTCATCCAATTCGAATCCTACGTCGCAACTTAACGGATGGCTATGTGATCCTACTTTCTAACCTACATTATGTCATCTTCTAGAAAAATGACCTAGGTCCAAATCCAAATCATCCATTCATGAAATGCCTGCCTCCAAGCCTACTTCCTCTCTTGAGTCATATTCTTCTACCAATCAATCTTCCCCGCTTAGCGGATCCATTTCTTCTAGTCAACCTCTCATGGTCAAAGAACAACAACCTCTACTAATTGAGTTATCTTAGGATAAAGGACCAATCAGACTACATGAAGATATCCCTTTAGAGGATTGCAAACAAGGTTTCTTTCTTGAACTTGATATACTCGCGTATGGGGAGGAAGAGTTTGATTCCTTTTATCAGAACATAGAGGAAGAGCCTAAGGTCATGGAACTTGATTCTTCTTATGTTATTTCATCTTCACCTTCCTCTGAACATGATGAGATGTTGGAGTCTAGCATTGATCCATGGCCTATCTTCTCATTTCCCAATCATTCCTTATCTATCATCATTCCTCAATCAAAATCTTGCCTTGGCTCACCTCCTGGTAGCCCATCATCTTCTCCTATCTTTGGGCCACGTCCTAGTAGCCCTCCATTTTCTACTTGTGGGTCACTTCCTGGTAGACCATTACCTTCTATTCTTGGGCCACGTCCTAGTAGCCATTCGTCATATTCTATCTATGGGACACCTCCGAGTAGCCCCTACTCATCAATACTTGGGCCACACCCTAGTAGTCCCTCACCCTCATCTTCTATTCTTGGACCATGTCCTCGTATCCCAACTTCTTCCATCTTAGGGCCATATCCTAGCAACCCTTCATCATCTTTTATCGGTGGGTCACATCCTGGTAGCCCATCCTCTTCAATTCTTAAACCGTATCCTTTTCATCTATCACATCTTTCTTCTATCAATGTTTGTGGCAAGCCCACTACCATTTCTATCATTCCTTTCATCAATCATAAACGTTCACTTTCTTCTCCTTCTCAGGATCAGACAAGTCATGCGTCAGCTTATAAAAAACCCAAACAAGTTCATTATCAAGCTTAGGTCAAAACTTCCAAGAGCTCTAAAGCTCCCAACAAAGTAAACGATCTTAAGGTTAAAAATCAAACATGATTCAAGAACACACATCAATGTAACCATCAAGTATGGCGCAAAGTGCATAAACCTCTGGATAGGGAACTCCATCTCCTGCATACAAAAATCCATGTTTCAGGATAAATCACAGTCATTTATTGAGTATGAGCTCACCACGATCGTCGACATGGGAGATAACATGACTCTTGATCAACAATCACGCTTAGTCTCCCTTATTAAGGAAGTTGCAAACATTGTTGTTGGATCTTACCATGCAGAGTGACTTTGTTGGTCCCACCTTTCCAAAAACTATCAAAAATACAAAAACATGAGAAAAATTTTCATAGAAAAATCAAAGGTACAAAGATCAAACATTGCAATCAGGTATTGCATACATATGGATGTTCTTTCTTCCCTTTCTTTCTGTTCTTCTACAATTCTTCCTACCATTTTTTATCCCTTCAGTGATCTTTTGGTTAGCGCATTTGCATGCATTTTGCGACAGTTATCTCTATGGTATCTGTTTGAACTTGGTCTTTTATCACCTTGGTAAATTAAAGAACGACTGATCTCATGGAGATCCTATCACATTCAACATCTAATAAACTTGTTGCGAAGAAATTTTCGATATATTTGTTGACACTATCCAATGTCATCATCACAATCACTTCCACATCCTTCCATCAAGCCATCAGTGGTTCTTAACCCCTTGTCAAACAAGAGAGCTGAAATAAGTTTTCAGAAAGCAAAAGAATCAAAACCAATCAAAATTTAAAAGCTAAGAGCTACAAAGAAAAAGAAAATTGATATATAACTCTCTCTTGGGGTATTTCCAATAATATCTATTGGGGCTATGGACGCTTGACTGACAGTAGAGAAATGTTGCAATTAGAATCAAATGCATCTCTATCAGGGCTATGGTCGGGGCTATGGATGCTTGGTTGGTAGCAGAGAAATGTATGGCTATCCTTCCGCCATCCATTCAAAAATCACCTTTCGAAATAAATCATTCCTACACATTGGCTAGGGTGCCTTCACTTGTTTTCTATTAAATATTTCCTTCAAGAGGTAATTTAATTCCACGCTCACACACTGGATCTCTATGAGTATGCAGGATTAGTATGTTACCAAGTGTCTTTTTTTGGACCTTGTTCAGACTCTTACTCTAGTATGTATCTTGTCTCACGATTTATGCCTTTGGCTAATCACTTGTTTCATCACGAGGCTTCTCAGATACATTCATGTCTTTCACATCATTATTCTGCTTCGTTCAGGACATCCATGAGTATAATATTTCCTTTTTTGACATGTTTGCAGACACCTTTTTCCCCTTTCACAAAGACAATCTTCTCCTTCATTTCTATCATGTGATTTTAGGCCAACTTACGTTGGGGGAATCCTTGCTTCTTCCCAACAATTCATCGGTTTACATTCATCATCATGTTTAACCTATCCATAATGGCATTGGGTCTTGCTTCTATCCGTGAAGAGTTTTCCTTTGAATACTCCCACCTAATTGCTGGGGAAATTTTGCATCTTCACCTTCTTGCGCATGCATGTGGCCTTTTGCCCTTGTACATCCCATCTATCACTAGGGGCATCCATGCTTCTTTTTCTTCCTGTACATAGTTTCAGAAAACTTTAAAAATCATAAAAAAACATTCAAATATGTTAGAAAATCACAAAAACATTCAAATATGTTTCAAGAAACATAAAAAACAATATAAATTAGCTTACAAAATTTCACTCTTTAGTTCTCACCTATTCATGTGCGCGACTCATGGATCGTCTTGATCTACCTCCATCAAGAAAAGCTAGGCTGCTTACTTTTTCTATACTCTGGGGCACAATGAGTTGTTTGGTAATGTTTCGTAGTGCACCTTGATTTTCCATTAGACTGAAGTTTCCTCCATTATTCCCCTCACATGTATCTGTGCTTGGGGAAACTTCATTAACCCTTGTCATTAATTTGAATAGGTTAGAACTAAAGCTTGATAACAAAAGCATTGCATTATGTTTCTCTGTTAGGTTATCTTGTTTACTTTCTCGTATTGCATTGCATTTTGTATGTTGCATGGAGTTAGGCATCTTTTAATTTCTCGTATTGCATTGCATTTTGTATGTTGCATGGAGTTAATGTTTTTTTTAGCAATGGACATTTTTTTGTATATGGATTTTCATGTCATACTACACTTTTGTTCATTCTTTTTAATAAGGACCGATGATGAAGATCTCTAGCAATATGATGAAAATAAAGTTGTTTAAAAGGCATTGGATGGATGTTACCTCATTCCCCCTTTCTCATACTTCTTTTCTTCTATATCCCATTTCTTTTATTCTTCATCACACTATTATTTCTTCTGTTCTATTTCTGTCATCTTTTCGATCGTCAATCGAGTTCTTCTATCACCCCATCGAAAATCAAGGGGGCATCCTTCATTCTACTCATTTTTCTTCTATCCCTTCAAAATTTTCTACTTGTTTATACTTGTCTACTTTCTTTGAAGTGGCATCGGTTACTCCACCCCAAAGAGGGGAAAATGTAGACAACTAAAATATGCTTACACTTAGCATTTCATCCAATTCAACTGATTAACGATACTAGGTTAATTCCTCATTCTTCACTCCATTCTCAAATGCCCATTTATGACACGTTCTTGGTTGTATTATTCCTATAATCATCTAATTTGGTTAATATCTCTCTTAGTAGCTAAACATTCCTCCTTTTGACCATTAAGAATCTCCCTAGTTCTCTCTAGACCATTTCTATTGGCTTCCTAGGCTATCTATCAGTCACAATTGGTTATCCAGACCCCTCCTAACTCTCAACGAATTTTTAATCACTTGCTAATCAAGTTTAACTAGCCTAAACCCTAGTTAACTAGCCTAAACCAAGCTTAATTAATCCTAAAGAATGTTTATCCTAATCTAATCTAAAATATCTTTAGTCCCACATGTACCTAAATTCCAAATTCTCCCAAGTGGAAAACTATAAATAGAAGGGTCACCCCTCCCATTCAGACTTACAACTTTACTCTCAAACACTTTGTAAAGGCATTAGAAACCATTTGTGATAGCTTTAAGCTATAGAAAATTTGGATCTTGGCCATACTCCATTGTTAAGAGCTCCCCCATCTTGCATCCATCCACCTCCATTGAAGAAAACAACTAATCACATAATTTGATTGCTTAAAATCTAACTAGGTTCACATTTTATTAAGCTTTCATAGAGTATAGAGTAATATACATGTTAGTTTTTGATGTTTTTTTTCAAAGTTATAATACTTTTATGTTAGTTTCTCTTGTTTATCTCTAATTTGATGGTGCATGGTTGAGTTAGTAAAGCTTTGAGGTTCTTTAGCCTCACTCCATAGCTTTTGCAACTTTCCATTGCACACATTTGACAAGCAAGATTAGAGCTATGGATTGAGGCTAAAGAACCTGAAAGCTTTACTAACTCAACCGTGCACCATCAAATTAGAGCTAAATAAGAGAAACTAACATAAAAGTATTATAAATTTAACAAAAACATCAAAAACTAACATGTATACTACTCTCTACTCTATGAAAGATTAATAAAATGTGAACCTAGTTAGATTCTAAGCAATCAAATAATGTGATTAGTTGTTTTATTCAATGGAGGTGGATGGATGCAAGATGGGGGAGCTCTTAACAATGGAGTATGGCAAAAATCCAAATGTTCTATAGATTAAAGCTATCACAAATGGTTTCTAATGCCTTTCCAAAGTGTTTGAGAGTAAAGTTGTAAGTCTGAATGGGAGGGGTGACCCTTCTATTTATAGTTTTCCACTTGGGAGAATTTGGAATTTGGGTGCATGTGGGACTAAAGCTCTTTTATATTAGATTAGGATAAACTTGCTTTAGGCTTATTTAAGCTTGGTTTAGGCTAGTTAAATAGGGTTTAGGGTAGTTAAACTTGATTAGCAAGTGATTAGAGACTCGTTGAGAGCTAGGAGGGGTTTGGATAATCAATTGTGACTAATAGATAGACTAGGAAGCCAATAGAAGTGGTCTAGAGAGAACTAGGGAAATTATGAATGGTCAAAAGGAGGAATGTTTAGCTAATAAGAGTGATATTAACCAAATTAGATGATTATAGGAATAATACGACCAAGAAGGTGTTGTAAATGGGCATCAGAGAATGGAGCGAAGAATGGGGAATCAACCCAGTATCATTAATTAGTTGAATTGGATGAAATGCTAAGTGTAAGCATATTTTAGGTGTCTACATTTTCCCCTCTTTGGGGTGGCATAAGTGACACCACTTCAAAGAAAGTAGACAAGCATAAACAAGTAGAAAATTTTGAAGGGATAGAAGAAAAATATGTAGAATGAAGGATGCCCCCTTGATTGTCGATGGGGTGGGTGATAAAAGAACTCAATTAATGATCGAAAATATGACAGAAAGAGAATAGAAGAAAGAATAGTGTGATGAAGAAGAAAATAAACTAGATATAGAAGAAAAGGAGTATGAGTAAGGGGGGAATGAGCTAACATCCATCCAATGCCTTTTAAACAAATTTATTTTCATCATATTGCTAGAGATCTTCATCATCGGTCCTTATTAAAAAGAATGAACAAAAGTGTAGTATGACATGAAAATCCATATACGAACAAATTTCCATTGCTAACAAAACACTAACTCCATGCAACATACAAAATGCAATGCAATACGAGAAAGTAAAAGATGCCTAACTCCATACAACATACAAAATGCAATGAAATACGAGAAAGTAAACAAGCTAACCTAACAGAGAAACATAATGCAATGTTTTTGTTATCAAGCTTCAATTCCAACCTATTCAAATTAATGAAAAGGGTTAACGATGGTGCCCCAAGCACAGATACATGCGAGGGGAATAACGGAGGACACTTCGGTCCAATGGAAAATCAATGTGCACTACGAAACAGTACCCGATAACTCGTTATGCCCCAAAGTACAAAAAAAGTAAGTAGCCTAGCTTTTCTTGATGGAGGTAGATCAAGATGATCCACGAGTTGTGCACATGAACAGGTGAGAACCAAAGAGTGACATTTTGTAAGCTGATTTATATTGTTTTTGATGTTTTTTTTAAATTATTGGCAAATAGTTTTTTGAAAGGGACTATACCCTTGAGAACAAAAGAGGGCCTAAAAGCCAGAATGGGAATGAGAACCAGAACAAAAAGGATCAAAATTCAAATGTGACAATGAAGCCCAATGTAGCCAAAGAGAAGCTACCCCAAAAAAACATAACCAGTACAAACATTGCGGAAAAGCAGCAAAAAGACAACAAAAAAGCAACAATATTTACAAAGAAAAACTAGCAGAAGCACCTGCAATTACTTCTTGGCAGCTTTGTCAATGCTGGATTTGATATTCTGCCAAGATTTGAACATTGCCAAAGTCATCATGTGGGTAGAGTCAGTTATATCCAGCTGATCAATGGTCCTTTTGCTTTCCTTATCAGTGCCCCAAAGTGATGTTGGAACCCCGCTAAGATTGGAGACACTGCGGACATGTTGTTTAATGAACTCTTCAATTGCACTAAAAATGGCCATACTATAGTCATGGCGAGTTTTGGCCTTCCCTAAACGGGAGTCTATGGAGTTCAGTTTCTTGTAAATATCTTCCATCTGGTTATTATCCATAGCCACATCCTCCTCCTTCTTCCTCTTGCCTTTCTGTTTGCCAAGTTTTTAACCTCTTCCTTCAACAGCTTCATGTCAACTTCTAAGGCTTCCAGAATTTTTGTAGAGCTCTCCATATGTGCATCCTAAGAACTAGCACTGCTGATATGCAAGAGTTTGTGGGAAATTTCAAGCTCTTGAGGACCCTTCTCCACAGCAGGGGTATCAAGGTTCAGTCTTCTAGAGGACCTAGTAACAGGTCTGGCTGAAGTGGAAGCGAAGGGGGTGGGAGCAGCGGTGGGGAGAATGGAAGATGGAGCCCAGAAGGCTGGCAGAGGGGTAACAGTAGCAGTGGTGGGACAGGATGTGGAGAAATGGGGCTAGCGGCCGCTGAACCGGGCAGAGGGGGAATAGAGCCAGGGGAGGAAGGAAGACCAGGAGACCGGAGAAGACATAACTTATGTAGCATGAAAATAAGCCCCTGGTGCAAAGGAACCGCATGGGCATGCTTTTGAAACTCCAAAATGGAGCGCTCTAGAGAGTTAAGAAAATAATGGGGGAAACATACTATGTGATTCCTGTGAAAATGGTTGAGGAAGACAAGCTGCTTAGCAGGCACTGTTACGAACTTCCCTTCCAAAGAAATGAAGCGCACCATCATCCAGGTTACCTCATCATAAGGTGAAGGGATCGAGTTAACAAGCAGGCCCGTCATGACAAACATCAACTTCTCTGATCCCTCCATGAATCTCCTCTCCTCAGCTTCTCTGTCAACCCTTTTGTTAAAAAAACAGTACCCCTCTATGCCCAGGCCAGTCACCTCAGCAATTAACTCCTCGTTGACTGAAATATTCTGCCCCCCATAATCCAATGTTCGATCCTTCCAATCCTTCGTAAAACGCACCGAAATGCTTTTATCGTGGCCCTGAACCTTCTCCATAAAGTTGGTAATGCCTCCCTAGCTGAGTATACTCCAAAGCTCTACATTATCCTTCCAATCCGGATCCGCGCTGGGCTCAATCTAGCAAGGGGGCCCCCCATTGTCACTGTGCTTAACTGCTTGTAACAAATATTGAAATCCTTGAGAGCTCTAATGCAATTCCACCTTCCACTATTGCAATCCACGCAGTGAAAATACTGAGTAGAATATCCGTTGCATTTCCCACGAATAGCCGCGTGACTGCTGATCTAAACCAGTGGAAGCTTGCATGTGGGAACTACGGCCCTTTTGCTAGTCCACTCCCTATCATCATTGACATCATTATTGTCTTCGGGATCCATGGAGTCATGTAAAAAAATTGTATAGAGCATAATGTTGCTCGCATGCGTGCCTTTCATTTCTATATAACTCCACTTGAAATTACCCTTATACTTCATACTATCTTGATTGTTCGACAAGATTTGCAAAAGCTTATTTTTAAAGACAACACGCGTGGGAATTTTATTAACCCACTCCCAATAATCATATCCCAACTCAAGAATTTTCATGTGTATAGATATCCGCTTGAATGATGCTTTGAAGCTGTTTAGGAATGCTATTATTATCCCAAACAACATGGTTAACATTAATGCCATAATTAGCCAATGCATTTGCCAACTTATTACCCTCCCGATAAGTATGCATGATCCAAATTTTATTGAAGGTTTGGCAGATACTTATGGATTCTAAGATAAAATCTTTGATGTTCCAACTTGGAGGTGAGCACTTTTTAAGGTGGTTAATGATATTCAAGGATTCCCCTTCAAGAATGAGGTTTCGGATATTATGAGTCTGGGAAATTCTCAGGCCCCATAAAGCAGATCATGCTTTGGAAAAATGATTGGTTTGAATACCCATTTTCCCAGCATATGCAACAATCAGACTACGTTTATGATCCTGGATCACTCCCCCCCTGCCGCAATCCCAGGGTTACCCTTAGAAGCCCCATCAAAGTTCAACTTATACCAGTTAAAATTAGGAGGATGCCATTTAATCAAAGATTTGTCAATACTACTACCAGCATTGTTACGGCTATTGACAGCTCCAATCTGCCAATTGGATAAGATATATTTTTCATTTTCTGGATAGCTCTTGTTCTTAGGGGGTTTAAATCTAGCAATATTCTATTTGATATCATTAGAAATTTTATCAATACTGAGCTTGTAGTTTTGTTTCTTATTTCTAAAAACAATATCATTTCTATCTTTCCATATCCTCCAAATAATATGAGGGATAACCAGCTTCCAGATCCTTCCGACAACACAATGCTTATAGGGTGGGTTCCATTAAGTCCATAGCTGATTTAAATCCTTCGGCACCACCCAGAGAGATTAAAATTTGGAGAGGGAAAAACTCCATATTCTGGTAGCATATTCACGGTGAATAAACAGATGACTGATATCCTCAGAGTCTTTTTTACAAAGATGACATCTATTAGGCATATTGTTTTTGATGTTTCTTGAAACATATTTGAATGTTTTTGTGATTTTCTAACATATTTGAATGTTTTTTTAATGAATTTTAAAGTTTTCTAAAACTATGTACAGGAAGACTAAGAAGCGTGGATGCCCCTAGTGATAGATGGGATGTACAAGGGCGAAAGGCCACATGCATGTGCAAGAAGGTGAAGATGCAAAATTTCCCCAGCGATTAGGTGGGAGTATTCAAAGGTAAACTCTTCAGGGATAGAAGTGGGACCTAAGGCCATTATGGATAGGTTCAACATGATGATGAATGTAAACTAATGAATTGCTGGGAAGAAGCAAGGATGCCCCCAGCATAAGTTGGCCTAAAAGCACATGATATAAAGGAAGGAGAACATTTTCTTTGTGAAAGGGGAAAAAGGTGTTTGCAAACATGTCAGAAAAGGAAATATTATACTCATGGATGTCCTGAACGGAGTAAAAGAATGATGTGAAATACAAGAATGTAGCTGAGAAGCCTCGTGATGAAACAAGTGATTAGCCAAAGGTACAAATCGTGAGACAAGATACATACTAGAGTAAGAGTCTGAACAAGATCCAAAAAAAGACACTTGGTAACATACTAATCTTGCATACTCATAGAGATCTAGTGTGTCAATGTGGAATTAAATTACCTCTTGAAGGAAATATTTAATAGACAACAAGTGAAGACACCCTAGCCAATGTGTAGGAATGATTTATTTCGAAAGGCGATTTGTGAATGGATGGTGGAAGGATAGTTGTACATTGCTC
Organism: Taxus chinensis; assembly: GCA_019776745.2. Taxonomy (NCBI): domain Eukaryota; kingdom Viridiplantae; phylum Streptophyta; class Pinopsida; order Cupressales; family Taxaceae; genus Taxus; species Taxus chinensis. The sequence continues at coordinate 706,706,934 of CM034153.1, read as the reverse complement.
CGTTGCTAGCCAAGTGTCCATAGCCTCGACAAAGATGCATTTGATTCTAATCGCAACATTTCTCTATTGCCAGTCATGCATCCATAGCCCTGATAGATATTATTGGAAATACCCCAAGAGAGAGTTATATATCAATTTTCTTTTTCTTTGTAGCTTTTAGCTTTTAAATTTTGATTGATTGTGATTCTTTTGCTTTCTGAAAAATTATTTCCATCTCTTGTTTGACAAGGGGTTAAGAATTACTGATGGCTTGATGGAAGGATGTGGAAGTAATTGTGATGATGAAATTGGCTAGTGTCAACAAATATATCCAAAAGTTCTTTGCAATAAGTTTATTAGATGTTGAATGTGATAGGATCTCCATGAGATTAGTCGTTCTTTAATTTACCAAGGTGATAAAAGACCAGGTTCAAATGGATACCATAGAGATAACTATCACAAAATGCATGTAAATGGGCTAACCAAAAGATCACTGAAGGGATAAAATGGTAGGAAGACTTGCAGAATAAGAGAAAGAAAGGGAAGAAAGAACATCCATATGTACACAATACCTTATTGCAATGTTTGATCTTTGTACCTTTGATTTTTCTATGAAACATTTTCTCATTTTTTGTATTTTTGAATTGTTTTGATTTTTAGATTTTTGATAGTTTTTGGAAAGGTGGGACCAATAAAGTCACTATGTGTGGTAAGATCCAACAACGATGTTTGCAACTTCCTTAATAAGGGAGACTAAGCATGATTGTTTATCAAGAGTCATGTTATCTCCCATGTCGATGATCGTGGTGAGCTCATACTCAATAAATGATTGTGATTTATCTTGAAACATGGATTTCGTATGCAGGAGATGGAGTTCCCTATCTAGATGTTTATGCACTTTGTGCCATACTTGAAGGTTACGTTGATGTGTGTTCTTGAATCGTTTTTTATTTTTAACCTTAAGATCGTTTACTTTGTTGGGAGCTTTAGAGCTCTTGGAAGTTTTGACCTGAGCTTGATAATGAACCTGTTTGGGTTTTTTATAAGCTGACGCATGACTTGTCTGATCCCAAGAAGGAGAAGAAAGATAATAGTTATGATTAATGAAAGGAATGATAGAAATGGTAGTGGGATTTCCACAAACATTGATAGAAGAAAGATGTGATAGATGAAAAGGATACGGTCCAAGAATTGAAGAGGATGGGCTACCAGGAGGTGAGCCACTGATAGAAGATGATGAAGGGCTGCTAGGATATGGCCCTAATATGGAATAATTTGGGCTACGAGGACATGGTCCAAGAATAAAAATATGAGGGTGAGGGACTACTAGGGTGTGGCCCAAGTATCGATGAGTAGGGGCTACTCGGAGGTTTCCCATAGATAGAATAGGATTAATGGCTACTTAGGGCGTGGCCCAAGAATAGAAGGTAATGGGCTACTAGGAGGTGACCCACAAGTAGTAAATGGAGGGCTACTAGGATGTGGCCCCAAGATAGAAGAAGACGATGGGCTACCAGGAGGTGAGCCAAGGAAAAATTTTGATTGAGGAATGATGATAGATAAGGAATGATTGGGAAATGAGAAGATAGGCCATGGATCAATGCTAGACTCCAACATCTCATCATGTTTAGAGGAAGGTGAAGATGGAATAACAGAAGAAGAATCAAGTTCCATGAACTTAGGCTCTTCCTCTATGTTTTGATAAAAGGAATCAAACTCTTCCTCCCCATATGCAAGCGTATCAAGTTCACGAAAGAAACCTTGTTTGCAATCCTCTAAAGGGATATCTTCGTGTAGTCTAATTGGTCCCTTTATCCTGAGATAAATCAATCAGTAGAGGTTGTTGTTCTTCAACCATGGGCGGTTGACTAGAAGAAACAGATTCTCTAAGCGGGGAAGATTTATTGACAGAAGAAGATGACTCAAGAGAGGAAGTAGGCTTAGAGGCAGGTGTTTCGTGAATGGATGATTTGGATTTGGACCTAGGTCATTTTTCTAGAAGACGACATAATGTAGGTTGGAAAGTAGGATCATATAGCCATTCGTTAAGTTGCGATGTAGGAGTCGAATTGGATGAGTGACTAGCGGTAACCCGAGTTGTGGAACTCTTCAACAGAGGAAGAGGTCGTTGAGACGACTGATGAGGGAGGTCCTGCGAAGAAAGGGAGGACCGTGACTCAAGAACCAAATTAATATGTTTGATCGATGAAATGCAGAGTCACAAGAGTCTTCAAAGGAGGAAGACATCACTGAGGTGAGTTGGAATAAATGTCCTACAAAAGAAGGGAGGACCATGATTCAGGATTTGATCTAGGGGTATCCAAACAATAGTTGGGATCCGAGTCTTTAGAAGAAGAGTGGGAATCTGAATGGTAGTTTGGATCTAAATTAGAAGAAGAGTGGGGGGAACCCGAATAATAATTTAGATCAGAATCATCCAAACCATACCACCAATTATGAGCTGAAGGTGGGGAACAGGGTACCCAAATGGGAATTCTAGCTCGAATAACCAAACGAGGTTTAGTCGTAAAGGGTATATTTTGATGTGAATGCCAAATGTGTGCAATGGAAAGTGGGGCATCCTTCATTCTACTCATTTTTCTTCTATCCCTTCAAAATTTTCTACTTTTTTATGCTTGTCTACTTTCTTTGAAGTGGCGTTGCTTACGCCACCACCAAAGAGCGGAAAATGTAGACACCTAAAATATGCTTACACTTAGCATTTCATCCAATTCAACTGATTAACAATACTACGTTAATTCCCCATTCCTTTTCTCCATTCTCAGATGCCCATTTACGACACCTTCTTGGTTGTATTCTTCCTATAATCATCTAATTTGGTTAATATCTCTCTTAGTAGCTAAACATTCCTCCTTTTGACCATTAAGAATCTCCCCTAGTTCTCTCTAGACCACTTCTATTGGCTTCCTAGGCTATCTATCAGTCACAATTGGTTATCCAAACCCCTCCTAACTCTCAACGAGTCTTTAATCACTTGCTAATCAAGTTTAACTAGCCTAAACCCTAGTTAACTAGCCTAAACCAAGCTTAACTAATCCTAAAGCATGTTTATCCTAATCTAATCTAAAATATCTTTAGTCCCACATGTACCCCAAATTCCAAATTCTCCCAAGTGGAAAACTATAAATAGAAGGGTCACCCCTCCCATTCAGACTTACAACTTTACTCTCAAACACTTCGGAAAGGCATTAAAAACCATTTGTGATAGCTTTAAGCTATAGAACATTTGGATCTTGGCCATACTCCATTGTTAAGAGCTCCCCCATCTTACATCCATCCACCTCCATTGAAGAAAACAACTAATCACATAATTTGATTGCTTAGAATCTAACTAGGTTCACATTTTATTAAGCTTTCATAGAGTAGAGAGTAGTATACATGTTAGTTTTTGATGTTTTTATCAAAGTTATAATACTTTTATGTTAGTTTCTCTTGTTTAGCTCTAATATGATGGTGCATGGTTGAGTTAGTAGAGCTTTGTAGTTCTTTAGCCCTCACTCCATAGCTTTTCCAACTTTCCATTGCACATAATGATTTGTACTTGGTAGTGAGTGTTTTAGTTTGTTAGAATCTACGTGCATTGTTGGAATCGTTGATTATTGATTTTTTTACAATGTGGAAAGAATAGAAGTGTAATGGACTACATAGGAATTGTATGTGCATAATAATGAATAATATAGCATATAGTAGATAGAGATGTATAGATAATGTGTAATGTGGTGGATGTTGGCATGTTGTTTTCTAGGTGTTTTCATTGATGTAAAATCCCATTAATTAAAAAGAGATATGATGGATTATAGTCAGGGGAGGCTCAGTAGTAGCATGACATAGAGTTTCAGATGGTTTCATGATGGTGTGAGGTGATTCAGTGAGATTGGCTTAATCTAGAAAGCCTTGTCAGGTGACCTAGCTAGGATAGGTGATGGAGCATGGTGTCATCATGGAGAGCATATTTGGGGAGTTTTTTAGGCACTCACATGAGTTTCAGGGTGCAGGTACAGGTTGAAGACTAATATTTAGGTGCTCATATAGATCAGGTCTAGGTACTTGGAGGCATAAGGTTGAGATATAGATCTATGAGAGATCATGGTTAGATGTAGGTAAGTTTTTCATGATGTATTAAGGTTTTTAGGACCTTTTGGAGATGTTTTATGTTGAGTTATGGTGTTGTTTCAGTTGACCCTAACATAAACCATACGAAACACCAAGGACTAGTCATGAAAATGGGATGGGTTGAAAAGATGGAGACCTATTTGTGACATGATGATGATTGGAGATGTTAGTAGGATATGTAATGATGTTGTGGGGAAAATTTCAGGTTTCCATGTTGCAAGCTACATAAGTTTTAGTGAAACATGGTAATGAAGAAGGTCATTTTCTAGCTGCGAATTGCACTTGTTGATGTTCACCCTAAAAAAATTTATTTACATAGGACCTCTTGGATTTCAAGGATGTTTCTAAATTTAGTCTAGAAGGTTTTAAAATATGAATGAGGTAATTTCATTGTCACATTATTATGAATGAATGTTAAGAAGCTAAACAACTTTTTGTGTGCTTAAAACCCTAGCTTGAAATATGTAAGTGAGATTTTGTTCCTTAGTTCCTAGAATGGATTGCTAGTGTCATTATGATTATTGGATTATGTAGAGGAATCCTCCACGTTTCCAGAAAGGTATGGGTAGAATATGTGGTGATGAGTGGAATCCACTCAAACATGCATGTTTATGAAGAAGTTCAGTTTGGGACAAGGTTGTCCAAAAGAGTTGCAAAAAAAAATGGACATTTTTTAGCATGGGAATTTTAATTTATTTTTATGATGTTTTTAAGTCATGTGGATTTTTATAAATGGAATTTTCTCCCTATTTATGAAGACTAGACAAAGGGTAGTTTTAAGGTAGTTTCAAGCAGTTTTCATAGATGGTCTTGGTTGAATGCCTTCCACTTGGAGTTGGAAGGATTTATAATATGTTATGGAAATAGGATTCAGAGAGATTTCAAATGGTATATGCTTTGTCTCATGATGGTGAGATTTGATGGGTCAACCAGGCTATTTTGTGAAGAAGGATTGCTTGTTTTCAAGACATGACTGGTCAGGCTAAAAGATTGAAGTGAATAAGACATGAGATGGATTAATTGATGTTTTATATCAGTTGGAGAGTTAAAAGTGATGCATATTTATATATTGAATTAATTTTAAATCTCTTGAAAGTGGAAAAAAGGGTGAAAACTAGTTGATTTTGTAAAACTACTTTCTGGGAAACTTGATCTGGTGAAGAGGAAAGTAGGTGTGGTTTGCACATACATATATTTCATGATCTCTAACTTGCATAGATGTGATCTACAATTCCTAAGGATTCCATATAGTTTTTTCATGCCATAATTGAGTGGTAATTGTATGGTCTTGATGCCCAAAGGTGAATAGAGGGTGCTAGAGACAATTGTTTGGCAAAGGTTATAAGCCTTTTGAGTTGTGTTATGAATTGCATGATTGATGCAAGATAAATAATGACCATTTTCGATGTTTTAATGTCATATTACACATGTATGGTGGATTTGGGAGCTTGAATAATCATATTTTTGGCATTTGTGGTTTTAGTTCATCCATGTGATGGGGTTTGTAGCTTATTTTGTGCAAGTTTGATGGTTTTGGGCATGGCCAACCTATATAGGTCATATGTGAATGTTTTAATGATTTAATTGATATTTTTTCAAGTGGAATTGGTCAAACCAAAGGAGGGAAACTGACCTTGTGTGAGTTTTAATCAAGAGAATGGTATAAAAGTGAAGTTTAAGTTCAAATCTGAACTAGTTATTGAAGAGGGAGAAAGTGTCACCCATGTGTGTCATTGTAACAGGTAATTTCATTGAAAATGAAATAAATCTTGAAAATTAATACTTAAAAAATAATATTTGACATAGAAACGTGACAATGCTTGTGTATTTTATTAATATCAAAATTCAAGCATTACAATCAAAAGAGAGAGTTGTAATATTTATAGATATTGGACAACTTCTATCTCTTCCACAATATATGGAACAATATCAACTAAACTAAGAAAATATGCAGGAATAGCTTATTGCCCCTAACTTCCCCTACATGAATGCATCCGAGAATAATAAACTAAGAAAAGAACATCATCCTCAAAAATAGGAATGAGACAAGATAGGTGACAACCCATTATTAACTAAGCTAACTAAAGTAATTAAAATATTACTTTATTACAATATCACTTTAACTCACATGGTGAATTAAGTGTTAGTTTATTTCTAACATTCCCCCCTTAATTCATCATGCTCTGAAGTGAATAGGATAGAAATACTCTCAATGCCTCAAATTTAGGACGTGCAAGAGACTTTGTGAAGATATATGCACGTTGATGTTCTGTCGAACAATGTTGAAGTTGGATGTTGTTGTTTTGGACATGTTCGCAAATGAAATGTACTTGCACCTCAAAGTTTTTGGTGCATTCATGAAAAATGGATTCCGAACAAGTTTTATTACTCCTTCGTTGTCTACATGTAGGATTGTTGGATCTTTCTACAGTATTCCCAATCCTTCAAGTATACATGTTGGAGCCATATCGCTTCACAGACAGCTCCACCTACTGCACGATATTCTGATTCTATGGAGGATCTTGAAACACAAGTATGCTTCTTACTCCCCCATGATATCATTCCAGATCCCAAAAAGAATACAAATCCTGAAGTGGATTTCCTATCATCTATGTTTCCTACATGATCTGAATCTGAATATCCTGTCAAGAAGAAGTTATTGTTCTTCTTGTATTCTAGGCCATAGTCCATAGTTCCTCTGATGTACCTCAGTATCCACTTTTCTGATTTCTAGTGAGAAACCCTTGGTTCTTGCATGAACCATGAAAGATAGCTGACTGCATAGCTGATATCCGGCCTAGTGTAAATCAAGTAGATGAGACTCCCGATCAACTGCCGATAGAGAGTTGCATTTACTTGTGGTGATGGATCTATTTGAGATAGTTGAAGTCTTGTCTCCATAGGTGTGGAAATTGGTTTAGAATCCATCATATTGAACTTCTCGAGCGTTGTCTTGGCGTATTTCAATTGTGACACAAAGATATGATTTTCTCTTTGCAAAACTTCAAGTCCAAGACAATAATGTAGAAGCCCAAGATCAGTCATGTCGAATGATCATGTTAGATATTTCTTTGTTGACTCAATCATCCTCACTGATCCTCCAGTGATGACTAGATCATCGACATATACTACAACAATCACTATCTCCCCCCCTTGCTTTTTGAGATAGAGATTAGGATCATATGGACTCCTGTTGAATCCATGTTGAATGAGATGCTCATCGATTTTAATATACCATGCCTTGGGAGACTGCTTTAAACCATATAGTGATTTTATGAGTTTACATACCTTTTCCTCTTTACTTGGTATGACAAAACCTTCTGGTTGAGTCATGTAAACTTCTTCTTGTAAATCACCATTAAGAAAGGCACTTTTCACATCCATTTGGTGTATTTTCCAACCAAATTGTGCAGCTAGAGAAAATATTAACCTAAATGTTTTTATCTTAGCTGTGGGAGAAAAAGTCTCCTCATAATCAATGCCTTCTTTTTTAGCATATCCCTTAGCAACTAGTCTAGCCTTGTGTTTATCAATTTTTCCATCTATGCTTTGTACTTTGTTTTGAAGATCCATCTGCATCTAATCAGATTTTTCCCTGGTGGAAGAGTTGTAAGTCACCATGTATTATTTTTCATAAGTGACTTATATTCTACTTCTATAGCATCTTTCCAAGGTTTAGACTGTAGGGCTTCTGAAACTGTGGATGGCTCATTAGTTTCAACAACTTTACCCATTAAGGCCAAATTGACCTCATTTCGATGCCATACTATGAGTCCTCATTCTAGTGGTAGATGTGTCGGGGGCACTATCCAATTTTGCATCTCTCATCATACTTGTATACCATTTAGGCATACTTTTAGTGGTTCCTGTGGGAGGTTGAATTTCACCATCTTCCCCATCATCACTGTTGTTATCAAAGTGATTACATCCTCTGTTTTCACTGTAGGGATGATTTTTTCATCATGTGAGTGTATGGAAGGAGCATCTACTTCTTTCTTCTCAAAGAACTCAACATCTCGACTAGTGTATACCCTCCTTGTTCTTGGATCCATAAGTCTGTAGCCAAGTGCTTCATCATTGTATCCCAAGAAGATAAGTTTTTTTGATTTCATATCAAGCTTAGTTATTTGTTTCTTAGGAATGTGCATACTCGCTTTACATCCAAAAACTCTAAGGTGTGAAATAGATGGCTTATTCCCTAACCATGCTTCTTGTGGTGTTACTCCATCAAGAGCTGTAATGGGAACTCTGTTTAGTAGATAGACTATCATTTTAGTTGTTTTGGCCCAAAATGTTTTGTATAAACCTGCATCATCAATCATACATCATACCATATCCATGATAGTATGATTTTTCCTTTCAAAACACCATTTTGTTGTGGTGTGTGAGGAGGATCCATTTGACGACGAATGTCATATGTTTCCAAAAAATCATTGAACTCATTGTTGGTGTATTCACCCCCTCGATCTGAGCAGAGTGTTTTTATTTTCCTACCAGACTTTATTTCAAAAAAGGCTTTGAACTTCTTGAAAGTTTCAAAATCTTGGTCTTTTGTACGAAGACAGTATATCCACATTTTCCTTGAAAAATCATCAATAAAGAGCATGAAATATTGAAACCCATAGTGGCTAGGTCTCATTGGTCCACACAGATCAGTATGCACCAAGTCAAGTTTTACCTTAGCTCAAAATGTACTATGTTTGAATGGTGCTCTATGTTGTTTTCTTGCCAAACAATGTTGACATTTATCTATACCCTTTTTTAGAGGTGTTAAACCCCTAACCATGTCTTATCGACGAAGTGTGTCAAGATAGCCAAAACTCACATGTCCAAGTCTTCGATGCCATAGTTGAGTTGATGATGTATCCTTGGCTACAAGTGCTTGATCATTTTGTTGAACAAAATCCAACTGAAACATTCTGCCCACATTTGAAGCTTTTGCAACATTTTTTAGCTTCGTGACTTATCTCAAATTATGCACATATTTTTACCACCTTTACAATCAAAATCAATTTTGAGATTGTGATCTAATAATTGACTCACGGATAACATATTTTTGGTTAAACCAGGGACATACAGAACATCTGTAATTTTGCAATTATGTTTCCCAAGTGGAAGTGAAATGGAACCAATGCCTTCAATGTTGTATGATGTATCATCACCCAAAGAGACATGATTTTTTTTGGGTGTTTTACTCATTGTGAAGAACCAATCTTTCTTTCCTGGCATGTGTCGAGTTGCACCTGAGTCGACATACCAAATTTGATTTGTAGAATTGGATACTTCATTTGAATGTGCAAATACAGGAAGTCTTCATCATCAAATTGATCTTCCTATTCGGCTACATTTCCTTGTTGAGTTGGTTTCTTCTTCCACTTTTGATTATTTTGTCCCTATTTACTCTATTGTTGGCTTGATTTTGTTTGTTGGTTATTAATATTTTTTCCACTTGACGATCCTTGTTGGAATGTGTTGTACCAACAATTCTTTAACTCATGTCCTTTTCGACCACAAATAGGACACTTTTGTTGGGCCTTTTGGCCTTGTTGAGTGTTACCTTGCTTCAGAGGCTTTTTACTAGACTTAGCTTGTTTCTTGCCTTTTTTATTAGAAGCAAGTGTCTGCTCTTCAGTTTCACTAGTTAAGTGAATAGCTTCTTCTTGTTGTAGCATATTCACTAACTGTTCAAAAGTTTTGTTTGACCAGTTATGTTTAACGTGGTCACAAAAATCCTATAAGGAGGAAGATCTCTCAACACTATAGGAATGAGTGATGTGTCAGTTACTTCTTCTTCCAAAGCTTGAAGTGATGCACACAAAGTTGCTACTCTTCTCAAAAACATTTCAACTTTCTCAGTTGGTTGCATTTTCAAGTTCAATAGTTGACTCTGGAGATGAAATATTGTGTTCTTATTTTTGGACTCATATAATATTTTCAACTTGTCCCAAGATTCTTTTGTTATTTGTGGCCTCACAAATATGAGGTTGTACCTCATCTGAAACACTAAACAAGATTATTAACTTTGTTTTTTTATTTGCATGATCAAATGTAGCTTGTTGTGTAACATCTGTTGCAGATCTTGTTAATGTACCAGAAACAAACGGACCATAGATTTTCAAAATCAAGTTGTGCACAATTTTTTGTTTTCCATGCTGGGTAATTATCAGAACGTAAAAGTTGAGAATCTGGCAAAAAGAATTTTGGTGTCGTAATTGCGGCCATTGTGAAGACTGATAAACAAGTAGAAGAAAAAATTGAACACTTTTCCCCCCTTAAAGCATGCACACACCCCCCCCCCCAAAAAATAATATTTTATTTATTTTGGGCACACTTTTTTCAGTCATTTACAATATTTGGCACTATTGGCCCTGTTACAAATTTGGCTCTGTGGCTGATTTGTAAAAATAAAATGGCTCTCTTGGCCGATTTGAAAAAAATTAAAATTTTGGACTCTTTGGCCTCTTTTCAAGTACAAACAACCTCTAATTTTTGTAATTTTTACAATACAAATTATTAAAAACTAGACCAAGGCGTAGAGCTCGAAAAAACACACACTTTAAAAAAAATGACACCTCAATCTGAGGTACCAGTTGAAAGTTATGACAGGTACAAATTCCAATTTCAATATCTTTCTAGACCCCTTTCCAAATATGGAAAATTATTTTCTATCCTCCTATTTTTTTCACAAAATCCAAAAATGGAGAAATTTTTCAAAAAAACGGATTTTTTTTAAACGCAGCCCGATTAGGGCTTCCCTGCCTCACATGTGCCTTGGTTTCTCTGTGGCTTCAAGATATCTACCTCCCCTTCACCTTAAAATTTTTTTCTGCATGGTCGCAAAAGAATGGAGCTCAAATTCGCCAATGATGGCTTCAGTTGCAGGTTGAAGACGATTCAGACAGATCAGTATCTCGCTTGTTTTTTTCCTTTACAGGTGTGAATCAGTCAAGTAAATCTACATGTTTGGAAGGTGAATCCACAGATATATGCAAATCCCACAACTACATGCAGGTTGCGGTTCAGTGGTGGATGTTCAAACTTTGTTTTTTTATTTTATTAAAATGAAACCTACACACCAGACCTGAATAATGGTGCCTCCAAAATTGACATGTCCACTAAATTAAATCACACTAAAGGAGATCTCTAAATTAGAGAAAAAAAAAAAAATGAAACAATTGTATATAGTTTTGTTTAAATACTTCATATGCAATGAACAATATTAAAAAACAAATTGATATAATCACTTTGTTACCAATATTGGAGGTGCATCCAGGTATGCTGGCATATGATTGCAGTTCCAAAAAAAAATCACTTCCCGTGTAATTTTTTGCACTGTTGTTGCTAGTGTGTGGAGTAGGGGTAGGGGTTGTGAAGAGGCTGGGGGAAACTTTGGCTCCTCCTAGCTCAAGCTTCTTAGTCCTCCTCCCTCAAACTTCCTACACTCCCTAGCACTCACAGGTTCAGGATCTTCTGGCTCTGATACCAAATCTTGACAATGAATACTTGAAAAGAATATTTGACAATTAAGCTTTACACAGAAACAAGAAACAAGTGCTTGTGTATTTTATTAATATCAAAATTCAAGCATTACAATCAAAAGAGAGAGCTGCAATATTTATAAATATTGGACAACTTCCATCTCTTCCACAATATATGGAACAATATCAACTAAACTAAGAAAATATGCAGGAATAGCTTATTGCCCCTAACTTCCCCTACAGGAATGCATCTGAGAATAATAAACTAAGAAAAGAACATCATCCTCAAAAATAGGAATGAGACAAGATAGGTGACAACCCATTATTAACTAAGCTAACTAAAGTAATTAAAAATATTACTTTATTACAATATCACTTTAACTCACATGGTGATAAAGTGTTAGTTTTGTGGCAAACGTTTGAAACTTATTGTGGCCTCCACACTTGCACATTTTTACGCCAATTGCAAGGTGAGTGGCCAATTATTTCATGTTACACAAATGCATCTAATTGTAATTAACACACTAAAGTATAAAGTTCCACAAACTAAGGTGAAAATATTTTTCTAGGGTGGGTGTGCATCTCTTTTCTTTCCACATTCTTGTTTTCTCTTTCCTCACGATGGATTTTAGTGTTGTTCCTTTGCTCACGTTGTATGTGATGAGCCTTAGGTCTTCTTTGTGTGTCATTTCTCATGGATTTCTCTTCCAAATTGAATCTTCCGAAACGCCTATGAAGCATGGTAAATTTTAGACGGTATGTTTGAAAAACAAGATGACATGAGAGCCCATGAATTGGAGAACAAACTGTAAGGATTAACTCCTAGTAACTTTGATAACCTACAGGCCTTCTCCAAATTTGTCCACATGAGATTGATTCTAAACTAATGTTGAGTCATTAAAAAGGATGCCCAACTAATCTTATCCATTCTCTCTAATCTTGGACCTAAATACTTTGTCTTCGTTTCTACCTTTCACACCAGGAAAGAAGCTTTAGGGAATACTTGGAAGATGTCCTCATTTGACAATTTTTCGTCCCAACTCATTCAAGAACATAACAAGTTGATTCAAATGGGAGCAATCAAGTCCAAGTCATATTCCCTAATAGCAAGTAAAGGTAAAGAATATGAGAAGAAAAAAAAGAAAAAAGACCAACCTAAGAAAGAAGTTAAGACCACCCAAACCAAACCCAACACGAACACTTCTACTTTTAAGGCCAAACCAAAGAATGAAAAGTGTAAGTGTTCCTATTATAAGAAGTTGGGACATGAAGAACATTAATGCATGAGAAAACAAATTGATCACCTAAATCATTTACTTGATAAAAATTGTATTGGTGTTCCTAAGCCTATTATGCAAAATGCTCTGAAACCTGAGTCTTCTAAGAAAAAGGAATCAAAATCTGAGAAGAAGAAAGGAAAGGCCCTTATAGCAAGAGTTTCTCTATCATCGAAATGGGTCATATATTTCGGTGCCTCGCACCACATGGGTTCTTCACATGTTGAGTTTTATGACATTAAATTGTGTGTTATGTCCCAAATCACTTTGGGTGATGGCACATCCACGTTAGTTATTGGTAGTGGATCGGTAGAAGTGGATGGTGGAACCTTTAAAAATGTTCTAAGTGTTCCTAATCTCTCTACCAATCTACTATCAGTTTATCAAATCACTCATATTGGTGAGGGAATGCGAGTGGAATTTAATCCTAACTCAATGATCATTAGAGAGCTTCACAATGAAACTACAATGTCTCAGGGAAAGGTAAGTCACTAGTGTCGGTTATACACCTTTTCCCACTTTACTTCTGACTCTTCACCCACTACCTTGCTTACTCACGTAGATGATATTAGTGAGCTATGTCATGAGTGGTTTTTTCCATTTAAACTATTGCTACCTTGAACAATTGAGCCAACATGAGATGGTCAATGGGTTATCTTGGGTCAAATTTTCTAAGGGTTTTTGTGAGGTTTGTGCACTTGGGAAGCACCCCAAAGAAATTTTGGTAGGGGAAAATTTTGGAGAGCTTGTCATCCCTTAGATCTTGTTCAAAGTGAAATTTTTGGCCCATTTTCGTCTCCTTCATTCACTATGGATATTTATATATTTACCTTCATTGATGACTTTTCATGTTATACATGGGTTTACATTCTCAAACAAAATTATGAAGTTTTCAATCACTTTAACGACTTCAAGGCTCTCGCTGAGAAACAAGTTGAAAGTCTTATAGTGTTCCTTCAAACTAACAATGGAGGCGAGTATGTGAGGAATAGGTTCAATGATTTCTGGTACCTCCGAAGGGATTACTTTGCAGCGTACGATTACTTACAACCCTTCGTAAAATGGAGTTACAGAAAGAAAGAATAGAAATCTTAAGGACATGGCCACTTGCATGGTTCATTCTAAATCCCTTCCTCCACAGTATTAGGCCGAAGTCATGAATTGTGATTGTTACATTCAAAACCACATTTTGCATAAAGTAGTAAAAGGGATGACACCCTTTGCGGCTTGATATGGATGACAAACCTGATGTTGAGCACTTTTGTGTCTTCAGACCAACTATTTATGGATCGAATTCCCAAAAAATACATAAGGCTTTAGAACCAAAATTCAAACCTTGTTTCTTTGTTGGGTATCCCGAAGGCATGAAGGGATATAGACTTTTAAACTATACCACTCATCAAATTTATATCAAGAGAATTATGAAGTTTGATGAGCCATATGTTGCCTCCACTTCTCCACACGTTCAAGGTCCTTCTGCCCCTTTATGACTCTGATTCAAACTCTTCTGATGAAAATTGCGTTGATCCTCTTGCTCCTAATCTTCCTACTCCTCCCACTCCTTATACTTTGGATTCTACCAATTCTGACAGGAGTGATGATGAGAACTATGACCACTCTCACTCGAGTGAAGATTCGACATAGATTCTAAGCCTGAATATCTCTACCTAGTCCTTGACTAGGCTAGGTAGACCTTGTAGAGTGCTGGATTGATTGGATAGGGGATCCTTCATATGAGAGATAGACTTGTTTAGATTTCGTTGGGTCCCATGCTTTCATCGCCTCCACTTCATACCCTCAATCCTTTTAGGGAGGTTACTACTATTCCTACGTGGAATTCTCCCATGGAGGAGGAGTATTCCTCTCTGGTGAAGAATGATACTTGGGATCTCACCCATCTTCACTAAAGGAACAAAAATGGTTTGATGTAAGTGGAAATATCAAACAAAGTATGGTGTCGATAGAAACACCTAAAAGTTAAAAGGTACAACTCATACCTAAGGATTTATCCCATGTTGTTGGGGTTGACTATTCAGAGACCTTTTCTTTCATCGTTGTGAAGATGAATTCTATTCGAATGAACTGTCAGCCCTCAGTTACCGCTAGCAAATGAGAGTGCCTATCAAATGGACGTTAAGAATGCCTTCCTTCATGGGGACCTAGAGGAAGAAATCTATATGGAACAACCTGATAGGTTATGTCCAAGATTCCTCCCTTATTTGTAAACTTAAGAAGTCTATCTATGGCCTTAAACAAGCCCCTCAGGCTTGGTATGCCAATGTGGACTTATTTCTTCTCTACATTAGGGCTTCATTAGGTGTCACTCTGATCCAAATGTTTACATTCTGTAGCAAGATGAGTCTATGCTTTATCCTAAGTTTCATATGTCGATGAATTTTTTATTATGGGTTGACTCTTCCTCCATCATTTATTATGTGAATATTTCCTTAGCCAACAAGTTCTCCATGATCGAATTGGGTTTTCTTCACTACTATCACTTGGGATACAGTTTGACCCAATCTAAGGGAATCATGATTTCTCAACCTAAGTCACGCTCTTGATTTTATTATCCAGGTTTCACATGTCTGATTGTAAGCCATCTTCCATTCCCTTCCTTTCTCGAAGTCAAGTTAGTAGCTTGATTAATATCCACTCCCTTAGTCGATGGTGCCCTTTATCATCAATTGGGGGGGATTTTGATCTACGTAACTCATACTGAGGACTAGAATATTTCATTTGATGTATAGAATCGTGTCCAGATTTATGCAGGAGCCTCATGAGACTACATTGGAAAGAAACTAAGCAGAGCCTTCACTATGTTCGTGGAACCTCACACTGATGGAATTCATCACTTAGAAGAGAAAAAGAATTGATTTAGTTGAATGTGCAAAAATGCTATGATTGGGTTGGTGATCTCGATCATAAGAAATCTACCTCCGGATAAAGCTTTTCTCTTTGTTTGGGTCTTGTCATTTGGTTCAGAAAGAAACAGAATGCAATTGTTATATCTTCTATAGAGGTAAAATATAGGGGAGAAGTCAACGCTACCACATAATCTATTTGGATATATGGGATTCTGATAGAGTTCAATATTTAGTTTTGGAAGCCTACCATCATCTATTGTAACTACCTTAACATTATCTCCATCTTCATAAATCCAATTTAGCATCAACGGACAAAGAACATTGAGATACATATGCACTTCATTTGGAAGTTGATTCATGGAGACATTATTGATTTGCAGTATTGTCAGATGTCATATTAGATTACGTATATCTTTACCAAACCCTTCATTGAAGCCAAGTTTCTTCACTTGCACTCTCTTTTAGGGGTAAGGTATACTGTACCAACACATCTTCTTTAGGATTTCTAGTCATTTTCTTCTCTTCATCTTCTTCTAGAAATATTGTAGTTTGTACATGGGTACCTCATCAGGCCTTGTTTCTGAGACCCATATGACACATCTTTCTTAGTTTGTTTTAGGGAGTCTGTACGTACCCAAAATTGTAGGGTACTGCACTGCCGGAACAACGTTACACATGCCCCAATGATGATACAGGTCTCCTCACAAGGTGGTCGGGATCTGGAAAAGCTCTCTAAGTATGCGTTAACATCCCACATGCCCCATTTAGCCCCTGCGTGCTTTGATTTTTCCTTTTCCCCTCTTTTCTTTGCTTTTCGGTCGTTAGTGACGAAACCGACACCCAGGTAGGGTGGCGGTCCTATAACCGCTACCTTACTCAGGGTGGCGATCATTCACGCATTTTCCAAAATGCTCTTTTAACGTGAATTGTGTAAATTTTCAATGTTTACCAGCTTTTTTCACCGCCTTTGCTTGTATTTATGATTCTGGTTCCCCAGAATAGTGTTTTGGCATTGTTTATGGTTTAAGAGATCAATTTGGTTTTCACCTTTGGGTAAATGGGATTCTATAAATAGCTGGCTTGTGCTCAAGCAAATGGCCCCTCAAATTTTCCTCTGAATTTCTCATTTCAATATCTTAGACTTTCAATTTTGCTTAGGATTCATAGTTTCATTTGTTATATGCATGGTTAGTATTGTTTAGCTATTAGAAAGCCACATATTCTCCTTGTGCAAGTGTTGTTATTATTTCATCCAATCAATTGGAGTAGGATAGTTTGATTTTCAGTAGGAAGCCATTAAAGTTGCAGGTTCTGCTCGCCAAATAGGATAGTTTCAGGTTCTAGACATTTTATGTTGCATGACTCACAATAAATCCCGCTAGGAATTACATAATCCAAGCTATGTTCTCTTGTGTTATCCGTCTCCTACTCACATTGTATTCAGTCTACATCCTAAGCTGTCATTATCCCATATCTACTTCTGCTGATGCTAGCATTACATGCTTTTCTGGATCCACGTGAACACGAAAGAATGAGGGAATCACACTGAGGGGACAAGGCCACACACCATTGGATTCGCCACTGTTCTGCAAAATCCAGGTTCAAGCTTTCAAATGTCTAGTTAAAGCATATCAAGTAGAGTAGCCAATCATTTCATTTCAGTTAATTTTACTTTCGATATTGCCAGGGAAGCTATGGGGATTGATAGTTTCTGAGAAACTATGATTCACTCCTCACTTCTGAGGTAGGATCGAGAGTCTTTCAAATAGATTAGATCAGTTATCTAGTTACTTAGAATAGATTCATAATTACACAGACAAGTAGCTATACTCGGTTGCTTTGTTTGTTTTAATTTCATTATTAGTTTAGTTGTAAATTTCTAGATATATTAGATAATTTCTCTTTCAGTAGTTTATTAAAATATGAGATTTAGGAATATACATAGATACATCTTGTGTAATCGATTTATTCTGTCATTAGTTAGCTTTATATCATTTCCTTTTACATGACAATCACAGGACCTAGAGATCCCATAGAATACGTATTCGAGCCTATCATGCCTCAACCCAATCTTGTCGCAGCAACAACCGATATAGACCAGAATCTTAGAATCCAAGTCTTCCGAAAAACAACAAACTTACAACATATCAACTCACAGTTAAGAGGGTTAAACATAAAAGATGACCAAGCACACATATTTTGGTCAAACCAGCCAAACTATAGGCTACCCTAGATAAACATTCATATGAATGTAAAAGGGCTTGAAAGAGAGAAAACATTCGGTTGTGATCCTTTAGTCCCACAACTAGATGCAGGAGATATTCTCACTGATATAGATACTAGCTTAAGAATTCAGGTTGTAAGAACACCTATAATATGCTCTGAAAAGATTACACAACTATTAATTCTAAACATAGAGGCCGAAAAGGCATACAACTATTAGATACTAGGGATTAGGGACTGATTCTACACATGACCATAGCAGGTCCACAACAACCACGAATCTATGGTTGCGATTCAAAAATCCCACAACCCAACGAGTCCACAGGTCAATCCAACATTGATGCTAGTTTATGCACATTAGTATTCAAATCCACTCCACTTCCACCTATTATCATCACACAGTTATCCCTATTGGATATAGTAGCTAACGAAGCTAAGGATTTCTGGACTAGGCCAGAGAATCACCCGTAGAGTCCACCATACCCATCATCCATCCCATGACCCTATCTTGAGATATGCATGAAACAGTCCCAGGTCATTTTCCCCGTATCCCACAACCTATAGATCGAATTACGCCACAACTCGATATTGATTGGAGCCTTCGAGTAGTCATCCTCACCAACTGATCTATCACACCAGTTCAGGTTAGGAGGGCCTTCTTTGCCTTAGATTCACATATTCCATTAGTGCGTGTCAAAGATATAAGATTTCCTAACTAGTTTACCCATACCCCACGTATAATCCATCCCCACTGGTTGTCTCGGCATGACCTCAAGAGGTCGGGTGCGAGGAAGAGTTACTTGTAGAATCCCATGCTCGCTTGTCACTTTTTCATTGTACAAAATTGGTGAACCCGATGTGAACCATAGTGGTTCCCCTTTTCTTTATTACCTCTTTCTTCCACCTTCACTCTTTCCCATTATTCTGCGGGTATTCATATACCCCCCAAATATGTCGGGATTCGATGCATATGGCAAACCTCTCCTAGGTCTTGAGGCATACTACGCTCAGCTGAATGGACAGTCATCGCCCTTGCTCTCAGTATGGGGTGACAAATATTCAAATAACCAATTATCAACACAAGCTCGACCTCTAAGGACTAGATATAGTTCGTCTTTCCAAATAGAGGAGTTGGATCAATTCACACAAACGCAACAAATAGAGCCTTCAGGCTCAAACAATATGACATTCACAGGAGAATCTGGTTCATCTCCTTAGGTGCTGCTTAGACCACAAATTAGTAGACAATTAGATTCGTACCTGGTTTTAGATGATGAACATTCAGTGCGTTATGCCAGGAATGAACAATGCTCTAGGAGTATGTACCCACTTATAAGAAGTTTACAAACATGACCTGGGGTCTCTTTTCAAGAAAACACCTCCATGCCACTACCTATAGGAAATGCCCTTGGTGAAACTTGGCATGGCAATGATCAATTCATAGCGGGGTATCACATGCCTATACAACCTCAGAATATACAATAAATGCCTATGACTTCACCAAATGAAGTCATTTCGACTTTAGTAGAAAGAGTTAGAGGGTTAGAGCTTGCTCAAGCGAGTCAAACATCTCAATTCATGTAGGCAGGAAATTCTAATCCTCCACATCATCCTAGCCAAGTAGACCTCCTCATAGGAATAGGCACGTTGGGCATGCCTCCTCAGTATACACAACAAACACCAACTAGAACCTCCACCTCCAACACCGATCGAGTGGAGAATATGATACCTCCCAGCCTTTTACAACACAATCCACTCTTGGGGAATGCTCCTTCATACTTAAACATGTACTCCAAGTCGCCAAAAGGAGATATGTTCTCCTCTCCTGGCATGCTTGCTCAACCACAAGGGCTTCCTTATGCCCCTACAAATGCATACGATACGCCGTATCAGCAACCCATTCCACCTCCTCCGCCTCAACAGGCACCATCAATGGTTGAAAACTATGCGATAGGGACTTAATCAGAGTATCTGAAAGAGCCCTTAGACTTCACCATACCAAGCGTCATGCTTCCGAGACCTCTTCCTGATTTGCCCAAATACAAAGGGGAGGGAGACCCGAATACACACATTAAGGCCTATGCCACAGCCATTCAAGAACTGCTTCCTTGGGATGGGGTTGTTGCCAAAATATTCCCCAAAACCTTGGAGGGCATTGCCCTCGATTGGTATTACAAAATACTTGAAGCTTCCATCCATTCATTTAAACAACTCGTTTCAGAGTTCATCAAGGCGTTCGACATGAACAAACTATTGAGAATAGGAATCAGGGAATTCTTGCACATTAAACAAGAGCACAATGAATCTGTCACTCATTTCATCTAGAGATGGCGTACAGTCCTTTATTCTTCAACCAGTGCTCCAAACATGGACCAAATGGAACTATGTGATTTATTCCTTGATTCTCGCAGCAAAGAGGTGAAGGAAGAAGTCCAGAAGTTCCCACTAAGGACTTATGATGAAGTACTTGAGAGCGCTCTCCGAATAGATCAAGCGGCAATAGATAGCGGTCGCAAGACGTATGGAGAAAATGGGAGGTTAATCACCCCCAACCAGAATACTACGACTTACCCTACTGCCACAAATATCAATCAAGGACCTAAAATCCTTAACAAAAATTGTGGTGCAACAATCGATGGGGTAACTGACCAAGCTAAAAAGTTCAATGTTCTAAATACTCCACTGCTGGTTAACAATCAACGAAACAACAACTTTACCCCAACAATCAATTCGGTGGATTTTAATATCCACAACAACAACAACAATGGCGGATCCAAACATAGGGTCCAAGCCAAAAATCAACTAGATATCAAAACTAGAACCAAAACAGAAAACAACAAATATAAAACCTTAATCCTAATAGACAATGGTTTGATCAGAGTTTCGGACCACAATATACGCCAAACCAGCAACCTAGAAATTACAATCCTAACTCGTATTGTGGTTTTCACAAGATTCGAGGCCACGATACTAGAACATGTTGTGACTACAATAAATTCGTGCAACGTTTGCCAGAGGAGAAAAGAAAAATTTTCATAGATATGTTCTTGGCAGATCCTACGTTACCAGCACCAAATACTTTTACAGGGGTAGTTTCCCCTCAAAATGCTCCCCTCAAGATCTTCAATGATCCGCTCCCAAGTCACAATAACAACAAAATTAAATCCGAATGGGACGAACGAAGGGTGTAATGGTAGGAATAATGATTATAAAGCCTCGAATTCACTAAATCCACCTGTTGCACCACAATTAGGAAGTCAACGATGACCCAAGATAGTCGGTTTAGTAGAATTAGATACCGAACTACCCGTGGACACCGTAATAAGGACACAAGAGTATTCCTCTCATCCAAGTCCAAGTTACTCGCTAGAGAAAGATAACATCCAACAAATATTAGTGAAATCCATAGGTGCCTATGATCTAATTAATGACCTAACAAAAACCTTCTCTCACATCTACTTTTTGGATTTTCTAAGGAAATATCTTTCCCACAGGGCTACTCTTTTATAGGCACTAGGTTTAGGTCATTTAATTAACATCACTCCACCTCCCGAAACACAGGTAAACCATATAGACTTTGATATCTACCCTCCGGGGCAGCTAGATAGGGATACCGAGTTTATATTCGAAATAAAAAAAATGCCAACAGACGTTGAGATGGCATGCAGAGGTGATCTGGCCTTACTTTTGCAAGTGTGGGTTTATAACAATTACGTTAAACACGCAATGGTTGACGATGGGGCAGCAATTAATATAGTCCCCTTCTCTTTCCTTCAAAAGCTAAGGTATGGAGAAACAAACTGTTCCACGACTCGGAATATGATAAGAGGCTATGATAGCATTAAGGCCACTTCGATTGGAACTATAATACTACTAGTTACCTTAGGACCCAAAACAATCCTGACTGAGTTTTATATTATAAATCAGGAAACCAATTATAATATAATCCTTGGCCGACCATGGATACACCGTATGAAGGAAATCCCTTCTACGTTATTTCAAGAAGTAAGGTTCTTACACTTGGGAAAGGTATTCATAGCCAAAGGTGATCCAAAACCATTCGATATACACCTAGCTGACTTAAAGAAAATACTGGGCATCCACTCTGAGTTTGAACTCCCAACAAACCAACTTAATAAACCAACCGACGTGAAACTAGAAGAAAAATTGATACCTACAACAGATCTTGAAACTATGAGCCTAATCAAGACTATCCCAACCCTCAAGGATGAGACTAACATTGTAGAAACAATATCATTAGGAACTACTATGAAGATTTTCGACTTACTAGAACATGATCTACCAATTTTCCTACCATTTGATTCTGTAGGTATGGGATATGCCCTAGGTGTTGGTGCTCTTCCAGCAGAGGATCTCTGCATGGTAGAAGTAACCAAAGAAGAAGAATTTGACGTAGTGAATGTCCCAACGTCCATCTTCTCAACTAAATATTGGACTCTCCATTTCGATGGAGCAAGATGTCGTTATGGGGCTGGGGCAGGTGTGATCTTTACTTCTCCTGAGGGAAAGATCCTACCGTTTTCCTTTAAACTAAATTTTGAATGTACAAACAATGGCACTGAAGTATGAATCCCTCCTCCTTGGCCTCATCATAGCTAAAAGGCTCGGTGTTAACAACATCAGGGTGTTAGGAGACTCTCAATTAGTATTAAACCAAGTCTCTGAGCTGTATGAGACCAAATTTGAACATTTACAGCTCTACAAAATAGCGGTATTAACTTTGAGCAAAGAATTCAACTTCATATCCATTGAAGCAATCCCACGAGAACAAAATCTTCTTGCAGATTCGATAGCAACCTCAGCGTCACATGCTTCACCCCAAACAGTGAGTTAGAAGATACCCATTTCATGGTATCCCTTCATACTGAACCATTAGTGAAAATCAATGTCAAACCTTCCTTTTACGAACATAGCTCAAGAACAACTGTACCTATCCTAGACCACATTGATAGTGATAGAGCCACTCTGGATTACTTAAATGCCTATGCAGTGTTACATCTCACCCATCACTGAGGTAGATTCATCCTTAATCCCACATTCATCTTCCTACTTCGGAGAATCCCATGATAGAGCTTCCCCCACAAAAAGAACTTGCAGTATATACACAGTCGAGAATGGAAACGATATGGAATTACCTCCAGCCCCGCCTAAGTTTGAATAAGGTAATGCTTCTTTAATCGAAGAAACAATTGATATTAACATTGGAACGAAGGAAGACCCAAATATCTTGAAATTAGGATCTTCGTTAACTCCAGAAGAAATAGAAACACACACTCGAATCCTCAAAGAACATCAGAAGGCTTTTGCATTTAATTATAAAGAAATGACAGGGGTTACACCACACATCGCGGTACATAACCTCGTCACCAAATCAGATGCAAAGCCAGTTAAACAAAAATAGAGACCAATGAAACCCAAGGTGGCTCTCATGGTGAAGGAAGAAGTAATGAAACTCCTCCAAGTATGATTCATCAAGCCAGTCGATTATTCTCAATGGATATCTAATATCATTCCTGTTCTCAAAGAGAAATGGAAAGATACGCATTTGCATATACTTCTGAGAAATTAACAAAGCGTGCCCCAAGGATGACATTCCCATTACCATCCATTGATGTCATCGTTGACGCAACAACTGGCTTTGAGCTTTTGTCTCTCATGGATGGATTCTCATGATACAATCAAATCAGAATATCCAAACAAGACCAAGCCAAAACCACGTTTATAACTCATTGGGGAACCTATTGCTACGATGTTATGCCATTCAGTCTCAAGAACGCTAGCACCACATATTCAGTGGGCAATGACATACATATTTCACGATCTTATTCACAAAATCGTGGAATCCTTACGTAGATGACTTGTTGGCCAAAGCCAAGAAGCATTGTGATCATCCGGAAGTGCTCTGTATCATTCTTTCACGTTTAATAGAATACGGAGTCACATTAAACCCAGAAAAATATGTATTTGGTGTGACAAGAGGGAAGCTCCTAGGTTACATTATATCATCACGAGGGATCGATGTAGACCTAGCTAAAATCCACATTGTTCTTGAAATGATCCCACCATTGGATGAATCTGGCAATCAGGTCTACGTTTCTTGGGAAACTCAGTGCAATCCAAAGATTCATAGCCAGACTTAAGCTTTGCCATTCACCCCAATCAATAATCTACTCAAGAAAGAATACATTATTGATTGGAACAAAGACTATAAGGATTGCTTTCCAAGTAGTTAAGCATTTCTTGTTGTCACCACCCACACTAATGCCACCTAAACCAGACCACCCTTTAATCTTATATTCACGAGCTACCAATGTCTCGCTAGCCTGTATGCTGGCTCAAGAAGACGATGACAAGAGAGAACACGTGATTTATTTTATTAGCCAACATGTTACTCGATTATGAAACACACTATATGCAAGTAGAACGAGAGTGCCTTTCCATAGTCTTCGCAACCAACACGCTTAAGACATTACATGCTAAATCAAGAAACAAGGGTCATTGTAAAAACAAACCATTTATGAACCTTCCTTTCCACGAAGCAAGATGTCCTTGTCTAAGGCAGGTTTGATGCTTTATTCTCCTTAATGGGAAAATCCTACCATTCGCCTTTAATTAAATTTTGAAAAGTACAAACAATGGTGCGGAGTATGAATCCCTCCTCCTTGGCCTTATCATAGCTAAACGGATTGGTTAGTTAAGAACCCATCAGGGTGTTAGGAGATCTCTCAATTTGTAGAAACAAAGTCTCTGAGGTGAATGCATACTAGACGCCGAACACTTAGATCTCTACATCTCTGAACCTTGGTAGACTTAATTATTAATTATTCATGAACCATATATCCATTGAAGCAATCCTACCACAACAAAGAAGGCGGTCTACGCAGATTCGATAGTAACCTCAACATACATGCTTCATATAACAAGTGAGTTCTATCGTATACCCGTTTCGATGGAATCTCTTTATACTAAGGTTAGTGAAGACAAGAAGAATCCAAGAAACATAGCTGAGAACTGAATCCACATCTGGAATATGATAGTGATAGGGCCACTTTGACTACTCATGCCTATGCAGCAATTAATCTCACCCATCATGTGATAGACGGCTAATCCTACATTCATGGCCCTACTTCTAGAATCCCTTGAAGGATCTTCAGCCCATAAAAAATAATTCACATATGCGGTAGAGAATAGAGATGATCTGGAATTACCTCCAACCCTTGAGTTTGAAGAAGGCAACACTTCTTTAATTGAAGAAATAATTGATATTAACATTGGAACGGAGGAAGAACCAAAGATCTTGAAATTAGGATCCTCATTAACTCCAGATGAAATAGAAATACACACTCGAATCTTCAAAGAACTTCATAAGGCTTTTGCATTTAATTATAAAGAAATGACAGGGGTTGCACCTCACATCGCGGTACACAACCTCATCACCAAATCAGATGCAAAGCCGAGTTAAATAAAAATTGAGACCAATGAAACCCAAGGTGGTTCTCATGGTGAAGGAATAAGTAATGAAACTCCTCCAAGTAGGATTCATTAAGCCAGTTGATTACTCTCAGTGGGTATCTAATATCATTCCCATTCTTAAAAAGAATGGGAAGATATGCATCTGCATAGAGTTCCGAGACATTAACAAGGCATGCCCTAAGGATGACTTCCTGTTACCACCCATTGACGTCATCATTGACGCAACAGATGGATTCAAGCTTGTTGTCTCTCATGGATGGATTCTCAAGAATACAATCAAATCAGAATATCCGAACAAGACCAAGCCAAAACCACGTTTATAACTCCTTGGGGAACCTATTTCTATGATGTTATGCCATTCGGTCTCAAGAACATTGGCGGTATGTACCAGTGGGCAATGACATACATATTTCATGATCTTATTCCAAAATTGTGGAATCCTATGTAGATGACTTGTTGGCCAAGGCCAAGAAGCGTTGTGATCACCTGGAAGTACTCTACATCATTCTTTCACGTCTAATATAATACAAAGTCACACTAAACCCAGAAAAATGTGTTTTTGGTGTGACAGGAGGGAAGTTCCTCGGTTACATTATATCGTCACGAGGGATTGATGTAGACCCAACCAAAATCCGGGCTATTCTTGAAATGATCCTACCGTCGGATGAATCTGGAATCAGGTCATTTCTTGGGAAACTCAGTGCAATCCAAAGATTCATCCCAGATTCAAGCTTTTCCATTCATCCAATCAACAATCTACTTAAGAAAGATTATAGTATCGATTGGACTAACAACTGCAATGACAATTTTGAAGCAGTTAAGAATTTCCTTTTGTCACCACCCATGCTAATGCCACCAAAACCAGACCTCCCTTTGATCTTATATTCATGAGCTACCAATGTCTCGCTAGCCTATATGCTGGCTCAAGAAGATGATGACAAGAGAGAATGCGTCATCTATTTTATAATCCGAACATTACTCGATTATGAAACATGTTATATGCAAGAAGAGTGAGAGTGCCTTGCCATAGTCTTCGCAACCAAACGCTTAAGACATTACATGCTAAATCAAGAAACGAGGGTCATTGTAAAAACAAACCATTTACGAACCTTCCTCATGCAAGGGTCCTTGTCTAAGAAGGCTGGATGTTTTATAACCTTAATGGGTGAATTTGAATTAACTTTTGTAAATCAAAATTCCGTTAAGGGAAAAATCATAGCAGATTGGTTAGCTGACAACCCATTAGATGGAGGCGATCTAGTCGATTTGGACTTTCCTCGATGAATGCATATATTATGTCAAAACTAGACCTCCCATCTCATGAATGTCCTTGGTATACTGATATTGTTAATTATATCATGGACCATACATATCCAGAAGGTGCTACGCCATAACAAAGAAGGCTGGTTACGCATTATCGTAGCTAAATACGTTATTATAGAACAAGTGCTCTATCGTAAGGCTTTCGATGGAATGCTTCTAAGGTGTGTTGACACAGAAGAATCCAAGAAGATCCTCCACGAATCTCACAGTGGAATATGTGGAGGCCACTTCGGTGGTCATGCCACCACTAACAAAATACATCAGATGGGGTATTTCTAGCCCACTCTAGAACACGACACGTAGTAGAGTTTGTACACAGGTGTCATAAATGCCAAGAATTATCCCACGAGATTCACATGCCGGCACAAGCTCTACAACCAATCGCTACTCCATGGCCCTTTTCTACGTGGGGGCTAGATTTGATAGGGAAATTCTCTCCCTCATCTATAGATGGCCATAACTTCATAATCACGGCCATCGAGTATTTTACCAAATGGGTAGAGGCTATGCCTCTCACCACTGTACCAGGTTCCGTGATCACCAAGTTCATTTTGAACCACATCATTTGTAGGTACGGTATCCCACAAATCATTATCACAGATAATGGGACTTCTTTTAAGAATGACGAGGTTCATGAATTATGCAATAAATTTAAAATAAGCCATCATATAGCCTCCCTATATTACCCTCAAGCTAATGGACAGGCTGAAGCAACAAACAAAACATTGAAAGCCATTCTCCTTAAAACGGTGAAAGAAAACAAAAATGATTGGCATTTAAAGTTATATCCAGCCTTGTGGGCCCACCAGACCTCAATAAGAACACCAATAGGAGTAACTCCTTTCTCGTTGGTATTTGGAGCGGAAGCAGTTCTCCCACTTGAGGTTGAAATACCTAATCTCTGCATCTCATTACAAGGGATTCTGGATGAAGACAGCTTATAGAGAAGCACATGTCTCTCTCAACTAGAAAGCCTAGATGAGGTCTAGGTTAGATGTTGAACAGCGGCACAGAGTCTATGCTGACTGGATGTGCTAGTAGTATAACAAGAAGGTCTATGAATGAGACATATATGAAGGTGATCTAGTTCTAAGACTAGATAGTCGGATCGATAAAAAGACCGGCGAAGGGAGGAAATTCTGGCCCAAATGGTTGGGCCCATACCGAGTCATGAAGGACTATGGAAATGGTGCATATCTCTTATGCACACTGGAAGGTGAGGAATTTGGTGAAACTGTCAATTCCCTACACCTTAAACGATTCTATGCATAAGCGACCAACACTATCTGTATAATTATATCTACATTGCATCTTCATGTAGTTAGGTTCATTTTGTCCACTTGTTTCGTACAAGTTTGTGATCAAGGAACTTATTCTCAAAGAAATTCATTACAAACTTCTGATGGTATTGACATTGGCTTTCAAATCATACTTCTTCACTTTCATAGTCACATCACCAGTTTCTGAATCATTTCATCAATATAAAGCTAGATATGACAAAGTCTTAACGGTAACCATACCAAGGTCTACATGCTTGTTCTCACTTTTGGTTTCTTCCTAGGATAGGTGTCTTTTCTATGGTATGTTTTAGTAAGCTTCATCGTGTCACATCTATCCCGTATGCATATCTCTTTGGAAGTAAGAACATACTGACATTTTGCTCAAATAAACAAGTCAAATATAGATCAAACAGAAAATTTTATTTTTACACATTTCCTTGCCCTACCAACCTTCGGTGATGAGCTTGCATCTCTTACTAGTGACGTAGGGTTGCGAAATGATACGAATGCCCTTACTTGCCTATGCCTTGTCCATGGTGATAAGCCCACACTTATAACTAGTAGCATGGGGCAAGGTGTAGGGGGTCCTCTTGATAATAAATGTTAAAGATCGTCAGGCAAAAAGTTCAAATGAACCTTTGAAATATTGAGTAAAAAACAAATGAATTAGATGCCCACAATTCCAAGAGAGTTCAAAGCCCCGAAAACCAAATTTTGTCTACCATGTGGCCATCGATGGATCTAGGTCTAGATAAACCGAAAAGTAAGTAGCTTTCTAAACTATGGAGTCACTTGGGGTAGAGTAGGCTTGTAGTGTCCTAATTTGATTCCAAAAAATATTTTTCTATCTCTCATCACTATCATTCAACAAATTTCATAACTTGTGCCCTTTCTAGCTCTTGGTGATGAGCCCTTGCATATTACTGGTTGCGTGGATTTTAGGAGTGGGGCAAGTTCATCTGCTCATCATACCAGTTTATCATCACATTTTGTCAAAAACAAATATGAAGTACCAAAAAATTGCTTACAGAAACTTAATTTCAAGATCACATTGTGTCTACATTATCATATATTAACATCAAAAAATACAAAAAGAAAGAAATCATTTGTATCATTTGTCCTCCACTGCATACATTATGAAAAGCATATGAAAACAAAATTATAGTTTACACATGAAAGCAAATCACAAGAGCATAGATATTAAGAGTATGATCCAAAAATTATATATATATATATATATATAGATAATCAACATTTTCTGTAAAATGCCATCATGCGCTGAGCATGGTCAAAATGCTTAAAGATCCCGGGAAAATACAAAATATATCATATAAACAGTCCCATGAGAGCCAAGTGGCCTCTCAACCCCTATAAGATCCCTATGATGGTGCACGCCCATGTCCTAAGACTTCACGCTATGCCGGTCCTCTGAGTGCACAGAGGGCTCATGGACCTAAGAAGCAGCTGAGGCCTCGCCATGAGAGTGAATCCTCATCAAGCACTCTTGCTGTCTTGTATCCCTACCAACTTGGTATGGAGGGTAGGTCACCATCTTGGCCACATAATAGATAGGGGAAAAAATGTCGGTATGCCTACCAGGCTACTAAAGGCTCCCCTGCATCCATAAATAGCTCTGCGTGGGTATTCTCCATGGGAATCATCAGGGTATCAGTGTATACCCGGTGAATCAGGTCTCACCACTCATTAACTGTCTCTGCAAGAAAAGGAGGAAAAACCCAAATTAGAGATACTCAAAGAGATAGAAATAAAAGTAAAAAAAATGAGAGATAGCAACTAAGGAAATCCTAACTAGAACAAAGCATTAAAAGAGAAGGATGATAACTCACTCAGATCTTCGGGCCTCCAAGATGGATCTCTAGGATCAGGCACATGCCATAGATGCCACCACTTATTGTTGTACTCCTCCTATTCCTACCGGCCACATAACATCCTACTACGGACTCATCCTCTCCACCCAAGCCCTAAGAAAGTGGCTCATCTAAAACTAGCAGTCACCCTCTCTGCACTCTACTCCACCCTCTCCGCCTGTAAGATATCCTAAATGTCATGCCACTTAGGATCATTTTCCTCCTCTCCACCTCAAATCAATTACCTCAGCCTCGGTATCCTCATTCGTCTCTCCCCATATGAACTCCTCAGAATTAGAGTCCTATATCAATGGGGTCATCGCTGTTGTGGGTGGGACCGGCAGCAATTTGAAGTAAGGGTGCCTGAGGAACACTAGCTCTCCCTTGAGCTCATACTAACCCACCTAGTTGTAATGGGAACACCAGGAGTAACAACTGTCCAACCTCGGGCCTCTAGAACCTCCCCTAGCCTCTCGAACTGATCTGTAAACCTGGTACCACTGGGGGAAGCATACCCATGTAAGTTAGGCCAAAATGCTGAGGCACTCGACCAAAAGGATGTATCTCCACCCTCCCCATCCCGTCAACAAGTTGTCCTATGGTGGAGAAAGAAATCAGAGTAAGAGCCTCCCTCACCCCATAAGCATGCCATGGTCCTGATAGGGGTGTGGCCTCCCATGACATCAATGGTCAGGGAGGCGACTAGTTGGTGAGGTGCTTTGAGCACCAACATTTTTATCCATTTGGCCGTCCTCACAGCTTCGGGATCTACCACCTCTACACCTCTCCCATAGGGGATGAAACACTCATAGACCCAACTCATAACAAGGGTCGGATGGCTCAATGACTGCCCCTGTAAACAAACCACCTGATACAAATCATGATAGGTGGTCCCAATGAATGTTCAGCTCCCCAGGTGTAAATCTGGTCATGCCCCTTAATTTGTGCAATGATGGGGGGACCAATAGTATAATAAAGTGTCTCCTCCCTTGTCCCTGATCAATCTCGAGGCAAGGATCCCCATAATGGCCTGACGAATCAAGGGGGATAGGCAGGCTAGGAATAGATCAGACCCTCACCCCCTTCTTCGAACAAGTGGAGATAACTGCATCTCCCATATATGAGGCCCACTGTGCTGATCTGAGCCCGTGACCTTGCTGTCTCAAGAGTGAGCCGTCTCCCGATAATCAGGACCCCTAAGATACGGTAAACATCCTCCAAAGTAATGGTCCACTCACCCCGGACCCCTGGTAATCGGAAAGTGTTCTGATCTGCATCCCAATATGAAAATAAGTCACAAAGTATGTGACTAGATGGTGCAACATGTGGGACCCGATGATATGCAGTATACCAGCCCTCTGAAGAGTGTCCTGCTCATCCTGAGAAAGGGCATCCAATACTGCCGGAAGCCAATCACACTCCCTCTCCCGACTCCATCGGATATACTCCTCCTTCGCCTGCATACACCCAAAAACACACAAAACAGAGTAAGTTAGTATCCAAGTGACATTAGAAAAATCATGAAAGTAGGAAAGGATGCTAAAAATGCAAAAAAAAATTCAAATAAGTATTATTTATACATTCTGTGCAGGACCGCCGCCCTGAGCAGGGAGGCGGTTCCATAATCGCCACCTTAAAGGTGGTAACCGGTCAGGGCGGCGGTGTCCCCGCCCTGCTCAAAAAACCCACGTGGGGTCATGTGCCCTAAAAGTGGCTAAAAACAGCAAAATAAAGACCATTTTGACTCAAACAAAGCCTACCCAGTAGGCGCCCCCCCTAGTTGACCCTATTAAAAAAAACATTTTCGAAAATAATCCCCCCATGACAAAGATTTCACCATTTTAACATTTTGGGGACAAAAATGGTAAATCAAGAAAAACTAACCTGTGATCTCGCGGGTCGGGTGTTCCACTCATGGAGGCATGATCACGATCTCGTCCCGAAATGTTTTGACTATACTCTCGTGAGAAACCGTCACCGTGGGTCCCAGAGCTCAAAATCAACCAAATCAACACGCACAAATGAATAGGAAAATGGGCCCACTTTTACATATATAGCAACCTGACTTATTTTGAATGCCCCTTTTCGCAGGTTTGGAGCGCCGACCGAGGTAAGTTCTTATCCCCGCACAAATGGTACGTCCTCATTTCATATTATTTCAGTATTTATTTTCCGATCTATTTCATCTATTTGCACTTGAGTCCTCTTTTCATTTTGCAGGTGGCGGAAATTTTGGATGGCGTCATTTCTGACACACGAACGTATCAGATATAACTTATAACTTCCCATTTCGGGGACCACCATACTCGGACCCACCGTTTTACACCTCTTCATGGCCAAAATGCTTCTTTGAAGGTGGCAATATGTACGTTTCCCAAAATTGTAGGGTACTGCACCACTGGAACAATGTTACACATGCCCCAATGATGATACAAGTCTCCTCGCAAGGTGTTCGGGATCTAGAAAAGCTCTCCAAGTATGCGTTAACATCCCACATGCCCCGCTTAGCCCCTGCGTGCTTTGCTTTTTCCTCCCCCCCTCTTTTCTTTGCTTTTCGGTCTTCAGTGACGAAACCACCGCTCGACTGCCACCCAGGCAGGGCGGCGGTCCTTCACACATTTTCCAGAATGCTCTTTTTAACTGCGACTCGTGTAAATTTTCAACGTTTACCAGCTTTTTCCACCACCTTTGCTTGTATTTATGATTCTAGTTCCCTGGAATAGTTTTTTGGCATTGTTTATGGTTTAAGAGATTAATTTGGTTTTAACCTTTGGGTAAATGGGATTCTATAAATAGACTAGCTTGTGCTCAAGCAAATGGCCCCTCAAATTTGCCTATGAATTTCTCATTTCAATAGCTTAGCCTTTCAATTTTGCTTTGGATTCATAGTTTTATTTGTTACAGGCATGGTTAGTATTGTTTAGCTATTAGAAAGCCACATATTCTCCTTATGCAAGTGCTGTTATTATTTCATCCAATCAATTGGAGTAGGATAGTTTGATTTTCAGTAGGAAGCCATTAAAGTTGCAGGTTCTTCTTGTCGAGCAGGATAGTTTCAGGTTCTGGATGTTTTATGTGGCATGACTCACAATAAATCCCACTTGGAATTGCATAAACCAAGCTCTATTCTCTTGCGATATCCCTCTCCTACTCGCATTGTATTCAGTTTGCATTCTAAGCTAGTCATTGTCTGATATCTACTTCTGATGATGCTAGCATTACATGCTTTTCTGGATCCACATGAGCACGGAAGAACGAGGAAATCACACTAAGGGGACAAGGCCACACACCATCGTATTCGCCACTGTTTTGCAAAATCAAGGTTCACGCTTTCAAAGTTCTAGTTAAAAGCATATCAAGTAGAGTAGTCAATAATTTCATTTCAGTTAATTTTACTTTCTGATATTGCCAGAGAAGCTATGGGGATTGATAGTTTCTGAGAAACTATGATTCACTCCTCACTTTTGAGGTAGGATCGGGAGTCTTTCAAATAGATTAGATCAGTTATCTGGTTACTTAGAATAGATTCACAACTGCACAGACAAGTAGCTATACTTGGCTGCTTTCATTTGTTTTAATTTCGTTACTAGTTTAGTTGTCAATTTCTAGATATATTGGATAATTGCTCTTCTCAAATTCCGTTCAATAGTTTATCAAAATATTAGATTTAGGAATATACATAGATATATCTTGCATAGTCGATTTATTCTATCATTAATTCGCTTTATATCAATTCCTTTTGCATGACAATCACGGGACCTAGGGAGCCTAGAGAGTATGTATTCGAGCCTATCATGCCTCAACCCAATTTTGTCACAGCAATAACCGATATAGACCAGAATCTTAGAATCCAAGTCTTCCAAACAACAACAGACTTACAACAAATCAGCTCACAGTTAAGAGGGTTAAACATAGAAGACGACCAAGCACACATATTTTGGTCAAACCGGCCAAACTACAGGTTACCCTAGATAAACATTCATGCATGACTGCTAGAAGGGCTTGAAAGAGAGATAAACATTCAGTTGTGATCCTTTGGTCCCACAGCTCAGACGCATGAGATATTCCTCACTGATATAGACACTAACTTAAGAATTCAGGTTGCAAAGAACGCCTATAAGATACTCTGAAAAGATTGCACAACTGTTAATTCTGAACATAGAGGCCGAAAAGGCATACGCCTATTAGATACTAGGGATCAGAGACTGATTCCGCATATGACCATAGCAGGTCCACGAACAACCACGAATATACGGTTGTGATTCACAAATCCCACAACCCAACGTGTCCACAAGTCAATTCGACGTTGACGCTGGTTTACGCACATTAGTATTCAGATCCACTCCCACTTCCGCCTATCATCATCACATAGTTATCCCTGTTGGATATAGTAGCTAACGAAGCTAAGGATTTCTGGACTAGCCCGGAGAATCACCCATAGAATCCACCATATCCATCATCCATCCTATGACTCTATCTGGAGATATACACGAAACAGATCCTAGATCATTTTCTTCGTATCCCACAACCTATAGATCGAATCACGCCAGAGCTCGATATTGATTGGAGCCTTCGAGCAGTCATCCTTGCCAATCGATCTATCACGCCAGTTAAGGTTAGGAGGGCCTTCTTTTCCCTAGATTCATAGATTCCATTAGTGCGCGTTGAAGATATAAGATTGCCTAACTAGTTTACCCATACCCCCACGTATAGTCCATCCCCACCGGCTGTCTCGGCACGACCTCGGGAGGTCGGGTGCGAGGAAGAGTTACTTGTAGATTCCCATGCTCTCTTGTCACTTTTCCATCATATAGAGTCCTCTTTTTCTGATTTGTCATGCCTCTTTCTAATCTTTCATGAAGGGGGTGTTGGCGTGAGGGTATTATTTTACCTTTAATTTGGTTATTAGATTAATTACACCTCACACATTGTGACTCATCTCACTTAGGTGCATCATAGGTATTTTAGGGAGTTATATGACACATGATAGATTCTATCATAAAATATTCCATATAGGAGTTCCATGTTATTCTAGTATTGTAACTCCTCTCTCCATTTTTGGAGTATGACAAGTCCAGGCATGGGAGTTACACATCACTCCTCATATGTACTTTCATTTTTTAATCTATGAGTATGAGTAGACCATTTTTTTCTTATACATAAGTTCTTTGAGATTATTTTTCATGCTAATTACTTGGACTATTTATGTGTTTTCATTTAGAGTGAAACTCTGTTAATGTGCACACCTTTAGGGAGATCTTTGTGCCCTCTTTCATATTTTACTTGAAGGGTTTTCCTAGGATTAAATTTTGTTTAGTTTGTGTAACATATTTCCTATATTATTTATATTAAATTAAAAAAAAAAAAATTCTACTCACTTTGCACTTATTTTCATAACAAATTTATGAAGGTCCTAGTTGGGTATTTGTTAATTCCCAATATTTGATTTCATATTTTGGTTATAAGTTTCCATATGTTGTTTGGGATAGATATATGATAAATATGCTACAAGTGATTCCTTGTGCTATTGTGAAAATATTTTGTAAGGTAGACATGTATGGAAACACTAGAATATAGATTGACAAGGTCAATGGACACAATTTTGAGTTATGGAATCTCAAAATGGAAGATATATATATATATATATATATATATATATATATATAAAGGGATTACTATATCACAATTAACATGAGATGACTAAAAGGAAGAGGAATGTAATAAGGTTAATAAACATTTAGAAGCTCTATGTAAATCTATCTATTAGATTCAATTTCATTAAATGCATTTGACGAAAAATGGAAAAGTGATATTGGGATAAGTTGGGAGTTGATTTACCCTAAATTATAATGAAATTGTGTTTTAATGAGTATTGAAATCTTGATATTGTAAATGTTCAATCAAAACAATAAATAAATGCTCCAAATTCACATTTAAAAGTACATGTAAAGTGAAAGAAATAAGTGGCATTTAACTAGGGAACTTGCTAAATATAGTAAAATATAAGATGATGGATGTTATTAGCTTTTCTATTGCTTCATATGATGTTCTAGATATGGAACTATTTCAAACTAGTTGTGATAGGGTTGAGTATGTTTCATCTGGAAATGTAATCCTAGATCCTCACTAGAAACTAACATCACATGTAAAAGAGTATAAAATAATGCATTTAAGATCATTTTTATGTGCACAATTCATGGTCAAAGAGTATAAACTAAATCAGTGTTACCAAGAACCTAATTACAAAATTTAGGTGTCTACACAAAGATTGTGAGTTAGTAAGTAGATATCTTCATATAGATACTTGTTGTAGTGCATCTCCATTGTGAGATTGTGACTACACATTTTTTGGCCGTGTATTTTCCTTTATGATGAAAAATTAATTAATTTCCATTTTCTTGTTCCACTTACTTGTTATGTTTCATTTAATATATATTTTTCTATGTGATTCATAGGGTTCCATAATATAACATGTCCCTACATTTGGAGCCTGACTGTGACTACATGAGCATGGCATGAGATCCTTAAAAACTACTAGAAAATGACACGATAATATGATAGAATATTGGTAATAGGCCATGAAAGGCCATGAAGGAAGCTAGATAAATTTCAAGGGAAACCATTAATTGAGGGGGTTATACCTTGATAAGACCATATTCTTATTTTTCTCCAATATTTCCCACTTGTTCTTAAAACCTATAAATGAAAATGATATTTGAGATTAAGTGAATTAATGTATAGAGTTAATAAGAATTCTTTTAATGAAGGGATATGATTATATTAATATCATAATGTAGTACAATTCAATCTAATGTAGCATATTCTATTTATCATATGGATTACATTGCTACACTTCTACACAAATTTTAATTTGTGTTATATTTTGGTTTGTAATTGCACACAAAATGGTATTTTTTTTTTCATTTGTTAGATACAATTATGTAAGGAATTAACATCATTTTTTGTGATGCATATAGAGGATAAAAATTATGCCACTACATATTTTTTATATTGTCATTTTTTTCACTAAAATTGCATCAAATTTTTTGCTTTGACTTTGGTTTTCACTTACATCACTATAACAAATTAAAAATATATGTGTGAAATTAAAGTGTGGCCTATAACTGTTTAGCTTACACTTTGAAAGATTTTTACCTTTTAACCTCTAGATAAGAAATGATTTAACATTTAACTTAGTATCACTTGTTATATCTAATAACTTGACATGTAAAAGCTAAAATAATGGTAATGCTTTCACTTTTGGTGTGGAACATAGCTTGTAAAAGGTGTAACTTTTAGCCTAAGACTTTATTTGAGACTATTTTTTTCAAACATAGATATTCAAAATTTTAATGTAGTCATAATCCATGTTATCCACCTCATGCCATATTTTTTATTAATGGTAAAAGTGGGTTGAGGGCACTCTGCCCCATAACAATTTGTGAACCAATGGAGAAAACTATCTAACAATGAGGAACGTATAGAGCTACATCTTCCAGCGGAAATGAGGAACTACAAAAACACAACCAAATAAATAGTGAAACAGAAATAGAAAGAAAGGAAACCAACTTATCCCTGAGAAACCTTCCCATGGGATTGTAAATACATCAAAAGGGGATCATTCAAAAAAATTCCCTTCTTATTTTTACCCACCTTAATCCATTCAAAACCGGTATTCAAATTTATATTTTCATTATAGTGTACTGGAATGATGATTTCAATCTTTTCCATATTCCCAAGGGTTTGAAACTCCTTTGACACAGGAGGAACAAAGAAAGAGTCCTTAACATCAGAGTGAAGAAGGAAAAACCTTTTCTACTGGAGTAGGGGAAGGAATGACCTCTTCGTTCTTTGAACCTAAAACATCCTTGTTTTCTGAATCTTCCTCTGAAACACTATCCAGCTGACTATCGACAACCAAGTGATAAATTTTTGAATTCTTCCACCAAGATGATCTACTTTTGGACTATTTTCCCCCTTTACACAAACCAATTCTATTTGTCTAAGGGAAAACAATTCCTACACTTGAAGGGGAAACCTTCATAATCTAGATTTTGAGTCCAAACTTAGTCCTCCACAATGAGATCAATAGAATTCAAAAAATCAACATAAGTATTCATATCTACCAATATACAAGTATATGTGATAAAGTCACAAGAGGACATATTTGGGTCAATAGACAAACATTTACCCAAGGAATCCCCTATTGAAATTAAGCATTCCTCATTCCAAAATTGGAGAGGTAAATATGGAGGTTGGATCCAAACTAGTTTAACAAGGAACGTATCCGTCATAGGAGTAAACAAGGGGAACCATAGTTTCATAAGTAGAAATTCAAACTGAAAGTCCCAAAAATTTCCTATCTTTATCGCAGGTTTTATTAAACACAATAATGAAAAAACCTCTAGATGAGGGATAAATGTCCAGTTCACCTTCCATAAGAGGCCTCCAATGAGTCAAGATCCACTCATGAAGAGCAGGGAGGCATGGGAATAGATTTTTATATCTGTAGATGATCCCATGTTTCTTGTAATATGCCTCTGATATGAGAACCTCAGCGCCAAAGGTGACTAAAGGAGAGACCTTTGCATATTCCATAGGCTTGGAAGGGCCACCCAAGTGCTTAGTCACTTCCAAAAAACTCCTACCACCAAAAATTCTATTACATGTTCCATAAGATTTGAGCCCAACTACTCCACAAGTCACAGACACCACTGAAACCCTTGTCGCTACCACTGAAACCACCGCCACTAAAAGGGATTGACCAGGGAAAAAAAGGGCATAAGTAACCATGCCACTACCAAATGTGTTAGCCATTTTTATGCACCAAAGGCATCATTGGGAGAAAGCAAAAGGATTGCACCATTGGAAATAGGGTCGCATTTAGCAGAAAACACAGGGACACCCATTGATACATCTAATGCAGTTAAGGTCACTGTTGACTCAAGATGGAGATAATTGTAAAAGTCCTCTAAGAAATTGGAGGTGGAATATCCCTAATGAATATCCTTGGAACCACTTTCATGACAAAGGTGAATTTCTCAGGATTTTTAAATATACATGTCGCATGAAAAAATACTTCAAAGCACACGACAACAAAGTCTCTATCGCATGATGATAAATTTCCTATCGCACGATAAGAAATTTCATGTCGCACTTCTAAGCCTTAGTTGTGCGTATGCACC
This sequence comes from Taxus chinensis, assembly GCA_019776745.2. NCBI lineage: Eukaryota > Viridiplantae > Streptophyta > Pinopsida > Cupressales > Taxaceae > Taxus > Taxus chinensis. Next base: position 706,667,829 of record CM034153.1, on the reverse strand, counting down.
CTAGTCACGTGTTTACACTTCTTTCTTATCATGCGTCTGTAAATTCGTCACGCATCTGCACTCCTTGATACTTGTCGTGTGACTACACTTCTTGTTACATGTATAGCTCTGCACTCCTTGTCACTTGTTTGGATAGTACTTGATTATACTTCAGATGATACCTTATTAGTAAGTTACTAGTTTGCTACATGGTGAACTACCTATGATTATATAGGAGTAGTTTTCAATAGTAGGCAAAGTTGGCCCCTAAAACAATTTATACTAGAAAATTTAGGTGAAAGGTACACTGTTGTACTCGAAAAAAATCACATTTTTATATTTTTCCAAATATGGAATATTTGTCAAATTATGAATATTCGCTACTAAATGTTTCCCTGACTCAGACACAAGGGAGCTATGAATATACCCACCTACGACCAAATAGGATCCCACAAACCCTGGCTAACCATTATTTCTTGCAAAGAGACCACCGCCGCGAACCCCACCGTCACCTTGAACATTAGGTTTAGGGTTGTGTAATGTTTCAAGAGAACTCCCCATATAGTTTTTCATTTACCTAGTGTCATATTGCTAGAGGTTGAAATTCATATTTTATATTTTCTATCACTATTTATTAGGCTTTACAAGTATTATTTTTTGTGTCAAGGGAAGAAAATCATAGTTGTATGTCACCAAATGATCTATGATATGTGTAAATACATTTGTAACATTTTTATCCATGATACTTTATTTGAAAGATTGTTAAAAATAACAATTTAGGGAATTTTTTAAAATAGTAAGTTTCAGGTTGAATACAAGAACACTTTATAAATCCAAACCAAATTCTATTTAAATTATCCAACTTATCCAAATTGATCACCTAAATTTGAATTGAATAAAGTTTTTTTTTTTTAATTTTTTAAATATGATAATTGGATAAAAGTTCTAACTTGCCCAAATTTGCATAGTTTTTTTTTATAGAAATTACAAATTTATATTTTCTTTGTAAATTGGTCATGACTTTACTTTAGATTTAGTAAACAATAATGTGTTGACATTTTTCTGCAATTTGTATCGACCTTAAATCTTTTTAATGCCCCATAAAGATAAAAATACAAGGTAATACAAAGTCAATCATGTACATGGTGCAAATTTCTACTTACTCTTTTTCTTTTTGGAGAGAAGATGAGATTTTAATATCTTGTATACTTAAACCAAGTCAAAGGGGTTAAATTTAGTTTTTAAGTGTGTGTATAGTTAATTAAGCCTTGTAGGGTGAGGTTTTTATGTTATCACTTTAAGTGATGTGCCTAAGGGTGCACTTAATGTTTAAGTGATCTCATTATTAGCTAAAAATTAGACTTCGTTATAAAGTAAGTGAGCTTATAATAGACATGGAGTTTTTATTTAAAATGAACAATGATTTGATCCTATTAAACATTTAATTCATGTCAACTTCAAATTAAACCATTAGAACCTAGTAAGAATATATGAACTTAATATTAGTCTAAGGTCCATACAAATGTGAACATCCCATTAGAACATGTAAGATTCGGAAAACTATAATGAAGGATCTATTATGAAGCCTTGTGAACATGGAAATACATGTAATCATTAACCCAAAATTAGTAAAAGGAGATTTTTACATATGTTTAATGTTCTTATGATGTGTGTGTGTGTGTATTTCCTCTACCATTGATGCAATAGATGACTATTTGTTCTTCTAAAATAATTTTGTAAGCCCATTTTAGCTTGAGAAATAATGAGCATTATAGTAAGCCAAGTGGTCAAGTAATATTTCATTGGAAGTGAGCATTATAGAATGAGAACTTAAGATAATTCCTAATTCTGATTTTTCATTTCATGCATAATGTCCATCATAATGTCAGTTCAATAGGAAGGGAAGCTATTTTTTAATCAGTAAATACAAGGGTTATAGGGTCACTACCCTTTTTTATTAAACACCCATAGAGAAATATATACAATATGCTTAATAGGAGATAAATTGGAACTAATCCTTTTTTAAATGAAAAACAAAACATTCTATTTTCATTGTCTACATAACAAATTCCTTTCAATAATTATGTTAAAAATTATAGGCAAAATTATAGGCTAGGTAGCCACTATTAGTCCTATAGCCCTTTTTTGTATCTCCATAGCCCATAGCTTGGTTACCTAGGTAAACCCCTCACTAGATTACCAATCATGGAGAGGGAAGTCTCAAACATCCTAATCATCAATTCCTTCTCCTCAAACTACAACCGCCCCAGTGCTTTCATTCCTCCTCTCGTTGTATCAACAACCTTGTCATTTCAGATAATTTTTCTTCCATAATTTCATGAGCCTTATCTATCCCCATTTGCGGTTCCTTCAAATCATTTACCTCTTGTAAATTTTTCTAGTTGTCATTCCAATCCCTTCTATAAGATCCCTAAGATATCTACATATATGTATACATTAGGTAAATAAGAAATTTGGGAAGCATTAGGAACAATAGAAGGAATATGACAAACAAGTGAAGGATTCGTAAATCATTGAGAAACAATATGAGGATCAATCATGTATATGAGGTGTGGAGGTAAGAGAAACATGTACATTAGGAGAAGCAAAAGGATGGGTTTTGATGGAAGATATATAAGAAATGACCACATGGTAAGTAAATTATGTCTCAATAGGTACTTGATCAGTATTACCATTATAATAGTCATGGTTCATTTTATATATTTGATCTTAAATTAATAAAAATCCCATTGGTATGATTTTGACCTCAAGTTTCGGATTGGATATCTAGTATGATAATATATTGGCTATTTCATTAGGATTCTTTAAGAGATGTTATCTAAGATCAAGTAAGTATTAGATTCTAGTTTGATCTTCTATGAAAACTTATTTCCCTTTAGTAATTTGAGCGTCGATAGACACATGATGACTTTTCAAAGCGTTGTCATCCATATGGGATGTCTCAAGAGGTATTTTTATAATTTTAGGTTTAACTTGGGCCTCATTGAAGAAAACCATTCATTTTTTCTCACAACCCATAGGATTAATCAAGGAAATTTCTACATGATCAACCTAAGAGGAATTTAATCTAGCAATGCCTAAAAAAACTATAAGAAATTCGGGTTTACACATAATGAAACCCTTACGTCGAGTGCATGCTTAGTTGGGTTTACCATAAAGAAAAACCTAAGTTTTGGTATTCGATAGAATTTTGGGTTCATCTAAAGGGAACCCCTAAGGGATGAGTGTATAAGTTGAGCTAGGTTTACCAAAAGGGAAGCCTTAAGGGTTGGATTTTCAAACTAACTCACTCACTAAAACATAGATGTGGAAAGTTAGTTTACAATAATAAAAAACACATTAAACTAACCACATCTAATAATAGTAGGGCTTAATTAAAATATAAATCAGTAGGTGAACCTACTAATTTCATAATATTAAATTCCTAGACCATATGAAAATAAGAAATGATCAAGGTTTAGAGGAAATTATGTTTTGTAGAATAATATCAATTTCCCATGAAATACGAGATAGTTGTTAGTAGAAGACATCGAGATGAACCAAGTCCAAAAAATACTAGAGATTGTGTGGAAAACTTGACTAATTCCATACAAAGTACAAAAATAACATGTACTAGATCTATATAAAGTATAAAAATAGTTTCCATTGACAAATGCAGAACTCATTTAACAAATGTGAGCACCTAGTGGTGGTAGTTAGAAACCCCACTTAATTGGCATGATTTCATTACGGGTCACTAGGAAACTATTATTATTGCTCCAAACCCTAATCAAACCTCAACACCTTACAAGGTCCATTAAAATAGAGGGTGTTAATGGGAGCTTGCATTATCACGGCAGTATCAAGGCCCTCAAATTCTTGAACAAATTCTTAATTGGTATTTTATGCAAGTTAATAAAAAAATTGACATATGCAAGTGTCCCATAAATGTTAAAATGCGCTCTAAATGCTTGAATTGTTTTTTGGCATCTGTATGCTCTTGGAGAAAATAAATTCTACTCTTACAAATTCAATATTACTCTTTTCCTCAAATGCCTTGAGTATTATTATTAACATAAATACACATAATTCATGTCTTTACAGACTTCTCAAATTGAAATTAGGACCATATTGGTGTGTGCAATGACATACACCGGGTGTCAAAGACGATAAGAAAAAACACAAACTTCCAAGAATTCAAAATCGAGGGACATACATGCATATAACGAAAATGACCAATTTTAAACATAGACATAAAGTGGCATGACCAATTTTTTATAGTACGAAAATATGAATAGCCCACGACCATAAGAAAAAGGGGAGGAGAGTATCATAGAATAGATAAACACAAACAAATTCGGACATATAAAAGAGAAACATAAATAAATATAGTTGAAAAGGGACAAGAAAAGATGGAAGATGTCAAAAATTACAAAAAAACAAAAAGACAACAAATCAAAAGTCAAACAATCTAACTTTAACATGTGCTAATAAGAACCCTTGAATCAATGATCAATAAACACATAAACACGCTAATACCAAAACAATTAATGAATCTTGTACCAAAATAAAAAGTTTACAATAAGACAATAAACTTTTAATTTTTTTAAAAAAAATTACAAAATTAAAAAATAGACACATTTATAAATTTACAATAAAACAATAAACTTCAAAAAGAAAATAATAATTACAAAACTAAGAATAAACTTACATAACCTTATATAAACTCTTTAGTTAAAGATGTGGACTGACATTACTTTGGGAAAATGAACTTATAACTTAAATAGAAGGTGAACCACATTCCCCACAATGAAATTTTGTGGTAAATAATTGAAATCCCGATTCTTGAAATCCCCACAACATAAAGATAAGAAACTTGATGAACATACTCAATGCATTATTGTATTAATTATATTTTCCGGAGTTTTTAATTGATTCTTTAATAATCATTAGTTTTGGATCTCTTGTGGTGGCTTAATTTTTTAATACAAAATACTTAGTTTAGATAATTTATGCCATATTCATAACTTTAGGCACGAAAAAGGCACATAACAAATAATAAATGTGCACGCCCATGTACATATTTAAAGTGGCTTTTGATAATTAATCCTTCTCTTTATATATCAATATTTTGTTTGTTGGATCCAATCTTTAGAAATCACCATCGCATCTTAAAACCTTTGGTAATTTACAATGGTTCCATGGTCTTTAATTTATATATATGGTTAGTGACTTTTTTTTTATTTTTTTATTTTTTTTTGTTATTTAGATATTTTACACATCTCATATAAGTTTGTATTATATTTAATGTAAATATCACTAAATAATGTTTAATATTTTATTTATTTTGAATAAGTCAAAGTTTGATGTTAGTCAAGGATTTTCCTTACATTGTTAAGGGATGTTTTTGATTCTTAGGATCCTTTTTATCTTTTGCTTTAATTATATTTATTTTCGTTTTTTTATTAAGAGAGTTCAATAAATCTTATTTTAGAGAACTTAGTCCCTTCATAATTATTTATTCCTTATATCAAATACATGGATATATAAAGAGACAAATAAGTTAGTGCCCTTATATATCTTGGTACTGGTGATTTTGGCTTGTTGTTCAACGTTTAACCCAACAAAACATCCACACGTATAGCACATCATTGTTTTAACTTGCACTATTATAGTAAAAAATCCCCACTTGATGTTATACTTGATTGTATACCCTTATGTAATGCATGACAACGAGGACTTCTACATAGGTTGACATTCACACTAACCTCCATGCCATTATCCAAATGCATTAGCCATATTGTAGGATATGCTCGACTTGATTGGAACACTTCTAGTTGAGACCAAGGACTAAAGAGCACTGGGATCTCCTATAACATATACACCTCTACATAAGCTTCCAACATATGTGGAACTCTACATACCATTTTTTCCTTGTAGAGCATCAAGATGATGTTATAATTTTTTAAAGATACTATTCCTAACTCATTAGCCATGTTGGCACTTTGTGGCAAGCCATGTTATGCACCAATTAGAGCTTCCCAAAATCACATCGTGTCAAAGCACTTATCCACATACCACATGATTGTAAGTCCAATTATCACACATCCATTAAGGAAAATTGTCAACTCTTATAGAAAATGAACCATTATCATAAACATTTCCTAGTCTATAGTACTCCCTTCTTATATTGATATATGGTAAATCACTCAACAATAAATATAGCATATATACAATATTGAATGGTAATTTATAACATGTGTCCTAAAATAATAAAATTGGTTAGAAAGGGTTGCCATTTTCTAAATATGTGGGAGTTCTCATTTCATCCTTTATGGCCATCCATATTCTAGAAAAATCAATTAGGAAATGTTACCCCCTTTTGTATAAAAGAAATCCTTATTCTCAACCTTACTTTGCATCATATCCATATGTATAATATATTTAGTTATACCATATTCCTTCCATTGAATATATGTATCATCATATTTACAAGATAATGTGTTCAAATATATAACGCTTATTCCACCTCTTGTAATTAGATTACATTGTGTTTTTTCATCTTCGTCATTTTGAGGATATCCATTTAGCTTAACTATTTGTGGGTTGTTTTTTTGCACCTCATGGCCACCATATAGATCACTATTTTCATCTAAATTTATTAATATTGTTACGCTTGTTGGATTCTAAAGCCAGATTCCCCGTTTCCATTCCATAGGGAAGCCTTTACTTGATATTTGTATTCCTATTGTCCAAGTTTTTGGGTCATATTGTATGTTTGTGAAAACTTACCTAAACCATACATAAATCATGGAAACTTTCCTAGAACAGTAAATGTGCATGCATCAATGTAAAATTTTAAGTGGATCTTTTTGGATAATCCTTTTCTTTAAATAGATCAACATTTCTTTGTATCCAACCATTGTGGCATCTTATTTTAACATGTATAACATTCTAAATGGTTCCACAATCTTTATTTTAGGTTAATTTATGTTGGTATTTTATATGTACAAGTATGTATATGGTAGATTTATCTAGGTATGGGATGGGTTACTCATTAATACCTTCTCATCGAGGCACTCTTTTTATTGGTTGGCCATCTTGTATACATTCAAATTTCACAATGCAAATATCATCAAACAATTTTCAATGCTCCCTTCATTTCTAATTTGTGTAAGAGCCACAATATTAGTGAATGTCTTCCCCTTGTAGGGTTTATAGATGTTATCAATTATGTGAGTCCAGATGTTTTATTTATCTTCTCTGGGGAGATTGATAGATCTCATTTTAGCCAACTTAGTCCACCTACTTAGTTCTTTATCCCTCATATCAGGTGTATGACTACATAGAGAGATAAATCGGTTAGTGCATTTTATGCATACACACACACCAATATTGAAATTAATGATTGTAAACCATCATTTAACATCCAACATAAACACAACATCCACACATCACTCTTCCAACATATGTCATCATTGTTGGTAATCCTCACTCAACAGTCCACTTGATTAGTATAACCTAAGGTAATGTATGAAACGAAGGAATTATACATAAGTTTGAAATTCACACCAACCTCCACATAATTACTATAACATATTGGCCTTCCATAGGAAACATTTAGCTTAGTTGGATCACCTCAAGATGAGACCAAGTAATAAGGAACACTTCAAAATGTTCCATAGTCTTATATAACCTACAAATCCATGCAAAAGCTTGTGGTATTCATGGAATTAAACACACCCTTACAAAGCACCAAGATGCATACCACATATAACTTATATTTTGTGCATAACTCATTTGTTACATGGGATCTTTTTGTAATATAATTATCTTATCCAAGTGAAACATATGAATCTTGGTCCATGTTAGAGGATGTATGAGCACACTACATGCATGGAAGTCCAAATTTCACACATTGAATAAAGATAAATCATCAACCATATGTAGTATAAAACATGATCATAAGAGTTCCCTAGATTGTAATTATACTTTCTTGTAATGATATATAGTAATCCACTTGGCAATAGCAACATATATGCAATATCAAATTGTCATATGTAATACACATTTCTCATGTTGGTAAAAAAAATTCATAAGAGTATCTCCCTTTTCAATTGTGTGATAATTCCCATTATTAGTATTTTTGGCCATTCATGGTCTAGGGAATTCAAGTAAGAAATTGTATCCCCTTTTGTATCACAAGAATCCTCATTCTCAATCTTATAATATTGCATTGTATGCACATGTACAAATACCCTATTCTTTCATTAAATAGAACTAGTATCATTTTTCTAATATCATGTGGTCAAACATGTAATGCATATTCCATCTCTTATTATTAGATTTCATTGTGTGTTCTACAATCTACATCATTTGGAGCTTATTCATCTAGCTTAACTAGTTGTGGGTTGCCTCCCATGCAACTCTTCAAAACTGCAAGGATCACTATTTAGGTTTAAACTGAGAAATATTGGCACTCTTCTTGACTAATTATTTGATATTTATATAACTAATCATTATAAATAATATATCTTGAATAATTTGTGTAATTTTTTTTCCTGACTTTTGATTAGATAAAAATATAAATTCAAATTATTAATTATTAAATATTGATAACACATAAAGACTAATTGATGATAAGATGCAAAATCAACCACCTTAAATTAATTGATATAAGTGAATATTATTTTGAAAAATCTAATAATAATTTAAAAATTATTAAGGTAAAATGGGGAGGCTTTACCCTTAGGATTGATTTTAAAAATTAGCTATGTTAGTTGTGAATTAAATTTTATTATAGGATTTAGGCTCCTTAATACAAAGTATGGCCAAGATAAATAATATATTTAAATGAAAGAGGAAAGAAAACAAAATTTTAATATGAAATTGTTGATTTTTGTCTAGTTTAATGTTTCAAAATATTATTGATAAATCAACTATTGTTTCTATTAATATCATTATTATAAATTATATATTTTCAATAGTTTCATTTAAGTGTTGTCTTACATAATGATGTTTAGATGCAAGCATTTTTCTTTATTGATACAAATAAAATGTTTTGTAGAGAATGAGTGTTTAGTTAAAGATGAATTTCCTAACTCTATCATATTCAATGTCTTTATCATGTTCCTTAATTCTAGTAAGGACCAAAATACATTCTCACTAATGCATGACCTATCAAATGTTCTTTAAGTTTTGGATTATATACAAACCAATTTTAAGTTTTCGTTGAGGACCTAAAACTATTTTTAGAGATATTTGTAGATAGGAACATAGTTTCTATTCCATTTTAAATTAATATTTTAGAAATATTATCAATTGTATATTTTATGTAAGGCAAGAAATCCTTTTATTTATCACCCATTTTATCATTTTCAATTTTCTCTCATGGTTCATTTCTAGCCTTTTTGAAGGGCTCTTTTATTTTCTTATTGGTACATCAATCTTTCTTAAACATTGTTATAAGACATTTTACTTATTTTTCAAAAGTCTCATTATTGGTTGTGTTAAGGGTTTTATGAATACCGACCTTTTAAACAAAGTGATCATGGGATTCTACACTAAGATAATATAAATCAATGTGTGACTTATTTCTATATACCTTGTGTGAGAATGTCCCATATTCTTTCTCCTTATATTAGATTCATCAACCAAGACGTTAATTGACCTATGAAGCCCAATTTCCCATCTCTATTTCCCAAGGGAAGCCTTTGATTGATCTTTTTATTCCTTTGGTTAGATTATTTGGGCCGTTTTATGTGAATCTAAAGATATGTCTAAACCATACTATATTTTACAATAATGACAACTTCTTTCAACTAATGTGTAAAGTTTATACAAATTTTCCACGCAACCAAATAGGCCCATTTTCACTTTATGCTTTTCTCATTAAATTAACACACATGCCAAATTTACAAAAAAAAAAATATTTTATTTTTTTTACAAATAGACAAGTTTTTTACTTCATGTAACCATCTTATGTACATATGGAAATGAGAATTTATTCTTAATTCACAAAATCATATTATATTATTCAAAATTTCTTTGTAATTTCCTTGTTCTACTTCATGGGACATGAGTGCTAAAAGGTTAGTAATTGACACTAGCACGATATTTGAGGGTATGGAAGTGACTAATGAAACTAGGATAACTAAGCTAGAAGTCAATTTTTGCTTCAAACATTTTGCCTGAATTGTAAAACAACAATTGAACTGATAGTTATCTATAATTATATCTAACTTTTTATGTTACATTTATTTTGGTATCATTAAGCATTCATCACAAGTAATCTACATCATTGTAATAATGTATATCCTTGTAATCATTTATTTTAAATTAATATTTTAAAAATCTTATCAAACAAATATTTTACGTAAGGTAAGAAATCCTTTCATTTTTATCCAAATTATGAATCATTTTTCTTTTTCTTTTTGTTGAGTTCTTTCCTAGCCTTTTCTTAAGGACTTTTTTATTTGCTTATTGGTATAGTTGTTTTTCTTAAACATAATTGTAAGGTATTTTAAACTTCTTTCTCAAAATTATCATTATTGGCAATTCTAAGAGATTTAAGAATACCATATGTTTGAACAAAGTGATGATGGAAGTTTGCACCTAGATATAAATACCATGCGTGTGAATATCTCATTTCTCTCGTTAGAAGGACAAAAACAAATAGAATAGAGTCATCTTTGAAGACATTAATCGTTGACTTATGAACCCTGATTTTCCATCTGTATTTCAAAGCCTTTGTTTGATATTTATATTCCTTTGGTTAGATTACTTGGATTGTACTCTATGTACCCGACGGGTCGTCTAGACCATATTATATGACGATCATGGTAGGTTATTTGAGACCAATCTTTGCACTATATACAATTGTTTCATGCTCCCACTTTGACCAAATGTGCCCATTTGACACTTTTACTTTTCTTGTTTTTAATAGAACTTGAAGTCCTCCCATGTACCAACATTACATAATATAAAATTTAGATTCCTTTATAAATAGACAAACGTCTTGCTTCATTTGATCATCTTTTACACATCTAGCAATGAGCATATTCTTAATATATAAAAGTCATATTCTATTAATCAAGTGTTCCTTGTAATTATTTTGTTATGCTTCGTGGGGCATCATGAGTGTTGAAGGGCTGGTAATTGACATTATCCTCCTAAACCCTAATATAGGTCTCCAATCTTATTTTCTGTTACCATTAGGCATAGATTGAGCTATTGTAGGTACATGTGGAGTAGTGCAAGAATTGAGGATATGGAAGTGAATAACAAAACTAGACTAGCAAAAGTTATAAGTCAATTTACATTTCAAATATTTTACCCAAATCGTAAAGTTAAATTAATAATTATCTATGATTAAATTCAAAATTTTAGGTTACATTTATTTCAACATCATTAAACATGCTTAACAAGTAATATATATTATTTTAATCATATCTACCCTTAACTATGTACTATATTGCTATTTCTTGTATTTATTTGGCGATGCTCAATTAATAAATCTAATCCATTTATTCCATAGTACACCACCATATATATTCTTTCCAAATTGACCAAGATTAAAAGACACTTAAAAGTTTTTCTACGACTTTCATGTATAAAACTAAATTTGACGTTACCCTTTCACCAACGTGCAACGTCTCCATCCTTAAAAAATTATTGGAATCAATTTGTTTACAAGGACATGAATGGACCAAAATCATTATACCTTTGATTGATGGATAAATAGACCCTAATCATTGGATGCTTTGCACACATCCCACCCTTCATATATATGAAAAAAAAAAAAACAATTAACTATAATCAATAAAAGCTCACATGAACCTTTGGTAACAATTTTCAAAGATATTTGCATCAAGAGGAGAGGAGGACAGAGCTTTCCTGCTAGTGGTGGAAGAGTGCAAAGAAAGGGGATATAATTAATATCATAATCATACCATGATGATGATGAAAAGGTGGAGACTAGTATTATTTAATAGCTTTCCACATAAGCATGGGTGGTTGTTACATTTGCATTAAAATATTAATCCATTAAATGTTTGAGAAATGAATTCTTGTTACTTAACAATAAAGAATCTTCCGACATCTCTACTTAACCTTTCCATTAAATATATATCTGAATGGAATAAAATCAGAAGGAAGAAAGACAAGATCCGCAAAAGAGGAAATAAGAATGAGAGTCCAAATTGTGGGACCTCTGGTTTTAATATGAATCATTATTGTCATCATCCAACAGGGATATAGAGAGAGCATCATATCATTTTCTAAGGAGTAGGTATAATAACATTATCATAATAATATTAGTATTGTCTTCTAAGATTTAGTTCGTTGGAAATGTGAAGATGCTTTCATGGTCAAGCCAATTTCATGGTGGAGTAGAGCACTTAGTTTTAGGTTGGAAGTTGTTATATTTGATGATTTGGATAGTGTTAGCTGTGACTAATTTGTAGTGGGTATATGTGATGTGAATAGAGATAAAGGTTGATTAATTTAATTATTATAGTGGATGTTTTTAATTGGAAGGTATCATATATTAATTAATTTAATATCAAAATTAAAAAACAATAAAAATACATGGTTACAATAAATGAGCTTATCAATACACATTCATAAAATTAAAAAAAAAAAAAAAAGATACATGGTTACAATAAATGAACTTATCAATATACATTAACAAAATTAAAAAAACATCTAAATAACAAATTAAAATATAAACAATTGGTTAGACTTTAGATATCGAACTTAAGAATTATCTTGCACCATAATTTTCCATTCAAAATTAATATGTTTTTTATTAGAAGATATCATTTATTAATCAATTAAATATAGAAACAAAAGTATATACCACTACAATAAATGAACTTGTAATATAAATAACTTAGTAAACCTACCCTTAAAAGAAGGGCACTATAAGAAGAAGACTCTTCCTTAAAAAAAAATTAGTCCTGAGAATTATACTCCACCATGATTCCCCATGCAATATAATAGTTTTTTTTTGTAGTGGGTATTTTTCAATTGAAGGGTATAACTGTAGAGTTGATGGAGGTGTCCCCACTTGCAGTGCAACGTCAATCTATTGATTAGGGTTTTATTGCTGTCTTGATCCTTCCTTTGTATGCACGCATGAATGCCTTGCTGACCTCCACTTTTTTTTTGTGGTTTTGTTTTGTTTCCATAACACTCTTTGGGTCTGCATGTCTTGCTTTTCAGGCCAAAGACAACACCCACAAGCAAGGCATCAATGGAAGACAAAACAAGTATTGATTAAGGTATAAAAAACCATCATTTCTCTCACACTTTTGTGACTAACTACATTAGTTAGGTCTTGATTCCTCTGAAATATTTGCTGTTTTGAGTATAAGAGATATCTGATAGTTGGGTGTCAAATCAGAAATAAATTTTGTGGGATGAGGAGAGAGAGAAAGTTGGCTGGGAGTATTGATATTCATACAAGCAAAGCAAGACATCACGTCTGGATTTAGACAATTCGGTGAAAGTTTTTTTTTTGTTGTTTTGGCAGGAGAGGAACAGGAATTTCAGGGTACATTTATTCCTGTGCACCCAAATCCCCTGACTTGTCGATCAAAATGATTTATATTCTACTTGTTTGGCAATATATTGTACAAGATGCTGAGAGAAAGGATGCAGGTGAAAAACAAGTAGAACTAGAACTAGAAGGCTATCTATAGAGACAGATTTATAGATATAGGGATATATGCACACTACCGTGTAGTGCACGGTCTGGGAGGATATACTAAATGAATATGTGTTTGTAATGGAATGGGTGCGCTGTACTGTGGTTGCGTTTGTGCTGCAACTTCGTGCTGACAATAAGTCATCCCCAAAAGATTAAAAAAAAGATTGGCCTGAAATGATGCTGCCCACATGCGACAAGGGAACAGTGTGTTTGAGATTAATTAAATTGTTTTGCTGTAGAAATTTCTGCAGGGAAGAGATAGGCATGGGGTGATTGCGTGAGGAGAATATTTTTGGGATGGACAGCACGGTGGGTAAGTAATTATAATAAATCTGGAAGGAGAAGGGTTTGAGCGGGATCTCGTTGAGAAAGCGCATTATTATTATTTTTTTGGCGATTTTTTGATTGCTGATTGAGGATTTCCGATTGCTTCTGGGTGGTGGTTGTAAGTACTGGTGTTTGGCAGAGGCGCAGGATTTCAGATCATGTTGTCCCCAGTTGTCAATATTAAGCCCGGCGTAGTGGTGGCTGCGTTGTGTAGACACAAAGCACACATGAGATGCAAATGCAAATGCAACGGAAACGACATCCAGATCGAGAAATTCATCAGAGCAAGAGTGGTTACAGTTTCTTCAATCTGCTGTGCTGTTCCTCCTCTTCTTTCAATGAAATGCTGGCCTCCTCTGATTCCCACGACGAGGAAGAGGACGATCATCATCAGCAGCAGCCACCAGCAGCACAAATTATAGGCGGCGAACAAGGCGGCGGAGCGGCGGCGGCGACGGTGACTGAGTTATTGATGGAAGCCGCGGAGGCTGTGGGAGAACAAGATTTGGACCGCGCGGGGCGGGTGGTGGCGGCTGTGGCGGCGCGCGCGTGCGGCAGCGGCGACGCCACGGAGCGGCTCGCGTGCCAATTCGTCCGCGCACTCTCTGCGCGTATCGAAAACATTGAAGCTCTTTCTTTGCTTTCTGAAGCGCCGGGAATGGATGTGGAAGCGTCGTATCTGGCGCTGAACCAGGTCACGCCGTTCGTGCGGTTCGCGCATCTCACGGCGAACCAGGCGATCTTGGAGACCGTTCAGGATCAAAATTCCATTCACATTGTGGACCTAAACATCATGCAGGGAGTACAGTGGCCGCCATTTATGCAGGCGCTCGCCGAGCGTCCCGGCGGGACTCGTCCTGCGTTGAAGATCACCGGCGCCGGGCCGGAATTACACGGGCTTAACAAAACCGGCAGGAGACTGCACCGTTTCGCGCAGACGCTCGGGCTTCAGTTCGAGTTTCACGCTCTTCCTGAATCACAACTCTCAGCCAATATAATACATTCCCCCGGCGAAGCTCTGGCGGTGAATTGTATGTTTCAGTTGCACAGACTGTTAGATGGCAATAATTATAACAGAGTGAAATCGTTGCTGATGCAGATAAAAGGAATGGAACCCAAAGTGGTAACTGTAGCAGAAAAAGAGACGGACAACAACCAGCAAGACTTCAGGGGCAGGTTTTCTCAAACGCTCGCACATTATTCTTCCATCTTTGACTCTCTGGAAGCCACGCTGCCTCCCAACAGCAGAGAGCGGCTCAACGTTGAGGAGATATGGCTGGGAAGAGAAATCCTCAACATTATTTCTTTTGATGAACGGCACCAGAGATTCGAACGTTGGGCTCAACTCATGACGGAGTGCGGATTCGCAAGCATTCCTCTCAGCGAATTTGCTGTATCACAGGCTGGGCTTCTTCTAAGACTTCATTATCCATCAGAAGGATATCAATTGCAGGCGGTTAACAATTGCTTCTTCTTAGGATGGCAGAATAACCCACTTTTCTCTGTCTCTTCCTGGCGTTGAATTCCATCTTTCCCAGGTTTTATGCCCTAATCCACCTTTACTTTTATCACCAGCAACTGGTATTGCAGACAGGCCCATATTTATTAAATCATTGAATCCATTCCATTCATCACATTCTTATAATTTCCTTGAACAGCTAACATACCACCCATTACATTCTTATTATTACTCCACTATTTAAGTCTAATATACAATGCATATCCAACACAATAACAATAATGAGATTGAATGTGACCAATGTTATGAGGCAGCAAATGCATGCCTTCTATCAGCATGCAGTTTTGGAATCTAATCCATTTACATTTTTAAAGAAGGGTATATATATTATATATATATAACTTGTAAGGATTGTTCTTGTAACTTTGTAGACTGGTTAAATGGATAATTTGATTTGGCTCTTGTTATAATTAAGGTTAACTTAGACCTGTTTCAGTACATAGGTTGAAGTTTTCCTTGATGATGGTTTACAGAAAGTGATACTAAATGTAGAACAAAATAAAAAACTTCTCTCACATTGATCTATGGACTGTGAAATCATAAAACCTCATATTCTAATTATGTTTGCTTTTTATCAATAACAAAAGTACTTTGTATCAATGACAAAGGAATCTTCTTGGTTTCAGTTCCTTAAACTTGTAAAGCAGCTGATAAGGTGCAGTGTCTTTGCTTGTGGGGTTATATTTTAAGATCACTTTTCAGACCACTTGTAGGGATTGCAGAATTGCTTTCTACCTCTTATTCGATTCCAAATACATGAAACGTTGTATTGGATTATGCCATTATTCCACCCTGTCTTGTTTTCCATGTAAATGTTTCAGGATCAGGATCTGCTTTCTGTCAAGTGAAGAGGCCAACTGTGGCAGAAAAAAGTAAGCAAATATTTTTCCTCTATCAACTTGATTGCATATGGGTGTGAATAGAATAGTCTTAAATCTTCCAAATTGACACTTCTTCTTTTGGCAATTGTCATATGTTCTTCTCTGACAGTTGTAACATGGATTTTATTTTGTCAGCTCTAATAAAAATACCTAATGCATGTATAGAATTTATGCCTGCGCATATATAATTCCTCCTCATTATTAAAATTTAGTATGCATTTGCTGGCAGTGTATATAGAATTCCTCCTAATATTGAATCTAGAATATAGTGGCTACAATTACATGAGTTTACTTATCAAGCTCTTTATAATTTATTATATCATAATAAATGAGACATGGCTTATTGGATTCAAATACATAATATTGAAATGTAATATATAATCAAATATAGATTATGTTTCTTGTTTTTATGTTAATTCTTAGTATGTGTAGTTTTTAATATTTTCTTTTCTATGGGATGAATGAAGATTTTAGAATCTCAAAAGAGAAGGCATGGTGAAAATATAACTATTCAATGAAATAAAAATCATTGATATCTTATATTTTTTATTTTCATGCTAATTCTTATTTTTGTAATTTATTATATTTCTTATATATAAAATAAAAAAACAATATAACCATCCCACAACCAACCATTATCATCATATACAGTGAAATTATTATCATCATATACATTGAAATAATGAAATAGTTATATTTACATTGAAAAAATATTTGATTTCAATGTATATTTAGTTTACAGTGTGCCCAACACAGAATATAGCTCTATATGGGTTTAATTATTATTGAATGAATCATTGACAATTGACATATACATATATTCATCTGATTTTTGTGTCTGTTTTGCTTTGTTTTCTTGCATAATCTATCATTCCTTATTACAAATTACAGAAGTTTACCACGTAAATCATGTATGCTCACTGGGCTATTTTTTCCCGGGATTCCTTTTGCAATACATCACACCATTTGAATCATGGAAAATTTTAATTTATAAGAGAGAAAAATTCTTCTTCCGGTGATGGTGACTTCTTCAGGTAATGCAGATAAAGACCAAGATTCTTCCTGTGATGGGCAAGAAAAACCAGGAAAGATAGAGGAACTATTGGGGTGTGTGAAAAACCAGAAAGACCAAGCAGGCCAAGTTTTGTTCTCAATTTGATTTCTTTTAAAACAAGTCAAAATAATAAAATATGCGTCTCTCAACAAAGTTTTGTGTGTGCACGTTTATGCAAATTCAACAACGTTTTATGCGTGTACGTCTATGCAATTTCAACAACGTTGGTGTCCGATTTGGATGGTTTAATGTGTGTCGACTGCTATTAACTGCTATTGTATTTATGTGTCTATTTATTATTAGATAGAGTATAGTTATTTTTGGCACGATTTTAATTTGCTCGTCTTGTGTTTCTTGTTATTATTAATTTATTTCAGTATTTTATTTATTGTTTTTTTATTGTCATTGGTCCTTGTTTATTTCTTTTTTCTCTTATATGTGTGGCTTGCTCTTAAGTAGTTACCAGCAGTTTCATACATTAGTTTTCATTGCAGAGCTAGTCATCACTTCCTTTCCAGTTCTTGATGTTGAATTCTCTATAGTTTGTAGTTTTCTTTCTGAATTTTTTATGTATTTTGTGTATGTGCACGTCTTATTAAGATCTTAATTTGAATTAAAGAAGTCTATAAATACACTAATGTATTAGTGTTTTAAAAAAATAAAATTACATGCTGAATTGTATTATGAGAGAGATATTGAAGTTATAAGAGAAACATCTATTCTTTTTTCTAAAGAATCCCCATGCCAAAAATTGAATGCAAGATATTAGTGATCCATTCTATACCTTCTAATAGTCATTGTTGTGGGTGTTGAAAGATAAGAGTTAAGACCACGGTTTAAATTTGAAGATTGTTTACATAATTTTCGTGTTTTTAGCAGTAACATACTTACAATTTTTTAAATCACCTTCTTTTCCAGCTTTCATATTTAAAATAAAACCATATTTATATATAAATTATCTAATTTGTAAAATAAATAATAGTCTTTTATATATTTATTACTATATTTAAAAGTATTTTTTGTACTATTTGAAAGAATACTTGAAAATTTGCCATCGGTGAAAAATCTATGGCCACCAAACTTAAATCTCAGTTGGGATACCTGTCTCCACCTTGATTATGATTTTGTCAAGACATGAGGGCGCTTGGAGGAAAAACAAAAACTTACATTAACATCCCTCATTTTAATTGATCTTGCAAAGGTTGAGGTCATATTAGAATTTTCAAGGAGATTAGATTCCTAGTAATTTGCAGCATACCCAAAAAAAAATGGGCTAAACATGTGATCACATTTGTAGAGAAAAATTAACTTTTCAGTACATAAAACCACTTTCATATCCATTTCCCAATCAACATTTTTTGTGATCATTATGATTGAGCCTTATAATACTTGGCCTCGTCTCCCAAAGGTTTAGTTTTTTGTATCTATTTCTTCCACTTTATTATTGAAAATTGTCTTGAAATTTAGACATAAATAATTAATATCTACACTTAAATTATTTTAATTTTTTTAAATATTTAATATTCTAAATAATTTTCTATTTCCTATCTTTTAAATTAGATTCATATTTGGAAAATTAAATATAGTATTCTTATTTATAATGATTTAAATTTATTTTGTAATTATATGAATTATATCTTGTAATTGTTATATATTTACCCACTTTCCAATATCTTCAAAAGAATACAACTAGGACGGAATGGAGGGGGAAATTACCTTGAAATGGCAATGCAAATAATTATAGATATTAACTCTTATGTAAGTAAAGATTTGAAGCCATAGAATTTGTCGGACAAATAGGAGTTGGTAAAAAAACAAAAAAAAGAAATGAAAATGAAGGTGACGAGAAAGTTGAATGACAGCTAGAAAGAGATCATGAGAAGCCAAAATGGGAGGTAAAGCTAATCCCAAATTTGTGGGGATTTTATTGAATGGATTATAAAATTATAAAATTATTTTGATAATATAAACAAAGAGAGTAGACCATTGGGAGAGAAGAGAAGGATGGTTGTTTCTTTCTTCGCTTCTAAAAAAATATTCACCTTTTTGTTTGATAAGACTATGTATGAATGTCAGAAAATAAGGGATAATATTTACAATCATATAATCATATGTGGATTAAGTGACTTCTCATGTCACAAGTTAGTCAAGATGATTGCACAATAGAGAAGGGATGAGTCTACAGAAAATGAAAAAGAGTCAATTAGCCTTTCTTTTACTAGAATTTCTCTCTTTTAATATTAAAAAAAAATTAAGTGGATTCAAGGATTATATATTCAATTCTTTATATTGTTCCTTTTATGATAAATTTTGATGATTATGTTACTCCTAGTACAAAATTATCACATAATTAGATGACAAATACACTTTGATTATCACTCTCGAGAGAGTCTCCATAACCATGATGGAACATTTTTGTAAAACCCTTAGCCTCCCTTTTTTGAGGCCACGCATTTTGTAAGAAATATCATTCTTAGCCCTACACTTTTATGAACTATATATATTTTGACTATTTGAGTCAAAAAAAATATTGGTCCATAGTTTTTAACCCAAAGTTCTATGTTACTATTCTATGGACTATGAAAATGTTAAATCTAGTAATTTTTTTCCTTAAAATTTACAGTGGTTCTTTATAAACAAACTGCTAAGGCCTCCCCACATCATTTCCATGTGACCTCATAGATTTGATTTGAAGATGATTTCTATTCCTTTTCGCCCTCTTGATTATTGCTATTAGATCTCTAGCTACTTGGTTGTTTACCATTCCTACATTGATTTGGATAGAACTATGATAGTTTTCTATTGTTCTCTTACTATGGTCTATACACCCCTTTGTGCCTCTTTCACACTATTTTAGTTCTCATTTTATGTTGTGCTCTTAATATGGCCTAGACACCCCCTTTCTACCTCTCTCACACTATTTTAGTTCACTTTTAGATACAGAGTCACCTCTCTCAATGTTTGTGTTATCATTTTCCTCTCTCTCAAAACCATTTTGTACGTTGGATAGGAAGGTCATCTTGAGGAGAAACTACACATTTTCATATTATGGGTCCTTCATTCATCCTCTTCCTTGCTATGAATACATGAGATTAGATTGATAAATGCTCTTCACTTACTCATTGAAAATATGTATGAGGTCGCGATGATTCCAAAGCAAAAGTTTTTTTTCTCTCTATGTTGCTAAGTTAAAAATCCAAATATAAACTTTATATTCTTCTTTATAATTTATCCTTATATTTTTTAGGATATAGGTTTCAAATATTGTATCTAGATTTCTTCTAATATTACTCTGAACTGTTCTATAGATTAATTATTTAAATCTAAGCCTTCAATTAATACAAGGAAATAAACTAAATAGTTTCTTTAGGTCCTACTGATCTACGTACATGTGTTTGACTACTTTAATTTTTCCACTTTTTACCCAACCTCGTGCATCAATTTGGGCGATTCCATCTACATTATGGCATTTTCGGCATGACCTCAAATGTAACATTGTCTCTTTCACCTATTTCTTACCATCTATGTGCATTTCTCCTTTATTTTTACACATGGTGTCCAATTTTATTGTAAAATTGTGGCTTGGCTACTAGACATCCTATTTGGTTTTTGTTATTTTTTCATTTTGTTTTTGGTCTTGTTTCATTTGGCTATATGTTTTCTTTGTATACTTTCCTTCTCACTATGCATTTACACTCTTTTTCTTTTGACGTACATACATCTCACTATAATCCTCTAATGCTCTCATCATAATCCTTGAGGATGTTACTCACTTTGAATCTAAGGTGGACCTCTTGATATTCCTATAGATCAAATATTTGTGTTATGGAAAATACGAAAAATGCTAAAGAGTGGGCTAAGGCCACCTCTCGACAACACTTATATAAAATAACATGGAAGATATTAATGTAAGCATTGATGATTTCCATAACCTCCTATGTAAGTCTATGAAATGATATGCTTGTACCTACAAGACACTTTAATGCTCTATTTATAATGACCAATATAAAATGCATTCACTTGAATCTCATAAAATTCATGTATCTCCTCCTCTATGAAGGGACCCTCCTTCCAAAAATCAAAGAGATACATTTCATTAGGTTATTTTGGTAGATCACCAATAATCACAAATAGATCCTGATTCTTACTAATTTTTCTTGACCCCACCTTGCACCCATTATTTCTAGGTTTTTTGTTGTGAGGCTGATTTTGACCACCATCATATGACATCACCATCCACATGAAATATATCATGTTGATCAATGTCCCCATGGGATAACCTAAATTCATCCTAGATACTCCTATTTATAGTGCTATCTTGAAGACCCTCTTTGCTCTAGAATCTGTTGATACTATTCTCATGGATATGTTCTATGGGATGTTTATTTTGGCCAGACTCCCCCAAGGACTCACCTCCTTGATTCCCTCCTTTAATTGATGATTATTGAAACCCTCTATTCCTCGTATTAACATGGTTCAAGTTTCCACTTGCACACAAAAAGACAAAGGAAAAGAGAAGACAGAAAAAACCATCCACTACACCTTTACCCAAAATTCCATCTGCCCCTACACCTAAAGTCACCATGGGTGGGCCGACATATCCCAATTCTGACAGAGTCACACATCACACCATGATCAAACAAATTCACCAATCTCCCCTCAAAATGTCTCTATTCGACCTTATCCAAACCTCTTATTCTCATCGTCAGGCCCTCATTGAGGTCCTACAATCTATTGAGGTTCCACCTAATGACCCCACACCTTTTTTCACCATTATCACTCCTCATCATGTGGCATATCTCACCACTTTGCCTCCCTCTTCTGCTCTCACTACCACCCATCAAGTAGCTTCTCTCAGTTTCTTTGACGACGAGATAGTCCCTCTCCAATTAGATGATCCTGACCCTACCCTGTTCATCTACGTTTACATTGATAATACACGTGTTCGACGTGTTATGATCGATGGGGATGCTAGTATCAACGTCATTTATTCCCATGTGTATAAACAAATTCACATCCCTTCCAATTTCATGCATAATAACCCAGTTATGATGCGTTCATTTAATGATTCCATAACTTCCACTCTCAGCACCATCATTCTCCACATTCGTGTGGGCCCTCATACCATTCCTAAATTATTATATGTCTTAGAGGGGGAATTCTAATAAAATTTATTTCTTGGCCGACCCTGGATTCGTGCCATGGGTTATGTTCCTTCAACCTTACATTGTTGTTTCAAATTTAAACATGAAGGGCACAACTACACCCTTCCGACAGATCCTTCACCAGTCAAAACATGTAACATGCTCTACCGACCTTACGATGTCCTTATACCTGTTAAGGATTTTACAACCACTACCGCTTCTTCTTCAGCCGCTATCCCATCTACCACCACTACCACTTCTTGTTCAGTTGCTACCTCATCCACCATTTATGCCGCTACATCTTCCACAACCAACTCCTATATTCCCACTGCTTCCACAACTGGCCCATCAACCAACACGTCTATTTCACACACACCTGATGCTTCTTATTCTCAAGCTTCTGGTGATTTTTCCATTCCCACTAACTAAATACCAAAATATGATCCCTTAGTAGGTGTTTTTCAATGCCTTACTTTGGGGGAGTATCGTCATCAACACCTTCCTTACTCCTCAAGTGTATGGAAGCTTCCACCAACACCCATATTACAACAATCAGGTAGGTGAGGTCTTTCCATACGGCCCGCCTCATCTTCACACTAACTTGACATATTGGGGACTTAATACTTCTTCACACACTCCAGAACCACCCATTCAAACTTGTTCATTCTCATCTAATTTTCAGTACCTCACCAATTGCCATTTTTCCCACAGTTTCCTCCATCAATGTGCATGGAAAGACTTTGTCTTTGGTCTCTACAAATAAGGTCGTCATACAGTCATTCCCTGCACCACTCGGAAACAAAAATACCGCCGTGGTCTTATATTTTTTGAGTATCCTTCCTCTAAGAAAGCATGTATCGACCTCGTAGAGGAAGATACACCTTCTCCACCTCCTTCACCAACCTCACCACCTTCGCCTACAGAGTCTATGGATCCAAAATCCATTCCTTCTAAAAAAAAATTGTGAACACTATTTCCTTAGGACCTCTGACCTATCAGCATGATGGTGAGGCTCCCTCTTCTCTTCCTTTCCATATCCAGACATGATCGATGATGATACACATTCTATAAACATCATTCAATGTCAGGATGATGATTCTATCCTCACCTACCTTGGTTCAGAGGATTCTTATATCCATCGTTCATTACTTTCTAAGATGCAAACCATGTTGAACGAATCGACCATAGAGATCAACATTCACAATCAAGACGACCCGCACATTCTAAAGATAGGCCAAACTTTATATTCCACTAAACACAAAGCCTTTCTTTGAGACTATAACAACACTTTTTCTTGGTCTTATGCTGATATAGCCGGTATTGACTCAAATATTGTGGTTCATAATATTGTAACTATTCCTAAAGCTAAACATGTGAAACAGAAGCTGTAAAAAATGTATCCTCACATTGCCCTTCTTGTGAACGAAGAAATCTAGCACCTCCTTTCTGTTTCTTTTATTTTACCCATTGATTATACCTGATGGATTTCTAACATCATTCCTGTCACTAAAGTGACATGGGGACTCCACATATGCACTTATTTTTGTAAACTTAACCTAGCTTTCCCCAAGGATGACTTTCCTCTACATAGTATCGACCAACTTGTTGATCTCACTATCGGCCATGAGATGTTATCATTCATACACGACTTCTCAGGTTATATCCAAATATTACTTGCACCTGAAGACCAATACAAAACTTCCTTCATCACTCCATGGGGGACCTTTTGTTACCGTGTAATGCCCTTTGGCCTTAAAAATGTTGGTGCTACATATCATCCCGCGATGACCTATATCTTCCACAACATCATGTATGACATTTTGGAAGATTATGTTGATGACCTTCCTTCTGAGTATAAGCCCTGGGCCGTACACCTCACCTTTCTTAAAGTCATATTTGATTTTCTCATCAAATATTGTGTTATCCTTCAACCAAAGAAGTGTATCTTTGTTATTCTCTCTAGAAAACTCTTTGGTTTCATTGTCTCTCTGTGGGGTATCAAAGTCGATCCCACAAAAACCAAGGCTATTAAGGATATTTCTCCACGCACTAACCTAAAACAATTTCGTAGTTAGCAAGGCAAGTTGCAATCTATTAGACGCTTTATTTCTCAAATTTCTAACAGATGTCACCTTTTTCACCATATTTTTAAAAAGGGTGTCTCCTTCAATTGGGATGATGAATGCCATAAATATTTTGAAGCATTAATGGAATACCTACTTTAGCCACCTGTGCTCATCTGACCAAAGAATGACAAACCCTTTTACCTTTATACTTCTGCCATAGATCATTCCTAGGGTGCCATGTTCACTCATCACGACGAGAAACATAGGGAGAAAGTGGTTTATTATATAAGCCATACTCTTTTAGATTACGAGACTAGATATACTCATGGTGAAAAACTTTGCCTAGCCCTAGTCTTCATCACCACCAAATTTCACCATTACCTACTCAATCACAAAACCTTCACCGTCACCAACACTGACCCATTGCATTACATGTATGCCAAACCTTATCAACATCAATGTGCTACACATTGGCTCATGCTTCTTGCAGACCTAGATTTTGAAATCATCCATCAAAAGTATGTTAAAGGACAAACCATCGCAGACCAGATTGCAGATGTACCTCTTTCCGTAAACCAACCCTCTAAATTTTATTTTCCCAATGAATCCATTACTACCCTCTCCCTTGATGACACCATTTATCAGATGACCTTATTCTTCGACGGTTCTAAATTTCAGTGTGGGGCTGGTGTAGGGGTTATCCTCATTCCTCTTGATGGTGAACCTATGCCTTTATATTTCAAACTAAATTTTAACTGCACTAACAAAATTGCCGAATATAAAGCACTCGTGTTAGGTCTTCAAACCACCACAACCTTAGATGTTAAATCTATTGCAACCTAGAATTCAGTGATATAAATCCAATAAGACCCTAGACATTGGCACATCACTTAGCCTAAACTGAGTGCTCACCCGAAGCGCGCAAAGGTACCAGGTCCCTCTTTAGGGTTGTTGTTGTAGGATGTTAGCATGATGAAGACTTAAGAGATACATATAGTTCCATTACTAACACATCATTCTACAGAGCATACCAGATCTATACCTAAGGAAGAGAAGAATTAAGTAATAACCATGATGAGATTAAAAACATACTAGATTCAGATACACACAAAAAACTAACACTTAGATTCAGCCAATATCCTCCATTATATTCAATGCAATAAGTATACAGAAGCTTCATTACAATAACAGTAGTATGCGCGTAACAAATTTAACAACATATCTCTGTATATATCTCCTCTCTATGTCGACCCCCCTCTATTACAAGTTTACTACATATATAAGGGTGGGGACTTTCCCTTCACCACTTATCCATTCCAAAAATAGGTCGCATGCTACTAATAGCCACGTGCCGTTACAAAACTAGCCACACATGCAAGTGCGCTAACAATAGACTACTACTAGCTAACTGACAGTAGCAGATCTATTTCGGCTTGTGTCCATGTAAAGTGCTTCGTATCTGATCCTCCAAGAATAGCCAATGCATGGCACACACATCTCTACCTTGTTTGTGTGCTCTGCACGCCATCTCTAAAAATAGACCTTCATGAGTGAAAATGGCTAAGTCCCGAAAGCTGAAACTTTCTGTTCCATGTGCGTGTTCTCCCTATCCATTCACACCTTTGAATATGACTCACTTTCCCGCGCGGACTTCTTGTGTGATTTTTGTCAAGTGTTCTTTGATCAACATTACCCCACACTAATTTCATTGTCACCCTGACAATGGTCATCTCCAAAACTGAAGTAAAGAATAGAAGAATGGAAAGAATGAAAGAATGTTTTTACTCTGCAGTCTCTTCTTCAGTCTGAACAACTAATTCAGGATATTCCTATTTTATTTCAGCCTCCAAGGTCTGCCACTCAGTGAGTGCTTCCTCTGCTCTCTCTGGAATGTCCACAACAATGGACTCCAGTTCATCTTTCACAATTTCCCCTTTTTCATTTTGCAAGACCAACACAATGTTGGACATTGCAGTCATCCTTCCCTCTAGTAAATCCATCTTCTGTGTAATGAGCTTCCCAAGCTCTTCCAGCCGAGTCTTGTGTGGTTCTTGTGTTGCTGTTAGGGCCTCACGCTTCTATTTAACCATTGATAATATTTCTACATGGCCCAATGTTTCATCCTTCATCACTTTCTGGACCTCATTGTTCTCCTCCAGGGTTTTTATGTTAATGAGCGCCTCTGGAGCTGTGCAGATGTTCAAGGCTTGGTCTGCTTTCTTCAGTTCTTCTTGCAGCACTTGTAGTAGTCCTTCATATGATGCAATCTTCCGCATCACTAAAGCCTTTTCTCGCTCTGCCTCTTGTGTTGGATCCTTTGGCACTGGCATGCGCAGAGGTTCATCTTCAAGCACTAGGTCCACCAATGTACCTACATAGTGTATTGCCGAAGGAAATGTCTTTGGTACCTTTGGCTCTAAGTGTGGCCTAGCCCTTACAACATTATCACCAATTTCCTCTGCAATGCTGATAAATACAACATTATTTTTTTTGCTAAGTCTCTTTCCTATGTTAGGCACACTATTTCTCCATCCTTAGTTTTAATCTCTTCCCTGAGTGCCCTAATTGTGGCAGCCTTATCCATATTCCACCTCACCACCTCTGTTGAGACTTTCACCAATGCATTGCTTACCTGTTCATCTGACATGACAGTAGGCTTTACTATCATGTGTCTAGCCTGAGGTGTCTTCTTCAACCTCCTTGATACGCATGACTCCTCACACACATCAAAATTTGGCTCATCCATGTGTGTGTGCATGGACCATGATAACTACTTCCTTGTGCGCACTGTAGCCATATCTTCATCCATTAGTTCCTAGCCATATAATTATTTTTTGTGTCAGTGTGCTCTGGAAACGGGTGCAGACAATTTTACCTGTCCTCTGCATAACCCATGGTTGGTGGAATGTGCTCACCACTTGTTCTTCTAGACCTTGGCTGCTTAGGAACTTGAGCCTCTAGATTTGGGACTTGTGCCTCCATGTCCTGAGCAGTCTCTGTAACTATCTCATCTGTTCCCTTTTCCTCCTCTTCTCCTTGCTTCATTTCTTCATCTTTCTGTTCTTCTACGTTCTCTGGAGGTGTAGGAGAATTAGGCACGCTTTCCTCTGATTCTTCCACCTCCTCATTCAACTTTAGTTTCCTTCTCCTTTTCACAGTTATCTCCTTCTGTGGAGAGAGTCTGGGTGATTTGTGCACTATTTGTAGAGTAGCACCTTGGGTCCTTGTTCTCCTGAACACCCTCTTAAACATGTGCTCTCCTTGGACTACATCCAATTCCTCATCATCCCCCTCTTGTGGCTGAGGTGGTGTAGTGGCATGCTCAACTTCATCCTTGTTCATAGGATGTCTTCTACCTCTATGCTCCAAACCACCACTATCCTCGCGCTCATCCTCCTCATCCTCCACTTCAATTGGCTCTGTGGGTTTAGGCACTGGGATGTTCTCCATTGTGTGCTTACCCTTTGGTGGTGCTGGAAGTGCAAACTCATCTTCCACATACTTGTTATTCTCCAACTTGGGCTTTAGTTGGAGGTACACCAGTGCTGCTCCAATATCTCCCACAACCAAACTTACTGGTTTAATGCTCAATACATCTGAAATGAGCCTTTCAATATATGCACCCCACCCTGGATACACATATTTCTTCCTCAGCATGTGGTAGTCACAATCTACCTTGTCTGCATTGAACGTGAGGCACCGCACATCTGAGAACCTATGTACTGATGCCTGGAAGTACCTTGTTGTGAAGGCATATGGTAACTTACACCAAGGGCTCCATGCTCCATCCTTCATGGTGAAACACGCTATGCAAAAGTGTTGGTATACAATGAACTGAACTACCTTTCCAGCCACCGAAGGCAAGTCCTTGGGGATGCACCATTCTTCTTCAAAGGCGCGGAACCTATCGTACCATTTCTCAGCCCTTTTCTTGACCTGTTCTGTCATGGATCCTTCACACAAGTACATTCTGTAGGTGACTTGTGCTCCATGGGATACTCCCATATCTTCTCTTTTGGTCCATCAGGTACTCCGATCTCCATGAACACCAGTGACAACAGAA
Organism: Taxus chinensis; assembly: GCA_019776745.2. Classification (NCBI taxonomy): domain Eukaryota; kingdom Viridiplantae; phylum Streptophyta; class Pinopsida; order Cupressales; family Taxaceae; genus Taxus; species Taxus chinensis. The sequence goes on along the minus strand of CM034153.1, from coordinate 706,639,085 downwards.
CAACTCCAAAGTTGATCCTTCCTCCTGTGCATGCTTCCTCAATGATTGTTTCTGCAATGTAACATGAAATGTTGTAAACTACCCCTTCAGACATCTTTTTAGCAATGTGCAGCCACATGGTATTCACTTGTGACCACCTTTCCTGGTCATTTAGCTTTGTAACGAGATGTGTGGCTGCTTGCACAACTAGATATTTCTTCAGTTTATCAATGTCCATGCCATGCAGACCCTTTGTGTACCCCAACTCCTTTCTGGGTCTCCAATATTGTGGCCTTGTCTATTAGATCATCTCACAAATCTTCTCCTGTGCCCTTCAATCCCATTACCATGGAGATGAGCGCAGCTGAAATTATGGCTCTGCATCCTGCAAAGTAGAAAAAATCTTTCGTGCACTCTACTCATGAGCCACTGGTACAAGGGCTCATATTTCCTGAAGTAAGGGAGTTTGTATAGCTGGTAAACTCCAATCTTCTTCAAGAGCTTCTCACCAACATCGTCATACACCGACATGTCTTCCGCCGTGCGTTTATTTGTCTTTGTGTTCAGCAAGGCATCAAGTTCCTTCTTATTCTCTGTGGTACGGTGATTGTACTCACTCACCTTGATTTTCCTTATGTGAGAATCCCACTCCTAGCCTACGATAACCCCCTCTAGATATTGCATTTCAGAAAAATTACTTTTGGGAGCCATCTCCTCTTCTTATTCGACCACCTTCTTCTTTCCCTTCACTCCCGCTGCAACTTCTTTCTTGGGTGCCATTTCTACCTTGCAATCCTTTGTAGATACTCACCTCTTGAATTCTATAATGTGTGAATCAAACCCTAGCTCGATTTAGCATGCCCTAGGTGAAATCACGTGCCCTCACTCCTCTCTGTCACCTTGCTTCACTCAAACCCTTCACCACCGGGGACGCAAGCTCTTTCTGCGCACAGATCTCTTCATCATGACTGGTTACACACCTCTCACACCTCAATTCAATCACTCAGCTCTTCGCACTTAGCTCTTTTTCAAATAATCTTAATCACAACGGTAAAAATGAATTCGCATCCCATCCTTATATAGATTTTCAAATTTTTGATGCATTCATTTCTCCTTCACCTACCAAATATCCTCTCATTAATTGATCAATTCCATCCTTTCCACATGTTACATCTTCACGCCCCAGCTATAACCTTCTAGCGCGCCTTCCTACCCTCTGGTCATAGACTTCTCTTCAGTGCACTTCCTTGCACCCGAGTACCTCATCACTACACCTTCTACTGGTAGTTGTTATGGCCTCTGCTTACCTCGCGTTATATTGTTCCTTCATTCATCTCCATCTTTGGTCACTTTTTAGAAGCAATCCTTTGACTTGAAGAGCACCCGTAGCAGCTTATTCCTTTCACCTTTCAATTCCCACAATTTTGTACCTAGATACCAACAATCCACCACCCCACACTAAAAATATGTGCAGTCCTCTACGCATAAACATGCTTCATATAGTAATTAGCTTCATGCGCGCAAGCATGCTTATTACACAACACACCAACTAAATTGACAAAGCATAGCAACAAAGAAGGAAACACATTAAGGAAATACAGAATTGAAAACCTAATCTAAATGGCAATACTGCCTTATTACAAACACCAAGAAGACTTATTTATAGTAGGGCTTCAACCTACTCCCGTTGAAGTAACCAGGTAGCCGTGTTCCATCAAGTGCTTCTAACTGGAAAGCACCTGTTTCAAGGATGTAAGTGATAACATACGGCCCCAACCAATGTACCTTAAGTTTTCCTAGATGGCGTAAAAACTTAGAGTCATAGAGAAGTACCATTTGTCCAATCTCAAACTTCTTGTCCCTTATGTTTCTGTCATGCCATGCCTTCTGCCTGGCCTTTTCTTGCTTCTGACTCCAACGTGCTATGGCTCTTCATTCATCCAGATGAATTATCTTTTCAATCCATTCTTCTAAAGCTTTCTCATCAGCTAGACCTCCAGCGTGTGCACATAATACACAAAGAAGGTAACATAAATTCCATAGGAAGAACAACTTCTACGCCAAACACTAACTGAAATGGTGTTGCTTTGTTCAACCTTTTATATGTTGTTCGATATGCCCAAAGTACTGCACAGATACTTTATCATCCCAATCCTTTCTTCCAACATCACATATTTTTGTCAATGTCTGGCCCAAAATTTTGTTGAAAGCCTCAACAGTTCCATTTTCCTGAGGATGATAGGGTGTAGTCTTATGGTGTGCAATCATGAACTCATCCAATAAAATTCTGATTGTCTCATTAAGAAAATGTGTGCCCCTATCACTGGTCAAACTTAAAGGACATCCATACCTTGTAATAATATTTTCCCATAGAAATTGGGTTGTTGTAGCCACTGTACAGTCCTTGGTAGGTGTTGCTTCTGCCCATCTTGTCAGATAGTCTGTGCAAGTTATAATGTAGCATGATCCAGTTCTGCGCAGCTGGTGAAATGGGACCCACAAAATCTATAGCCCATTTCTCAAATGGTTCTGCACTAGTAATAGGTCTCAGAGGCATTTCATCTCACTGACCTAGTCTTCCAAGACATTGACAATGGTCACATGCCTTACAGAATTCCTTACAATATTTATAGAGGGTCTCCCACCATAATCCAGCGAGTAGAATCTTGCACGTTGTGGCATCACCTACATAGTGGCCACCTGCAATTCCACCATGAGCTTCTTCCATAATGCCCGTGCGCTCATGTTCCAATACACAACGATGCAATACCTCATCGTGACCCAATTTGTACAAGTCACCACTGATTAACATATAAGGTGCGGTGCGTATAGCAAGTTGTTTCTTCTCCAAGGATTTCATTCCTTCTGGTGTCATCCCTGTGCGTAGAAAGACAACAATGTCCTCTAGTTCTGATGGCACACGTTGTAACCTGTATAACTGTGCATCTGGCATGGTATCCTCAATTGCTTGTGCTTCTTCTCCTGACTGTATTCTTGATAAATGGTCTGGTCCAGAATTACTTTTTCCTGGTTTTACCACAACTGTGAAATCAAATTCTTGAAATAAGAGCACCCATTGACATATGCACCCTTGTAAAACAGGTTTATTTACCAAATACTTCAATGCCATGTGATCTGTATAAAAGATGAATGGTGTAGCTAGTAGGTACTGGTGGAATTTATGCAGTGCATAGATCATTGACAAAGCTTCACACTCTGTAGTTGTGTAATTCTGTTCTGCAGGAGTCAACTTTCTACTAGAAAAATAGATAGGATGATCTACAATACCTTCTCTAGGTTGGGCCAACACCATGCCAATGGCCATGCCAGAGGCGTCAACATGTACATGAAATGGTTTGTCCCATGAAGGAAAATGCAGAATAGGTGTGGTAGTAAGTTTCTCCTTCAATGTCTCGAATGCGCACTGTTGTTATTCTCCCCAGTAGAACGTACCTTTCCCTTTCAGTAACTCTTCTAATGGTGTGGAAACTTTGGCATAGCCTTTGATAAATTTTCTGTAATATCCTGTATGACCCAAAAATCCACGCACCTCACTTTGACTGGTAGGCTCCCTTAGACCTATAATGACTGCAACCTTTGTTGGATCAACCAACAAACCCTCCTTGTAGATTATGTGTCCTAAAAGTATCCCAAATGGTGTAGAAAATATGCACTTTTTGATGTTCAAAGAGATACTCAACTATCGACACCGTTCAAACATTAAGCACAGATTGTCACAGTGATCCTTAACTAATCCATACACCGTCCAATCATCTAAATATACCTGTAAGAAGTTGTGAATAAATTCTTTGAATGCTTGGACAACTATGCACGAAAATACAGTAGGCACATTTTTCAGACCGAAGGGCATTACAGTATAGGTGAAACTACCCCATTCAGTAGTAAATGTAGTCTTTTCTTGATCCTCCTGGGCAATCCTAACCTGATGATACCCAGAGAACCCATCTGTAAATGAATAGATTTCACCCCTGCAACTCCTTCTAGTATTTCCTCAGTAAATGGCGTAGGGAATGGATCTGTTACACATGCAGCATTCAACTCCCTGTAGTCCACACATATTCTAATCCATCCATCCTTCTTGATACTGATCACCATTGGACTAACCCATTCTGACTCATCAAGGGGCTTGATAATTCTAGACTTCAACATGTTATCAATCTCTTCTTTGACCTTTTCATGCAAATTGGGGTTCATTCTGTAAGGTCTCTTTCTAACTGGGTGCATGTACCCTCTTTAAGCTTTATCTTCATCTCCCCTAATGATTCATGCACACCTTTAAGTTCATGGTACCCCCTAGGAAATAGGTCCTGGTAATCCCTTAGTAACTCTATGATTTTTTCCACTTCAGAGTCTGACCAATAGTCTCCAATTATGGCTTCCTTTAGGCTCAGTATCTGTTCCAATATTCACCTACTTTGTCTTCATAGGTTCATGATAGGCGCGCATGGTCTTATCCACACTATCCAATACCTCACACCTTCCTGTTGAATGGTTTACATCTAGATTATCTACTTCTTCATCATCCACTAAGTAGACCATTTTTCCTTTCTCTCTCTCAAGGAAAGCGCATTGAAGTAATGTTGCATCAGCCTCTGGTTCTTTATCAAGACGCGCTCCTGAGTCCTCTTTATCTAATAATTCCTGAAGGAGTTCTTCAGCCTTGGCACTATCCCCCATAGTTAAGTGCTTGATAAATTTTAATGCTTCTTCCATCGGAGGCTTTGTAGAGAAGAATTCAAATGTCTGGGCCATTCCTACAATTAAATTCTGCCAATTTCCAGTTTCTCTATGGAGTTCTGCATATACATACCAAGCACGTGCACAACCTTGTAAAGTGGAATAAAACTGGTGCACCCATAAGTGAAGGTGGTAAAGCTTCCTGCCCTTCTGTCCAGAGTCTCTCACACTTCTGAACGTGGTGCTAAACAGGTTGATTACCATGATAATTACATATTTGTGTAGGTGCATTGCTCCTAAAGAACCTAGTAGTAAGAGCAATCCCAATTTCATTCCATCTGACAAGATTATCCCTGTGGACCACCCACCAACATGCTGCTGTCCCATGTAGTGTATATGCTAGCATATTTCTTCTTTCCAGTGGGTCTATCCATTTTTCTTCCATGGCACACAGGAATACCATGGGATCCCCTTCTCCTGTGTAACAAGGTACCGAGTTGTTACCTATCCTCCTGACATAACGTGGTTTTGTGCCTTGAGGGAATATGCTCTTTACTTCATGCCCTACCAACTCATAAGTGTTGTGAGCCCAATTATCACAAGCAACACTTGTAGTATCGCTAATAGACTGTGCATCCTCCCACTGAATTAGTCCTTCTTTGGTTGGTTCAATCATCTCTGGATCTCGGATGGTGCGTACATAAATCCTATTCAGATCTTCTTCACTTAAGGGCTCAACATAGGGTGCAGAATTTCCATCTGTTAAAGGGATAATAACCCTTTCCTCTTTATTTTCAAAACTGATATAGCCCTTGTTGAACCTAAGATCAGCATTATTTGCATAGCACCAAGGATGCCCCAATAGAGCTAGAAAGCTATCTGACTCTGCTAGCACTAAAACTTCAAAGTCTCCAGTGAAATTTTCTCCTTGTATGGTAATGGATGCATCTTTCAAAACTCCTATGGGAGTGGCCTTAGTCTGATTAGCCATGAATAATACATTAGAGGATGGCTACAATGGGGGTCTTCCCATTTGTACCCATGCATCCAAGGTAAGAACATTGACCTCCGCACCTGTATCAATCAGTATATTACTCAACAACCACCCATCCACAACAACATTCAGAGTGATTTCCTTGTCATAATCTAGGCTATGAGGAGGGATATTTGCATGCAGGATCTGTCATCCAGTCTCAGTACTTGCACGCGGAGTGTTCCCTTTTAACCAACTCCCTAACAGTGGAATGATGTTCTCCTGGCACAACATTTTACACACTTCTCTCAAGTCATCTATATCAGTTTGGACCATCTCTGATGCTTTCTTCTGCTCCTTTAAGTATTGTATCTCACCCTGAAGATTCCTTAGAACTTCCATGGTATCCTGATAAACCTCCTTCTGATAGGCAGGATCTGGGTACCATGCATGAAGAACCTCATCTTTAGTGATGGTAGGTTTCTGTTGTAATGCCTCCCTGACACGTGTTGCCTCAGCGCGGGTCATGATCTTCACTTGTAGTGCCTCAGATTCTACTTCCATCTTGGGCATCCATTGATTGTCCACAACGCATTGTATCCTAACCATCCCCGTGCACTTTGTTTTCTTGTTTATGTTGCTTACTCAGATGCTCATATAAGTCTGGGCACTCTTCATAGCTATGGTTCTTTCCACAGAAAGAACATGTAATATTCTGAGGACATTCACGCCTATAGTGGTCAGGAGATCCACATGTATAACATGTTCTATGAGGAAACTCACTTCTTCCACCACCACGGCCTCGTCCTCTGAATCCACCACGGTATCCTTGACCTCTACCACGACTGCCTTCAAAATGCCCCTCATTTCAATCATAGTGCACCTGATTGTGCTCCCAGTCCTGATGCTCATTCTTTCCCTTAGAGTTATCTGAAACTCCTGTCTGTCATACACCAATATCTATAGCATCATGGATCTGTCCAATCAGCCGACAGTCCTCCATGTCATGAGTCATGGACCTGCAGATTTTACAGTAGCTTGAAACATTCTTCCTTATCACGCGTTGTAATAATGGGTAGCAACTAGCATCATGGTTTAGGTGGCATATTTCACAATCCATCAGCAATGAGCGTATTGTTCTGTGAGGGAAACTATCCTTTGTGTGACCTTCTACTTCACAATCTATGCACCAAATCCCTATGCGTGTCTCATGTGCTGAATTTGCTGATAGCTTCTCCAACTATTTTTCCATTGCTGTTATTTGTGCTTCTAAAAATGGGCTCACCCCCGTATCTATGCTTCCAACTTCCTCAGTGTGCAAGGCTGCTTCAAGTGCTTCACACAATTAGTATATGTTTATGTGATAATTCCCTCCTAAAAGGGGTAATCAAGCCCCCAATGAACCATTGTGCATGTTGACTTGCGTGTATGTCATAAGAGAGCTTTGATAACAATGTTTTAAACTATGCATCATACTCTCTAACACTTTTAGTAGTGCCTTGCTTAATATCCTTGAGCGCACTTATACTCTTCTGCTCAAACTCAGGGATATGAAACTCTTTAAGGAATGCATCCTTTAAAGCCATATAATCTATGCAAGTCTGATCAGGGTCAAACTTTCTATACCAGCTGTGTGCACACCCTTGTAACGTAGTGGAAAATTAGCTTTCCCTACGCTCAGAAGTCATGATCCCTTTTGCTTGCCAAAATATTTCACACATGTGCACATGTTTAGCAACATCTTCTATGCCCCTATATTCTGGAAGATGAAGAGACATTTCCATGTAAATATTATGGGGTTGGTGCGGACCTTGCCCACCTGATCTAGAACCTCCTGTGTTTCCCCTGCCTCTAGAACCACCAGATCTACCTAAACCAGAACTACCTATGCCTCTTGATCCCAAACCTGTAGCTAGGGTCAGACCAAAAGATGTACTTCCCTATGTCCCAATAGTAGAACTGAACTAAACCCCGACAGTCTGCGAAGCGTTAATACTCCCAGAAGTTAATCCAAAAATTGGTGCACTTGTATTCTGTGTTGATGATACACCTGAAAAGGTACTTCCATATAATATTAAATCCATTTGTGATGCCATCGGTGTGCCTCTTATAAGACTCACTCCTACTCTCCCACTGTTTGAACTAGCTTGTTGACTGCTTGTTGTACTAGATGCTGAAAAACCCAACATAAGGGAAAGGTTACTAAGTGGATTCAGATACTCACCTGCGGCCCAGGTAGTCTCTGGTGGCATGCTTCTGCGTGAGGCTGAGGGGGGGTCCCTGTTATGATTTCCAAGATGGGGGAGTTCCTGATGCTCTCGCTCCACGTCTTCTACATGAGCTTCAAATCCTTCACGAGCCATCTCTCTCCTCAATGCCATACTTTCTGCAACGTTACACTACTTCTCTATCTCCCTCTCGCATGCCTCATTATACTTAAGTTGACCTTTCCTCTCTCTGCCTTTCTGTCGCTAGGTCTGCCATCTTTCACCAAACCTTCTCCTACCTACGCATGTGGTGAGGTTTAGTTAGCCATCGTTTTACTCGTCTAGATTCAAAGTTACCATCAAGATCTCGATCCCTAGTGGAATGCCTTGTAGGTAAGCTCCCCTTGGATATCATAAGAACTGGAATTCAACTACTTCTAGACACGAATAAGTGGAAATTGAGTATTCCAAAATATAACTGTTCAAGACACCACAGAACCACGTATCCATAGCTCGAGTCCAAATTAGATCAGAATCTTACAGAGCCTGTAATTCTTCCTGCGTCTAGACAAGTGTGTGATACCTCTAATTCCGTTAGATGCATAAGTACTCAGCCACTCATACAATTCTACTAGAAAGATAGCAAAAAAGCTCTCATATAAACTATCATACATATTATGTTCCACCCACACACATGCGTTAAACTCAGATCCAGTGCTGAATCACCATGCGTATTCTTCTTCCAAATCGTGTATCCAATCTTCAACACTTGCTAAGGTCAACCGATATGTCTTCATCGCGAACCATCCTGAAAACAACTGAAAAAGAGGTCCCAGCAATGGAACCAATGATGCAGCCTAGAATTCAGTGATATAAATCCAATAAGACCCTAGATGCGCTGGCACATCACTCAGCCTAAACTGAGTGCTCACCCGAAGCACGAAAAGGTACCACGTTCCTCTTTAGGATTGCTATTGTAGGATGTTAGCATAATGAAGACTTAAGAGATACATATAGTTCCATTACTAACACATCATTCTACAGAGCATACCATATATATACCTAAGGAAGAGCAGAATTAAGTACTAACCATGATGAGATTAAAGAAATACTAGATTCAAATACACAAAAAAACTAACACTTAGATTCAGCCAATATCTTCCATTATATTCAATGCAATAAGTATACAGAAGCTTCATTACAATAACAGTAGTATGCGCGTAACATATTTAACACCATAGCTCTGTATATATCTCATCTCTCTCTCTATTACACAATTTACTACATATATAATGGTGGGGACTTTCCCTTCAATGCTTATCCATTCCAAAAATAGGTCGCATGCTACTAATAGCCACACGCTGTTAGAAAACTTGCCACACATGTAAGTGCGCTAACAATAGACTACTACTAGCTAACTAACAGTAGCAAATCTATTTCCAGCCCGTGTCCATGCAAAGTGCTTCGAATCCGGGCACACACGTCTATGCCTTATTTGTGTTCTCTACACGCCATCTCTAAAAATAGACCTTCATGAGGAAAACGACTAAGTCCCAAAAACGGAACTTCTATTTTGCGTGCGCATTCTCCCTATCCATTCACGCCTTTGAATATGATCACTTCCCCGTGTGGACTTCTTGTGTGTTTTTTGTCAAGTTTTCTTTGATCAACACCTACCTTGCTTCTCAAATACCCACTTTGCCTTCAGATTCAAAAATATTTTTCACAATACAAAGGTGGCACTCACTCTCTTATCTATTCTGAGACATTAACTTTGTAGGAAAAATTGAAACTGACCCACATGACATTTGGTATAAGCAGTTCGTTGACTACCTTGCCCTTTCAATTCTTCCTCTGGATCTTACTCGTAATGGACAACGAGCCTTCTTCAAAAGTATATCTCGATATTTCCTCATGGGAAATATTATGTATAAATGTGGCTTTGACGGTATCCTCTTACAATACCTCACAAGTTCTAAAATCCCATACAATATCAAGGAAGTTAACGATGGGATTTTTGGAGGTCATTTCATTGGCCACACTATCACTAAACACATCCTTCGCCTCAGCTATTACTGGCCATCTCTAAACCAAGACTGTAATGACTATGTAAAACGTTGTGTGAAATGTCAGCAACATGCTAATCTTCACCATACCCCTAGACAGGCCTTATAGGTCACCTGAGACCTTTGGCCTTTCTCTCAAAGGGGTTTGGATATCATCGAAGAGATTAAATCCCATTCTTCCCAATGTCATCAATGGATAATACCCATGACTGAATACTACACTAAATGGGTGGAGGTAGTACCTCTCATTTCTACAAAGGCTGAGAAAATCTTTGAATTCATCAACCATCACATTATTTGTTCGCTTTGGTGTTCCTCACCGCCTCATCACTGATAATAGAAAAAAATTCAAAAACAAAACCCTACGAAGACTATCTGATGCCTTTGACATTCAACTTAGTTTTTCTTCACCTTATTTTCCTCAATCAAATGTCCAAGCTGAAACGACTAACAAAACCGTTACCAAAATTATTATGAAAGCGGTTAATGATACTGGTAAGGATTTTCTCCTGATGGGATTATCGCACTAGTATTCACACCTCAACTGTTGCTACACCTTTCTCTTTGGTATATGGTATAGAGGCCATCTTGCCTCTCAAATTCCAAATTTCATCTCTTCGTATCTCACTCAAAAATATTCTCAATGATGATGAATTTTGCTAAGACCGTTTGGTGTAGCTTGAGTTATTAGACAAACGTCATTTAAATGATCTCAATCACCTTAAAATCTACTAAAAACGTATCAAACGTGCCTATGACAAACGTGTCCACGAACGAACTGTCATCACCAATCTGGCACTATGATAATTCTTCACCGGTAACTCCTCGTGCTATGATTATTTACTAATGCACAGCCTTTAGTTTGGTGGATGTAATCTGGAAACAAAACAACAAACATAACACAAGAATACCATCAACTATGATAAGACGGAATGATGACAAATCTGAAATATCAAAGTAAATTATAATATTAACATGAAATTGTTACAATCTCACCCATGAGGTACTTCAAGTGTTATTGAATTCACTTGCCTTCCACCAATACTATGGGAGAAACTTTACAATTACACCTCTTAATGACTTCTTCAACACACCTTTAAACTGAGGGCTTCCTTTACACACTTCATACAATATTTCTCACTACTTCCTTCTATGCTAAATGAGGGGGGTGGCCTCTTTATTTATAGAACTTCCAGGCTTATCCATCTTATCTGTAAGATAGGATAAGAAATCCACTCTGACGAATCATATTCCATACCTTAACTCTTATCTGTACATGTAAGCTTATCTTTTAAGATAAGATAAACCTTATCATTTCACATGGGTTCCACATTTTTAGACTTTTTACAAATAAAATACACAAAATATTTATGACCTCACTCCTTGTCCTTATTACCAATATAATATTTCTAATTCCTAATCATGTAGACCCTACTTCTCTACTTACCCCAACTTTGACATTTTAACATTACTGGACCACTTACGACAACTATTTACTTTTTACCACAACATTCCTATTGTACTTTTGACTATTGCCGTACTATACATTATTGGCGGCACCGTACTGGCAGCGCCGTTATCTTCTATCGGACGCAACTACTAATTATACTTAACAACATCCTATTCCTAATACATACATTAATGAAATAGAAATTACGGAGGAAAATTTTAGTGTCGACATCTTCCCCCTTCCTAGCTTCTACTCCGTCCTCGGAGTAGACTATTCTGGTGCTTGGAAAATTTTCAACTTGTCGTGGTTGACCCATTTCGTAATGGGAGTGCCATCCAATTCCTCCAGTCGGTACGTACCATTTTCATGCACAGCTGCTATTTTGTAGGGCCCCATCCATTTTGGAATAAATTTTCTCTGTCTTCTTTTTTTGTATCTGGAATCATATACTAGAACCAAGTCATTCACATGAAATGGAGACCACCGGATCTTTTGATCAAAGTATTCCTTCTGCTTCATTTTCTTCTTATAGCTTGTATCCTTAGCTATTTCCCTCATTTCCTCTAGCAAATGAAGATGTACCAACCTTTCTTTTACTGAATCACTTTCATCCATTCTTTCATTTTTCATTACTCTGACCGTGGGAATATCAAACTCAATAGGAAGAACTGGATCAATGCCATAAGCCAACTGAAATGGGGAGTATCCTGTTGCTGATTTTGATGTTGCCCTATATGCCCACAATGCTGCATGAATCCTTTTATCCCATTTATGTACCTACAAGGCTGCATCTTTTGCTAGAATTTGACACAACACAAAATTTGTTCGTTCCACCTGTCCATTTGTGCTTGGCTTGTATGTTGTTGCCTTCCTGTGCTTAATAGAAAACTTATTGACTAGGGCTTCTACCACCTCATTAATGAAGTGGCTTCCTTGATCTGTTACAATTTCTAATGGACAACCAAATCTGGTGACAATGCGTTCATATATGAACCTTGCCACCTCATCCATGGAAGTTGTTTTTCAATGGCCTAGCTTCAACCCACTTGGTTAAATAATCTGTGGCAACTACAATATACTTATTTTGGCGTGAGGTAGTTGGAAGTGGACCTACAATGTCTATTCCCCACTTTTCAAAGGGACCAAGTGGAAGAATAGGGCATAATGGAGCTGATGAAGTCTTACGGTTACCATGTGTTTGACAAATATCACATGTCTTACAATAATTATAACAATCTTTAAAAAGAGTGGGCCAGTGATAACCTACATCCAAGATCCTTCTTGCTGTAAGTTGTCCAGAGAAGTGCCCTCCACATGTACCATTGTGGAATTCTTCTAGCAGTTCCTTCCCTTGATCACGTCCAACTGCCCTCTTGTACTGTCCATCAGGTCCTATTCGAAATAATACTCCATGCAGAATAGAATATGGACGACTGGCTTGAGTAATCTTTCTCTTAGTCTTTGCATTGGCACCATCAGGAAACTTGAATTCATTCAGATAATTCCAAATATCTATGTATTCAATAGGGATTGTGTCAAGGGATAACAATGCTGCATCGGGGAAATCATCATCATCACAAGATGATCCTAAACCATCATAGGCTCGAGAGAGTGCATCTGCATTGACATGCTTCTTTCCTGGCCTATCTATAATATCAAATTCAAATTCTTGTAGCAAAATTATCCATCTTGCTATCCTCCCTGATGGGTTAGGCTTATTGACAATATATTTTAGAGCCTGATGATCTGTTACAACTATAAATTTCTTCCCTAGCAAGTAATTTCTAAACTTCTTTACAGCAAAAATGATAGCTAGAGCCTCTTTTTCAGTTACAGTATAATTTACCTCAGCACTACTCATTTGTCTACTCCCAAAGTAAATTGGATGTTCATTCCCATTTTCATCCTTTTGGCTCAAAGTACTTCCTAGTGCTGCATCTGAGGCATCAGTGTACACAATGAATGGCTTGCTTCAATCTGGATTCTTTAAAACAGGTGAAGACACCAGGGCTTCCTTCAGTTGTCCAAAAGCTTCATGCGCCTTATTTCCTGGTTCATAAGTAACATCCTTCTTCAAGAACTGGGTTAGTGGCTGTGCAATCTTTGAGAAATTCTTGATGAACCTTCTATAGTAACCCACATGGCCTAAAAATGATCTCAATTTACTTCTATTCATAGGAAATGGTAAATCTTTGATTTTTGAAACTTTATCAGGATCAATACCAATACCATCTCTGGATACAACATGCCCTAACAAAATGCCTTTAGAACATCCAAAGACACACTTTGTAGGGTTTAGTGAGGCTTGTGCTTCATCTAACCTTTGAAATGCTATCTCCATCTGGTGCAGGTGGTCCATCTTGCTCCCATAGATGCAAAAATCATCCAGAAATACTCTGATGAAGTTCCCAATGTAGGGTTTGAACACCCTATTCATCAAACACTGGAATGTTGCTGGAGCATTACACAACCCAAAAGGCATAACTCTATAAGAAAACGTTCCCCAAGAAGTGGTGAACGTGGTCTTCAGCTGATATTTCTCTGCTATACGAACTTGGTTGTAGCCGCTATATCCATCAGCAAAACTATAGCACTCCTGGCCAGCTACTTCGTCCAAGATCTGATCTGAAAATGGAAGAGGGTAATGATCCTTCTTTGTTGCCTTATTGAGCTTCCTGTAATCAACACAAATGCGTAGCTTCCCATTCTTTTTTATTGAGATCACAATGGGAGAAACCCATTCTGAATTCTCCACAGCAAATATGAATCCTGCATCAAGCAACTTATCTATTTCTTCTTTTACAGTCTTGGAAAAATTAGGATTCATTCTATATGGCATTTACTTTATGGGCTTAGCACCATCTACCAGCTCAATAGAATGTTCTACCCAACTTACTTGATGGAGTTCCTTGTAATCAAAAGTGAATATGTGTATGTACCTTCGAAAGAGCTGGAGGTAAGATTCCTTCTCACTCTCCATCACAGCATCACCAATCTTTATTTGTTGGAGACGATCATCAACTTCTTCTTCAGATAATTTTATGGGGTCATGAGTTGGTGTGACTGGAAGGATATCCATGACTGAAACATCAACCTCACTTTCTTCATCTTCAGTGTCCACTTCACTGGTACTAGAGTAATCAGAGGATGTCCAATCATCAGTTTCATCACTTGAATCCACAGGTTCTGCCTTATGATGTCGAGGGATCATGTTTATCTTCACCCTCTCTCTACCACATCCAAGTGTCATGAAACCTTCATTCCAGTAGTTTCTTGCATGAACTCTCCTTAGCCATGGTCTTCCCAGCAGCATTGGGTACGCAACAGTACCATTTTTCATCACCTGAAAGTCTACCACACATACAACACCCATAACAGATATTGCCACATTTGAAACTACACCTTCTGATTTAGTTTTTCCTTTATTTAATGACCTTAACATAAGTGTTGAAGGGCGATCAATTTTTAAACCCAACATATTCATTACAGACTCGGTCATTACATTAACTGCAGCACCTCCATCAACTAAGGAATCATGAATTGAAATACCATTACATAATACCTCAGCTTGTGGAGCATAGGGATCCGCCTCTGCCTCCAAAATAGGGACCTCAACCTCCTTCCTTCGTCGAGCATTGAGTCCACTTCGCAACTCCCTCCTCTTCTCAGAAGACATAGCCAAGAGTTGACCATATGTAATATTTGCAGGCCTTTTGGACAGATCTTCCAAGATGGAGTATGGTCCTTGCCCCTGTGAAATCAGAAAATCCTGCACACCCAACTTTCTTCTCCTATGTTTCTTACTAGTTTCTCCTTTCATCTTCTTAGGATCATTTCCATCTTGATTATCTTTTTCTTTCTTTCTTTTTGTTACAAACACATCTACTTCATTATTTCTGCTCTTATCTACTACATCAAAAGAATTCACAGGTGCTTTTCCTTTATCATTATCTCCTTTACCAGGTGTAGAAGCTCTATCTGGACAATTATACTTATAATGACCCTTTTTATAACAACCATAACATACAACTTCAGAAATATTTCTTTTTGGACCTCTATCTCCTCCCTGAGAACTAAATTCTTTTCCTTGAAGAAGATTAATAGTTAACTGACCCATCTTTTTGAGCAGATCTTCATACTCAGTAGATGTACTAGGAGAAATATTTGTGCTCACCAGGAGTGGTTGTGGATTCTGGACCAAAGGTGCTGGTGTAGGCTCTACTTTAGCAACAATTTCTTTGGACTCCTCTTCCATGCTTTCTTCTTGCCTTCTTGCAATCTCCTTTGCTTGTTCAATGGTAGCTGGGTGGTCATACTTCACTCGTTGTCTGATCTCTGGCTTCATCCCAAGAATGAAGTGCTTACATAGGAGATTATCCACACCGTTCATCAACCCATCCGCTAATCCTTCCTTCCAGATCTGGGCATCGAGCTTCCTCCTTAGCTCTAGAACACGAGCATGATAATCCTTATCTTCTCCTTCTCTCCTTGGATAGCTTTGTGATCTCGATCATGAGATCTGCATATTTCTGTTTTTCACCAAATTCTTCAAGAAAACTTTCAGTTAATAAATCCCATGAATTTTTCACATTTTCACCTAGTGTTTCAAACCACCTAAGTGCTGAACCATCCAAAAAGGTAGGAAAAAATTCAGTCCATTGTTCCCTTCTTATGAGGCAATTACAAATACAAGATCGTTTAAACTCTTGAATGAAAGAGGAAGCATCTTCATTAGATTGGGCTGAAAAAATAGGAATCTTCCCCATTTTCAAAAGTAACCACCGTAAAATACCAATCCACAAGTACAATCAACAAGACTTATGTGCACAAATAATTGGAATCACTGTAATAGAAAGTGACTTTACACCTTTCTACAGTAAAATAGAAATGACCACGGTAACTATGGTAAAACTTGACTTACTGCGGTAAAAACTGACTTTACTGTGGTAAACACTATTCACAGTAAAAAGTGAAGTTACTGCGGTAAATACTATTCATGGTAAAAAGTGACTTTACTGTGATAAATACTATTCACAGCAAAAATGAGTTTACCATGGTAACTACTATTCACGGTAAAAATGACTTTACCATGGTATCTACTATACACAGTAAAAATAAGGTTACCCTCCAATTGATTTTTGACTAAGTGGGAATATCTCTCCAGAAAATCCACCAACGAGGAATGGTCCCGGCAACGGAACCAAAATGTCATCACCAATCCAGCACTATGATAATTCTTCACCGGGAACTCCTCGTGCTATGATTATTTACTAATGCACAGCCTTTAGTTTGGTGGATGTAATCTGGAAACAAAACAACAAACATAACACAAGAATACCATCGACTATGATAAGACGGAATGATGACAAATCTGAAATATCAAAGTAAATTATAATATTAACATGAAATTGTTACAATCTCACCCATGAGGTACTTCAAGTGTTATTGAATTCACTTGCCTTCCACCAATACTATGGGAGAAACTTTACAATTACACCTCTTAATGACTTCTTCAACACACCTTTAAACTGAGGGCTTCCTTTACACACTTCATACAATATTTCTCACTACTTCCTTCTATGCTAAATGAGGGGGGTGGCCTCTTTATTTATAGAACTTCCAGGCTTATCCATCTTATCTGTAAGATAGGATAAGAAATCCACTCTGACGAATCATATTCCATACCTTAACTCTTATCTTTACATGTAAGCTTATCTTTTAAGATAAGATAAACCTTATCATTTCACATGGGTTTCACATTTTTAGACTTTTTACAAATAAAATACACAAAATATTTATGACCTCACTCCTTGTCCTTATTACCAATATAATATTTCTAATTCCTAATCATGTAGACCCTACTTCTCTACTTACCCCAACTTTGACATTTTAACATTACTGGACCACTTACGACAACTATTTACTTTTTACCACAACATTCCTATTGTACTTTTGACTATTGCCATACTATACATTATTGGCGGTGTCGTACTGGCAGCGCCATTATCTTCTATTGGACGCTACTACTAATTATACTTAACAACATCCTATTCCTAATACATACATTAATGAAATAGAAATTATGGAGGAAAATTTTAGTGTCGACAAAACCTTCAAGGTTAGTGACCTTGTCTTGAAGGAAAATCACCATGTAACCAAAGTGGAGAAAATTAAACGGGGAAAGTTTTCTCCTAATTGGATGGGACCCTATATCATCACCCATACTTATGGATCAAGTTCTTATCGTTTATCTTCTCTCGAAGGTAAACCCAAATATGATCCATTCAATGCCTTGCAGCTTCAACCATTCTATTGTTGAACCAAGTACTTTATCACCTGTTCTCTATTACATGCTCATCCCTTAAGTAACCACTCATTTCATCTATCTCTTTTTACAACCAACGACTAAACTAAAATTGTGTGAGTATCTTTCACCTTTCAGCCTTGTCTTAAATATGAGTACCATGGCTCTACTCATAGCATGATTCTCATGGATACTTTCATCCTTTTCAGGATGGAATACCTTGGTTGTTCATCACTTAAAACCTCTCTTTCATAGTTAATCTTTGCGTGTTATGGTTTTTCCTTCATAAAATAAGCCTATATTCCTTTATAGTCTTGTTTATGACCTAAAATTCCAAAAAACAAAATTCAAAATTAATATATGGGATATTCAAATTCAACTCCTTGAGTCAAAATTCTTTTAAATAGATGACTCCCTCAAAAAGGACATTTATCTTTCATTCTTGTTTCTATAAATAGACTGTTCCCTCAAAGGATAACTATAAAAAGCTATCCCTATTGTACATAGTCTATCAAAAAAGAAGACTATTTCTAAAAAATAAAATAAAATTATTCTAAAGCTTCCTGCATCGAATAGCTTCACGAATACCTCAAGGAGATATTCTATTCATCCCACATAGACTTCCTACATCGATTAGTCTATACAAAGCAAAAACAAAATTAAAAAAATAAAGAAATATACAACTTTTCATCACGGAATTTCATATTCTGGTTTTGGGTATCTTTCAAAAGGAACATGTTGTCTCACAATAAGGTTACGTTAACACAACCACTCCACCTCACCTTCTTCCATTTCTCTTCTTCTACCTACTCAAGGGACGTGGTACACATACAACACTTTGTGATCATGTAACTTCTTTCATCCTTAGAAAGTTCAATCATGTAATGCCTTTAGAGGGTTTAAGTTCATAACCCTATCTTTGGTATGCTCATAATGGTTCTTTCAACTTATGGAGTCTCTTCGCTTCTTATACCATTATCCCCTTTTCTCACCTATTAATTCTTCTACATAAGATAAGACCTTTGACATTTCGTCTCTGGTATTTATTCTCCCTTCACCTACGTTTACATTTACCATCTATTTCCATCAAATTATATTCAACATCCCACATTTCCTAACCAACCTTGACTTAATCATGCCTAAACAATCTAAAATCAATCATTCCTAAACAACCTAGACTCAACCATGCCTAATCAACCTTGCCCATTTACCCATGCCTAAACCCGACCAACTCTTTTGTCTACCCTATTTTATTCTTCCATATCCTAACTACATCGGCCAGAGGCCCCTTTTTGTCAGGGATATATAGGCAACACTCTAAGGGCATGGGACCCCTGGAGGTTAGCTCATACATTCTTTCCCTGAACCATTTTTTCCCCTTTTACACACATATCATAGCATCGTTAGTTTTCATCTACACAAATAACTTGGAAATTAACATTTCACAAAATAGAAATCATTTCAACATACCTACAATGCTACAACATCAATCACATCATACCTGAAGCATCTATATTTCCATGATATCAATTACATGGAAATTAAACCAAACCATACCTATAACACATAATTTCCATAAAAACAGTAACTTGGAATTTTTTTATTCACCCATGCCTAATAACTAACTAACTTCCACGACACCAATATATTGACAATATATAACGAATCAACCATGCCTAACACAACCTAATTTCCATACCAATAACACTTAGACATTTTTCTACTCCACCATGCCTAACTCTGACTCACCCATGCCGAACACAACCTAATTTTTCTTTAAACAATAACTTGGACATTTTCCGACTCAACCATGCCTAACTCACCTATTTTTCATTATAACAATACAATGGAAATAAAACCAAGTACATCATCAGTCCAATATCATCACCAACTATATAAAAGGAGTGTCTGTGTATCAATACATATATACATAGGTATGAATAATAACATGTATCTCAAAAACTCTCATGTACAATCTCACATCTTTGGCACGTAGGTCTGTATATGTATCAAAAATCAAAGGTACATATCACCCAATATCAAATCCATAAGGGGCCAACACCTTCGTTTCTATCTCGAGTACCCTCATCTGGTCCTAGTCTACATCCGCTCATCATCTCCTCCTTTCCCTCATCCGGGCTCAACCTATGAGAACTGGTAACCTCACCCTGACCCTGTTAAGGGGCCAGCGTCCCCCTGTGTTGCCAAAATTGTGAGTCCGTGATTGGGTCCTTGCACTCACTGTCTACTGGGCCCTGTACTTGGCGTATGATACAACCTATATACCAACCTCCAACAACCGGTCCTAAGAATATCTCACCTTTGATACTGAATCTCTATAAGTGGCCATAGATATCATCTGGGGTGGTGCCATAACTCTGACACCTACCTGTAGCCCCTTTGATGGTACCATTGGTCCCTTCCTTGATATCTATAAAATGGGACCATGTCTTGGTGCCTACACCTATCCAATGGGACTCTATCCCACTGTTGGTGCATGTGCTAGTGCTTGGTTGGCTAACCACACTTGTAATGTGACCACCTTTTCCTGTGAAGTTGTTAATTGGCCCTGCAAGGCAGAAACTTATGCCTGTAGTGTGGCAATATGTGCCTACAATGCAGTAACTTGTCCCCCATCACCTACATGTTCTTGTGCTAGCTGGGTCTGCAGTGTCACTGCCTATGCATGTAACCCTGCCACCTATCCCTGGAGGGTGGTCACTTGTGCCTGATACTGAGTCAGCTATAGTTGTAAAGCGGCCAATGTTAGGTTGTGGAACTGGTTTTCATGTGTGGAAGTGTTAAATACTATACACTTTCCATAGTTATCTCATTGGGGTTCAGGGTCGGATCGGGCCCCAAGCACGGGTCTGGGGGTGACAACCCCTAGTAGTGGGGGTTCAAGAGCACATGCCCCGAGAAAAAAAATTTGGCCCAAAACATTTTCTTGATATTTTCAAGAAAGGTTATCTTCTCATATGGGTGGGATTTTTGAACCATAGGTTTATGGTCAGTTTTGGCCCATGGTTTTGGTACCCACAGTATTGTAAAACTACTTAATTAGTTTCCTATTTATGTGGTTTTTTTTCATATGGTAGGGATTATGTAACATTGCAGATGTGTGTGAATTTGGATGTGAATTGTGTAGAGTTTGTTGAGCATAACTCCAAACAAATCTAGGTATTGTATTGAGAGAAGAGGTGGCTTGTAATAAAATCTTATCAAGTGATTCTTGGTGGATGTATCCCAAATTAGGTGAACCACGTTAAAACCCATCTCTTTGTGTTGTGTTCTTTTTATTTTTCACTTTTATTTAAGATTTTTAATAATTTTTACATATTAGTCTTCTACTATTGCGATTCTATAAGGGATTGTTCTACGTATTTAATCACTTATTTCCTAACATCGACATGACCCTGCAACTGATCCCTCTTCACTATCACGGTGGCCAAGTCTAGTTGTCCTAGTCTAGGAGGTTCTAACCCATAATTACGCTACCCACCACTGTCTATATGCAACGGTGGTACCTCCATCATCTATTCTCCTATCCACTACCTACTCCTCCTGCCCTGTTAGCCCTGTCGGATGGGGTGGAGATAAGGGTCTCTCCACATCATCTCTATGGTACTAAGGAAATGGTGGAGGCACGTCCTACTGTAGCCCGAACTGACATCAAACTCTATCCACTAGAATCATATCGTGCTCACCAAATCACCTACCCTGTATCTATCGGACTAACTGTAAGACTGCTAGCTCCTCGTACCATGCCTCTATAAGATGGAAAATCCACATAGGGTCTCCATAAAATATCAACTACTGATACACCATCCAATAGTCCTCCTGTAGTAGGTCACATCTCATGATGCCTCCTCAACTTGTGGATGTGTTCCCACTGGGACCCATCTCTTGAATCCAACCCTGTAAATCCCACCATACCAGTCTTGTTGTGGCACTCCCTATGGGGACACAATCATTATGTGCTCATAGGCCCAACAATGTAATAGATAGGTACAAAAAATACCATACTTTCACAGCCTTTGATAAGCCCACAACTCTCTATATAAATGTACTAAGTATGTCCATCCCAATGTAAAAAAACCTGCTCCTCCATCATGTCTTGTTAAACCCCCATCAGTGCTCAAGGAAATATGTCGCCCTCTGAATCTAGGAGTACATAACATCCCACCACCACCATCATCAATACTGACAATCTAGTCTCCTATGGATGGGCTACATACATATCCCCATAAACGATGCTAGCACTGTGATCTCTCGACTCACCCATCACCTCTCCAAACACTGCAACTATGGGCTCAACTAATGTGTCTGATGAGATCAGATATACTAGCTCCTCAACAATCGGCAGCCAAAAAATCCTGTAAACATCCTCCAGTGTGATCGTCATCTCACTAGTAGGTAAATGGAAGGTGTTGGTCATTGTATCCCATTTGTCGATGAGAGAAACCATCAAGTTGTGATCTCGAACAATGCACCTATAGCACCTCACTACACGAAGTCCCACATCTCACATGTGACCCCACTCATCCTCTATCATGCTAGGTCACATCTATACCAATAGCGGTGGTACCCTATCTCCCATCATAAGTTGTTGCCTTTCCTGCATCATTACCAATTACACTTTGTCAATTACTTCCCTTTGCTTAATCATCACTTTGTACCTACCCAGTCCCATCCCACACACAATTTTCCTAGACCCTAATCTCTTTAAATTAACTTGCCTACTTTGATTCTCTTTTTCCTCAAACATTCTAACATATTCTGGTTTACTATTTTCCTACCTTCACCACTTTGACACATCTTGCACCTAAACCTCGACCATTCATACCTATATTCACTCAAAACCCCACCTAATTATTTCATTTCATACCCCCAATCTATCTACTCTCACTCTACTACCCAACCATATATCCTACAACTCTATTCTTCTCCATTTTTGTCACCTAAACCTTCATTTTTTTATCACCTAATCACTTTTTTCAGTGACTGACACTAGTCACCCTTTATTTCCACCGACTCCGGTAAGCCCACCGATACCGGTCGAACCCTAACGAACGTCAGTCACTGGTTTGGCCCTAGGGCCGAATCCCGACGTTCTTACTTTCCTACAAATGAACAAAATACACCTAAAACCTACCCCAAACTTTCTAAATCCCTCCCACATTTCCTTTCCACCTAGTTAACCTAAAATTCACCCTCCCCTACCCGATTTCATCCCATTTTAAACAACAATTTCAAATTTATTATAAAAACCTAAAATATCAATTTTTCTGCAATCAATTTAATTCCAAGCACACATAGAATTTGAAACCTACCTCTACTCACCTCCGTCACAGTGGTGGAATCCCTGGTCTCTACACTCTTGGTCCTCCCACACCACCTCCCACCTCAGCCATACCAAAATCTACTCTCTCACGCTCTCGACTAATCAATTCTCACCAATCGATCATATGGGCCCATCAATCGCAATCCAATCACCCGCTACCTGATCGCCAACTCAAATCAAGGCCTTGGTTTTGTTGTTTCTATTTTTACTAAAAGTAGAAATGCACAAATGAATCCGTAAAATTCAGGTTTTACCTTTTTTAACCAAAATTTGACCTGACTGACACTGGTATTTTCCCCTAATTGACTGGCGTCAGTTTCACATGACCGGTATTAGTTTACCTTTAATCGGAATTGGTTAGCCTGTTATAGCCCATTATACCACTTTTAATCACATTTGGTTACCCGACATTATTTTTACTACTTCCCACCCTTACCCAAGCCCTTATGGCCAAACCCTATCACCTTATTACCTAATACGTGACCTTTGTTTTATTTGGGGAAAATTATAGCCTATACTGTGACCTTACCCACAACTTTACCTATGGCCTTACCTATCAACCCATCCCACACCTACCCATTTGACACTCAAATTCATTTACTTGCTTATCTTTCGATGATGCTACTCATGTTGTTTAGCCTATTGAACTCTCCTTTCCTAATTTCATGACTTTTATCTCGTACAAACCTTTTGGTGATCTGGAATCATACCTATTTCCAGTTCCTTCACCTTTCCTAGTTTTGATTCAAGACCATATCTTATACCTTGGATACCTTAAGCACATCAACCTTGTTTGGATAAAATCATCAACCTTTGACGATGTGGAGTTTGTGCTCTCTTCAGCCTAGTACCTTGTCATATTTTACACCTGTGTGTGCGTTTGAGTGCCACTACATGTTACCCAAACCAATATCACCATTACTTGCACCTGACCTACACCTCATTTTTCATCACTTATCACTTTATCAAACCATCCAGTGACTCAGTCTAACACTTCCTCAGTTCCTGGTTTGAGGGGGATCACCTCCACCCATACTTGGGGTAACCTAACTTTCGCTCATACTTGGAACACATACCTCTTGTTTTTGTCACCGTCGCTTATCAATGCAAACTACGTGACAAAAAAGGGAAAATGTAGACACCAAAATTGGGTAACAATCCCTTTTCTCCCATTCCCCACATTGATATTAATTTAATCACCTTTAATTAAATTAATATTCATCCTCACATTATTAATTAATTTAATTAAGTTGATTTACACCTCACCTATGACATATTCCTAGCCTATTAATTAACTAAAACTAAGTCTCTACTTATCTCAACCAACTGGGACTTAGTCTAGCCCTAATATTAATTCCCTATTTATCCTCTAACAACTCTCCTACTTATCTAAGTGCCATTTTCCACTTAAGACCGGAATGAGGATTCAAATCACACCAAAAATATCAAAGATCAAGCTATTTTTGGTAACTTGGACTTATTCACCTTAATCAACGTTGGTTATCCCTTGGCCGACGCTAGTTCCCTAACCATTGTTGGTTAGGTTAAATAATATTTTGTAACTCTTTGTTTAGGTTCTAAATATGACTTCTTTGGACTTACGCTTCTTACATTTGAAACATGAAAGCATTCAGACGTCATTTGGTTCACCAATAGATTCCTCCAGAGTTCCAGAGTACATACGGGAAACATTATGTCACCTTGTTGCCATATTCTTTCTGGATCACCATCGTTTGCAACCACCACCCCCATCCACCTCTAAGATACATTTTAAAATTAAGTGTTGTCT
The DNA here is from genome assembly GCA_019776745.2 of Taxus chinensis. NCBI lineage: Eukaryota > Viridiplantae > Streptophyta > Pinopsida > Cupressales > Taxaceae > Taxus > Taxus chinensis. The sequence continues at coordinate 706,614,275 of CM034153.1, read as the reverse complement.
CTCCTTTGTCATTTCTAATAGCTTAATTCATTTTATTAAGTTATCTACCATTCCCTCTATTTCCACCTTACCTAGATCTACCCTTCAAAGCCTCCGGCCAACCTTCTACTTGTCTTACCCTCCATCACTCACCTAAACCCCTATATTAGCATCCCTGAGTCTCAATTAAAATGCCAAGAACCTATATTAACCACCATTATTTTTTGTACAATCACAGAGAGCATGCAAACCTTAGTTTTTGACATTTCTACCATATTGCCTCTACCATTACCAGTCACCTACCGGATCACTATCTTCTGCAACCACCACCCCCATCTACCTCCAGACTACATTAAACAAGTAAGTGTTGTCTCTCCTTTTTCATTTATAATAGCTTAATTCATTTTATTAAAGTATCTACCATTCCCTCTATTTCCACCTTACCTAGATCTACCCTCTAGAGCCTCTGACCAACCTTCTGCTCATTTTACCCCTCCATCACTTGCGTAAACCCCTATATCAGCATCTCTGAGTCTCAATTAAAATCCCACAAACCTATCTCAGCCACCATTATTTTCTATGCAATCACAGAGAGCACCCAGACCTCAGTTTTTGACATTTCTACCATATTGCCTCTACCATTACCAGTCACCTAACTGGCGTCGGTCACTACCCTATACCGGCGTCGATCACCTAGCCGACATCGGTCTCTGTGACTGATAATATTTATATAAAAAATGAGTTTATATATCTTTCCAAACTTCCCATAACCTAACCGTACCTTACTCAGACCTTTGTAATAGCCTCTATCACACTTACAGACCCTCACCCACCTATTAACTCTCTCAGATTTAGTCATATTTACATTTATTAGACTATATTTGAAGTTTTGTGCTTGTGTAGGATACCTAAACTACATAACTACATTAGGACTATTTATTTCATGTTATTAGCAATCATTGAATTGTCTTAAAATGTGGATTGACAATATTCTAGGAAGTATCTCACTTCCTAGGTCTAGCTCTTGCTAGGAAATCCATCAATTTTTACTTTTAACATTGTTTTGTGGTATTTTTTTCTATTTTAGGTCATTCCTCCTAGCCAAAGGGAAGCTCACATAATCAGCTTGGATCAAAGTCTACACCGCGCGCAACTCTTTCTACCTTCTACATAGCACATGTCCTTCTTCCTAGCCAAAGGGAAGCTCACACAATCAGGTTGGATCAAAGTCTACATCACACACAATGCCTTTTACCATCTACATAACACATGTATTCCTCCTACACCCGTTACCTTCTTATCTATTTTATCACATTAATTTCAAGTGAAACACCCAGACTAGGAGTATTTTGTCCTCGACAATATCATGATTTAAAGAATATCCCCTCGAAGAATAGATAAAGAATGAAATAATATCTGAATAATAAATAATAGAGGGAAATCACCCCAATGAATTAGATAATGAAGAAATTGTCTTGCACGCACATGCAAAATTCAACCCTTAGGTGGTGGGATGATTTCTACAAACTCTTTGTTTATTATAACTTCTAGTTGGTTCCACTGTTAGATATCTTTGGAGGCCTTATCTAGTGTTTTCTCCACAATATCTGGTACATCTTCCAAAATTAGCTCACATATCTTCTCTTGCAGCTCCTTTACCACCACATCCAAGTTAGAGGTAACACCCTCTAGAGTATCCATCATGCACATTGCCATAGGTTGGATCTCCTCTAGAATTTCCTCAAAAGTGTCTTTCATGGAATTTATTAGCTTTATCTTTTCTGAAACCTCTTTCATAACCTTCTCATGCTCGGCCTTATTGGTTTTCATTGTGGCCTATATATTCCTCAATTTTTTCTCTTCAACTACCATTCATACGTTAAGTCTCAAAGAAAAATCCTAGCAATTATCAAAAACTTGTTCTACATTCTTTGTGGCCTCCTTTACTTCCGCGATGAGTGCCTCATATTCTTTAATCTTATTATCCATCCTTTCCTTATTCATCATCACCAATTATTCTGTTGACGGCCTTGGCCCACTCTTCACCTTAATCAACAACATCTCAATTAGATCCTCCAAATACTTTAGTTATGTATCATACTCTGGTTTATCTTGTTTAACCAAGTCTGGGCACACACATGTAATATTATTAACTATATATGATGCATTATTATATGCATCATATGTTCTCTTATTTTAATCATTTAGTTCCTTGATGAAATTTTTTTTCTCATTTTCCTTCCGCTCTACATCCTTTTGTATGTTTCTAATAGTAGCCCCTTTATCAATATTTCTTCTTCCAAATTCAACGGCCATTTTTTTCAGCACATTACATATTTGTTCATCTAGGAGCTTGGTGGAGTCAATGATAGGGAATACCATACCTTCTTCCTTCTTCAACTTCATCTTTGAATATGACTCCCTGCTCGCCTCAAACTCAGGCTCTTCCATGTGTATCTACATATTCCATGAGAGAATTTTGCATGTGCATGAAAGGGCCTCGACATTATCTAATATTTCCCAACATAATAGGTACTCTACTGGTACTGAACTCTAGAATCAATCCCTTAGAACCTTTAAAGAGCCATCAAGGTAGGAAATTGGGGGTGCCTATAGAGGTTTCTGTCACTTCCTCCCTCCTACGCGTGGCTTCTTCAGGGTCTCCTATGCTATGTTAAATTTTTCCCAGCTCGCCTCTCCTCCAATGCCTTACCCTTCCCTAGTTATCTATTATTCATTTCCCTCTTCTTCCTCCTTATGCCCCTCTTCTCGTGCATCGCAAGTATCCTTTCCCTGTTTTGGGCTTTCACCTTCTTCTTCTTGTTTCTTCTATTCGCACGGTTCCTCTTATACTATCTATTCTTCATCTTCCTCTTAAAATTTATGAATTATGTGGGGGTTGTATTCTTGTTTTTGTCTCAGTTGCCACTCTTTTACAATTAGAGGCTCCTGTTGTGTGCATGAGGTGCTTACATCATAGTACTCTCTCATTTTCTTCATCTTGCTATGCTCTAATTGACCCTCGATTATATCTTCTTCTTCATGTGGATGATATTCCTCGTGCATTCTCTTTGGAATATTCACAATATGCTTATTCAGCGGTTGTGGCATGTCAAAGTCTTGTGCGTTGATCTCTTTCCCTTCCATAATCTTTGGTCGTAGGTAGAAATAAACCCTACATGCCTCCTTACCAACTACCAAGGTCATAATTGGACTAAGGTCAATGTTGTTTGTCTCCATTATTTCTGTCTATGTTTCCTTTGGTTCATATCCATGTCTCTTGTACAATGTATGGTAGTCGACGTCAACCCTCTTTACATTAAACTTCAAGTGTTGTGCATCCTTCATTATATTTACTCTGCACTTGAAGTACTTGGTTTTGAATGCAAATAAAAATTTGCACCATGGTCCCATTTCTCCATTGTTCATAAAAAATATTGCTAGGCTGAAGTTTTACATCGCTAAAAACTCCACCTGTGCATTCAATAATGATGACAACTCTCTGGGAACGTGCCATTCATTTTTGAATGCCTCGCACATTATTATATACCACTTCCCCATGTGCACCTTGTAAGGATTTATGAGTACACCATCACATGTGTACTAGGAAAACCTCTTCAATCAACACTTTTCTTTAATGGGGTGGTCCCACTAATTATCTTCTGGCCCATCTAGCACCTCAAACTCCTAAAACAAAATTAAGATAAGGATGGAACCCCAAGTAATTTTATCCTCTCTCCGTCTGTGCCATCACCTCCTCAATAATCCTTTCATTTATGTAAAAATCGATGGTGTACTTATTATTGTGTGTCATCTTATGCCTGATATAAATAAATTTATTATTTACCTCATCCAACACTCAGAGGATCCCAACTTACAACTAAATAAACGTGCAACGACCCTTGTGTCGGGGTCAACAATCTTATTAATATTGAACTCACGACTTCCCTTCTGGTATTGAAATTTGGTTGTTGTCTCCACTATATTTTTCTTGCTGTGTAAGTCAAGCTCCATTTCTTCAGCAATATTATGTAATCGTGTCACCTTTCCAATCAACCTGGAAGTTAGTTTCATCCTTTTACCCATGAAGTAGAAATAGTATTCATGTACATGCGATATCAACCACTGGAAAAGATGTGCGGGATTACAAAAGTAAGGCAATTCATACAATTGAAGAACCCTTACTCCTTCCAAATTTTTTTGCACTATGTCATCCAAGACAATCTTCCCTTCTATAGCCCTTGTGCTCAACTCCTGTAAGACATCCTTATTGCTGTCAATCTCATGCCCTTGCGCACAATGATTGTATTCACTGATTTTACATTTTCTGAGTTGTAATGCCATAGCTGTTGTACCACTACCTCAAGTGGATAATGCATATGAGAAAACCAATCTTTGAGCGACTCATCGACAATATTCTTATTCTTTAGTGCTCTCCTTGGTGCCATTTTTTTTCTCAAATCGGTGTAACTTTTTAACCTACGAACTTGTGTTCCCCAGGTTCTGAAACTTCCACACCTACTTGCTAAATTTTTCCTTCAATGACAAACTTCCAATATTATTTCTCAATCCTTGTATTCATTCTCCTCAACTCATGCCCTAGCTCTACCTATAAAAATTTATTCCCTAATTCAACCTTTGAACTCCTTTTCCTAGCTTTGCATCTTCACCCGTGAACTATAGCTCCTCGCCTTTCCTACAAACCTTCACCTAGCTTCCACTTCTACACAAGGATCTCACTGCCATCAAATTTTTGTGCTCATTCTCACTTGGCTCTGGTTCACACTTCATCATAGCTATCTAGTTCATTCTTCACACTTCACACTTTGTCACAATTAATCTCTTTATCACACAAGTTCTCAAATAGTAAGGTAAGAATGACTTCATTCGCGCCCCTTTTATAGATTTTCTGATTTCCATCCGCATTAATTGCACTCACCTACCATCATCTCCCAGCTTTATTTTTTTATTTTCCTACAAATTTTTTTTCATTTTCACTTTCTCCTACACACGACAGTATGTAACGTTCTAGCGCACTACTACTTCCCAGGCTACAAACCCTCTTGTGTGCATCTTGTTTGTGCCACACCCATTCTTCCTCTATGCCATTTTCCAAGTAGTTTTCTAATTTGTTTCCTCCCTTTTGTTACACTGCATGGCTCTTCATTCACGTGGTTTCCTTATGCGAGTAATTATACTTTCCATCTTTAAGCACATTTTCACCGTATCAAGGTATTAATAATGCTTTATTTCGTGTACCAACACATTTTTTTGTCGCAGACCCTTATCTCACACCATTGTGTGCTCGTTCACTTGCCTCCCATCCAATTTTACTCTTCATTTTTCATATCACTCACCTACACCTGCTTCACCCCACACTAAAATCATGTGTGGTCCTATCTGCATCAGTCTGAAACAAAGTATTTATCTCTTGTGCGTGAACGCGCTTATTACAACAAAATAAAACAAAATATAAAAGAAGGGTAAATCTAATCTAAATGGAGATACTGCCTTATTACAAGCACAAAATAATTTTATTTATAGTAGGGATTCATCCTATTCCCATTAAAGTAACCAGGAAACATAGTGCCATCTAGTTCTTGTAATTGACATACGCCTAATTCCAGAATCTTGGTTACTATAAATGGTCCTAACCAATCCACCTTGAGCTTCCGAGGACGGCATAAAAACTTGGAGTCATACAAAAGCACCATCTTCCCTACTACAAAAGACTTATTCTTAATAATCCTATCATACCAAGCCTTTTATCTAGATTTCTTTGTCTTCTGACTCCATTTTTCAATCATGTGACACTCATCCAATTGTATTAGTTTATCAATGCACTCATCCACTTCTTTCTCATCATTCAGTCCTCATACACATGGAATACGTAGGGAGGGTAACATAAACTCTATGGGAAAAACTGCTTCTACAACAAATACCAATTGAATAGGTGTGGCCTTATTCAACATCTTGTATGTAGTTATATATGTGTACACATAAAATCATGCACTTTAGACATTATTTAGTACCCAGTCTCATACTACTATTCATATGGTTTTTTCAGTGAAGAAAGTACTAATTAACCCCCAGTCTTTTGGCCATTTTACTTTGACTTTTCTATCGTCACTATTGACCTTCAAGCACATACTTTCCCAATCATGTTTTTGTCATTTTGCATCATTTTAGACCTTGACTGGGTGCCCAAGCTAGTACTGGGGCACCCACATGCGCCCTGGTCCCATTCAGGGTGCCCTGATCCTTTTTCCACTTTCCCACCACTTTTTGGGCACTTTCTAGCCGTTTGAGCATTCTATATTTTTGGTGGTTGGCCTCTTCGGGGTTAATTATGAAATTAGAACAAGAGAACCATATAAATATAAAGTTATGAGACCATAATGAGGGACCAAACACTAAGTACTACTATCATCACCTAAGGTTGCATCCATCAAAGGCTCCATTTGCATCCATCTAGCTCCATCACAAGGCACAAGGTTAGTTCATCTACATCACACTACATAGGAGGGAAGTTTATTCTATTCCATCCACCATTCTATTACATTTCTACACATAGTTATTTCTCGCTACTTTCACAAAGTGTGACTGGCACAAGAGCACCTAGGGCATGATTACACACACAAGTGCATAGAAACTACATCGGTTTCTGAGATGTAGTGCAACACTCAGTTAGTAAGTCCACCATTGTGGCCACTGAGGAAAGTCTAACCCCTTCATATGCATCTTTCATTTTTTATGGGTTTGATGTTTGTCTTGGGGTTTTACAGGTCTTCATCTTCATTTCTATTTCCAGCGACATATCAGCGCAATCCAACGAAGCTAGTGCAACAAGAAGCAAAAATAGGAAATCACTCAAGCAACACCTCAGAGGAGGTTTACAGAGAGTTTTCACAGACTAGGGTGCCCATATCTCAGACTAGGGCACCCACAGACGCCCTCCACCTATCCAGGCCCCAAGTCCACTTAGATTTCCCAGATCTACACTTTTCTGGACCTCAGCATAGTTGTTTCCTCCTCCTGTTTCTCTAGCCATCTCTGCAACACAGTCTAACAAGATCGTCAAATCAGCTGAGTTCTTTCTAACTCTCCTTGCACTCTAGGGTTTTACATTTCTACTTTCTTAGTTGCTTGGGTCACTTTTCTTATTTATTTTAGACTTTTATTTACTTGTTGTACTTAATTAGATTAACTAAATTAATATTCCACATTTTAGTTAATCATTTTGGTGAACCTGACATATCCAACCCTTTCTTTTGATCATGTCTTCACCTTATCAATTCATGACTCAATCATCTTATCCTACTTTTGTGCCTACTAAGGTTTCAAGTATAGTTACTACCGTTGCTGATTTTATGTGTGTGCGTACTCAACATCCTCCTCACTTTGTTATGCCTAGGGCTGACCCATCTATTAATGTAGTTACTAATCGTTCATACTCACCTTAATCCTCCTATGGCTCCACCCACTTCTATCCCTCCACCCATTGCTTCAGTAGCTCCTCCTACTACTTCTAAGGGCTATGACATCATTGAGCAACTTAAAAATACACCCGCCAAGATTTCTCTTTATGACTTATTACGTAATGCACCAGACTATTCGTAACACACTAGAAGCTTCCCTTCATGCTATTCATATTGAAAGTGATAACTTTGTGGTGGCATTTGCACATCTCATACAGTCCCTTCAAATTTTCCACATGTCATATCTTTCACTGACGAATATCTATCACCTTTTGCTAAAAGCAATCCATGTGCGCCTTTACTCATTACTATCACCATTAGCACCACTTGTATTAAACAGGTACTTATTGATAATGGATCAGCCATCAACTTATGTGCTTATTCTCTTCTAAATATAGTTGGGTATTAGTGATACTCTTATTTCTAGGAATTCTACTATCATCTGAGGTTATGACTCTACCACTCACACATGTTTAGGAACTATTTCATTACATATCCATGGGTTGGGCCTAAGACTATTCTCACTGATTTATATGTTATAGATGCCTCATTTCAATTCAATCTCTTGTTAGGTAGACCTTGGATTCACGCAATGCAAGTTGATTCCATCTACTATTCACCAGCTGTGTCAAATTTTTGCATGATGGCTATGAGCATACTATTACCACAGATCCAGAGCCATTCAAATATTGTCGCATAGACCCTATTACTACTATGACCATTCCACCTTTGCAAATTATTCCATATAGTAGCCTTAGACACATATGACATTGGTCAATCTAGTGTTTCGCAATCTTCTTCTTGCCACTACAAATACTCTAGCTATTTCTACTCACACCACAACTATTATTTCACCTATGGTATCACCTCCTATTCAACATTCCTTCCTCACCTATTGAATCACCTTCCATAGCTTCACCTTTTGTGCCACCTACCAATATACTTGATAATGATACACAACACGAGAATGCTAACACTGATGATTATGAGGACTCTGATGACAAAGTCAACGCTATCAAACTAACCGATGAAGCATTAGGTCAACTAAATTTCACACCGGTTGATCGTAGATGATTCTTACTTCGAGGACACATTCATGTTCGATGGCCCAGGTGAATATAAGTTCAAAACCCCTCCTTCTACCAATGTTATGATAATTTATCAGGGATCTATTAATACTGTTGAGACTGTTTCATCTCCTATCATGCGGTCTTCATCTTTGTCACCTCCTTTCACATGCACGCTTCTCATCAACAACTCCTTTTGGCATAATATTCCACTTGATTGTACTTCCTCAGATACTATTTACACACTTGAGGTTTAACTAGACTTGGTTTAACACTTAATGATATCTTACCACCAATTCACTCGTCTCATCTTTATCATGGCTATTGTCACATCATGGCTGCTTATGGCCTTCGTGTATTTCATTTGACAATATTTTTTTCTTGCGCTCCTCGTACTTCTCCACTGACACTTGGGCAATCTTGGCTTGACTACATTGGCAGTACTCTACATATAAACCACACTTCTCTCACGTTTCCTATGTCATTCGGTAGTGTCTCCATAGGTAATGACTCATCTCCAACTTATGCTCCAAATATTTCTTGTTGGTATGCACACGACTGTCCACCAGTACCCTTCATCAGATGAAGAGTATGCCATGACTGTCTACACATTACGTTGCAATGGTTATTTATATGATCCACCTCATTTTATTTCTTATCAAGTTTCCAATGCCACTCCAGTAGGCTTTGATCCCGACAGTGATGACCTGCTAGAAAGTGTCACATGATTGTATTCACTATTACACACTTGGGGGCATAGCATATAACACATTCCCCCACCATATTAGCATTAGCACATATATCATCTTTGCATTATCATACATCAATCTCCTATCTTAGACATACTCATCACACATTTTAGCATCGTCATTACCAATGATGACACACTCTTGTGCTTCGGTTCACACTTGACTGTTGAGGGCATTACTACACATGAACCCCACACACTGCACAATAGGTATTACACATTGCATCTCTATCACACATTCTTCATCATATGTCTTACATCTTACATCATACCTTCTACATTTAGTCTACATCATTTTGACATTTACACATCACACATCATACATATTTTACATGCATACATTATTCCTCACACAAATATGTCACACTCTTTTTTCTATGATTTAAACATTACATAATACTCATCCTACATAGGGCACCACATTCACAAGCTATCCATAAATCTTGTATTTTGCATTTGGCATCACATACATTATTTGTCATTGACATTAGCTCATCTACATATTACATACTATGCTCATATTCATCATTGTCACACCCTACACATCTACGATTCTACATTACATCCTACTCATTCTTATATTGCATAATGTGCATCCTACACTACCAAGATATCTACACATCTTGCATTGCATACTATTCATCACACATTTACACATCTTACACATCACATGGTCTTCTATTATCGCACATACATACTACATATTCTTCTACACGTTGCACTCACTACCCTATGACACACTTTAGTTCCTCAGTCCATACTCTGACTGCCGAGGGTTTACAAATCAAATGGACCTTATCATACTGCACAAGTTCATCATTCAACCTTTCATCATGTGAACATTCCTAGGTTAGTGACATATGCTATAGGATAAATGGTCACCTATTCCTTCATTTTGTAGTGGTATATGCTTTAGGCTACATCACCACTCCCTCTATTCATCATTTTGATGATATACACTTTAGGCTACATCATCACACTTTCTATTCCTTTTCATCTCTAGGTCACATATCCTCTCTATCACATCACATACACACTCATCACAACACATTAGACATAATACACATTATTCGACCATTTCCCGATGACGCACTCTCATTTTACGGTTCATTCTTGACTGCTGAGGGGGAAAACCAAATGAACCTCACTTGCATACAACTCCATTCACTGGGGGGCATGCAACTCCTATCCATCCATTTGCATTCCATTCCATCCATCCATAACATGTTGCATATCTTGGTTGTTTTACTCTTGCTTACATTTGCTTGTTCATGTTCATCTTATTACACATGCTAGCTAGATCTCTTATATGTCATTATATTTATACCATACACACATGCACGTTCACATATTTTTCTAGTTTTGATCGTAGATACAGGATTCTCTTACACGCAACATGGATGCTCGCCTTCTACCACTCCTATAATGGTCATTGGGGGCATCCACATTCATCTCTTACATGTGCTATTGTTTCATTTTGTACTTAGCACTTTACATTACTTGCTTATACATGCTTTTGACATATGGGTTATCTTTCTAACATGCTAACATGTTTCATGTGTAGTATTTGTTTGTAGGAATATTTTGCTTCCATGGCTATTTGTTGTTTGTTACTTGTCTTGTTTTTGTTTTCTATTGTATGTGGGCCTTGCCCTTTATTTAGTGTGCACACTTGTTTGTTTGTATGTGGCCATTATGGCCTTGAGTGTCTTGTGACATCGTGAGTGATGTCCCATGTTTGAACCTCACTTTGGTGGTCTATATTTGTCTTCTTGTGTTTACTTGCATTCTAGCTTATACATTATTTGTGTAGCATACACTTGTCTTTACATGCATGTTTGTTTGTACTAACACTTGTTTCTTAGCCACTTATTTGTGTGTGCCTTGGTTTCTACCAAGTGCATTCCCTTTCCCCTACAGGGCACAATTTATGTGGTTGGTCCTCTTTTGGGGCTGTATTCTCCTATCAGTGACTGTCGCATGCGCCCCCAAAGAGGGGGGCATCATTTGGGGTTTTACATACTACACAACACTTCTACACTGGTATCAGTTTAGTTCAGTTTTCATCCTTGGCATTGTGGGTTATATAGAAAGTGGGTTCAGACCAGTCTACAAACCCCATACACAACTGGATTTTACAGGACATGGTTGTCCTTAGCATTCTGGGGAGCAGTTACAGGTTAGAGGATACAATGGATTTCCTCTCTACACTACTTCAGCCAAGTGGCATTGATCACCCAAAAAACCAGGAAGTACAAAGATCTCTTCACACATGACTTCAGGGAAACAGTTACAGGTTGGAGAATAATGCAACTTTCTCCTTACACTTCTTCGGTTAGGCTGGCATGAGATCGCCCAAAAAACCTCACAGTACAGGATATCCTTTCTACACCCTTTCTCTCATCATGGATCAGGTGCACATGTTCCTTTTACATTTTTCATTTCCATTACATGTTTTTTACTATATACATGCGTCTTTTGATTTTTACATATATACATGCATATTTGACTACTTGATCATCTTCTCCTTGCAGGTCCAACCATATGAGAAGAAAGTAGTCAACAACGAAAATAACAACAACAATGGCTTCAACAACAACATTTTTACGGTAGCACACACTCATACTAACCATGTAAGGTACATCACACACATTGGAAACTACACACACATTTCCACCCTAGGTTCACTCTCACCACTTTTTGCATCTTTTGCATCTTTAGTTTCCATGCTCCACTATTTTTGTCATTCCATGCTTTGTCTAGTCCATCGGCACGCTTTCTACATCACTCTACTACATGGACATTGTCAGGTATGCATCTCTATCTACTTTATGTTACTGAGTGTTCCACTCACCAACATAAAGTGGGGGAAAATGTAGACACAAAATCACACACTTTAGGAATTATTTAGTCCCGGTCTCATACTACTATTCATATGGTTTTTGAGTGAAGAAAGTACTAATTAACCCCCATCTTTTGGCCATTTTAATTTGACTTTTTGTCGTCATTACCGAACTTCGCACATACTTTTCCTAGTCTATTTTTGTCATTTTGCATCATTTTAGCCTTGACTGGAGGCACTGTCCCAGGCTAGTACTAGGGTGCCCATAGGTGCCCTGGTCCCAGTCGGGGGGCCCTGATCCTTTTTCACTTTCCCACCACTTTTTGGGAACTTTCTAGCCATTTGAGCATTCTTTTATTTTTGGTGGTCGGCCTCTTCATGGTTAATTACGAAATTAGAACAAGAGAACCATATAAATATAAAGTTATGAGACCATAATGAGGGACCAAACACTAAGCACTACTATCATCACCTAAGGTTGCATCCATCAAAGGCTCCATTTGCATCCATCTAGCTCCATCACAAGGCACAAGGCTGGTTCATCTACATCACACTGCATAGGAGGGAAGTATTATATTCCATCCACCATTCTATTACATTTCTACACATAGTTATTGCTCGCTACTTTCACAAAGTGCAACTGGAACAAGAGAACCTAGGGCATGATTGCACACACACGCACATAGAACTAAATCGGGTCTGAGATGTAATACAATGCTCAGTTAGTAAGTCCACCATTGTGGTCGTTGAGGATAGTCTGAACCCTTCATATGCATCTTTATTTTTTAGGGGTTTGATTTTTGTCTTGGAGTTTTGCAAGTCTCATCTTCATTTCTGATTTCCAGTGACATATTGCACAGTCCAGCAAAGCTTAGTATGACAAAAAGAAGAATATAGGTGATCACTTCAGCAATACCTCAAAGGAGGTTTACTAAAGTTTTTTCATCAGTACCAAGGTACCCATATTGTTCCAGACTAGGGCACCCATAGATGCCCTTGCCACCTATCTAGGCACCCTAGTCCACTCAAATCTCCCAAATCTACAACTTTTTCTAGGGCCTCGACATAATCATTTACTCCTCTTGTATATCTCTAGACCATCTCTGTGACACATTCTAACAAGCTCGTTGAATCAGATGAGTTCTTTCTATTTCTCCTTGCACTCGAGGGTTTTACATTTTTACTTTCTTGGTTACTTGGGTCACTTTTCCTTATTTAGTTTAGCTTTTATTTACTATTTTAGTTCTTATGTCAGATTAACTATCTAAACCCTCATTTTTAGTTAATCAATATGCCCATAACACATATGATACTTTTTCATCCCAATATTTTTTACCTACGTCACATATCTTTATCAATGTTTATGCCAGAATATTATTGAAAGCTTCTGCAGTACCATTAGCTTTTGGGTGATAGGGGGTAGTATTATGGTGTACCACCATAAAATATGCCAATAGAATTATAAATGTCTCATTCAGAAAATTTGTTCCCCTATCACTTGTAAGGCTTAATGGACAACCATACTTGTTAGTGATGTATTCCCATAGAAATATCATTGTTTTAGTTGCAGTGCAATCCTTTATAGGTACAAACATATTCCCACCTTATAAAGTAATCTATGTAGGTAATGATGTAATGAACGTATGTATGATGCACAGCTACTGAAATTGGGCCAGCAAAATGAATTTCCTACTTCTAAAAAGATTATGTTCTTGTTATAGGTTGTTTTGGAATTTCATCCTAGTTTCCTAGTGTTCTTGTTATCCTTTGAGAATGATCACATGCTTTGACAAAGGCCTTATTGTCCTTATAAAGTATCTCCAACCATAATATTTCCAATAATATTTTACAAGTCATAGCTTCACCTGCATAGTGTCCTCCTATAATCCCACTATGTGCTTCTTCCATTATGGCTTCATGCGCATGTTCCAACGCACACCTGCGCAAGAATTCATCTCTACCCAACTTGTTTAAAGCTCCTCCAATTATCTAGTAGGGTGCCACATGAATGGAAAGTTAATTTTTCTCTACGGTCTTCATACCTTTAGGTGCAACTCATGTGTATAATAAAATTGCAATATCTTCTTATTCAGCTGGCGCTTGGTTTAGTCTGAACAAATAAACATCCGACATAGTGTCTTCTATGCTTTTTGCATCCTCGTCAGAATTAATTTTTAACAAATGATCTGGTCCAAAATTAATTTTTCCATGCTTTACTATCAATGAAAAGTTGAATTCTTGGAATAAAATGATCCATCGATAAATGTGTCCTTGTAAAATTGGCTTGTTGAATAGATATTTAAGTGTCATATGATTATGCTAAAATGTAAAATAATAGCCTAATATAATGCAAGTTTGAAATAAATAAATGAATACTAAAATAGTAAAATAATACCCAAACAAATAAGCAATGAAAATATGACACCCTAATGTGCAAAGAGGGTTAGATGAGCCTTAGTTATTTCATAGGGGTTGATGAACTGTATCGCAGTGGAGACCGACTGAATAGAGATGGAGGACCATCAAACAGAAGCTTAGAAAAATGTAGATCTAGAAAATTTGACTAGATTAGGGGTTCCTAGAGAAGGATAAAGGTGCCTATGGGCACCTTGGTCTAGTTTCTGGGTGCTTTGATCTGCGTAGATGCTTAGAAAACTTCTTCTGAGTTGTCCCAAGAGGTTCTCACTTGTTCACCTTTTTTCAAGTTCATGTCATTAAATTCCACCGAATGTCTCTATAAAAATGAAAGAATGAATCACCTACAAAACCCCAAACAAATAATCAAAATCTAAAAATTAAATATGTAAATGAAGGGTTCAGACTACCCCTAGATACCAAAATGATGGACTTATTATTGAGCATTGAACTACATCTCAGACCCAATGTAGTTTTTGTGTGTGTGTGTGTGTGGAATTGTGCCCTAGGTTTCTCTTGTTCTATTCGCATGTGAAGTAGTGAGAAAGTAGCTATATGTAGAACGTAAATAATGTGTGCATGGAAATAATAGACTCCCCTCCTATGAAGTGTGATGCAAATGAACCAGCATTTGTCCCTTGTGATGGAGCTAGATGGATGTAAATGAAGTCCTATAGATGCATTTGATGGATGCAACCTTAGGTGGAGATAGTAGATGTTTAGTGTTTGGTCCCTTATTATGATCACATAACTTTATATTTGGGTATGATTACCTTAAATTTTGTGAGTAACCCTAAAAATTATAACTACTAAAAAGATAAGATGCTCAAACGGCTACCTCAAAAAGTGTGACCAAACTAAAAAGAGGACAAAGGTGCATACCCTAAAATTTGGATAACGGCACCTAGTTTGATCATCCTGGCTTGACGCTGGTGTCCAGAATGACAAATTTCAAATGGTAATAAAACAGACTACAGCATGTATAAATGTGATTAACTAAAATTTAATTATGTGCAGGGAAATAGTAACCCTAGTTAATCTAATTAGGAGGACTAAAGACACTTGCATAAATGTATTAAATAATATCAACTAGATGCAAATAACTATTCTAAATTTGCCCCAAAATGAAACCATAGGTGTGTAAGAGAGTAGAGAGAAATGACTTAGTTGATTGTTGTATATGGTCACACAGTGTCGTAGGTCTCAGGATAAACTCTAGAAGTGTAGATGAACATAAAGGGACCCTGAGAAGGGAAGAATATGGAATATCTGAAGTAACTGAGGCACCTAGGAGTGTACTGGGGCACCCTAGGGTGCCCTATGTCTGTAATCTTGGCACTTCTCATAGGGATTGTAAATGCTCAAAACCTATAATTGGTATGGTCACAAGTTGGTTTTGAACCTTCCCTATTTATTGCACTAGATCAATTGGATGAGCTGGAAAATAACCTACCCAATGCAAAGAGAAGTATCAAACCATAGAAAAATAAAATATGGAAATGAATGGGTCAGACTGACGTCAGTCACAAAACTATTGGTCTTATCACTGAGCACTGCACATACATTTCAGACCCGGATGTAGTTTTGGTGTGTGCGTGCATGTCGTGCCCTAGGTTCTCTCATGTCAGTCACACTTTTTGAAGTAGCAAGCAATAGAAGCTATAGAAAATGTAAATAGTATGTGTGTATGGAATAGAATAGAATCCTTCCCCCTATGAAGTTTGTGTGATGTATATCTCCTAGCCTTGATGCATGGCACTATATGGATGCAAGTGATGCAATGGATGCAACTCTAGATGGAGTAATAGTAGTGATATGATGTTAGACACCTAGGACCCTCATTATGGTCTTATAACTTTGATATTTATAGGGATATCAAGCTTAATTTTGTAATTAATCCCGACAAGGCTGACTAGGAAAAAGATAAACATGACCAATAGCTAGAAATGACCCAAAAAGAAGTGAAAAGGGATTTGCATAGGTCAGGGCACCAGAGTGGGACTAGGGCACCTCGGAGTACCCTGATTTAGGTGCTAGATATGTCAAGAAAGATTGGGAAAATTAGATGGATAAGTGTTGGAAAATACAAGGGAAGCTACAAAATATAGTATAAAATAAAGATGTTCCAAAAGGTGGGATTAATTAGTACTTTGTACACTTGAGAATCTTCTAAATAGTAGTATAAGACCAAGCCAAATTATGTGTGAAGTGCATAATTTTGTGTCTACATTTTTCTCCCACTTTATGTTGGTGAGCGAAAATATCGGTAACATAAAGTAGATAGAGATGCGTACCTTATATCCATGTAGAGTGTAGAAGAATACGTGCCGAATGGACTAGACTCAAGCATGGAATGAAAAAAAGAAAAATGTGGAGGAGCGTGGATTCTAAAGATGAAAAATGTGCATATAAAGTGATGAGAGTGAACCTAGGGTGGAACGTGTTTGTAGTTGTTGTTATGTGTGGTGTACCTGCATGGTTAGTGAAAGGAAAGTTCCTGTAGCAGTGTGTTTCCATTGTCGTTGTCACTGTTGTTTTTGTTGTTGTTGTTGTTTCCCCCAATTTGACTGCTTGTTTCTCATACAGTGAACCTACAAGGAGAAAATTATCAAGTAGTTAAATATATATGTATGTAAAAATTTTGTGTAAAATACACAAATATAAAGTACGTAAATTGTGGCCTTTAAGGCGATTGAGGATTTTCATCCAGAGCCATGCCAAAAGTTGTTTCCAACCTCAGTGGTGTCTCGGCTGCACTTTGGGGTAACGAAAAAGAAAGTAAAAGAACCATTGAGGAGCTGTGATAATACTGATGCTGCCCATATGACTGCTTTGGGTATGTTTCATGCCTGGAAGAAAATCAAGATCAATATCGATAAAGCTACCAAGAAGTAGCTCTGGGAGCTTCTGCTGATTTTTTTTGTTTTTCTGTTGTTTCTTTGCGGTCGGTTTGCTGTTTTTTTGCTGTTGTTTTGTTGTTTTGTCTCAGTTGACTAGTTGTTTCTGAGCTACTTGGAGCTTCGTTGTAACACTTGGATCTTGATCCATGTCTGTCTGTTTCTCACTCTTATTCCGACTCTCAGGCCTTCTTTTGTATTCAAGGGTATAGT
Organism: Taxus chinensis; assembly: GCA_019776745.2. Taxonomy (NCBI): domain Eukaryota; kingdom Viridiplantae; phylum Streptophyta; class Pinopsida; order Cupressales; family Taxaceae; genus Taxus; species Taxus chinensis. The sequence goes on along the minus strand of CM034153.1, from coordinate 706,596,636 downwards.
CCCTTTCAAAAAACTATTTGCCAATAATATCTAAAAAATGTAAAATACACTAGAAAAATTGTAAATGGAACATGTGCACCTTATCCATGTCAAGAAAAAGGGTGTAGAAGGATATCATGTATTATCGTGAGTTTTTTGGGCAATCTAATGCCACCTTGGCCTGAAGAAGTATAGGGAGGAGTTGTAATGCATCCTCTAACTCTAACCGCTTCTACTAAAATATGTGAAGATATTTTTGTACTGTCGTGGTTTTCTGGGTGATCTGATGCCACTGAATGGAGAAGTGTAGAGAGGCACACCCACTATAACCCCCAAGCCCATAACTGCTCCGTAAAATTTCCAAAGGAGACTGTCTCCTATTGAGGCCAATGTGTATGGAGTTCGTAGACTGTTCTAAACTCACTCATTGTGTCTGAACTGGTGTAAATATGTTTTGTTAGTAGAAAACCCTCAATGACTGCCCCCCTCTTTAGGGGCACATGCGACGTCGCATAGAAGGAGAATGCGGCCCCAAAAGAGGAACAACCACACTCTGACCTGTAGAAATTTACCCTGCATAGGGGAAAAGGGAAAGCACCTTGGTAGATACCAAGTCGTGCAAAAAAGGGGATGGATAGCCAAAACATGTGTTAGTTCGAAAACACATGCATGTAATAAGACAAGTGTAAAATATGCAAACAATGTAGTAACTACCAAACAAAGTAGTGTAAACACACAAGAAAACAAGTACATACCACACAAAGTAGGTTTCAAACATGGGACATCACTCACGATTTCCACAAGAAATGCAAGGCCATCATGGCTGCAAACAACAATACAAGTGTGCACACAAGCAAAGGGAAAATCCTATATACAATTGAAACAGAACGAAGATAAGTAGAAACAAACAAGTAGTCATTGGAACATGTAATCTTGCAAAAACAAGTGTTGCACATGGAACACTTGTTAGCATGTTAGAGTGATAACCAATATGTCAAAGTGTGCATAATGAAAAGTAATAATATTCTAAGTACAAAAATGAAACAATAGCACTTGGATAAGATGAATGTGGATGCCCCCAATGACTGGTATAGGAAGGGTAGAAGGTGAGCATCCATGCCGTGTGTAGAGTCTTGTATATATGATCACACTAAACAAAGGCATGAACATGCATGTGTGTATGATAATGACATATAAGAAATTAGTCTAACATGTGTAATAAAGTGAGCATGCAAAACACTAGCAAGCAAGAGTAAATGCTACCCCAAAGACAATGCATTATGCTGTGGATGGATGGAATGGAATGATGGAATGATAGGAGCAACGTGCCCCCAAGTGGATGGAATGTGTATGCAATGAGGTTCATTTTTTCCCCCCTCAGTAGTCAAGAATGAACCGTAAACGAGAGTGCATCATCGGGAAATGGTCAAGTGATGTTGGTTACATCTAGCATGTTGTGGTGAGTGTGTATGTGTAGTGGTGATGAAATGCGACATGGGAAGAAGAGATGCATGGACCCTATAGCCTAAGCGTATACCACAACTTGTATAATGGAAGAGTGATGATCTAGCCCTAAGTGTATATCACTATAGGATGAGTGGATGTGATGAAATGTATGGAGAGATATGCGTGGACCCGATAGCCATAAGCATATACCATGACTTTGGTGAATGGAGGAGTGATGATTTAGCCCTAAGCATATATTACTATAGAAGGAGTGGATGGGAATGAAATAGTTGGGAAGATGTGTGTGGAACCTATGGCCTAAGCGTATACCATAGGCTTTTTGAATGGAAGAGTGACAATTTATCCCTGAGCGTATATCACTATAAGATGAAAGGATGAAGATGGGTGAAGATTTAGCCTAAAGCGTATGTCACTATGGAATGAACATGAAGTGAGTGGTCATGTTCAACATGAATAGCATGAAGGGTATCCTCGAGTGTGGATCGTAAATCTGGCACATTGCATAATACGTCATAAAGTGATATTTTAGCGGGTGTATTCTTGAGCTAGTCAATAATATCAAAACCTTTAGAATTAGTTGATGGAGCGGAATGTGTGACTAGTGGAGGTAATGAAACAGGTGGAGAAACATGTGGATTAATGGCAGTATGATAGGTATTAATGATGTTGATGAATGGGACAAGTGTAGGCATGACAAAGTGAGGGGGGTGTTGGGTACACATGTGCATAAAGTTGGCTACAATAGTAACTACATTAGTGATCTTAGTAGGTGAACAGGTAGGATATGAAAATGGGGCCATGAAATGGTAAGGAGGAGGACATTGGTTGAAAAGGATGGGAATAAATAACCCTAGAATGTGGTAGAAGGGGACGTCAAGTTCACCAAAATGATTAACTAAAATGTAACTATGTGTGGGGAAATAATAACCCTAGTTAATCTAATTAGGAAGACTAAAACATTGTACAAATGCACTAAATAATATGAAAATAAAATGAAACTTTAGGTGTATAAGAGAGTAGAGAGAAATTACTTAGTTGATTGTTGTAGATGGTCACATAGTGTCGTAGGTATGAGGATAAAATCTAGAAGTGCAAAGGAACATACAAGGAACCTGTAAAGGGAAAATCTGGAAAATCTTAAGTAATTGGGGGCACCTAGGAGTGTACTAGGGTACCCTGGGGGTGCCCTGATCTATAATCGGGGCACTCTCATCATTGTAAATGCTCAAAAATTGTAACTGGTATGGTCATAAATTGGTTTCAAACCTTCCTTGTTTTTCGCGCTAGATCTTTCGGATGAGCTATAAAATAACCTACATTGCAAAGAGAAGTATCAAACCGTAAAAAAATAAAAGATGTAAATGAATGGGTCAAAGTGACCTTAGCCGCCAAACTAGTGGTCTTATCACTGAGCATTGCACTACATTTCATACCCATATGTAGTTTTTGTGTGTGTGTGTGTGTGCGCTGCGCGCGCATGTCATGCCCTAGGTACTCACGTGTCAGTCATACTTTGTAAAGTATTGAGCAATAGTAGCTATAGAAAATGTAAATATTATGTGTACATGGAATAGAATAGACATCCCCCCTATGAATTGTGTGTGATGCAGATCTCCTAACCTTGATGCATGGCATTATGTGGATGCAAGTGATGCAATGGATACCAACTCTAGATGGAGTGATAGTAGTTATATGATGCTAAGACCTAGGACCCTCATTATGGTCTTATAACTTTATATTTATAGGGCTCTCAAGCTTAATTTTGTAATTAATCATAACAAGGCTGACTAGGAAAAAGATAAAGATGACCAATAGCTAAAAATGACCCAAAAAGGAGTGAAAGGGGATTTTCATAGTTTGGGACACCCAGAGTGGGACTAGGGAGCCTCGGGGCACCCCAATGTAGGCTGGGGCACCTTGATTTAGGGCTATAATGTCAGGGTAGTTGTGAAATGGATGGTTAAGTGTTGGAAAATACACACGAACTACGAAATAAAATATAAAATAAAGATGACTAAAAGGTGGGATTAATGAGTACTTTGTACACTTGAAAACCTTCTAAATAGTGGTATAAGACCAGGCCAAATTATGTGTAAAGAGCATAATTTTGTGTCTACAAAGTGGAAGACTGAAAGAAAAATCATTAAGCAAAGGAAGGTGGCCAAAAGACATGTTAACTAGTAGTTTTCTTACTTATGAACCATATGAATAGTAGTATGTGATCTAGACTATATAATTACCCAAAGTTCATGATGTTGTGTCTACATCATGTGATCATTGTAGAAAATAAATGGCGTTGCTATCAAATATTGTCTAAACTTGTGAAGCAATGTATATCATTAACAATGCATTGTGCTTTGTAGTTGTATAATTTTTCTCGACAAGTGTTTAGCTTCCTGCTTGCAAAATAGATAGGATGGTTTACATTTCCTTCTATAGGTTATGCCAATATTTTCCTAATTATTGTACCAAAGGCATCCACATGAACATGGAATGGTTTCTTTCAAGAGGGGAAGAATACAATAAGTGTGGTAGTTAGTTTAGCCTTCAAAGCCTCAAATACTAGCTATTGTCTATCACCCAAATAGAATTTTCCCTTTGCCTTTAACAAATTTTCAAGTTGTGTGGTGATCTTTGCATACCCATTAATAAATGTAAGGGATAATAACAAGCATGTCTAAGGAATCTACACACCTCACTTTGATTGGTTGGATCATCCAATCCTAAGAAAACTCTAATTTTGGGTTGGTCTACCAGTAATCATTCCTTAAAAATAATGTGTCCAAGCAATGGTACCAAATGATGTTGCAAAGATACACTATATTTATGTTCAAGGAGATTTTAAGTTGCCTACATCTCTCAAACATCAACCTCAAGAAAATCACAATGGTCTTTAACTAGCCCATAAATAGTCCAATCATCTAAATATAATTGAAGAAAATTATGAATAAAATCTTGAAATTATTAAACAACAATACATGATAACACTGCTAACGCATTCTTCGAGCCAAAGGGCATAACATGTGTCATAAAAAACATCCCCATTTAGTTGCAAAATTTTTCTTTTCATGGTCTTCGTGTGCGATCCTCTCTGCTGATAAACTAAAAATATGTCTATAAAAGAGTACATCTCATGCAATGCAACACCTTCTAGGATATCTTCGGTAAATGTTTTGGGAAAATGATAAATGACACATGAAGCATTTAGAACACTATAAATCAACAAAAATCCTTATCGTGCCATATTTTTTAATGCAGATAACCATCAGCCTTATCCATCCTAACTACTCAATGGGCTCAATAATGCCTAACTTCAACATTTTATCAATTTTTTCCTTTACCTTAACGTGCATATTAGGATTCATCTGATAAGGCCTCTTCTGAATGGGTTGCGCACCATCCTTGAGTTTTATTTTCATTTCACCTAATGATGGATACATACCCTTTAATTCCTAACATCCTCTAGGAAATAGATCTTGAAAGTCACGTAGTAGCTCAATAATTTTTTCTACCTCTGGTTCAGAACAATAATCACCAATAATCGCCATCTTTGGTGCATATTTTTCTCCAATGCTCACTTTCTTGGTATTCAATGGTACATGGTAGGCTCACACTTTCTCATCTACTTAGTCCAATACCTGACACACACTTTTTTTGTGCTTAATATCTATATCTTTTACTTCTTCATCGTCTATGAGATAGACAAGCTTTCCTTTCTCCTCTTTTCAAGCGCGTCTCAGTAAGGTCTCCTTAGATTCCACCATGTCATTGTGTGCTTCAATATCAGGCTCACCAAATAATTAGGTCATAAGTTCTTCATCCTTCATGTTATCCCCCAATGTAATGCACCTTATGATCTATAGAGCTTCATGAACTGGTGGTTTAGTAGAAAAGTAATCAAAAGTATGAATAATACTTGTAGCCAATTTGTGCCAAATTTTTTTCCTACTTCAGCTCAATATGTATATGCCAGACATCCGCAAAATTGGGAAAATTAGAATAGAAGTTATGAACCAATAGGGAAGGTGGCAGAGTGTATCACCATTCCATCCAATGTCACTTGCAATTGTGTACATATACCGTGTGATAAGTCTTCCCATCATAATCATGTAATAGTGAAGGGAGATTGTTCCTAGAAAACCTTTTTAATAAGGATACTTTGATCTCATGCCAACCTAGTAAGTTTTATCTATGTGTATCCCACTGGTGCACTGATTTCCCTCTCAACGAGTACACCATCATGTTTCTTCTATCCCCTTCATTGTGCCATTATTCCTCCATCATGCGTAAGAATAATTTAGGATTTTCTTCTCCAGTTTACTTCTGCAAACTTACCTTCCCCAGTTGCATGACTGAGCGAGGTGTAACCATCCTTATCACTCTTCCTAGAACCTCATGACCAACCATATCATAAGTACCATGAGCCTAATTATCACAAGCCACACTAATATTATCACTTATGGATTGTGTGTCTTCCTAATGAAGCACGCCCTCATTTTATGGCTCCATATTCTATGGGTAGTGCACCATATGCACATAGATTATATTGATATATTCTTCACTGATGGGTTCTACATAAGGCGTAATATTTGTGCAATCCATTGGTATCTCAACTTGATCATCCTAGTTCTCAAAACTCACACAAAACTTGTTAAAGCACATGTCTACGTTGTTGTGATAACACCAAGGATGACCTAGAAACTTAGAGAATTTTTCTTCTTTAGCTAGCTCCAAGACCTCAAAATAATCCTTGAACTCTGCTCCTTTAATGGTGATAAAATCATCCTTTAGGACCCTAATGGGCATATTTCTTGTCTTTTTATCCATCTACAACACATTTGTGGATGGATGTAATGAGGACATTCCCATCTGATTCCAAGGATCAAGTGTGAAGAAATTTACTTCTGCACATCTATCAATGAGTATATTTCTTACTAGCCACCCATTTATCACGAAATCCAATGTGATTTATTTATTATACTCATGATCTTGGGGAGGTAAGTTAGCATGGAGAATATGACTCTCCCTTTATGCACCTGCACATGGAAGCTTGTCCCATAGCCATTATCCTAACAGAGGTATGATATTCTCTTGCCTAAGCATTCTGTATACCTCTATGAGGGCATCCACATCTTTTGGTGGTAATTCAACATTCCTCATATGTTCCCTTTCGTAGTTTATCCTTTAGGAACTATATATCTCCTTGGAGCTCCCTGATAATGCCCATAGTCTCTTGATATACTTATTTCTAGTTTCCTACATCTGGATACTTTGTATGACTAACTTCCTCTCTTCAAATGAGCGGTCTTATTTTTCCTTTCTTGTGTGTGTGTGTGTGTGTGTGTGTGTTTCCTCTCTGTGTGTAGTGTCCCATAATGGTTGAGGTTCTACTACAACCAACTTCTTAAGCACTCATTGCCCCTATTTGGCACGATCAACCTAGATCATGGTTGTACCCTTATTCATTTTGTTGTTATTGCACATGTGGGAATATAAATCTAGGTAATCTTTAACCTTATGTACCTTGCCACAATATATGCATGTTTTATTCTCAGGGAACTCACACAGATAGTGATCAGGCCACCCACAAGTGTAACATGGTCCCCATGTGAACCTTCCTTGGTCACCATGACCTTTGGCTCAATATCCACCTCTGATGCCCATATTACAATTATTGCACCCTCCAAGGAAAAGTTTAGTGGTGATTCTTTGCTAATTCACGAATGTTTACATTTTTGAAGTTTTCATTTGGTGATTTTCAGGAGTCATCCTGAGAAACATTTCACCTAACATTTATGGGTGCAGGTTACTTTTGCGGGTTGGCTCGCCTAGTGCTTATAATAAATTTCATATTCATGCATATATATCGCCAATGCCTCGAAACATAAATCAGGTATATTCACTAATATATACATCTTCCTAAAAACTCTAAGCATATAATCTTTCGAAAATAGTCTAGACTCAAGACACTTGTGTGCATAGGCTAGACGCACGACCTAATAGCATAGTCCAGATGTACGACCACAAATTCCAGATGCCTAGGCTCATTTAGATAGCCGACTATATTTTCCAAATGCTGATATGTACCATAGATTCCTAACTACACCACATATTACTAATTGCACCACAAATGCATGGTTATTCCATAGAAACCTTATTGTATTTTTCAGACGCGCATTTGGTTACTTCAGATGTCTGGCTATATATCTCATACAAGCTTATACAAATTTCAGATTGTGTAATTTAGACATGCGACAATGCAGATGCCTAACTTTCCATCCAGATGATTGACAAGGCCTCACCAGGTACTCAAAATGTGGTGGTTCAATCATTAAAGAATGGAATATTTTATCTTATTTCATTCTATGCACAAAAAGGGTTTAGACAGATGTAACCACCATACACACCAAATACAAGTATTGTGAATTAACTAAGTAATTAAGCTTTCTTATTTATTTTAAAATTACAAATTCCTATAACATACTGAATATTAAAAATTTCAAAATCCCCTTTTTTGTAGAACCCACTGATGATGACATGCCTCCACTTAAGGATAATCCTCATTATGTGCCTACATTAGACATGTAACAAGTTGAAGATATGCAACAAGTAGAATATATGCAATAAGCTAAAGATATGCCTCCACTTGAGGATAATCCTGAATATAATATTAAACAAGGAGAAGACATTTCTAGTCATCAAACACCAACTTCAGCTAAAAATCCTACTCTCAATTCTTTGAAAAGGAAGAGAATAGACAACATTTCCCATTGATGAGATCCACCAAACTGAAGATATTTCTACATAAATTGATCAAACACCTATTACAAGTGTGTTATCACCAAATCATTGCACCCCCCGAATGACCTTGGAATGAATCATGACATTCGGTGTGATTAGGACACATGGGATCACCTCTCAAGCTGTGGGACTTGAACCCGAGGTGAACCTCTAGAGAAGGCCGACTTCCTCTTCCTAAATTAAACACAACTCTACTTCTGGTGCAGGAAAAATGGCTAACTAATCTTATGCTAACATTTCATGGGATTATGGAGAGAGAATGCAAGGAAATGAAACCTATACTAGAAGTGGTGATGCACCAAATTAAGGGATGTTTAACATCTGGAAGGGTTAATGTGGGAGGTATGCTTGCATCACCAACCTCCTTCACCTATTATGATTAGAAAGGTTATAAAATGCCACAAACCAAGGCGGACATTCCTCTATTAAACTTGATCAGACAATAAGCTACCAATATCCTAATGAAAAGGATGAACATGAAAAGGGTGAACAAGCACCACAACTCAACTGCATGTAATATTTCACCACTTGATCAGCACAGAATTCCATGAACCTGCAATGGAAACCAGAACTTGCACTATGCACCTGAAAACATGAGAGAGGCAAATAGAAGCAGGAAAATCATGGAAGGACATTCATATGATCACAAAGCATAATTCTCATTACTTCAAGCACTTGCACAGTGCATCATTACATCATGTGAAAAGGGCATAGGCCACCATTACAATTCAAGGAGAAAGGCTTGAGAGCCTATAAATTCACAGATTGTGAAAAGAAGGGGAGGCTTGGAAGTGTCTAATCCTCCAACTTGTGTGATCTCTTAGAATCCACTTGTTGGAACCTTTTGGAATGAATATCCAATTTGCATTTATAGAAGAAAAATGAGAGAGAGGAGAGAAGGAGCCTTAAATTTCCTCCCTAAATGGAAGGCACATAATGTATCATTTATTACATTCAGTTGAACCATTTGAGGAAGTTCCATCATGCATCATTGATTGCTTGTTGACACCAGTCTTCCTAATAAATTAAAATAATATTTAAATAATAATAATAAATAATATTATTATTTAAAATATTTAAATAAAAATATTAATTTAATTAAAAAATTAATTGGACCTTCCCGTTGACTGGTCTACTCTAATGAGAAAAGCCAAAAATGGCCCAGCTCGCCAAGTTGGGTCCAAGCTTTTCCATTGTCACAAATTCCAAGTTGAGCTCCTAACGCCGAGTCCTCCAAAAAATTCCCTGGAGAATCGAGCTAGCTTAGCATATTCTACTAAATTCACCACCATGAGCGAGCTCCATGAATCCTTTCCAATAAACTCCCATGTTATCTACTATGTATGGCTTGGCCCCATGAGCTTTGCTTGTAAGCTTAATGCCAAGTGAATCAGCCTCAACCTAACTTATCCCTGCCAGTTTCTTCCCTCAAATAATACAAACTGAGCTACTCTCTCTTTCATTCTAACTGCCCTTAGTGTTTGGCTCGACACCATTCACGAAGCCATCCTTTGATTCACGAATCACACCGAGCTTCAAAACCACCAAGTCACTCCCTTCAATCCTTCTTTCGCAGGTTTGTTGGCTCCTCCATTGATTGACGCAATTGAACTCTCCCTGTCCAAATGAAACAACTTTACACAATCTCCCGTGTTGAATCTTCTAAATTTCCCAACTCCATGCATTCATGCCTCACCATTAATTGATCACTTCCTCATTTTTGGGGTTCCATTCGAGTCATTCACCTTTTGCTTAAGCTTGGACTTGAGTGAACACACAATCACAAATTGATCTCCTCCATCAAGCCGTTTTCCTTTTGCTAGCACCGACCGATCCCTAAAATGAGGTTTCCATTGAGCTATTTTCATTCTCATTGAGCATACGTGCCATTAACAACTCCTACGAACCATGCTCCAGGAGCTCTCCTTTGAACCTGAACTATCCTTTTGGCCGATCAACCAGTTTTATGCCTTTATGCTCAGCCCTGTGCAGGCTCCCAAGTTATATCTCCTCAAAGCTAGACTACCTTTTTCGACCGATCTTTCCCATTGAGCTCACTTTCCTATATCCACCTACGCAGATCCTTCATCTGACTTGGCTTAAACGTTCATCACTAACTCTTCATTGGATCACTATGAGCTACTTTACCCTCGTTCATCGAGAGCTTGGTCCATTTTTCGGGTCACTTCCTCACTATTGATTCTCTGCCTAGTTCGAGCTCATCCTCCACGACTTGGTGAAGACTCGGGATAAATCATGGCACATTCCTTAATTTCCTCCCTGCTCTATGGTTTAGCCTTGCCACATATTGTGTTTAAACCACCAAGCCCTTATTTACGTCGAGTGACTCAGGCTAACTCCTAACTCAGCGACAAACTCAGAAGTCATAAATCTAAACCTCAATTTCTCCAAACCCCGAAAGACATAATATCTTAATCCCAAAAACCTGAAACTCCTCGAATTCAGATTTTATGGAGTTTTGGGCTTCAGAGATATTCAGCTCTCCCAATGTTTCTGACCCAAAAAACTCTGGATTTCTGAAATGAATAACTCCAAAGAAAAAACTCTGAAAATGTGACTCATTTCCATTTTCAGACTTCGAGAACAATTTGATTTCAGACATTTGTGACTTTTCGATTCAGGAATTCACCTTGCTAAGTTCCAAAACCATTTATTTCAAAAATTCTGAAGAGCTTAAATCTGAAATGATAATGGTCTTCCTTGTGTTCCTGATCTCAACTCACTTCTGCTTCCTACTCTGAGCTCTTGGTCCCATAATGAATCCATTACAAGCTCTCCACCGAGCTCTAAACCGACGAGCATCACCCTAAGCTCATTCATCAGGTGGCAATATCCTTTGGACGATTGCCTTAAACATCTATCTCAGGTCTTTAAGCACCGAGTTCTGTGAGAAACTTCATGTCAGATCCATCACCTCAACCCACTTAAGCTTGATTAAGTTATGGTGGAGGCCCAAACCATCCACACATCGTATAAGCTTGACAGATTCGCAGGCTCCATCCCTCCTCCAACTATGAGCTGAGTGAGGCCGATGAGTTGATCTTGACTCCTCTTTTCGAGCACTGAATCACCACAAGCTCTCCTGAGGCTATCACAATAATTTAGCCTCCATTAGGCCTCAACCTATTCATCTTGTTAGCTTCACTCATTATTTAGTGCTATATTACCACATTCCCCAAGCCACAACAACTAAGCCTACAAGCGCCATATCTGATCCGTGTTTTGTTGATAACAACTTGGCTCCTTCAAGCGAGCACTTGGTATAACTCAACCTTGTTGAATGATCCCTCCACCTAGTTATTCACTATCTCCATTGACCAATTTCTCCATTCATTTCCTGACGAGCTCGTATTGAGCACCTTGGCTGACTTGGGCTCCTCTCTTTCTTCATTTCTGACTTACTCACTTGAGTTTTGTCGAGATACTACTCATCAAGAGGACTTGTGTAATGAAGATAACCCAGCCTTAAACGAATTGATCCTGACTGCAAGGAAACTCATTTTAATGTCGAATTTGATCCTTATCTTAGCTAATATTGAACTTCTTCATTTTACCTTGTGTTTCGGTCGACGTGGTTAAGCACTGAGCCTAAGTTGAGCTCTCAATGCAACTCCTCATGAATTCAAAAACTTGGCCTTTGTCAAGTTCTTATCCATTATCGAGCTATCATTTTACACTTCCCGAGCTCATTGTGCCACAGAGTTAGTATTCAAACTCACCTGATATTTACCAATTATGACTAACCTTTTCTTTTCAACTATGAACTGCTTTCATGTATGCCTCAACTTGGCCATACCAATATCAATTTGATTCTCCAAGCTCGAGTCTCCTCATGTAACTATTCAATCTCTTCTCAGAATATCGATCCCGAGCTCTTCCTTAACTCCACTGTAGTAGCGAGCTATGTTCCACCTCTAAGATCCTCTTTTGCATTTGGGCTCATTATTTTACATTGGTCCCTTATCAACTTACCTAAGCTCATTTATGGTTACTTTACCGACATGCCTAAGACTCACTGAGCTCTCTCCTATCTCGACCGAGCTAGTCCTGAAAGAGACTTATCATGAGGGCCCTAGCTGACTGAGGTGCACAATACGAGCTCGAGAGCCTGTAATAATTTTACCTAATGCAAACACAAGCCCAATAAAAATGATTTTAATTTGCATCAGTGCACGTATATGTTGATTTGGTCCCAACTATGTTCGAAACTATGTTGGAAGATCCTTCCAAGGCATCATGAAAGTATAGAAGAACCCTCGAAAATTTTATACACCAACTTTGACAATTTTATCCTGTAGACCCTCGTTGTTCATTTTTTACCCAGGGGAAAAAATGGAAAACAAGGTGATAATATAACCCAAAAATATTTGCAAAGAAATATGCGTACATGAACCATTTGAAGGACTTTTAATTTCGAGTAGGTAGCTAATTATCCATTCATTGCACCAGTACAACCAAAAAAAGGTAGTGATACTCCAACCAAATGTAAATGTATTATTTATAGCTATAAACTTGGAAAGGATCATAAAATTCAACTCAAGTTGGACACAATTGAGAAAAATTGTGGTAAAATATATGTATCAGTTAAACAAGTAGATGGTAAAATAGAACGAACACACATATGGAAAAATGTAAAAGAATGCATGCATGTAAGATATGCAACTGAGTATGAAAATGAACAGAAATGCCTATAAAAGCTTTTTGAGAAAGGAGGAAAAATTACAGCTCAACTAGAAAAATTTGTTCAGTCTAATCTACGAGCCAAAAATATACAATTCTCAACTATTTACCATATTCTAAAAAAGCTTAGACCTATTTTTTATTTTCAGGATTATAAAATTTTATTCCAACTTAACAGATGTCCTTATCTACCATAATCACATTGGTCAGACAACATGCTTGTTACATTTCCAAATGTCTAGCGATGATTGAGGAGGATTTGAAATAAAAAGTAAAAAATGCATGATTTATCTCATTGTCTATTGATGAGGTCACAACAGTTGAAAACACGTCATGGATTTGCATTCATGTCTATACTTTTGAGAACCATCTAAGGACGCCTCACTTATTAACAGTCCATAAAATGACAAAAAAATTCAATGCAGAGAACCTTTACGAGTTGGTTATTTCAATTTTGAGGGATATAACAGGAATGGATGATTATATTATCGCCACTAAATTGGTTTGAGTTTCTATAAATGGTGCATCAGTAATAAAGAGGAACATAAATGGTCTTTTCATTTGACTACAAACAATTTTTGCCCCACATATGATTCCAATCCATTGCATAGCGCAGAGAATGAATCTTTCATACAAAATAGTTAGCACATTTGAGAGTATTGCAAAAGTAGAAGAGTTGATCCACGACCTACATGCATATATGTCCATCAGTCCCAAAATATTCCTTGAGTTTCAGAAATTTTCATTTAGTTTTAATGATGGTAAAAAACTTCTAAAATATGTTGATACAAGGTGGATTTCCTTGTATGAACCTGCATGTAATATTTTTGAAGAATATCCATCATTAGCATGTTTTATATATAAATATCATAGAGAAGTTGACAAGGAAAAATATTTTTGTACCATTTAACAAATTTTGAAACATTACTGACATTAAGTGGAATTCTCCCCATGTTGAAGGAAATCAACTGTTTGAGTAAACATGCTCAAGATCGGTCCATATATATTGTTGATTTCATACAGTTGAGGAAACATGTATGTCAAAATCTAGATATTTAATACGTGTCCCAAGATAATTTTAAAGGGCTTGTATTTGAGAATTGGCAAATGATAAAAAACATCAAGGATCCTAATTTTTATTTTAAATTTAATATTAAGGATTATATTTGTATATTTATTAATGGGAAGGAGATACCAATGCATACGTTTCAGCAAATAGTTGATTTTGTGGGAGCAGAAATTGAAGTTCTTGTAACGCGTGTTTTATATGGCACGGTTATTTCTGATACAAGGATGAAATTGAGAAAGATTTCACAAATATTATATGTAGAAATTTGTGATCATTTTAAAAGGGATGATCTTCTAGAGGCTATGGGATTAGTGAATCCCATATTTTGGAACATCGTTGATGACCATAGTGAAGAGCTTGTAAGTAAGTTATTTTTCAAATATATGATTGTTCTGGTAAAACGTTTCAGCAAGACTATACAGATAAATGGAGTTGAGATTAAAGGTATTTTTCCAAAATATCCACTGACATCTCAATCAACCCATTTTTTACTTACCATGCTTGATCAATATCGACACCTAAATGAACCGACAGAAAATGGAGCTATAACAAGGCTATGGAAAAAAATGTATCTAAGCAACGTCCTGCAAGAAAATATTAGTGAATATTTTCAGTTATATGAGCTTTTCCAAATGATGATTTTCGGATCAGTAGAAGATGAATGTGTCTTTAATGCATTATATTTTGTGAAATAAAATCTTTGAAACATGTTGGATAACAATTTGGAGACATGTTTGAGGTTGTATGTTTCACATTATCCAATGGATGAATTTCCTTATGAAACGGAAATTGTGACTTGGACTTCACTTATTGAAAGAAGAGGAGTAACTAACACAACAAGCAGAAAAGATGATCTTAATACCGACCTAGGAGGTAGATGCTCTATTGACATGGTAGATGTAAATGTATATAGGGAAAAGGGCTTGCTCAAACATTGTTTGAGTTGCCTGAGTTTTAGGCTTTTACCATGGTAAGAGGCATGTTTTATAAATATTTAATCCTATCTAAAAATTTCATATGAAATTTTTTACGGTTATTTTTTTTTGAATAATTGATTTCAATGTCATTATTCCTCTTTATTTTTGTATACAATGCAAGAATAAGATATGAAAAAATTAATTATGAATAGAACTCATATATTATACTTTACATTGTAATGAAAACCAAAACATGAGAGATGTTATGAAGATGATATTAATAAAGTTTCAATTCATATTGTTTCAAAAAAATTTACAAAAGTGTAAAAAAACTCAATTGATATTTGAGACTTATATTTCAATTCTCATTATTACAACTAGCCATAAAATATAAGAAAATACAATCTCATTCTATTATGTTCCCTCTTTTCTTTCATCATCTATTGGTACTCTTTATTTAATTAGATCCTCAGGTACAACATTGATACTAGCGAGATTTTCAATATCTTGTTTTGCCGCATCATTTGCTGAAAGTAAACTAGGATCTGCATCTTCTTTCTACTTAAAAAACAATTATGGATCCATGCCATGCTCTTTAATTATTTTCTTCAATGTATTATTTTTTTATTAAGGAACACAAGTTTTTCCTTCAATGAAATAGAAATAGTTAAAAATTTCCATGCATTCTTTAGATGAAGATCCAAGACCAATACTTAAATTTTCAATTTTTCATATTTTGACAGCATTTAAAAAAAGAAATATTATTATTTAAAAAAATTAAGTTTGTAAAACTAAAAATTTCAATGCAAAGAAAGCTAAACTTACGACAACTTAATATTTTTGCATTTGCAAAGACAACCAAGTGTTTGTCTCTAGCCCATTTGTTATAGTAAGCTTAGGCTTCGTCATTTAAATTTTTCAACTTGTTTAACATTATCATTTTAGTCATTGGCTACTATAATGGCACCTGAGAGAGCATGATTCAGTAATACATCAATCTTTCCTGACTCATTTTGAAATAAAGCAAATAAATAATTTCTTTGGGAATGGTTATGATAATGGGAATTTATTTCCTTTATCAAATCTTGTCCCTGTAATTCCCATGTTTTCATGTCTCTCTATCTAGCATAACAATATCATAAATATTAGCATAACAACTATCTACCAACAAATTATGCAATGGAAAACTTTTTAATTAATCATCAGACTATGGAACTGGTATCTGAGTTGGCGAGGGTGTGTCATATGGAAAAATAGATTCTTGTGCCTATAAAACATGACATGTTTTAGTCTGGACGTGAATCATAATATGTGTATTAAAGGTATTTGGATACCCAGTACAAATCTCAATACCCAATAAATCATCGTCAAGATCAATTTGTTATAAAATGGTGGTACCCATTGCACTAGGGAGACCACTGAAGGAGAAATTTGGAAACTATGTTCCTATTAAATGAAAGTGGCACCACTTTTAGCTAGAAAATATATTCTTTTCCCTCTTATTTGAACCTGTCTTTATGGTAGTGGTGGTGGTACATTTTTCGTTTGAAATTATGAAAAGGAACTGCAAAATTAAAATGTGAAAAAAAAATGAATTCAATGTTTAGTAAATTTAGCAGAAAAGTTGAATATTAAAGTGACTAATAATGTACATTTTACCTACCCTACAAAGTATGTCTAAGTGTAGTTTCTTCCACTTTCAGTGGTTGAATCATTGTGGATTTTGTTGGTTCATGTTGATGTTTGGAATTTTGATGAACACTATCATAGGAATCTGTAATATATGCAGTAATGATAAAATACAACCATAGTTTGATTAATAAAAAAATTAAATAATGTATGTTCCATTATTCATAGCTTGAAAGACTGATAATAATACCTGGATAAATTGATGAAGTTGCTTGAAATTCTTACAATTGAGTGGGTGTAATAGAACACCTCATTCATTTTTGTCTCTAAAGTGAAGGATTCAGAGATACTTACACATCCATGTATGAATCTGCAGAATCCTCAGGAGGTTAATGACCTCTTACTGTAGCATGTCTTCTTGCATGTGATAAAATTGATTTCTTCTGAAAGAAAATTGAAAATTAGTTGTATTTCCCAAATAAATACATGAATTTTTTTTGCATTAAATAAAACTTTAAACTTACCTCTTTCTCATCATTTGAATGAAAATTTACTCTCATTTTTTTTGTCAAGTGTAGTTGGAATATTAGCATTTTGTAAGTTTAAACCAAGAAAGGCTTCATAATATAATGAAATTATATAATTACAAAATGAAAATGTTGCAGCCTCATTACAAATAGTATATGTCAAATCATGTCATATCCTATTGGATATATTTGTACACCAATAAAATTGTTGGCAACTTAGGGAATGGAGGATGTAGACAAGAGCCCAGTATGGTATGTCATCTTGTCTACCCTTTAAGAAAATCGTAGCTTGAAAAAATTTAATCATGGCATATAAAAATGTGTTTTGAAAAGCGTGCAAAAATAATCCCTCTCTTGATTTATGGGTTTTAACAATACTTGCACATCCAGAAAAGGAAAATTCATGGTATTAACTTAAGCCTTATTATGATAGTAAAAAAAAATAAATTAAAGAATAGACTATTGCTTTGAACTTGTATGCCGAAGTGGGACTCCAAATACTTTGTATACAAGTCTAAGACTAAGGATTTTGTTGTCACACGATTAACATTTGTGTATGGAAGCCATATTAAGCGGTGGATATCTTCTGTAGATGTCCCAAAAGAAAATTCTTGTGATGGCAGTTTGGTTGCAAAGACATATGTGGATTTGTCAAAATTAGATAAAATAAATTGCAATAAACATGTATTAGTGTGATATTACGACATGTAAATTATCCCTCGAAAACAACATTTAACTACCTAGTCACTAAATGTGTCCTTTAGTTTGAGAAATGTGGAAATTTGTGGGCATATAAGGTTTTTGTATTGAAGTTTGGGTTCATCCTGAGACTGAGTCTAAGAGGATCTTGAATGGTAAATTTACAAATGCAGATGTGTCCACTATGTATTGTTATCCCAAATGCACCCCCGCAAATTTGGTCAAGACAACTCCTGCACATAAGGAAATTATGAAGGAAATGACTCAGAACCGTGAGCTCACATTCTAGGATGACAAAAAGGTTGTAGGTGGGCTCAGAAATGAAGTAGTAGTGTCACAGAGAAGCCAGGAGAAAGAAGGAAAAGAAGCGGTGAAGTTTCAAGGTCTTCGGGCTCAAAACCATTCAGGAAAGAATACAAAATTGACTAAGTATGAAAGAGCTAGCAGAGGGAACCACGTGTCCTAACAGCACTCCTCCAAAGGTGAATCCAAAAAAAGAGAAGCTCAAAAAAGCACTGCATCTCCACATGTCTCAGGATGAAATGGAGGTAGGGGTAAATGGTCAAGCTGAGTCAAAAGGTGGAGCTTCAGGGCCATGGGGGTTTTCTGCGTTTTGCGCTTCGCGAAAAGGAGAAAAGGTAAATTACGGACCCACAAACCCAAATTTTCCTCTAATCTGGCTGCCACGTGTCCCATATCAAGAGGGGACCCATTTTTCAAGTTGTTTTTCCACCCTCCTGTACGGACCCGATACAAACTTAGAAGGGGCATATCTTTCGACTCAGGGCTCAAAATATTACGAATCTGACACCGTTGGAAGTGTATCGATGTCCTTTATGCCCTAAAAGGATTAAAAATAATTTTTCAAGCCTTGGTAGGTAAAAATGAAGAAGATTATTCCAGGCCATTAACACAGAATCCAATCTCTTCAACTACCAGATTTGATTCAATTCAATCCTCTGGGGAACCAGAAGTGACATATTGTGGGCAGATTTGTAGAAGACATTGATATTCAGTGGTTAAACTTTCAAAGTGGGATTCTATGCATATCTCATGGTGGTTGGAGAATGATTCGAATTTTCCCTCTTCTCTCTCTTTTCTTTCTATATATATATTGTAACACTTCTCGTTTGAGAAGAAGAGACATTCTAGGCATAGAGAAACTCTGTCAAGTTTGTTTCTCGACGCCATTTTTTACCAGCGAACCTTCTCCCATGCCTGGAAAATGTATTTGTGCCTCTATTCTAGAAATGTAATGGTTCGTGCACCTTCTAGAGCAATAAAAAAACGTGTTTTGTGGTGTTCTTCAAATCTTTGCATCGTTTTGTTGTTTCTCTGTGCCTCTCCCTTTCAGTCTTGGTTTTCTGTGCATGTATTTCACATTTACAGGTGCAGGATGTTGTGTTTCATGGATTTTAATGGATGATTTACAAATCTGGGCTGTGTCACTTCTGTCTAACCCCCCTCATCTCCATTTTTTCTGTTTCTTTCTCCTCAACAGAATATCTTGCTTCCTTTGCTGGTGTATCACCACTTTAGTGTAAGCTCTATTTTTTCCCTCTTTCTCTCTCCTCGATTCCTTGGAATGGTTAGATTAGGTTAGATTTAGTTTTCCTGCACTGGAGTAGCTCATGGTAGGTATTTTAAGAAGAGGAACCAACCTTCTCTGGAGATATTTCCCACTTCAATGTTATGCAATCACACCAAATGAGTCTGTCTTAGAAAAGCATATTTTTAGAACTCATTTGGGGGTGTTGTGATTTTGCATTAACAGTAGATGTTCTAGAGGTAGAGGGAAGTAAAAAAATAGATGAAAACAAAAACAAGTTCAAGAAGAAAATGCAAACAACTCTCAAGTGTAAAATACTTCCGAAGGTGGCTACTCAAGAGGATATTATTATTACAAAGAAAGAGGTAACTTTAGAAGAGGAAGAGGAGAATTTATAGGAAGGTGATTTAATTGTAATAATTTTTCTATACATAGGTCATATGCATGCCCGGATAATCCTCAAGAAAGTGGTAGTATGGTGAATGAGGCAATAAATCAGGTATTGTATGTTGATGAAGAAAATAGTTTAGGATCACCATCTCATGTTAAGAAAAACCTCCAAGAAAGAGGAAGTAAGGGAACTTAGAATGATGACCACACAAGAGATATATGAAACATATATCTCTTAGGAGCACAAGAACTAATAAAATATGAGCATAATCATGATCATGGGAGAGAAATTGACAAATCAATTGATGAGGAAGAATGTGACATTAATAAGGAATGGTTTGAGATAATTAAGAAACATGAGAAATAAAATATTCAAGCAGACAAGAAAGAAAATTATGAAAGTGTGGTTAAGGATGAAAAAGATGAGATGGAGTAGGTTACACAAGGGGCTATAATGCCATGAATGTTTTAGTCTAATGTTTCTATCGGTTGTGTTTGTGCAGGTGATTCAGTTGAAAGTTTGAACCAAATGAAAAGTGTCTTACTTAAGGAGGATTTACCATTCTGTGAGCTAAATGATTTGATGGTTCATAAAAAACCAAAGAAGAGTGAAAAGGATGATATAATAGTCATTTTTAGAGGAGAATCACTTCATGATGAGTTGAATCAGTTATGGACTGAAAAGAAAGAGGCGATGAACATGGAATTCATTCCAAGAACAACACCTATATAAGAGAGAAAGTTCATCTAAATGGTATTCATGATTATACAAAGCATGTTTCTCATTATGGAGACAGTGTAATCATGGCATGCAGTCCTATACAATCTCAAAAATACCAATTTTAACTAAAAGACCATATAAGAGGAGCCAATTTTGGATACACATCATGAACAAGAGCTTGTGGGTCAACTTTTCTACTGATAAGGAAAATGATGTGGGATCATCATGCAGGAGGATATTAAAAAACCATTTTTGTATCTAATTTCATTTTTAGATTCATTTAAAATATATTTGAATAAGTAGGTAGTCATAAAATTCAAATTTGAGTTCAAATTGGGTTTTCCCACACAATTTTTAATTTAAATTCATGGGCTTTGAAACTCCTCATTTTGAGATTTTTTTGGTCTTGTGTATTGGCCTAGGTAGTATTATAATGGTTAAATGTAAATCTTGAGTTATGTTTTAGGTGTATGCAACATCTTATGCATGTTCTTGATATGATAAATTCTACCCAAACATGTTAACCTGAGTTAATAGGCTTAGTAAGTATATTGTTGTTATTGTAACTACATAGAAAGTAGTTAAGGATTGTGAGTATTCATGTATGGGGGAGAAATATAGAAATTCTTTATTATTATAGGGGAAAAAACTTCTTTTGATGAGAAGTGTACAAGGAAGACTGTAAACAAGGTTCTAGTAATAGATTTGTGAAGAAAAATATCATTCTCAAGCTATATATTTCAAGTTTTTGGGTGTGGAACACCAAATAAACTATATGGAAAAAAATTTAGGTGATTAAAGTTCACTTTGATGATTTAATAATATCTATTCTATATCATAAGGAATTCTAGAGTGCATAAGAGCATTTCTTAACCCTATTTGATTGGTAAATGTCATATTTTCAAGCTTGTAAAAGAGTTTTAAGACAAAAATTTGTTACTGGAGGTGTAATAAGGTCATGACTCTCCACTAACATTTAGAAGCTTTGGAAATTTAAAATTTTCTCAAAAATCTTAAGATCATCCTTCTTGTCTTGTGTATAAACCATACCTAGGGTTTTAGCAGAATTTGTGTTTTTAGGGGTTTTAAAACTTGTCAAGGGAAAAGTTTGAAAGTGTATAGTGTGTTATATGTGTTTCACTTGATTTTGGGGGTTTAGGGTCCTTTAGCATGTGTGGAGTCACTATTTATAGGAAACTCTATTTTAGAGGCCTAATCAACCTAATTGAAACCTATAACAAGAATTTTTAGGGGTTTTCATGTGGGGATTGAGTATGAGATTTGGTATGAATATGTAACTCAATAATGGGTATCTAAAAAGGTAAATAGTTTTTTTCTAAGTCCCAATGACTCTCCTTGAACGATAATCTTTGTGTTAAATTAGGACTAGTAAGGAGAATAATAGGTATGAGGGGGGGAAAATAGTTTCATTATATTTCTTGTGTTTCCAAGCCTATTACATGTAAGAGAACATGCATAGATGTTTTTTAGTGAATGTATAGGGGTTAAGAGCCTTTGTAACATCTATTTTGAGCCAAGATCAATTTTATGATAACCAGGCTTAATGCTAGTAATTTAGTCTTAGCGGTGAATTGAAGAAATTTTAAGTGTACAAGCTAACAAAATCAGTTGTTCTTGGTAAGGAACTTTCCCTATGCATCAGATGGATTCGCGAAGATCACTCATGTCATTTCTTGTAAGAAGATAAGTGATGTTGCGCAAGTTGAAAATTTATTTTTCAGGGAATTTGTGAGTGGATTGTTATGGACCATTTTATCTAATAGAGAGGAAAATTTTGTTTCCCACTTTTAGTGTACATTATGGAATAAACTCAACATTAAGTTGAAATTCAGTTTTGCATATCACCTATAGTCGGATGGCCAAAAAACATTTATCAACAAGATCATTGGAAATCTTTTGAGATGTTTTGTAGGGGAGAAGGAAGGAACATGAGATGATGTTACTGGGTAGGTGGAGTTCACATACAATAATTTTATTAACAAAAGCACTAGAAACCCACATTTTCTAATTTTTATGGAAAAATTCCTAGGGGAATTATATAATTGAGGGAATTACCCTGTGAATAAGGGAAGAGTGCAGAAGTAAAGGACTTCCCAAAATAAATGAAGGAGGTACACAGTCAAGTACACAAATAGATTTAGAAATAAATGTGAAATAAAAATTTCATACATACTAATAAATGAGACACCTAGAATTTAAGTTGGGAGAATTAGCTCATAAAAACCAGTGGAAGGAAAGTTTCCCGCAAGGAACGTATGCCAAAATCAATTGGAAAAATATTTAACAGTGTAAATGTTGGAAACACAAGCACTGAGAGGGGAGGGGTGAATTAGTACTTATTCAAATTTTGAAACCAATTTTAAATTTCAACAAGCTATGTAATATTAATTAACCTTCTCCGTGAGAATATAAATACATTCAAACATGAACACAATGTTTAATGTGGGAAACCATTAAAGGGAGAAAAACACACTAAAATTAATGCACTATGAGGACATTTGTACCTTAAAATATTACAAGGATTTAAAATTTTCTCGAGAAACCACTCAACTTGAATCACCTACTCTAATAATTCAATCAAGCACCTACTTGACCTTTAGCAAGCTCCTACTTGCATGGAAGCAACAACTCCCAACAATCTAGTCAATCTCCAACTTAACCTTTTGCAAGCTACAACTTACAAGGAAGCTATAACTCCCTATTTTTCTAAGCAATAACTTAGACATATAACATTTTTTATCACCTTCATCTTGTTGTCTAATATAAAAAATTATGATCTCTTACTCATCACATCATCTACTGCAAGTTCTCTCTTTCACACCTCATGATTCACCTTCTTTCTCATCACATCATCTACTACAATTACAGTATTCAATGCATCTTTTTCTCACACACTTTATTCCCTTAATAAAACATCAATGATATAATATTCTTCCTCTCTCATTTCACGATTCTTATCATTTCATACTTCTCCTAATCCAGTTTACAAGGCATGAACATTTTTCCTTACATAGACAAAAATGAATCTCACTTTTTCATTAGCTCCTACTATCTCAATATAGTCATCAAAAAGCTATTTTTATTTCACACTAAGGCATTAATATACAATATAATTACATCCTCTTCAAATTCCACTTCTAACCCTTCACATACTTGTCTCTTTAACTCGTACTAATGGTTGAGTATGACATCATCAAAACTGCCAACAATGTAATCATTACATCTGCAACATGTCAGTTATGAGTTCTGATCATTATTGGGAATGTCATGACACTTATAACAATTTTTAAGGATTTGAGAACCTTTATCAACTCACAAAACCTTTGAATTAATTGAAAAGATACAATTTTCAGACTGACAACTAACTTTGTAACTGTCAAATTCAGTATTGTCTTCTTCTTCCCAGCATAGATTCCTTTATCTTTTAGCAAATTTAACTCATGATAAAGTGTTACGAAGTGTAAGATCATATTACAAGGGTATTATAATAGCCTTATAAATTCTTTATGACCTTTTAAGTATGTCATTTTATCTTCAAGTCTTCATTAGAGCTCATAAACTCTTACTAGGTGCATGGTTTTCAAAAACCAGTCAAGAGATTACTTGACTAACACAAATGTATGTAGTTTGAAAGCTTCTTTATGCTTGGATAATATTTTTAGGGACTTTTTATTCTCCTTCAAAAACTTGGAGTAGGTCAAAAACACATTCATTCTCTCCATGCAAGACTTATTTGGACAAGGTCTCAAAGGGTTTTCAAACACAGAAAACCATTCCTCAAAAAATGAGTTAGTCCACTCATCAAACCACTTGTTCATGGAACATATTATACCTTTATAGAAATATATTTTCCTTTTTCTTCTTTTAAACTTACCAGAAATCTTTAGCTCAAAGTTTTTATCATGAATATGCATGCATTTCAAAGACTTCTCAATCTGGTTTATAGGACCTAAAAACCAATATTACTCAAGAAGACTTCCAAAACATTTTCAATACAAACTAATGCTTGGAAAATTCCACTAATTTCCTCTACTTTAACTTCAAATACTCACATTTAGGGGTTATGTGGAGAAAATCTCATTTACACCTCCATTTCTCATACCTACTTGACAAGCCTAAAAGGATAGTTTGAACCATTTGAAATTTGGCACAAAAAAATTCACCAAATCAAGTCATGAGCTCAATCATGTTGTATTAGAACTATATTAACTTTCCATGCTCATATTTTTCTTCAACATCATGTTTTTACACCATTAGCCCTTCAAACCATCTTGACTAGTTTTTGTTCATCTAGCCCTTAAGCAGTAGGCCATCTTATATGATATGGTTTAGATTTGTTTTTTATCAAACCTACCTAAAACACTTCATGTAAATATAGGGCACACCCTAATATTGCTTCCATACCAATACTTTCAACATGAAACTTTCATCTCTTGACTGTACCATCAAATTTAAAGATCTTGTTAGCACTAAAACTCACTTTTCTGGCTTATCCCTTTTAATTTTAACTTGCAATTTTGACCACAACACTTTATTGACCTGCTTCACATGTCTCATGGTTTATTTTATTTTTTAATTACCTAAAATTCATCATCCACCGTGGTTTGTACATGCTTTCCTAGCTTTTTCTCAAGAATATGTCTTCATAATGCCTTTTACATGCTTCTACCAACTAATTTTTTACCTACAACATGTTCCACATGATCTCTACCATGCTATATCACTCTCCTTAGGTTTATAATATCTTGCTTTTAAAATTATTACACTATGTATCTGAAGTAGGCCTAGTTAAGTCTGTTTTACCTTAAACTTCATGAACCTGTCATGTTTTCATCATGTACCTACCTTATCATATCCTATTCATGCTTTCCATGCCTTGACCATTCTTCTCAATCTACCTCATGCCTTCATTCCACCATTTTAGGTCATCCTGTTGACTAGGCCTAAGGATTAGGCCACCTAAACTAAGCAAGTCTCACTGTTTCCACTCATGTCAGCATGTTACCATCTAGTTGACCATGATATTATCATAGCAAGCCTCCTTTGTACCTCATCTAAATTTTTCAATAATGGGTATACTCCTTTTTCATCAATGACAACTCAACAAGTACTCAAATGCCAAATAACTCCCCCTTTGTCATTGATGGAAAACATCCTAGTTATTCTCCCCCTTTTTACATTAATGGAAAAGTGCATGCATTTATGTTATAGGTGCATTTGTAGGATTTCATTAATTCTGTCATGTTTTCTTTGGAGTCTAGGTTGTTTTAGGGGCATATATCACCATTTCCCTCCAGATGTTGTAGTTAAATATTCAAATTTGGAAATGTTGTGTGTAAAAGCCTAAATAAGGCTTGTGCATATGAATAAGGCCAAGTGGAATATGAATGTGAATACTTGAATATCATCTCCTAAAATATCTCCATGTTATCTCAACAAGGAATAGGGAATAGAACTGATTTTCTAAGTTAAGAGTTTGTTTAGCTATCTTAGGGAGTGGTTGAGAAAAGATAGGATTAGCTTGTTTAGATATGCCAAAGTTGGATTTTGGTCTGTATGTATGTAATTCATTGTGAAGAATTAATGTATCATGTGTAAATAGACATGAATAAATGAATTTGAGGGTTTGCATATAGTCTCATGCATGATTTTTGTGTTTGTTCATTGTTTTCCCATACATTTTTAGTAGGGTTCTTGCACAGACTGAGACAAGGAAGGTGACATTCAGAGTTTTTAAGGCTTGGATGCTAACTGTGATGACATGGAGTAGTTAGAGGACCATCAAAAAAATCTCATAAAACATTTATTTTAGCTCTTGACATGATGATAGGAAGTATGTAGAGTAGAATTTACCCTTGTTGCCCTCAAACTAGGGCTTTCTTGATTAGACAAACTGTATGGTGAAAAAATCCAAATTTTTGAAATCACCATGCTCAGGTTATCCTCTAACATTGTCCAAAATTGTAGATTTCAATTCCACTGGTAGATGTGGTTTCCATGATATCCCTATGTTCTAGGCATGTAATCACCAATCTCACTGCTACATTAGGGTTTATTGATGGTTTAGAGTAATTAAAGGCTAAGTGAAGCTTGGGATGAGCTATAAAATACTCCATTACACCTTGCATGAGGGAGTTATAGGGTATTATTCACCTTAGAGACCTCTTATATTTATCATGTGGCCTTGGAATAGACCTAATTTTCACAATGCAATACAAAGGAAGTACAATTTTGTACAAAGAGTAGGTAGTGAAACTTGGACTCATTCTAGGGCTCCATAAAGGGTCTTTAAATCAATCATGAGAAGGTGAGGTTGTCTTCAGAGAAAATTGAGATCCAACTCAATTTGTATGATAGAAGGAACTACTAGGGAATTAGGTCTAATAAGCACAAGTATAGAGAAGGGAGAGACCAGAATGGTGAGGAAGGCTTTATTCCCTTGTCACATTCTACGATAAATGTTCTAAGCCTGTGTACAAGGATAAAAAGCCTAAATATAGGTACTGAGTGTTTTGGCCTTGTATACCTAATATGGTTGTGCTATTGGAGGAAAACAACAACATATCAGGTTTGGACCAGAGGATAAAAATATAAGCAAGGGTGTTTTTCAGTGCAATGAGAGTGATTTGAGTGTGTATTGATTGGATAAGAATAGGGGAAGTTGGTCAGGTAGGGTAAGGTATACTCCTTCCATGTTTGATGCATATAGTGCTTACATACAAGACATGCGATGGTGTTGGAAATACATAGAGCTGACATTGTGAACTAGTGTAGTATATAAAATGCATGAATATATTGAGGATGCTGAAGGGATATCCTTAGTGCAAGGGGAGTTGGAAAGTAAAAGGATGGACAATGTTCATGTGTTGAGAAAGATCCTGCATGATCAAGGTAATGATGTTCTAGAAAATAACAAGGGGAAAGTGAGTATACCCTTGCACCATTTTAGTATCAGAGCATGATTAAAAGGTATCTTGTAAAAAAATAACAAAATGATGATGGCACAGATATATATAAGATTGCAAAATAGTCAGGAAAGTCTACTCAGAGAGATGATGGGGCAGAATTCAGCAGATGAAGATACAAATGGAGGAAAGAATGAGTTCTTTAGAGTATATGGTCAGAGAGAGAATGCCATTTTCAGAGTGCATCAACAAAGGAGAGTCTATAAGCCATTCAAGGGAAGGATTCAAGTCTCCTGGATTAATTCAAAAAGGTATTCTTATGTTTGGTGATATGAATGTAAAATAGTGATAGTTATGTAAATGTTAGAGATGTGAATGTTAGTTGTCATAACTATGAAATTTGTAGTGATGTAAAATGCCCTAAGAAAACTAAAAAGGGGCTAGGTAATTCAGACCAAATCAGTCATGTAAAAGGAATGAGAGAATGAAGGGTGAATCTCTCTTGATGAAGAGAGTCTTGAAGCAGCCAAGAGGTAAAAGAATAGATCTAAGAAGTCAAAACAAAGATATGAGTCAGAGAAGGAACTTGTTTTAGAACTAGATGCAAGTCTGGAGGCAAAGTATGTGATGTCATCATAGATGGAGGAAGTACTAGATAATGTGGTGTCAGAATACATGGTGAAGAAGATTGAATTAAGAATACTTCCACATCCAAGGCCTTATTACATTTCATGGGTGCAACAGAACCATCAAATTCTGGTAAGTGAGCAAAGTGTTGTTGATTTTCAAATTGGAACGTATAAGGATACAATGTTGTGTGATGTTCTACCTATATACATTTGTCATTTACTATTAGGTAGACCTTGGAAATTTGA
Organism: Taxus chinensis; assembly: GCA_019776745.2. NCBI lineage: Eukaryota > Viridiplantae > Streptophyta > Pinopsida > Cupressales > Taxaceae > Taxus > Taxus chinensis. Next base: position 706,568,386 of record CM034153.1, on the reverse strand, counting down.
TAGAAAAGCCAAGCATGATGGAAAAAATAATGTTTACAAATTTTGTAAGGATGGAGTTGAGCATAGTCTCATACCCTTGAAGGGTGAAATAGACGATGAAGGAATAAGTTTCATGTTAATGACCATAAGGAAAAATTTTCATAAGACAATGGAGTCAGGTTAAGGAGATAAAAACAGTAAAGGAAGTGTCTCCTTGTGATGAGTTGTGGATGAGAAGAGAAACACCAAGAAGGGTGTTTGGTGACCAAGGAATCCGGTCACATGAAGAAGATGAAAGCAGAGAGAGGCTGTGGGAAAGATAAAGAGATGGTAGATCATAAATACCACCTTGGAAAATCACTAAGTTGCTTGAATAAATACATGATGGTGGAAGAAGCCATGAGAGAAGCAGGCATGAAGGTCAAGAGACCATTGAATTTTCTAACTAATTCTATGTGGACATGTTTATATGTAGGTACAACTCATAAAATGCTAAGTATTTGGTGAAAATACAGGTAGAACAAGTGATGAAAGTGATGTTATTACAAGGCAAGAAGACCAATTTGGTCCTAAGTATGATGAAGAGGAAGGAGTGGACACTCTCACATTGAGAGAAGAGTTGCAGAGGTTAGAAGAGATGTTTGACTTCATAAAAGGTACCAGCATGCAGGTGAAGGGAAATCTAATAAACATGAAGAACTCAAGGAAAACCAAGCTAAAGAAGATGATGATTGTTTATACAACAGGGAACCAAAGAGTTTAGAAAAGACCGTGATCAAGGGAGACATAAAAATGAGACAAGAGAGTAAAGAAATTCCTTTGATGGCATATAAAGATAAAGAAGTACCTCCACAGGAGGTCAAGCAAGTCAGGAAAGAAAGGTAAAGTACAGTAAGCCCATCATTAAGCAAGAGGAAGAGAAAACAAGTGACTTTTATGCAAAAGGAAAGACAAAGAATGCATAATGGAGAAAGGAAGTCAAGAACAAATAAAATTGGAGGCATCCCAAGAAGAAATGGATGGATATGAATCCTTCTTGTGAAACTAAAGGAGCATGAAGACAAAGCAAGGAATGCAAGTGAACAAGAAAACAGATGAAGCAAAAGAGCTATAAATAACCAAGGTAATAACTCTTATTGTTTTAAGAAAATGATCAACTTTCATGGAGTAAATCAGAGTAAAAACTAGTCAAGTGAGCTAGGATATAAGGGAATCAAGCATATATTCAGGAATCTAGGTCATTGTATTCATTTTTCTATGGAATGTAATTAAATTCCTTGAAAGGATTAGTAGGCTGGACAACAGACAATGCCTTTAAAATATTATTAATTATTTAATTATGGGTGGAGGTCAATATACTAGTAGAGTGAAGAAATCATTTGTAGTCAAACAAGCAAAAAATGGAGTTATCCCTTGACATAGAAGACAAAAGTTTCAATTTTAATGTATGAAAATGTCCAATCAAAGAATAGAGATCAGTTAGGAGTCATGAAAGAGTCGACATGCTCAAATTTCTCAGTCTTACAAATAGTAAGTATAGACTATGCACAAGTAGACACTAAAGGAAAGGTATCTTCTTATGTGTTTAGAAGCCAACCTTCTATGGAGAGAGAAAAACATGTATGGAGTGAAAATCAATTCAAAGGCCTCAGATTGCAATGAACTATATTTTGGTCTATTGAGTACTTGGTGCATAAAGATTTGAGTGGAGAGAGATTTGTAAGACATGAAAGCAACATGAGGCTGAAGAGGAGGTAGAGTCAAGAAGTGGAAATGGAACATGATTCCAAGGAAGGACTGAGACATAGAGTAGAAACCAAGATTCAAGGTGAGAGAGTACCTTTTAACAATAAGAAACAATACTTTATACAGTCCCTACTAGATGTCCATTTGCAAATGATGAGAAGGAAAGTAAAAATTAAAGTATAAATGTGGAGCCCAAGAGTACACTCACCTGTATGAGTGGGTTGTGAAAGAATTTATTAGATTTAGAAGGGTTAAGAAGGCAGAGAAGTTGAGATGGCACAAGAAAATACAAAGCACCAAAAGTGAAGAAAAGTGTAAATGAAATAATCTTCAATTCCTAGGAAAAACCAAAAGGAGTACAATCATGACAAGTCAATGGAAAAAAATAAAGGAGGGGTTACACTATGGAATCTAGATAGCACTCAGTAAAGAAAGAGCCTATATGACACGAGAAACCATGGAAATCTAAGACAAGAACATGCATAAAGTAAAATGCAAACACACTAAGAAAATTCAAGAGCAATCAGACCCTAAATATGAATAGAAGGATTAAAAGCAATCTTGGAGAAAGACACCTACAGCTGGACAAGTAAGAAAGAATTAGCAAGATGAGGTGACCAACAAGTATCATTTGAGATAGAAGCTCAATTTTTCTTCTCATGGGTAGAATGATGCAAGTGTATCAGTAGGATGCCATTGAGGTTGTCATGTTTTAGATTGGATTCTAGGTTATCTTAGGGTCATATGTAACCGTTTCCCTCAAAATGTTGAAGTTTAAATATTCAAATTTTGGCAATGTTGTGTGTAAAAGACTAAATAGGGCCTGTGTCTATGAAGAAGGTCTGTATGTATGAAGAAGGTAAATAGTGGAATATGAGATGTGAAGATTTTGAATATCTTTTCCTAAAATGATCTCCATAGCTATCTCAATGAGGACATAGGTGACTAGAACTAATTTTCTAAGTCTAAGAAGCTGATTTAGCTATCTTGAGTGAGTGATTGAGATAAAGCTACGAATAGCTTGTTTTGGTGTGCCATAGATGAAGTTTTTGATCTCAAATATATGTAATTACTCGTGAAGGAATGGATGAATCAAGTTTAGATAGACATGAATATACGAAATTTGAGAGTTTACACATAGTTTCATGCATGATTTTTGTGTTTGACCATTGTTTTCCCATGTATTTTTAGCAGGGTTCTTGCACAGACATAGAGAAGGAAGAGTGACAATAAAAATTTTCAAGGCTTGGAATCTTATTGTGATGAATGGAGTGTTGAGGAGCACCATAAATAAGATCATAATAAAATTTATTTGAGGTCTTGAAACTTATGGGAGGATAGTATCCGTGGACCTATATTTTACCATTCGTTGCCCTCAAACTAGGGCTTGCTAGATATTGAGAAACTGGTATGGTAAAAAAATCCAAATTTCTGAAATCACCATGTTCAAGTTATCCTCTAACATTTTCCAAAAGTGTCAGAGTTCAATTCCACCGGTAGATGTGGTTTCCATGAGATATACATATGTCCAACGCCTATAGTAATCACCAATTTGGACTAGCTACAATATGGTTTTATTGATGGTTTTAGAGTAATTAAAGGCTAAGTGAAGCTTGGGATAGCTATAAAATACACCATTATACTTGCATGAGGAAGTTATAGGGTTCTATTCACCTTAGAGACCTTTATATCTGCATGTGGCCTTGGAATAGACCGAATTTTCACAATGCAATACAAAGGGAAGTCAAATTTTGTACAAAGATTAGGTAGTGAAACTTGGACTCATTCTAGGGCTTAATAAAGGGTCTTTAAATTAGTCATGAGAAGGTGAGATTGTCTCAGAGGAAATTGAGATCCAACTCAATTTGTATGATAGAAGGACTACTAGGGAATTAGGTCTAATAAGCACAAGTATAGAGAAATGAGGGATAAAAATGGTGAGGAAGTTTATATTCCCTTGTAACATGCTAGGATCAATGCCCTAAGCCTATGTACAAGGGTGAAAAGTCTAAATCTAGGTATTGAGTGTTTTAGCCTTGTATAACTAATATGGTTGTGATAGTGGAGGAAAGAAACAACAAATCATGTTTGGACCAGAGGATAGCAATATAAGCAAGGGTGTTGTTTAGTGCAAGGAGAGTGATTTGAGTGTTTATTTATTGGATAAGAATAAGGGAAGTTGGTCAGGAAGGGTAAGGTATACTCCTTCCATGTTTCATGTATATAGTGATTGCATACAAGACATGAGATGGTGTTGTAAATACATAGAGCTGACATTGTGAACTAGTGTAGTATATAAAATGTGGGAATATATGCTAAGGGAGATCCTTAGTGAAAGGGGAGTTGGAAAGTAAAAGGATGGACAATGTTCAAGTGTTGAGAAAGATCCTACATGATCAAGGTAATGATGTTCTAGACAAGAAAAAGGGGAAAGTGAGTAGACCCTTGCACCACTTTAGTTCATGGTCTTCTTCTTCATCAACATTTTTGGACCCCTTCTTGGTTGGAAACATCAATCAAACTTATCATTAAATCCCATAGACTATTTTCTTCTTCCTTGACTTTGTTTTTGTTTTTATATCATCATTTGAGCATTGTGGCTCCCCCTGGACATATGGCTATCCACATCCCAACCATAATTCTCATTACAAAACATCATTACTATGTCCTTTCCACCTATGTTAGCTAACCATGCTCAAAAACTAACTTAACTTTGTCATATACTAGTTGTTAGCTCATTTAGGTCTTAGGTCCTCTGAAGCATCCTTTTTAGTGCATTTTTGTCAAACTTTGTCATGCTATGGAAGATTAGATACCAGCATAAACCTCTACCTTATAACTCCCCCCTAGGAACTACATACCCTTATCTCATGTCATGTAGATGAGAAAACATTTTCACCCTCTTCCACCTTCTTAGCTTGATATGGTGACTTTCATGGTCACAACATTTGCTCCCTCTGTCAATGGTCTTGCCAAGATTACTTTCTCTACCTACCTGGCCTCACTAACATCTAACACAACTGATAGAGTGTCAATATCATTTCATCTTTCCTTAAACAGTCATCTCAAACTCATAGGTGTATGTTTCAGGGCTCCAATCATCCTTTCAAGGCTTAGAACTCTTCCTTTCTTGGTTAACTTTAACCTTAGAACCTAATTTGGGCTTGAATTCTTCTTGGAACCTGTTACTAGACCTCACACCATGCTAATCCAACCTTCAACTTGAACTAATGCAAAAGAGATAATTAACTAATTTCACTTTAGTCAAAATTGCCTTCTTAAGCTCCTAAAGAGCATTCCACTAGTGATTTCATAGCTGGAGCAATTTGCGACTACCCATAAAAAACCAATTACATTTCCAAGAACCCATTAGCCTCTTTGAGGTGTGTGCAACTCTCTTCTAGGCCTAGCTCAACTCTAGTAGCCCTGTCTAATGTCAATTTTGAGCATAATTTTTTAATGAGTGACCCATCAAATAAACTATTTACCTTTTTGGATACCCATTTGGCCCTTTACTCTATGTGTAAAATTTCAATATAGGTTTGTTTGGAAAAAAAATTCAAATTTCACCCTTGTCATCTCCAATTAGGTCTCCCCTGTCCTCCTACAAGCTTGTGGCAATACTTTCATGAACCTCTTCTATCTAGTATCTTATTTTGCATTGATTCCTTTTGATTATGTTAATATACCTCATGAAGATACTTCATACAAGTTTTTAGTCTTTGCAGTTATGTGTTATACCTTTAAGCTATCTTTTCTCTCTAAACCCTAGGAGGCTTTCTACATGAACCAGAGAAATACGTATATTGTTATAAAATATCCTAGATCCGCCTTTAAGGCCTGAGTCCCTTACATGAGGTATGTTTCAACCTTCTTGAGGTTAATACTTTACCAGTAGTAATTGTCTATGTCAATAATCCATGAAATGACTCAATTTTCTCTTCTTTTGACTAACATGACAGCGTTTGGGGTATCATTAATGCGCAGAGTATTTTTCCTTATATTATTTTAAAATCCTTGAGAAATATTGTTCATTGACTTGTTTTAGGTGCCAAACTTGGAAATTAATTCTTTTTTAACTTGTGAATTCATACAAAATCATCATGTACAAGTTGTACAGTACCTCTATGTGCTTACAAAATTACAATTTTCTTCAAGAAAACACTTAGAGTTGTACAAACCTTCAAATCCTCATGCAAAACCTTTATGAATCTTGTCATGATTAAAGTCTTTACTCTAAGCTTGTGTGACCTTACAATTCATGTTGACTCTCCATACACCTGTTGGAATCATTAGTACAAAACGCTAAACTATCATCTACATGCATGACATTGTGTACCAACTATGTAGCATACCCTCTTAGCTTTTGAAACTTCTATATAGGGATTCATTAGCATAGACATCTTCGTTCCAAGATTTTCTTCTTGCATACCTTCTTAAATCTCTAAACCCTTGGTTGAGGAGTCTTTTACATCTCTAAGCATCCATGTATAGTTTTGACATAGAGTGTGCCAATTTTGACACTCACCTTTGAACTTCATAGTTTTTATAGTGCCTTACATCTCTTCATATCATCTCCATGGAGCATAAATAAACTTGATGCATCTCATTCATCAACCTAGGATTATGGAACCACATCTAGCACTATGAAACTTCACATGTATACCTAAAAATCATTATTGAGATCTGTTAGTGATGGTCTGATTAGATCCTCATAGAGAATTGTTGACTTGCCTTCAAGATTATAACATCCTTTCACCATGGTAATTCCTCAGACCTCATAATTGATCAATATCATGAATTCAATTTCTACATGGTTTTTTATCATGTTTGAAATACTCATGAAAACATTGAGTTTGATTGTGACAATCTTACAGACTAGACATTCATCTTAAACTTGATGAGTTAATCTCATGACTTGACCCTAAACTCCTAAGCTTAAAATAGATGGGAAACCTTTGAATTCTTATTTACTTGAGACAACATGAAAAAATAGGGTTACATGATTTCCTTTGTGCTCAAACTCAGAGCACATATCTAGCTTTTTTATTATATGATCTATAAGATAATGACTAGCCATAACCATGCCTCATGGCTTCTTGAAATCTCATGTACAAGCCTTAATGAGCCTAAGATACCTTGAGTGACATCATAAACCTCACTCTCCTTCATTCTTGCATCACAGATTTTGAAATCCAATCATTGTTGATGAACCTTCATTTTATCTTTCCCAAATATTGACTGTATGATTTATTCTTTACCAGACCTGTTGGACATTGATGAATTACTAATCATGAGAGCTTTCTTGAGTAGACACAAAATTTTCCACTGATCTTCCAAGAGCCTTTACCCATCTCCTTTATTAATGTACTGTTTCTTGAACATATTATAGGGAATACCTAAACTTCAAAGCCTTTGTATCTCATTCACATGAATTGACATGAAACTGGGAACTTGCTTCTTGACTTGTCAGTCATACTAAGAACCAATTCTTCTTTAATACCACAACAACCTTCTTACAATCATGACAAGTGCTTACATACTCTTCATAGAAACAATCAAAAATTAATATCAAAACCTTATGGTTCCAAACTTTACAGACTTTTTAAATTTTTCACTTCTTTCATGACCATGTGTCTAAGTACTAAGATAGAAAGCCCTAGACCAACATGACATACTTAATCAACTTATACAAAGGCATGATTTGAATAAAATTTTTCACAACCTTAACCTCTCTTAGGACTTCACACACTTAAGTAAAAGCTAAGGAATATGAATATTTTGATCAAACCAGTCTTGACCTTTAGGTGAATGGTAGCTCTATACATTTGAGACTCAGCTTTTGTAGCATTGACCCTGTGACTTAATGTACACACTCTTCTTTTCTTGGACACTCAAGCAATCCTTCAAAGACCTTATTCAGAGTCATTATACACAAAGACCTTAAGAAAGTCTAACTAAACATAACTTTTCACTTTTGTAGCATTATACCAACCTTGATCACCAGCTTCAAATGGTGATACATCTCCAAGGACACTCCATTATTCCTTCATATGATTCAGGTCTCCTATAATCCTAGAGGAGACACGTAATTGCTTATTAGATCACTAAAACGATAGATATTCATTAAAAGAGATTGTTGATGACTCTTTCTTCTCTCTTTTTCCCTGTAAGACCTTCTCTTTATTCTTGGATGTACCTTTATGTGTAAAAATTTCATCACATGTATCTTCATATTTTGTTTGAAGTCCTAAAAAACATATGTGATGCCTATCATTTTACTTGCTCTATCATAGTTTGGGGTAAAATTTCTTCATGAATAGTATTAGGCTTGTTTTCTTCCTTTTTAGTTTGATCAAAATGTTTTAATGTTTTGTTTGAATTAGGATCTCCTATGTGAATGTTCACCCTTGATTGCTTCTTCTTTCTATCATATGTACATGTTATCTCTTTTTGGGTATGACCTTTAAATCTTCACACCTAGAAATATGGTTCCTTGACCTTATATATGCTCAACTTCCTGGAATGGTTTCCTATAGCTTAAATAAATGTCCTTTGAATTAGTCACCCTCAACTTTAGGATTTTTTTCATCTTAAACACCTTCTTGACTTTCATTTAAATGTGATGGCCATCTTAGTTTTTGTACAATTTTAGCCACAAAATACTTACATTTTGAATAGAAATGTCCATGACAACTTGTCCAAATTGTAAATAACACATCATTCTTGCTTCTAGATTTTACTTGTGGATTTGGACTAAGATTCCATATTAGAAATTAGTATCCTTATAATATAACACTTACTAGAAATAGTTTTCAAACCTTGTTATAATTGTATCATACTTTCTTGTTCATACCAAAATCTTGAGTATTAACTTCTCTCCAAAACTAATTAGATGGTTCATAGATGGCAATATTTAACAGTGTGAACCTTATCTTCACAATTGAGCAACACATGATATTCCTTGAGTACTCATCTCTATAATCCCTCCATCTGGATGGTCATCTATGACATGCTTCCTACATTCATTAGCTCTATGTCCAAAATTGTTGACAAGTAAAGCAGTAGCCATTGAAATTTATTTCATACCTTATTGTATTAGGTTTAAAATAGATCTAAAACTTCTTGATCTTGTCTCATTATTCCAAAGCTTAATGATTTCTTGTCTACTAGGGTTATAAACCTTGTCATCCTCACACTTCTTCATAGGCTCTCCTTTGAAACCTAGTCCCATTATTGTCACCATGTCAACTCTTTGATTCTCCAAAATTCCATCAAATGTTACTTCAAATATCTTCATCCAAGCTTTCCATACATCTTCAAATTTATTGTTTACATCTTCTAGTTCAGATTTCAAGGATTACAATTCTTCTTCATGTTAGAGGAAAGAATCCTACATTCCTTGTCTTTCAGTTGCTTTTGCACATTCATCGAACATGAGATTCCATTCCATTATGTAGGGTTTTTCCATGCTCAATATTCCATATACTTGATTTCATTTTTCAATCCATCAATGAGGGACTCATGCTAATCTCAAACTTCCAATTTGAGAACTATTTCATCTAATTTACCCATGCTTTTGCTTCAAGGATCTCCTCCAAGCTATCAAACTTGCATCCAAGAGGACCTGGCTCTTCATACCAATTGTTGAAAACACAAGCACTAATTGGTCGAGGGGTAAAATTCTTGTCCCTTCTATAAAACTTATATGTTAATGAATTTCAATTCTTGGAATTTGAAAACATTCAATGTTCATCTCCCCTCCTGGTATCCTTTCTAAACTAATTGCATTCAAATTATGTTCTAATAACAAGTAATAACACATGAAATTCATGTTATAATTTGGGTAACCTGTTTAATTCAGGATATCAATTTTTTATCGTTTTTAAAACGTATAGGTTAAATAAGTTTAACCATAAACTACTATAGTTATATATAGTTTAAATACTATATATGTATAGTATAGGTTATTAGATTATTAAATATAAACTATAGTTGGTTTATATTTAATTGTTTAAAATATTACATCAGTTTAAATTACTATCAGGGTGATATTATAATTACACCCCGTAAACTTGATATAGTTCGTGACCCGTGGATTATATTGATCTAAACATGATCGTGGGTCATATAGTTTTATAAACTATATAAAACCTTACACCTAAAACCCTTGATCCCAAGATACAGTGAATGAAAAGGGATTTAAGTGGACTATATAATTGTTTCTCATTAATGGCTATAATTGTAATTGGCATGATTTTTTCCCCCCTCCTGGGTAATCCATGTACTATGACCCCATGTTCTGTGTTATATCTCTAACTATGACACTTGGCAGGCGCTGTAATAACCATGTCCATACCCTCTCCTTTTTGATCCACGTACCTATTTAATATACCTGTTACCATGGCTCCGTCTTAACATGGTATCAAAGACAAGCTATTTAATTAATCTTACATATTATGCCACACGGAATCTCGGTGTGTACCTTCCTGGTAGACTGTAGCAAATGGTAGATTAGAAGATATTTAAATAGTTCTCCACATTTCCCCCTATGGTAAATGGAATACATTACATGATATTTAAAACTTGGGGGCCATTTATAGTCAATGTGGCTACGGCCACGTATGTTTAAGCTAGTTACCCTCTCATGAAGTGATATATCTATCTCGGGCCGATATGATCTCATCAGTCTAGCTCAACGGTGAACTTGCAGTTTGTAAGTGAGTTGAATCAGTACCGATGATTGGTAAATGTGTGAGCTAATTATTCCATCGGATTAAAAGAAAGTAAAAACAATTGGTTATGGGTCTCCCAGTTTGTATGATAACCTTCCTTGAACATAGTTGGTTGGAATAGATATGTCCCATGATGGCTTAGTATGGTATGACTCAGATTGGAAAATATTAAACATAGTTGCATCCGAGACAAATATAAAACATCTTTATAGGAGTAATGCTCCACAAATATTTTATATGGCCCCTTTTAATATTCTATTTTCTCATCGTTTATAATTTATTTGAACTAAATTAATTTGTTCTTATATTATTGTTAAAACCCTAGAAATATTATTCCTAACGCTAACTAGATGAATTGTTATAAATATACGCTATAGTCAAATCCTGATACAATTTTATTTATGACACGATGACTACCAGTCATACTATCGGTCATCTTTTGTATTAAAAAGGGTAAAAAAATCACTCAGAGGGTCGATAAATTACTATATATTATCAAACTAATATTTTTAAGGGTTGCATGTTTATATTAACCCCACTATGAATGTTATGACAGGTCCTTTTTTCATTGTAAATTAATTGAAATTCAATTGTGAGGCTTGAACAATGACATGGGGGATTTTTTCAACCTTTATTGATATTAATGCTACATGGCGCGGGCTCCTTCAATTTTTTATTCACTAGAATTTTAATCCCAAATTCCTTGTGTTAAGTGAATTACAATGGTTTATATTTGGGTGGGTGTTCATGGTATAATGTGACTTCGGCCACATATGCATTGCCTTTTTGTTTAGACAATCAAATATGGTCCTCCCTTAAAATCTCGATCGATGGGTCGTGTATGGAAGGTTGAATGCAGGGTTGCGCACCCATTTGTGGTTGGACATGGCAAGTGAAATATATTATATATGCTCACCTCAGTTGCATTGTGTTAGAATGGTAATAGGTAACTCGGTAGCATTGAACTTTTATTTGGTTTGGCATGTGAATTTGACTCGATGGTATCAATCAACTCGACTCGCCGAGCTGGTCAACCCAACCCGGCTGAGCTAACCAAGTTGTTAACCTCTCAATTGGAGCTATGCTCCAATTTTTTTATATAAATTCATACTAATTTTTTTCATTTATTAATCAAATTATCAATTTAATTAACGATAAATTATTGTACTTTATTATTTAATTACTTATACATGAAAGATTTAGGAATTTCATTTCAATATGAAATTCTAAATATCAAACTAAGCAGGATATCCATGATTTGCAAACTCTATGTGTTGGTATAATTCAATAAGATCAAACTAATATTTTGTATGTTTATATTATTGGTTTGACAGGTCCTTTTTTCATTGTAAATTAATTGAAATTCAATTGTGAGGCTTGAACAATGACATGGGGGATTTTTTCAACCTTTATTGATATTAATCTTCATTGTTCTTAATTATTCAAAATTTATTTACACAAAAATGGGATCTAACCACTTTACTATTAATAAATCTCTGATGTGGAATGGGAGAAATTACCACATCTGGAAAATATGATTAAAGGTGAAATTCCTAGCTCGCAAACTTTGGATAGTAGTGAACAAAAGGTTGAATGAAGGGTTGCTGCTACCCATTTGTGGTTGGACATGACAAGTGGAATATATTAGAAATGCTCACCCTCAGTTGTATTGTAAACAGAATGGTACATATGTAAGCTTGGTAGCATTGAACTTTTATCTTAGAGTGTGGCAGGATGATCTCTTGACTTAACGATCAGGAATCAGGATCAAGTCGACTCGCCGAGACTTGGATGTAACTAGAATCAATGCATGAAGGTAACGTAAGTATAAAAAATTCTAAAACTAGTTCTAGAACTTATGATGACTCCAATGAAGGGAGATGAAAAGGTAATACTAATTTTTTCATTTATTAATCAATTTATCAATATAATTTAGTCTTTTTTAGTTGGATGGATGCAACTATTATAGTTTAATTAACGATAAATTATTGTCTTTTATGTATTTAAATAATACTCTATTTTACATGAAACAATCACTAGGAATCATCATTTCAATATGTAAATTCTAAATATCAAAATCTACAGCAGGATATCCATGATTTGCAAACTCTATGTGTTGGTATAATTCAATAAGATCAAACTAATATTTTGTATGTTTATATTACTTGGTTTGACAGGTCCTTATTTTCATTGTAAATTAATTGAAATTCATATTGTGCATGGCTTGAACAATGACATGGGGGATTTTTTCAACCTATTATCTGATATTAATCTTCATTGTTCTTATAGTTTGTTCAAAATTTATCTTACACAAAAATGGGATCTAACCACATTTACTATTGAATAAATCTCTGATGTGGAATGGGAGAAATTACCACATCTGGAAAATATGATTAAAGGCAGAATTCCTAGCACGCAATACTTTGGATAGTAGTGAACAAAAATAAGAAGGCGCTACTAAGTGACAAGACAAGTGACAATTACAGAAAATGTCATTGTATATAAACAGAAGGGTACATGAAGCTATGTCCATAATTATATTCTTAGAGTGTGCAGGATGATCTCTTCCTTAACATCAGGAATCAGGAAAGTCCTAGTGAGACTTGGATGTAACTAGAATCAATGCATGAAGGTACGCAAGTATAAAAAATTCTAAAACTGAGTTCTAGAACTTATGATGACTCCAATGAAGGGAGATGAAAAGGTAATCAATTTTTTGGTAAAAATTTAGAATATAAAGTTTGAGTTGGATGGATGCAACTATAATTTAATTAACGATAAATTATTGTACTTTATTATTTAATTGACTTATACATGAAAGATTTAGGAATTTCATTTCAATATGAAATTCTAAATATCAAACTAAGCAGGATATCCATGACTTTGCAAACTCTTATGTGCTCTGGTATAATCTCAATAAGAGTCAAATTATGAAAAAAATTGATTCAAAAGAGAATGCCACTTAGGAACTTCTTGCTCAAAAATCTAAAAAGTAAGCCTTCTAGGTTCAACAAGAATCAAAAATCAAACTTTTAAATCTCCTAGTAAAGACAAGAAACCTAGGAAACTTAGGAGTTAGTTTTGATGGTAAATGCTAATAACTATGGGAAATTTGGCCATAAGATAGAAGATTGTAAATTTAAAAACAAGCCAAATTTCAATAAATCATAGCAAAATGAAGATGATAATCAAGAGAATCATAATGAATCAAGATGAAGTAACTTTATGAGAACTACATCTATCAGAGCTAAATGTAAAAGTAACTCTTGTATTTAAATATACGGTATTAAATTGAAAAAGAATTGTTTTTTCATTCATAGTTAACTCAGAATAACTATAATGTTCTTTCTGATGGTCTATTGAAAATGAACTATAAGTAACTACAATTAAAAACATACAAAAAATGGCATATATATGTATTTAAAGGTTTTGCTTTAATTTCCTAGCTAATTTATTCAAAAATAGAATTGTTGTTCATTTTTAGCATGGAAAACTGAGATCATTTCTTTAGGATCATGATATGTCTAGGCTTAAAAATTGCCACCTATGAAATATGTTAAAGGTTGTTTACATGGTAAGCTATCACCAAATATCCCTTCCTCAGTCAATTTTTGAATCAAACTCCACTTAAATCCATGGGATGTGTTCACGGCTAGAAGATATGTTTTTATTCAATACATGGTGTGATTATTCTTGTATGATTTGATTATCTGTTTCAGATTTATTATTTATCAGTCTTATCACCTTTTCTAAAGGGATTATAATAGATAATGGAGGTTATATATATTATTGATAAAAAATTTCTAAATTCCAATTTAGTATATGCTTACTAAAAATATTATTATATGCATATCAAATGACACTTGGGCACACCTTTGTGTTTGTATTGGAGATGTCCAATATTGATTTCATGTAATATATATTTTACAAGATTAATATGTTGAAATTAATCAACATATTAGTAATACAACATGGTTAATTAGTAAGCATATTATTATTTAAGTTGTTATACAACTTATGTTTAACCTATCAATGTAAGTTTTAGAGATGGTTAAAAATGAAATTTAGTAAAGATTTATATGTTTATATGGATATTGTGACTCTAACCATGTTGATGTTGTGTTAGATATAAAAATATTGGATATGTGTTCAAGTTTTTTGGTACATGTGCCACTACTTGAAGCAGTAAAAAGAAATCAACAACCTTCATCTCCTCTAAACTGAGGCTGAGTGTAGAAGTGAGATGGAAATGGTGAAACAAGCCATGTGGCTAAAGAGGCTATTGAAAGAGATTCACATGAAATTTAAAGGAAGTACTCATATTCTGTGTGATAGTCATATTTTCTTTTCTCTTGATAAGAATCTAGTTCATCATTAGAGAATGAAGCATATAGAGATTCATATGCATTTTCTCCTAGAGAAGATTCTCTGCAGTGATATAGATTTCCAGTACTATTTGACTAAAGATCAAGTTGCAGATATGTTTACGAAGCTATTGTGTATTGTAAAATTATGTAAGTTCTATGTAATGCTTGGCCTTTCAAATTTTCCATTGAGGGGGAGTGTGCATGACAATGTTACCTCCTAATGGCCAGCCATTTGATATTTCCTTCTCCTTTATACTTCTGCTCAAATTTTAAAGAATTGTAAAAAGATCCCTATGGTATTTTTAAACTTGTCACTCTAAGTTTATGGTGTACATTCCATTATGTTTCATCTATTTTAAAGGAGGTCCTTGTGTTATAAAAGGATCCTAGAGATGTTGGTTGATATTTTTTCCATGAGAAACTGTGAGATCGAGTCTCACAAATCATGTTTAGACTAAATCATTCACTACTAATTTATGGATTCCAAATACTTTTGTACCAAAAGGTAAGTTGAGCATGATGAAGGTTTATAAATCCTTCAAATGTGATATGCTAGCCTAAACCTTCACTATGGTTTATGGATTTGTAAATCCTGTTGTATAAACAATTAATGTTGACATATGGTTCCCCATTTAATATTAAGGAGGAGTGTTTGAATGCAATATTGAGTTCCTATAAACCTTATTTTATAATTAAATAATTTAGAATAGTTATATTCTTAATTATTTAATATAAACTTAGTTGTTTATGTTTAATTGGTTATTAATTAATAAATTTAAATTACATTGGGGTGTTATTAATTACACATCGTCACTTGATATAGTTCGTGACACGTGGGGTCAAATAAATATGATTGCGGGTCATATTGTTTATTCACTGTTTCGGGTGAATTTAATATGGAGAGAAGTGAGGGAAGGATATTTACTAGACTATAAATTATTTCTCATTAATGGAAAATTCTCTTTGCCATGGTTTTTCACCCTTAGGGGTTTTCCATGTAATAATTGTCTTGCGTGTTGTAGTTTTTACTATGTTTATTTATTTATTTGTTCATATTAATGTATGGTGCAAATATTAATTAATATGGTGCACTACTTGGACAATTATCCTATAAGAGATTACAAGGATTTCAAATTTTCTGAGCACACCACTCAACTTGAAGCACCCACTCCAAAATTTATCCAAACACCCACTTGACCTTTAGCATGATCCTACTTACATGGAAGCAAAAACTCCCAAGAATTCAGTCAATCACCCACTCAACATTTTTCAAGTGCCAACTTACAAGGAATCTCCTACTCCCTATTTTTATAAGAACGAACTTAGGATTTTATATGGTTTTGATCACTTTCCTCTAGTTGTCTAATACAACAAATAGTGATCTCTTATTCATCTCCTATTATCTCTTTCACACCTCCTAATTCATCTCTTATATTATCTTCTCAATATGCTTCAATTACAAACTTCAATGGTCTCTATCATACACACATTTTGTCCCTCACTCACACATGAATGGACTCACCTTCCTCCACTCTTCATCATCTCATTCATATGCTCATAATTCATTCTTAAAGTCACACACACACACACACACACACACACACACACACACACACACACACACACACACACACACACACACATGTTCACATGCACAAAGATGATTCTCACATTTACATCAGCTCTTACACTCTCAATATAGGCATCCAAAAAACTAATTTTATTACACACATAGACATACTTATATTATAGGGTTACATTCTCTAACACCAATTCACTTCAAATTCCAAAACACTTCATCTTCTTACCTCTTCAACTTGTTCCAAGGAGTTGTGATGACATCACCTAAAACTGTCCCATTTTCGTCATTGCATTTGTAGGTATGTCAGTTACAAAAACTAAATTTTCTTGAGTATTTTATGGAACATCTGACACCTAATATGAATTAGAAAACTCTCCTCATCTCACCAAACCTATGAAGTAACTAAAAATATACCATTTTCAAACTGACATCTAACTTTGTAACTGTCATCTTCCCTTTTTGTCTTTTTCTCAACTTTGGAATCTTTTTCCTTTAGATAATCAAAATTATGACATGTTTTATGGAAGTGTGTTCATGTTACGAATATATTCACCTTTTTTTCTATAAGTTTATCAAGTCATGCAACTCACCACTTTACGCACCAAGTATCCATTTGAGCTCATATCCTTCACTAGGTACATGGTTTTCAATAACTAGTCAAGAGATTTCTTCATCAACAAAAATGTAAGAAATGTAAAAAATTATTTCTACTTGGATAACATTGTTAGGGACCTCTAATTCCCATTTAAATATTTTGAGCTACTCAACCATATTTGGTCTGTTCATGCAACATTGATCAAGACAAGGTCTCGAAGGAGTTGTAGACCCAAAAAAGAATTCCTCGCAAAATGAGTTATAAGTTCATTCAAACAAATGTTCATGGTTTATAGGGAATATTTTTCTTTTTCAACTATTAAATTTACCATCAAGATTCATTTCAAAATTTTGAGGATGAATATGCTTGCATTTCTAAGATGGCTCTAATTGGTTTTCAAGCCCTAAAAATCATTCTTGTTCTATATGACTTATAATGATCCAAAACACATTTTCATGACAAAAATAATAATGAAAACATCACCAAGATCATATAATTCAACTTCAAACACTCATAGATAGGGGTTATGTGGAGAAAATATCATTTACACCTTCATTTCTCAAACCTACTTGACAAGCCTAAAATGACAGTTTACACCACTTGAAATTTGGAATATATACACTTCACGACATAAATTCATGAGGTCAATAATATTTTATTAGACCTATATCAACTGTCTGCACTCATAGTTTTCTTCAAAATCATGCTTTTACACCATTAGCCCTTCAAACTATCTTGACTAGTTTTGACGCTTCTAGCCCTTAAGCAGTAGGCCATCTTGGTTGACATGTTTCACTAAGTTTTTACAAATAACACACCTTAATCTCTTCATGATAATCTAGGGAACATCCTAATATTTCTCCCACATTATACTTTTCATCTTGAACCTTGATATGCATGACTGTACCATCAAATTTCTTCAAAACTATCCCATTCATTGCATTACCAGTTGACCTAAAGAATGAGACCACCACCAAAATGAAGTAGAATGATTATTCTATAATCCCAAATCATCACATAAGCTTTCCACATTAATTTCATGACCAAAAACTTCCATTCTCCTCCATTTATTTGAAGGTGGGGTTTTAGGAGGGTTTGGAACCTCCTTAGCTTCTTAAACTTTGTTTATAAAGTATGGGCCACCATTCTAACTCATTCTTCTTGAAATTTTCTCTAGACTCAATGCCCCAACATTGATGAAGAGCTTAGGACACCATGCAAAATTTTAACGTATTAATGAGCATCTCAAACTTCACCTTCGAGCTAGAAATGATAATTTCAAGAGCTTGTTAGTACCAAAAATATCTTTTTTTTCTTCTCTATTTGAATTTTGACTTGCAATTTTGACCATAGCACTACATTGATCTCCTTCACATTTACTATTGTTCATTTTAGTTTGTAATTTCCTAAAATTAATCATCCACCATGGTTTGTACATGCTCTCATATTTTTTTCTCAAGAATATGTCTTCATAATTCCTTGTACCTACATCTACCAGCTTAATTGTGGCATGTAGCACCTTCCACATGCTCTCTACCATGCTACATCAATCTCCTCAGGTTTATACTTCCCTACTTTATCTTTCATCACTCCATACTCCATGTTATGTTTGCACTAGGTATTTGAATTAGGTCTAGTTGAGTCTATTTAACCTCATACTTTATGAGCATGTCATGTTTTCATCATGTACCTACCTTAACATACCATATTCATACTTTCCATGATTTTAACATGCTTCTCCATCTTCCTCATACCTTCATTGCATCTTTTCAGGGCATCATGTTGACTAGGCCTTGGGATTAGGCCACCTAGACTAAAAAAGTCTCATTATTTCCACTCATGACATCATGTTACCATTTGATTAACCATGTCATCATCATACCAAGCCTCCTCCGGACTGCATCCACTAATGACAACTCAACAAGCACTCCAATGCCAACTCACTTCATAATGCCAAGTGTGTTGGAACTTCAACTAGAAAGTGTCTAGGCACTCACCCCAAAGTGCACACAACCTACAAATTTCCTCCTTTGTTCACTTATCAAGATCTGGTTTGTATACTTAGTCATTATAACATGAATGAAGATAGAAACAAAGTATAACAAAGATAACACATGCAGTAAAGAATCTTATCAACATAGATAATTAATAGAAGTATTTGGCTTCCCATTACATGACTTACATCATTACTAACCCTAGAAATCCATACAACATTGTACATCATAAGCACAATTAAATCTATTACATATACTCATTGATTACATGCATGTGTGCATCACTTAGTGCTAGACACACATGTACTCTCACTCTATGACTGGGTAAATAAATATCTATCTCTACTCACATAATTACATTCATCTATCTCTCACACATATAACATACACTACAAAGAATGCAACACCTATTTATATATGCTGGGAATTTTTCCTTCACCTCCTATGTGTTTTAATTCTATATATAAATGTCCTAAATATAGGTTATATGCCTTTTAACCTTGTTTTAATCTTTATCTTTTGTTATAAATAGTTCGGCCTCATCCATGCTTTAATCTAATAAATAGATTTCTCCATGCATGTTCTTTACCTATCTCACATGTGTCTTTCCTTCTGTCAGTGATTTATCCTTCCATTTCCTATTTCTAGACATGCCTTGCATGCTACAACATGTCTGATTTTTCCTATTTTTAGCCTTTATTTAAAGATTGGCTAAGTCTTGAACATGTGTGTGCATGCGCAGACCCTTTTACGTTGATCTCTTTTTCCCTCACGCACATAACTTTCGCACACTGACCTGTATTTTTTCTACTTGTGTGTGTTATTCTAGCCCTATTCGTTCCCTCTTAGTCCATGTGCACCCTCCTACTTGCAGTCTTCAACTTCTACGCATGGCTAGTACTTAGCCATTTTCTCTACTCAAAATTTTCAAAAAGGGTCCCTTTAAATAATTATTTTCCCCAAATTTATAAATAGGAATTGACTAAAATATGATCCCAAATCTGATTTAAATTTTTCCAAAACTTAATTGAAATTTATTTTAACCTTAATAATTGTTTCCAGTTTACACAATCAAAAGGATTAGAATATGATTTTTCAAAAATGTTTAAAAAGTGCTATAATTTTACCCAATCAATTAATTTATGAATTAAATCTATAAATAATCAAAATAAATACATGTAAAACTGAACACAAACACAAAAATTTATAACGGAGTTCACTTGTTGATCAAGCTACCTCTTTGGGACTGCTAAAACGTAATCTGGTCCATTAAAAATCAAATTTACAAGTACAAATGAAAATCTTACAAATGTTAATAGATCCTTAAACTTGTAAAAAAGTGTTTAACATACCTTTTAAGAACTCTAAACTCAATTAGAAATGTTCTCCACCTTCCCATAACACTTGCATGAACCATTTCCCCATGTTCTACATCAAAAGTGGCAGAAAAAAGCTTCAAAACAATGTTAAACAAATAGTAATTGGGAAAATCAAAGGCTCATGTTGATCATCTAGAAATGTTAAACATTTCTCCAATTCTATCAAACTCCTAAAAATTCCTCTAGGTGGGAAACGGACAAACTTGCAATCTTCCCCTTATCCACCATTACACACTCATTTGAATACATTTGTTTAAATAAAAAATTGGCCCATCACAACTACTTACTAGTTGTGGGCGATTTGATTAGATGCCTTGATTGTTTTCCAAGGGGTCGCGATTCAAATCCCTCCAATAAAGTCTTATTTTTGGCATGTAGATGAAAATT
Organism: Taxus chinensis; assembly: GCA_019776745.2. Classification (NCBI taxonomy): domain Eukaryota; kingdom Viridiplantae; phylum Streptophyta; class Pinopsida; order Cupressales; family Taxaceae; genus Taxus; species Taxus chinensis. The sequence continues at coordinate 706,547,622 of CM034153.1, read as the reverse complement.
AAATCCCACATGTTTTGGGTTTCGGTGGTGCTGAGGCTTAAAATATCCTATGTTGGCAGTATCCCAACATGAAAAGTGACAAGCGAGCGTGGGAATCTACAGGTAACTCTTCCGCGTACCCAACCTCCCGAGGTCGTGCCGAGATAGCTGGTGGGGATGGAATATGCGTGGGATGCAGACAAACTAGTTAGGCAGTCTAATGTCTTCGACACGCACTAATGGAATTTGTGAATCTAAGGCAAAGAAAGCCCTTCTAACTTGGACTGGTGTGATAGATCGATCGGCAAGGATGACTGCTCGAAGGCTCCAATCAATATCGAGCTCTGGCGTGATTCGATCTATGGGTTGTGGAATACATGGGAAATGACCTGGGATAGTTTCGTGTATGTCTCCAGATAAGGTCATATGGTGGATGGTGGAAACAATTGACTCTACGGATGATTCTCTGGCTTAGTCCAGAATTCTCTAGCTTCGTTAGCCGCTATATCTAGTAAGGACAATTGTTCGATGATGATGGGTGGAAGTGGAGTGGATTGGAATACTAGTGTGCGTAGGCCAGTGTTTATATCTGATTGACTTATGGATTCGTTAGGCTGTGGGACTTGTGGGTCACAACCGTAGACTCTTGGTTGTTGTGGTCCTGTTATGGTCATATACGAAATCAAGTCCTAATTCCTAGTATCCAGTAATCATATGCTTTCTCAGCTTCTATGTTTAGGACCAACAACTGCGTGATTTTCTCAGAATATCTCACAGGCGTTCGTGCAACCTGGATCCTTAGACTAGTATCTATATCTGTGAGAGTGTCTCCTGCACCTGGCTGTGGGACCAAAGGATCACAACCAAAGGTTTGTTCTCTTTCGAACCCTTCTACAGTCATGTGAATGTTTGTCTAGGGTAATCTGTAATTCAGTTGATTTGACCAAAACGTGTGTGCTTGGTCGTCTTCTATGTTTAACCCTCTCAACTGAGAACTGATCAGTTGTAAATCTGTTGTTGTTTGGAATACTTGTATTCTGAGATTTTGGTCTATGTCAACTATTGCTGTGACGAGGTTTGGTTGAGGCACGATTGGCTCAAATATGTATTCCCTGGGCTCCTGAGGTCCCGTGATTGTCATACAAAATAAAATGTAAATCTAACTGTAACAAAGCAAATTCTAACTACGTGGAATAAAACTAAAACATATATAACCTCTATTTTTCTGAGAAACCTTTTAAGAATTTAAGGAAAGCAGCTATTTAAACGTATCTAGAAATAACAACTAAATAACAATTTAAAACAAACAAGATAACCGAGTGTAGTTATTTGTCTGTGCGATTTGTAGATTTATTCTAAATAATGCAATAACTTTCCTAATCTACTTGCAAGATTCTCGATCCTACCTCAGAAGTGAGGAGTGAATCATAGTTTCTCAGAAACTATCAATCCTCACAGCTTCCCTGGCAATATCGAGAATAGAAATTTTACCGAAATAAAGCAATTAACTATTCTATTTGATATGATTCTAACTAGAACTTTGAAAGCTAGAACCTGGATTCCGCAGAACAGTGGCGAATCTGATGGTGTGTGTGATCTTGTCCCCTCAGTGTGATCTCCTCGTTCTTTCGTATTCACGTGGATCCAGAAAAGCGTGTAATGCTAGCATCGACAGAAATAGATATTGGGACAAGGACAGCTCAGAATGCAGACTGAAAATGTGAGTAGGAGAGGGATAGCGCAAGAGTACAGAGCTTGGCTTATGCAATTCCTAGCGGGATTTTATTGCGAGTCATGCAACATAAAGTGACCAGAACCTGAAACTATCCTGTTTGAAGAGAAAAACCTGCAACTTTAATGGCTTCCTAAGCTATTCTACTTCAATGGAATGGATAAAACAACAACACTGCTTGCACAAGCTGGATATGTGGCTTACCAACAGCTGGACAATGCTAAATAAGCATGCAAAGAATTAAAACTATGGCTCTAAACAGAACAAAAGACTGAACTATGAAAATGAGAGCTTGAAAGTGAATGAGGGGCAGACCTGGCAGACAACACTTGCACAAGGTGGATATGTGGCTTACCAACAGCTGCACAATACTAACTAAGCCTGCAAATGAACTGAAACTATGGCCTCTAAGCAAAATGATAAACTGAACTATGGAAAAAATGAGAGGATGAGAGCAAAAGATCAGACCATTTGTTTGTGCACAAACCATTTATTTATAGCTTTCATTCACCCAAAAATCAAAACCAAACTGAACTCTAAAAACCATAAACAATGGCCAAACACTATTCCAGGGGACCAAAAACATAAATGCATGCCCAAGTCGGCAAGGAAAGCTGGTGAAACGTTGATATTTTACGTGAGTCGCGTCAAAGCACTTTCTGGAAAACGCGTGTAGGACCGCCACTCTGAGCAGGGCGGCGGTTACAGGACCGCCGCCCTGATCAGGGCGGCGGTCACGAGACCGCGCCCAGGCAGGGCGGCGGTTTCGTAACTGAAGGGCAAAAAGGCCAAGAAAAGAGGAAAAAAGGGGAAAACAAAGGATGCGGGGGCTAAGCGGGGCATGCGGGATGTTAACGCATACTCCGAGGGCTTTTCCGGATCCCGAACACCTTGCGAGGAGACCTGTATCATCATTGGGGCACTTGTTACACTGTTCTGGTAGTACAGTACCTTACAATTTTGGGTACGTACATATTGCCCCCTCGGAGAAGCGTTTTAGCCATGAAGAGGCATAAAACGGTGGGTCCGAGTATGGCAGTCCCGAAATGGGAAGTTAGAAGTTATACCTTACACGTCCGTGTGTTGAAATGACGCCATCCAAAATTCCCGCTACCTGCAAAATGAAAAGAGAACTCAAGTGCAGATAGATACAATAGTTCGAAAAATAAACGCTAAGAATAACAGGGAATGAGAATGTACCATTCATGCGGGGATAGGAACTTACCTCCATCAGCGCTCCAAACCTGTGAAAAATCATTTTAAAATGAAACAGAGTGCTATATATATGAAAGTGGGCCCATTTTCCTATTCATTTGCGCGAGTTGATTTGATTGTTTTTGAGCTCTGGGGCCCACGGTGATGGTTTCTTGCGTGAGTAGAGTCAAAACGTCCGCAGCGAGATCGTGATCATGCCTCCACATGCGGAACACCGCCCCGCTAGATCACAGGTTGGTTTTCTTCAATTTTGTGTTTTTCCCCCCTTTAATTTGAAATGCTGAATACTTTGTAATGGGGGGGTTATTTTTGAAAATGCTTGTGTTAAAAGGTCCATCTAGGGGGGGCGCCTACTGGGTAGGCTCCGTTTTTAGGTTAAATGGTCGTTTTTGGGACTTTTTAGGTGTTTTTAGATTAAAAACCCGCGTGGGTTTTCGGACCACGACCGCCGCCCTGGCCAGGGCGGCGGTTACATGACCGCCGCCCTGTTCAGGGCGGCGGTTACACGACCGCCACCTTTAAGGCGGCGGTTACAAAACCACCTCCCTGCTCAGGGCGGTGGTTTTGCACAGAATGCAAAAGGAACTTATATTTGAGATTGCACTTGTATTTTTTTGCATTTCTACGCGTTTTTATGACTCTCTCGGTATTGTTCGGATATTAACTTGCTCTGTTTTGTGTGTTTTTGGGTGTATGCAGGTGAGAGAGGAGTACATTAGATGGAGCAGAGAGAGAGAGTGTGATTGGCTCTCAGGGGTACTGGATGCCCTCTCACAGGATGAGGAGGACACACTTCAGAGGGCTGGTATACTGCGCATATCGCGCGTGCCCCATGTTGCACCATCTAGTCACATCCTTTGTGACTTATTCTCTTACTGGGATGCAGATCGGAACACCTTCCGACTGCCAGGGGTCCGTGGTGAGTGGACCATCACATTAGAGGATGTCTACCGCATTCTGGGGGTCCCGATCATCGGGAGGTGACTTACATTAGAGACAGCAGGCTCACGGGCACAGATTGCACAGTGGGCAGCTTATATGGGAGATGCAGCCATCTCCACGGGGTCGAAGAAGGGGGTGAGAGTTCGATCCATTCCTTCTTTGCCTATCCCCGTATTTCGACAGGCCATCATGGGGATCCTTGCCTCGAGATTGATCGGGGACAAGGGAGGGGACACATTGTTATATTGCTGGGCCCCCATCATTGCACAGATAGAGGGGCATGGCCGGATATACGCCTGGGGTGTAGATATTCTGGGGACCACCTACCATGATCTATATAGGGTGGTCCGTTTACAGGGACAGTCATTGAGCCACCCAACTCTAGTCATGAGTTGGGTGTATGAGCATTTTATCCCTTATGGCAGGGGTGTGGAGGTGGCAGATCCTGGGGCTGTGAGGGCAGCCAGATGGACGGACATGTCGGTGCTCAGAGCACCTCATCAGCCAGTTGCCTCCCTTACTACTGCAGACATGGAGGTGACACCGTACCAGCCTATGGCCGGCATATGGGGCAAGGAGACTCTTACCCTGATCTCCTGCTCCACCACAGGGTAGCTTATCGATCGAGTGGGACGAGTGGAGGTACATCCTTTCAGCCGGGTTCCTCAGCAGTTTGGTCTTCCATACGCGGGTATGCTTCCCCCAGTGGCACCAGTTTACAGATCAGTTCGCGAGGCCAGAGGGGGGCCTAGAGGCCGAGGTTGGACAGTGATTACTCCTGGCATTCCTATTGCAGCCAGGAGGATAGTTCGTGCTAGAGGGAGAGCCGGTGCGCCTCGGGCACCTTTACTTCAGATAGCTGCGGGTCCTGCTCATAGTAGCGATGACCCCATAGATATTGACTCTAGCTCTGAGGAGCTCACAGAGGGAGGGTCAGAGGAGGAGACTGATGACAGTGATCCTGAGTGGCATGACACTCAGGACATTATGCAGGCAGAGAGGGCTGAGCAGAGCGCAGAGAGGGTGACTCTAGTTTTAGAGGAGCCACTCTCCCAGGGCCATGGTGGAGAGGATGAGTCCGTTGCAGGGTGACACGTTGCTCCTGCCACAGGAGCAGCCCCTCAGTCGGCAGCGGCATCCGCGGTGGGTGCTGGTCCCAGCGACCCATCTTGGAGGCCTGGTGATCCGAGTAAGTTACCCTTTCTCCCTTTTAATGTTTATATGTAGGCTCTCCTTAGTTGCTATTGTTGTATCTTTTAGCCTCTTGCTTGGTTTCTAATTCATTTTTCTCCTTTGTTTGCAGAGACTGTTGATGAGTGGCGGGATTTGATCCGCAGGGTATGTACCGATTCCCTGATGATCCCCATGGATAGGACCCGCGCGGAGTTGTCCGTAGATGCCGGGGAGCCCTCAGCAGCCGGTAGACATACCGATGTCTTTGCTCCTGTTTGGCACGTGGCCAGGATGGTGTCGACCCTCCGTACAGAGTTAGCGGGCTATAGGATGGCTGAGCGCCTTATGAGGAGCCATTCTCATGGTGAGACCGCGAGCTGCTCCTCGAGACCCTGAGCCCTCCGTACATTCAGAGCGCCGGCGTAGCCGGAGTCCTAGGCGTGGGCGTGCACCTTCGGAGGGGTCTCGCAGGGATTGAGAAGCCATTTGGCTCTCGTGTATTTTGTATTATATATTCTTTGTATATCACGGGCTCTTTGAGCATTTTGACCATGCCTAGCGCATGATGGCATTGTATATAAACATTGATTATTTATATATACGCATTCGTTTTTGGATCAAAAGCTTGGCACTCATGTTTTCCTTTCTATTTCCAGTTTCCTTGTGTATACTACGATGTATGTTTATATGCTTTTTAGAATGTATGCAATGGAGAACAGATGATGCAAATGTTTGCTTTCTTTTTGTGTTTCATGATGCTGATACATGATAATGTAGATATATTGTGATTTTGAATCTTAGCTTCTGTGAGCAATTTGGATACCTCATGTTTGTTTTGCAGAGTGATGAATATAACCAGTACGATGAACAGATTAATTTGCCCCATTCCTAACTCCACGCAACTAGTAAGATGCGAGGGCTCATCACCGAGAGTCAAGAAGGGTGCAAGTTATGAAATGTGGTGAAACGATAGTGATGAAAGATAGACAAAGCTTTGGTGGAACCAAATAGGAAACTACAAGCTTACTCTACCCGAATGACTTCATAGTTTAGAATGCACTTGCTTTGCAGTTTATCTAGACTTAGATCCGTAGATGGCCACATAGTAGACAAGATCTGGGTTTTTAGGATTTTAATTCTTTTGGGATTTTGCACATCTGATTCATTTGTTTTTGACTCAAAGTTTCAGAGTTTGAATTGTTTGTTTATGACTTTTAACGTTTGCTTTGTCAAGAGGACCCCCTGTACTTTGCCCCATGCTACTAGTAAGAAGCGTGGGTTTATCACCGTGGGCAAGGTATAGGCGAGTAAGGGCATTTCCATCCTTTCCCAACCCTACGTCACTAGTAAGAGACACAAGCTCATCACCGAAGGTTGGTGGGGCAAGGAAATGTGTAAAATTAAAATTTTCTGTTTAATCACTTGTTGACTTATTTCCTTGAGTAAAATGTCAGTATGTGCTTATTTCCAAAGAGATATATATATGGGATAGATGTGACACCATGAAGCTTCTAGAACAGACCATAGGCAAGACACCTATCCTAAGAAGAAATCAAAGTGAGAATAAACTTGCAGATCTTGGTATGGTTACCGTTAAGACTTTGTCATGTTTGATTTTATTTGATAAAAGATTCTGAGATGATTCGATGATATATGAAGATGGAGAGGTATGATTAAAGAGATTTATGCCAAAAACATCATGAGTTTGTAGTGAATTGCTTTGAGAATAGATTCCTTGATCACAATTTATGTAAGAAACAAGTGGACAAAATGATCTTAATCTATATGAAAATGCAATGTAGATAATTATACAAGTAGTGCTAGTTGCTTATGCGTAGAACCGCTTGAGGTGCAGGGAATTGACTGTTTCACCAAATTCCTCACCTTCTAGCGTACATAAGAGGTAAGCACCATTTCCTTAGTCCTTCATGACTTGGTATGGGCCCAACCATTTGGGCCGGAATTTCCTTCCTTCGCCGGTCTTCTTGTCGATCCGGCTGTCTAGCCTTAGAACTAGATCACCTTCGTATATGTCGCGTTCATAGACCTTCTTGTTATACTGCCGGCACATTCGGTCAGCATAAGCTCTATGCCACTGTTCAGCATCTAACCTAGTTTCATCTAGGCTTTCTAGTTGGGAAAGACGTGCTTCTCTGTAAGCATCTTCATCCAGAATCCCTTGTAGTGAAATGCGGAGACTGGGTATTTCGACCTCAAGCGGGAGAACTGCTTCTGCCCCAAATACCAGCGAGAAAGGAGTTGCTCCCGTTGGTGTTCTTATTGAGGTTCGGTGGGCCCACAAGGCCAGATATAACTTCAAATGCCAATCTCGTTTGTTTTCTTTCACCGTTTTAAGGAGAATGGCTTTCAGTGTCTTGTTTGTCACTTCATCCTATCCGTTGGCTTGGGGATAATACAAGGAAGCCGTATGATGGCTTATCTTAAATTTATTGCATAGTTCGCGAACCTCTTCATTCTTAAAAGAAGTTCCATTATCAGAGATAATGATTTGCGGGATACCGTACCTACAAATGATTTGGTTCAAAATGAACTTGGCGATCACAGAACCAGGTATAGTAGTAAGAGGCATGGCCTCCACCCATTTGGTAAAATATTCAGTGGCCATGATTATAAAATTATGGCCGTCTGTGGATGAGGGAGAGAATTTCCCTATTAAGTCTAGACCCCATGTAGAAAAGGGCCATGGAGTAGCGATTGGTTGTAGAGCTTGTGCTGGCATGTGGATCTCATGGGAGAATTCTTGGCACTTATGACACTTGCGTACAAACTCTACTGCGTCATGTTCTAGAGTGGGCCAGAAATATCCCATTCGATGTATTTTTCGAGCAGTGGCGTGGCCACCGAAGTGGCCTCCACATATTCCGCTGTGAGATTCATGGAGAATCTTCTTGGATTCTTCTGTGTCGACACATCTTAGGAGTATTCCGTCGAATGCCTTTCGATAGAGAACTTGCTCTATAATGACGTATTTAGCTACGATTATGCGTAACCGCCTTCTTTGTTGCGGTGTAACTCCTTCTGGGTACATATGGTCCATGATATAATTAATGATATCAGTGTACCAAAGACACTCAGAGATAGAGGGTCGGGCTTCGATGTAGTATACGCACTCATCTAGAAAGTCTAAATCTACTAAATCGCCTCCATCTAATGGGTTGTCAGCTAACCAATCCACAATAATTTGTCCCTTAACTGACTTCTGATTTACAAATGTTAATTCGAATTCTCCCATTAAGGTTATAAAACGTCCAGCCTTTTTAGACAATGACCCTTGTGTGAGGAAAGTCCGTAAATGGTCCGTTTTTACCATGACCCTCGTTTCTTGATTCAACATATAATGTCTTAGGCGTTTAGTAGCAAAGACTATGGCAAGGCATTCTCGTTCTGCCTGTGTATAGCGTGTTTCATAGTCGAGCAGTGTTCGGATGATGAAATAAATCACGCATTCTCTCTTGTTATCGTCCTCTTGGGCCAACATATAGGCCAGCGAGACACCGGTAGCTCGTGAATATAGAATTAACAGGTGATCTAGCTTAGGTGGCATTAGCGTAGGTGGTGATAAAAGGAAGCGCTTAACTACATCAAAGGCTTCATTGCAGTCTTTGGTCCAATCAATGCTATAGTCTTTCTTGAGTAAATTGTTGATTGGATGAACGGCGAAGCTTAAGTCTGGGATGAATCTTCGGATTGCACCCAGCTTTCCGAGGAATGATCTGATTCCAGATTCATCTGAAGGTGGAACCATTTCGAGGACAGCCTAGATTTTGGTTGGGTCGACATCTATCCCTCGTGACGATATGATATAACCTAGGAGCTTCCCTCCCGTTACACCAAAGATGCATTTCTCTGGGTTTAGCGTGACTCCGTATTCTATTAGGCGTGAAAGAATGACGCGGAGTACTTCTGGATGGTCACAACGCTTCTTGGCTTTAGCCAATAAGTCATCAACGTAAGATTCCACAATTTTATGGATTAGATCATGAAATATATATGTCATAGCTCGCTGGTACGTAGCACCGGCGTTCTTGAGACCGAATGGCATAACAACGTAGCAATAGGTTCCCCAAGGAGTTATAAACGTGGTTTTAGCTTGATCTTGCTCAGATATTCTGATTTGATTGTATCCTGAGAATCCATCCATGAGAGACAAAAGTTCAAACCCAGCTGTTGCATCAACAATAACATCAATAGATGGTAACGGGAAGTCATCCTTAGGACATGCTTTGTTGATGTCTCGAAAATCTATGCAGATGCGTATCTTTCCATTCTTCTTGAGAACGGGAACGATGTTAGATACCCATTGGGAGTAGTCGAATAGCTTGATGAATCCTACCTGAAGGAGTTTTATTACCTCCTCCTTTACCATGAGAGCTACTTTGGGCTTCATGGGTCTTGATTTTTGTTTAATTGGCTTTGCATCTGATTTAGTGACGAGGTTGTGCACCGCAATGTGGGGTGCGACTCCTGTCATCTCCTTATAATTAAATGCAAATGCCTTCTGATGTTCTTTGAGGATCTGAGTATGTATTTCTACTTCTTCTGGGGTTAACGAAGAACCTAGTTTCAATATTCTTGGTTCATCTTCTGTCCCGATGTTGACATCGATTGTTTCTTCGATCAAAGAGGCGTTACCCTCTTCGAACTCAGGTGGTGCTGGAGGTAAATCCAAATCATCCCCATTTTCTACTGCGTATATGCTAGGTTCTATTTGTGAGGGGAGATCCATCATGGGATTTCCGAAGTGGGAAGACGAGTGTGGTATTAGGGATAAATCTAGCATATGATAGGAGAGATGTAGTGCTGCATAGGCGTTTAAATAATCCAAAGTAGCCGCATCACTATCAATACGGTCTAGGATGGTAGATTCACTTCCGCTTGAAAGAGGATTTGTCATTATTTTTATCAATGGTTCATCACGAATGGACACCGTGAACTGGGTATCTTGTAACTCATTGCTTGGAGTAAAACGTGATGCTGAAGTTGCTATTGAATCGGCGAGAAGATTTTTCTCTCGCGGGATTGCTTCAATGGATATGAAGTTAAATGCCTTGCTTAAATCTAATACAACATTTTTGTAAAGCTGCAAGTGTTCGGCTTTAGTTTCATATACTTCAGAAACTTGGTTTGCCACTAATTGCGAGTTTCCTAAGACTCTGATGTTATCAACACCAATTCTTTTGGCTAAGGTGAGGCCAAGGAGGAGGGCTTCGTACTCAGTGCCATTGTTTGTGCATTCAAAGTTTAACTTAAAGGTGAATGGGAGGACTTTCTCCTCGGGCGAAGTAAGAATTATACCTGCCCCCCGCTCCATAACGGCATTTAGCTCCGTCGAAATGGAGAGTCCAATACTTAGTCGGGAGTATAGATGTTGGGGCATCTACTGTTTGCGCACTCTACTTCTACCATACAGAGGTCCTCTGCTGGAAGGGAACCAACACCTAGGGAATATCCTATGCCTACTGAATCAAATGGTAAGAACATTGGTAAATCTTGTTCTATTAACTCAACGATTTTTGCAGTAGTCCCTAATGATACCGTTTCTTTAGCTTTATCGTTAGGGGTTGGGGTTGTTTTGGCTATGCTGATAGTTTCAAGATCCGTTGTAGGTACCAACTTCTCCTCTGGTTTTGGGTCAGTGGGTTTATTAAGTTGGTTTGTTGGAAGTTCAAATTCTGAGTGCACACCTGGTCTTTTCTTTAAATCAACTAGGTGCAAATCGAAAGGTTTTGGATCGCCTTTGGCTACAAATACCTTTCCTAGATGCAAGAATCTTACTTCTTGGAATAACGTAGAAGGGATTGCCTTCATTCGGTGTATCCATGGTCGGCCGAGTATCATATTATAATTAGTTTCCCGATCTATAATATAAAACTCAGTCAGGATTGTTTTGGGTCCTAAGGTGACCGGAAGTATTATAGTTCCTATCGAAGTGGCTTTAAGGCTATCATAGCCTCTCAATGTATTTCGAGTGGTGGAACAGTTTGTTTCCCCATATCCTAGTTTTTGGAGGAAAGAGAAAGGGACTATGTTAACTGCGGCCCCATCGTCAACCATTGCCCGTTTTACATAGTTATTATAAACCCATACTTGTAAGTGTAAGGCTGGATCACCTCGGCGGGCGATCTCAGCATCTGTGGGCATTTTACTTATTTCGAATATGAATTCGACATCCTTGTCCGGCTGCCCCAGAGGGTGGATATCAAAATCTACGTGATTTACTTGTGTTTCAGGAGGTGGAGTGATGTTAATTAGATGACCTAGACCTAATGCTTCTAAAAGAGCAGCTCTGTGAGGAGGAGAGTTCTTTAGTAAATCCAAAAATGAAATGTGCGAGAAGGTCTTTGTTAGGTCACTAATTAAATCATAGGCACCTACGGGTTTTTCTACTATTTGTTGACTCTTATCTGTTTCTGGCAGGTGACTTGGGCTTGGTTGAGAGAAATATTCTCGTGTTCTTGTTATAGCTTCGATAGGTAGTTCAGCGTCTAATTCTACCAAACTGACTATCTTGGGTCTCGGTTGACTTCCTAACTGTGGCGCAACTGATGGATTTAGTGAAGTTGAGGCTTCATGATCATTGTTTCCTGTCATTGCACTTTTGTTTGTTCCAGTTGGATTCAACCTATTGCTATCATGATTTGGGAGTGGATCGTTAAAGATCTTGAGAGGAGCATTCTGAGGGGAAACTGCCCCTGCGAGCGTATTTGGTGGTGATGACACGGGATCTGCCAAAAACAAATCTGTGAAGAACTGTCTTTGTTCTTCTGGTAAACATTGCATGAATTTATTGTAGTCACGACACGTTCTAGTATCATGACCCCAAATTTTGTGGAAACCACAATAAGAATTGGGATTGTAATTCCTGTTTTGTTGGTTTGGTGTATATTGTGGCCTAAAATTCTGATCAAACTGTTGCCTATTAGGATTAAAATTTTGCATTTGTTGTTTCTGGCTTTGGTTTTGATAACCAAATGAGTTTTGGCTTGGCCCTTGTATAGGATTTCACCGTTGTTGTTGTTGTTGTGGATGGTTAAAATCCACTGTATTGATTGTCGGGGTAAAGTTGTTGTTTCGTTGGTTGTTTGTTTGTGATGGAGTATTGACAACATTTACCTTCTTGGGCTGGTCGGTTACTCCATCCGTTGTTACACCCCGATTTTTGTTAAGGATTTTGGGTCCTTGATTGACATTTGTGGTAGTGGGATAATTTGTAGTGTTTTGATTGGGGGTGATTAACCTCCCGTTTGCTCCATATGTTTTACGACCACTATCTATCACTGCTTGGTCTATTCGAAGAGCGCTCTCAAGTACTTCATCGTAAGTTCTTAGTGGGAACTTCTGGACTTCTTCCTTCACCTCTTTGCTGAGAGAATGAAGGAATAAATCGCATAGTTCCATCTGATCCATGTTTGGAGCACTTGCTGAAGAATAAAGAACTGTACGCCACCTCTGGATGAAATGGGTGACAGATTCGTTGTGTTCTTGTTTGATGTGCAAGAATTCCCTGATTCCTGTTCTCAATAGTTTGTTCATGTCGAATGCCTTAATGAATTCTGATACGAGTTGTTTAAATGAATGGATGGAGGCTTCAGGTATTCTATAATACCAATCGAGAGCAATGCCTTCCAAGGTTTTGGGGAATATTTTAGCAACAACCCCATCCCAAGGGAGTAATTCGCGTATGGCTGTAGCGTAAGCTTTGATATGCGCATTTGGATCTCCCTCACCTTTGTACTTGGGTAAATCGGGAAGAGGTCTTGGAAGCATGACGCTTCGTATGGTGAAGTCTAAGGGTTCCTTCAGATATTCTGAATAAGTCCCTATCGCATAGTTTTCGACCATTGATGGTGGTTGTTGAGGGAGTGGTGGTGGGATGGGTTGTTGATATGGCGCAGTGTATGCATTGGCAGGGGCATAGGGAAGTCCCTGTGTTTGAGCAAAACATGCCGGGAGAGGAGAACATATCTCCTTGTGGTGATTTGGAGTACATGTTTAAGTATGACGGGATATTGTCTAGTAATGGATTGTTTGATACTAGACCGGGAGGAAAGGTGTTAGAGATGATGGGCCTTGCTGGCGTTTGTTGTGGATACTGAGGAGGCATGCCTAACATGCCTACTCCTGTGAGGAGATCTACTTGGCCAGAGTGATATGGAGGATTGGAACTTCCTGCTTGCATGAACTGAGGATTTTGACTTGCTTGAGCAAGTTCTAACCCTCTCACTTTTTCTACTAACGTTGAAATGACTTCATTTGGTGAAGTCACAGTGCTTTTCCTGAGCGGCGTTTGTTGTATACCCTGGTGTTGTATAGGCATGTGATATCCTGCTATAAACTGATGGTTATCTTGCCAAGTTTCTCTGAGAGTATTTCCTATATGCAGTGGCATAGAGGTATTTTCTTGGAAAGAGATCTCGGGTTGTATTTGTAAACCTCCTATAGGAAGGTACATGCCCTGAGAATGTTGTTCACTCCTAGGATAATGTATTGACTGTTCATCATCTAAGACCAGGTATGGGTTAGATTGCCTACTAATTTGTGGTCTAAGTAGCATCTGAGGAGACAAACCAGATTCTCTGGTAAACATCATATTGTTCGAACCTGAAGGCTATGTTTGTTGCGTTCGAGGGGGTTGATCTAACTCCCCCATTTGAAAAGACGAATTATATCTGTTTCTTGGGGTTTGTGTTGATAACTGATTAGTTGAATAGTTGTCGCCCCATACCGAGAGTGAGGGTGATGATTGTCTGTTCTGTTGGGCATAGTATGCCTCGGACCCAAGAGGGGTCTGCCATAACGCATCGAATCCCCACATATTCGAGAGGGTATATGAATACTCGCAGAATAATGGGTAGAAGGTGAAAGGACACGTGATATTATGACTCCGTGTTTGCTTCATGTCGGGTTCACACAATTTTTTGTGAAACAGTTGTTTGTTTCAAAAGTTAATGAGTACAGAAGGCGAAATAGTTGTTTGTTTCACATCGGGTTCACCAATTTTGTACGCCGAAAAAGTGACAAGTGAGCGTAGGAATCTACGGGAAATATTTTCTCGGTGACTATATCCCAAGGTAGTAACTCTCTGATGGTCAGTGACATGTGTCATTTATTTGTATATGTTGTTTATGGGCGTTTGGATTCCCCTCCCCTTGAACTTGGGCAGGTCTAGAAATGTACATGCACGAATTTGTGAAATCTAAGGATATTTGAAGACTCAGTGTATATTCCCACTGGTGTGATATGATCGAACGGGCAGGATGATCTACGAAGGCTCCAATCAATGCGTGGATTCCGGTGTTTGGGTTGTAGAACAATACTTGGGAACATTACCTGGGGCATAAGGAACCCCTTATGGCTGCATGTCTCCAGATAAGGTCATATGGTGGATGATGAAATAATTGTGCACTCTATAGGACGATTCTCTGACCTAGTCCAGAATTCTCTAGCTTGTGGGATATCTAGGAAACTATTCGACGATGGGAAGTGCAGTGGCATTGAGAATACTAGTTGCATAGGCCAGTGTTTATATCTGTTGACTTATGGATTCGAGGTTTGCACGTGGATCACAACCGTAACTCTTGGATGTCTATGGTTGTACGAAATCTAAGTCCTTAAAGTATCCAATAATCATATGCCTTAGCTTCTATATGTTGGGATCAAATAACTACGTGATTGTTAGGTCTCAACAGGCATTCTTGCAACCTACCGATTCTTAGATTAGTATCTATATCGCTAGGTGAGAGTGTCTCCTGCACTGGCTGTGGGACCAAAGGATCACAACCAAAGGTTTGTTCTCTTTCGAACCCTTCTACAGTCATGTGAATGTTTGTCTAGGGTAATCTGTAATTTGGTTGATTTGACCAAAACGTGTGTGCTTGGTCCTCTTCTATGTTTAACCCTCTCAACTGAGAACTGATCAGTTGTAAATCTGTTGTTGTTTGGAATACTTGTATTCTGAGGTTTTGGTCTATGTCAACTATTGCTGTGATGAGGTTTGGTTGAGGCACGATTGGCTCAAATATGTATTCCCTGGGATCCTGAGGTCCCGTGATTGTCATACAAAATAAAATGTAAATCTAACTGTAACAAAGCAAATTCTAACTACATGGAATAAATCTAAAACATATATAACCTCTATTTTTCTGAGAAACCTTTTAAGAGTTTAAGGAAAGTAGCTATTTAAACGTATCTAGAAATAACAGCTAAATAACAATTTAAAACAAACAAGATAACCGAGTGTAGTTATTTGTCTGTGCGATTTGTAGATTTATTCTAAATAATGCAATAACTTTCCTAATCTACTTGCAAGATTCTCGATCCTACCTCAGAAGTGAGGAATGAATCATAGTTTCTCAGAAACTATCAATCCTCACAGCTTCCCTGGCAATATCGAGAATAGAAATTTTACCGAAATAAAGCAATTAACTACTTCTATTTGATATGATTCTAACTAGAACTTTGAAAGCTAGAACCTGGATTCCGCAGAACAGTGGCGAATCCGATGGTGTAAATGTGATCTTGTCCCCTCAGTGTGATCTCCTCATTCTTTCGTGTTCACGTGGATCCAAAAAGCGTGTAATGCTAGCATCAACAGAAATAGATATTGGGACAAGGACAACTTAGAATGAAGACTGAAAAATGCGAGTAGGAGAGGGATAGCGCAAGAGTACAGAGCTTGGCTTATGCAATTCCTAGCGGGATTTTATTGCGAGTCATGCAACATAAAGTGACCAGAACCTGAAACTATCCTATTTGAAGAGCAAAACCTACAACTTTAATGGCTTCCTAAGCTATTCTACTTCAATGGAATGGATAAAACAACAACACTGTTTGCACAAGCTGGATATGTGGCTTACCAACAGTTGAACAATGCTAAATGAGCATAAAGATGATGGTAGGTGGGACATGCAAAGAATTGAAACTATGGAAAGCTTCTAAACAAAAAAATGTCTTGGCTTAAGACTGAACTATGAAAATGAGAGCTTGAAAGTGAATGAGGGGAGCAAGACCATTTGTTTGTGCACAAACCATTTATTTATAGCTTTCATTCACCCAAAGATCAAAACCAAACTGAACTCTAAAAACCATAAACAATGGCCAAACACTATTCCAGGGGACCAAAAACATAAATGCAAGCCCAAGTCGGCAAAGAAAAGTTGGTGAAACGTTGATATTTTACGTGAGTCACGTTCAAAGCGCTTTCTGGAAAACGCGTGTAGGACCGCCGCTCTGAGCAGGGCGGCGGTTATCAGGACCGCCGCCCTGATCAGGGCGGCGGTCACGAGACCGCTAACCATGAAGGGCAGCGGTTTCATCACTGAAGAGCCAAAAGGCCAAGAAAAGAGGAAAAAAGGGGAAAACAAAGGACGTGGGGGCTAAGCGGGGCATGCGGGATGTTAACGCATACTCCGAAGGATTTTTCCGGATTCCGAACACCTTGCGAGGAGACCTATATCATCATTGGGGCACTTGTCACGTTGTATCCGACAGTACAGTACCATGGACAATCTTGGGTACGTACAGGGACCCAGGGGTGCATTTGGTCTCACCAGGGGGCGCCCCGATCCTTTTGACATTTTTTTGCCACTCTTTTTGGGCACAAACTATCCATTTCATCTTCTTTATCTTTTTGGTGGTCAGCCATTTCAGGGTTAATTATGAAATAAGATCAAGAGAACCCTATAAATATAAAGTTATGAGACCATAATGAGGGACCAAGCACTAGTCACTACTATCATCCACCTAGGGTTGCATCCATTTGGAGATCATTTGCATCTAGATTAGCTCCATCACAAGGGACAAGGTTGGTTCATTCTGCATCACACAAGCATAGGGGGAGGGATTCTATTCTATTCCATCCACCATTCTATTACATTTTTACATCTAGTTATTTCTCACTACTTCACAAAGTGTGACTAACACAAGAGCACCTAGGGCACATGATGCACACACACACACACACTAGAACTACATTTGGGTCTGAAATGTAGTGCAATGATTAGTTAGTAAGTCCCAATTTTGTGGCAGCTGAGGTCAGTCTGACCCATTCATTTGCATTCTTATTTTTTGTAGGGTTTGATACTTCTTTTAGGATTTTACAGGTATTCTCTCTCTCATCTTGGAATTATCAACGACATCTAGCACAAGGTAGCGAATCTGATGCGACACACGGTGAGGGTTTTAGACCACTTATAGAACCTGTGAAAATTAGTTTTAAAACTTTTGCATAGACCAGACCATGCCTATTTTACATAGACCAGATGCACCCACATGCACCCTAGTTCCTTCTCTAGGTGCTCCTAGTCTAGAGATAGCTCCAGATCCATCCTTTTCAGAACTTCTGCACAGTCATTCCTACTTCCTGTTTCTCTAGTCACATCTGCGACATAGTCCAACAAGATCCTCTAATCAACTAAGTAATTTCCATACTCTCTATTGCATATTAGGGTTTTTAATTTCCATTAGATTAGTTGTTTGGGTCATTTCCATAGTTATTTATTACATTTATTTACTGTATTTACATGTTGTTCTAGATTAGATTAATTATTCCACATATTCCAAATTTTAGTTAATCATTTTAGTGAACCCAAACTTGATTTCATGCTTAGGATCCTCATTTTTTTCTATCATGGGTCAAATGTTTCTCAAGTTTCTTTATCTGATTTACTTAAGAGATATCCCCATTGTCAGGCTATTTTGAAAAAATCCTAGACACCAAGTATTATTAGATGACAATACACACCACACAAAATAAGTCCTATATTCTCGCTTGTCTATTTGACCAACCCTAGTGATCCTCCATCTAATCAACCCCTATTGGACTCAATTCAAGCTCTACATTCTTTATTTCAAGACAAATTTATGGCTATGGAATCCACGATCACATCTCTTAAATCTTGAAATCCAACAACTTAAGGATGTTTCTCATGGCTCATGTTTGTTCTCCCTCTACATCTCCTCTTCAATCTATGTCCACTACATGTCATATAGTTGAACCTCAATTCATGCCATTACCTGAGCCTCTCATATTTGAGCATAATACTAAGAAACATGACATTCTTACTGCACTCCTTAGTCATCAATTTATCACTTTACCGCCTACTCATTACTATCCTCCTTATCGGCTAACAAAGTATCAGGGTCATCCATATTGTAATTATCATCAAATCAATGGACATAATGACAACGATTGTTATTCTTTACAACATAGAGTCAAACATCTTGAGCATCAAGGGTTTATCTCATTCACTTCACAACATCATGTTACATCTCAATGGGCTCCTAAGTCTACATCCTTCTGGGCATCTAATGAGAATCACCATACCATCTCATGTGCCTTCTTTGGATAGTCAAGAGTCACCTAAGAAACCACCTATGACATCACCAAGTCAACATAAGCAACAACCTCTCCAAATTAGTTCACCACCTCCTCCTACTCTGTCCTCTACAACATTACCAAATCAAAACAAGCCATCACTTCTCATGTTTTCTCTAAATCACGTCCTCTTACTAAGTCGTCTATTGTATTACCAAGTCAAACTAAGAAACCTTCCTCTTAAGGATGATCTCACTACTCCTCCATTAAAAGTATCTGCCACATCACCATGTCATACACAACAATCACCACCTAAAGTTAAAATTGTAATTCCAACATCCACTATAGACCCTACATATGTTGATGATTGGGACCCAAATGAAGCTTACTATAATGATGAACTATCTGATGGTCACACTCCTCTATCTCACATCCCATCACTTTTGTTAAGGAAAATACTCCTTACATTGATCCACTTAGTGTATTTTGACTAGACTTCCATCGCGTACATACTTGGGGGGCATAACATCCAACACATCCCCCCCCATTATATTAGCATCTAACACATCTCTCATACTTTGCATTTTCATACATCAATCTCCTAGCATAGGCATACTCATCACACTTTTTAGCGTCATCATTACCCGATGACACACTTCTTGTGCTTCGGTTCACACTTGACTGTTGAGGGCTTACTACACATGAACCCCACACACTGCACTATAGGGCTTACACACCACATCTATTCACACATTATGCACATACACCATACATTCATACATTCATTTATGCATTTACACATTTATACATACTACATTTTACGTCTACATACTTCATCATACATTGCATCATACACATCCTATACATTATACACATGCTTACATTACATTCTACACATCATACATTACATCTTACATTGCATCAGTACATATACATTCATACACATGTCTATCATCTACTCATCACATAGTCATCTATTATCATCATGCATACTATACATTGTATCTTCTACACATTGCACTCACTACCCTATGACACACTTTAGTTCCTTGGTCCATACTCGATCTACCAAGGGTTTACAAATCAAATGGACCTTACATCATCATACATGTTTTCATCATTCACCTTTCATCATGTGACATTTCTAGGATAGTGACACACACTATAGGATAAATCATCACTTACTCTATCATCTTGTAGTGGTATATGCTTTAGGCTACATCACCACTCCCTATTATTCATCTTATAGTGACACACGCTTATAGGCTACATCATCACTCAATCATCTTGTAGTGATACACTGCTTTAGGGCTAAATCATCACTCATACCATTTCATGTTGTCGTGATATATGCTTAGGATATAAGGTTCATGCACATATCTTCTATATGTCACATATCATCATCATTACACATACACATCTCATCACAACACGTTAGACACAACACACACTTAGACCATTTCCTGATGACACACTCTCATTTACGGTTCATTCTTGACTGCTGAGGGGGAAAACCAAATGAACCTCACTGCATACATTTCCATTCACTTGGGGGCACGCGGCTCATATCACTCCATTTTGCATTCCATTCCATCCATCCACAACATACTGCATATTATGGTTGCTTTTACTCTTGCTTACTTTTGCTTGTTCATGGTCACTTTATTACACATGCTAGTTAGATTACTTATATGTCATTTATCTATACCATCCACACATGTGTGTTCACATCTTTTTCTAGTTGTGATCATAGATACAGGTCTTTTACATGCAGCATGGATGTTTCACCTTCTACCCTTCCTACACTGGTCATTGGGGGCATCCACATTCATCTCTCACAGGTGCTATTGTTTCATTTTGTACTTAGTACTTTACATTACTTGGTTATACACACTTTTGACATACTAGTTATCTTTCTAACATGCTAACAGGTGTGCTTCATGTGCAACATTTGTTATGCAGGGATATTTTCTTCCATACTTGTTTGTTACATTGTCTGTTATTGTTTAATTCTTGTTGTGGGCCTTGCCCTATGTTTGGTGTGCACACTTGTTTTTTTGTATGTGGCCATGATGGCCTTGCGTGTCTTGCGACATCGTGAGTGATGTCCCATGTTTGCAGCCAATTTTGTGTAGCTTACTTTGTCTTCTTACGTGTTTACATTATTACTTTTTTATAGCTTGCACATTGTTTACGTAGCTTACACATTGTTTCTATATGCATGATTTTTCATACTAACACTTGTCTTTGGCTAGCCTTCTTGTTTGTATGCCTTGGTTTCTACCAAGCACATTCCTTTCCCCTACAGGGTAGAGTTTTAGAGTTCATGTGGTTGGTCCTCTTTTGGGGTCACATTCTCCTATCAACGACGTCACATGCACCCCCAAAGAGGGGGGCATCATTTGGGGTTTTACATACTACACAACACATTTACACCGGTTCAGTTCAGTGCACTTTCCACCCTTGACATTGTGGGTTACATACAATGAGTGGGTTCAAACCAGTCTACAACCCCGTACACAACAAATTTTACAGGACATGGTTTCCTTAGCATTTTGGAAAAGTTAAAGGTTAGAGGATACAATGGAATTCCTCCCTATACTTCTTCAGCCAGTGGCGTCAGATCACCCAAAAAACTAGGACATACAAAGATCTCTTCACACACATTCAGGGAAGTAGTTACAATTTGGAGGATACAACAAAATTCCTCCCTATACTTCTTTAGCCTATGGCATTGGATCACCCAAAAAAAACCTTGACGGTAGTACAGGATATCCTTCTACACTCTCTTTCTCTGACATGGATCAGGTGCACATGTTCCATTTACATTTTTCATTTGTTATTTTACATTCACATGCATTTTACATTCATATACATGTGTCTTTTACATTGCATTTTTACACATACATACATATATATTTGACTACTTGATCATTTTCTCCTTGCAGGTCCAGCCATATGAGAAACAAGCAATCAAATGGGGGCAAACAACAACAACAACAAAACTTCACGGTACCACACACCATACTAACCATGCAGGTACATCACACACATCAACAACTACACACACGCGTTTCCACCCTAGGTTCACTCTCATCACTTTTTTTCACTTTTTCATCTTTAGTTTCCACACTCCATCATCTTTTTGTCATTCCACACTTTGTCTAGTCCTTCAGCACATTTTCTACTACAATCTTCATGGACATCAGGTACACATCTCTATCTACTTTATGTTACCAATTTTCCGCTCACCAACATAAAGTGGGGGCAAAATGTAGTCACAAAATCATGCACTTTAGACATATTTAGTCCAGTCTCATACTACTATTTAGAAGGTTTTTGAGTGAAGAAAGTACTAATTAACCCCCATCTTTTGGCCATCTTACTTTATTTTATTTCTTCATTCCTGACCTCTTACACCTGCATGCCCAGTTAAATTCATCATTTTAGGTCATTTTAGCCTTGACTGGGGCACCCAGGCTAGTACTAGGGTGCCCATGGGCACCCTGGTCCCACCATGGGTGCCTCGATCCTTTTTGAACTTTCCTGCCACTTTTTGGGCACTTTCTAGCCATTTTAGCTTCTTATATTTTTGGTGGTTGGCCATTTCAGGGTTAATTACAAAATTAGATCAAGAGAACCCTATAAATATAAAGTTATGAGACCATAATGAGGGACCAAGCACTAGTCACTACTATCATCCACCTAGAGTTGCATTCATCCATTTGGAGATCATTTGCATCCATTAGCTCCATCACAAGGACAAGGTTGGTTCATCTGTATCACACAAGCATAGGGGGAGGGATTCTATTCTATTCCATGCACACATTCTATTACATTTTCTACATCTAGTTATTTCTCGCTACTTCACAAAGTGCGACTGACACAAGAGCACCTAGGGCACATGATGCACACACACACCAGAACTACATTTGGGTTTGAAATGTAGTGCAATGCTCACAGTTAGTAAGCCCACTTTTGTGGCAGCTGAGGTCAGTCCAACCCATTCATTTGCATTCTTCTTTTTTTAGGGTTTTGATACTTATTTTGGTCTCTTATAGGTCTTTTATCATCTTGGATTATCAGTGACATCTGGCATAGTGCAGTGAATCTGATGTGACACACAACAAGGGTTTTAGACCACCTGACCAAACCTATGAAACTCAGTTCTAGACCTTTTACATAGACCAAGGTGCCCATTCTACAGACCAAAGTACCCACAGGTGCCCCAGTCCTTCTCTAGGCTGCCCCAGTCCAGAGAATCAGTCTAGATCCATCCTTTTTGGGACTTCTACACAGTCGTTCCTGCTTCAGATTTTCTCCAGTTTGCTTTGTGACATAGTCCAACAAGCTCCTCTAATCAGCTGAGTCAATTCCTTACTCTTCTTATATTAGGGTTTTCGTTTCATTAGATTTAGTTGTTTGGGTCATTTCTATATTTATTTATACATTTATTTATTGTATTTACATGTTGTTCTAGATTAGATTAAAACTCTAAAATACAGAAATAGTGTCTATGCATATGCCAACTTATTGTTAACATGTGCTTCCCTGTTGACCCATTATGACTGTGAACTTTCACCAATGATATTGGGAGCATACGATGTCTGATTCATGTGTTTCAATAGGTGTTGGAAATATATTGAAGTTTTCTTCCACATTGTAATGGTTTAGAGAGAATTAGGGTACTTATGGCCACCTAGAATGTCATATGGATCATACCTCCCTAATAAAAAACTTTTTGTCCCCAAAATTTTAGTCATCCACTAAATTTGCTAAACGGATCTCTACATCACACCAATATATAAAAACCAGAATATAGCATAGTGGTTAAAATTGAAAAATATGAAAATACTTGTCATAGAAATGGATTAGTATGTATCAGACAAAAAATCACTTTCTCAACAAGTGTCCAACCAAATCCTTGTGATTTTCCAATACTGCAAATGCAAAAATTAGATCAGTATAAAATGAAGACCAAATACCAACAATAGGTGGGTGTCCATTGACCCTGTAAAAATTATTGACTCTGCAAAATATCACTAAAATTGATCAATATGAAATATAAGACTAGATTCCAAACATGGGCGAGTGTCCATTAACCCAGTGAAACTGCAAAGTATCAAATGTCATCACCAGAAATGGATTAGTATGAAATAGACAAAAAACGATTCTAAGCAAGTATCTAACCAAATCCCTGTGAGGCTGACAATAATAGAAATGCCAAAATTAGTTCAATATGAAATGATGACCAAATGCCAATAATAGGTGGGTTTCCATTGAACCTGTAAAAACTGTCAACCCTACAAAATATCACTGAAATTAATCAATATGAAATATACAGCTAATTCCAAACATACGAAAGTGTCCATTGACCCTATGAAACTACAAAATATTGTCAAGTAGATCAGTATGAAATATAAAACCAAATGCCAAACATAGGTGAGTGTCTAACTGACCCTGTGAAATTGTTTATCACAAAAAAAAAAAAATTGTAAAATATCACTAAAAAATAATGGAAATAATTTAGAAATTAAACTGCATAATGCCTATAAAAATGCTAGAGTTAAACAAATTAACTGAAACAACCAATGAAGATAAAATATCTATCCAATGTGAAATTGGGGATAAAATCAAACTACCTACACAAATATCACATTCAAAATTGGTGAAACTACCATCATTCCAAAAGATCGCAACGTGCAACTATAAACCAGTTTGTTAGTGTAATAAATGTACACCCTATTTGTAACCACATATGACAGTTACTAATAAATTCTCAAAAATGAGGGTCTTAAAACATGTGCAAATAGCAAGTGTAGATAAATATATATATATATATATATATATATATATATATATATATATATATATATATATATATATATATATATATATATATTAATTACAATTACAAATGGTTCCCAAATGGGTTTTATAAGCATCCATACATTTGCACACAAATGACAACATATTCATTTAAAATGCAAGTATCTAAAATTATACATTTGAACATACCCCCTAGACCTGCATAAACTATTGTCAAGATCATAATAGAAATTTTCAACCATAAATGTGAGAAGGAAAATCCAAGCATGATAAACCTGTCACTTAGTTCTTCCCTATAAGTGACACCATTACTTTCATATACCTTCAACACACTTCAAATATGGGTTAAAAAACTCCTTATCAAGCAACATGAATCCCATAAAAGTGAAGGTGTACAAATCATGCTAATAAATACCATAGCTATGTAATTAAAAACTATCCAAGAAATTAGTTTTACCAAATCAAGTGTTGATCCCTCTTCCCAGTACAACAACTTGAATATAAGGCTACGCCATAATAAACCTCATGTATAGCAAGGTAGTGATGAAAACCCATATTTTCAAATAGTTCTGAAATAAATCCAAAACAAGGAATATTACTTTCCAATAAGCCACACAAAGGTTATCCAATCAAACAAGGATATCAAACCAAAATTGTGTAAATAAGCATTTTCTAATAGACAAGAAAACGTTAGAATAATTTTATCTTCCTTTAAAAATGAAAATTGTACACATTGTTGAGAAAAGGTTAACAAATCGTTGAATTTTAAACAACTTGAAGATTGCATCATGTAATGATTAGGAAAAGGTTGTGAATATAAAATCAAATGAATAACTAATTAGTTCCCAAATTAAACAAGTGCAAAGATTGTCCAATTCCCTGACCAATGTCCTAATTTCATTTTTCATAACTCAAAATGGAAAGTGGTCTTTTCACTTGCTCCTAATCAAAGGACATAGACTTTAAAAAAAAGGTATATTCCTTTCCAACAAGCAACACAAAGGTTATCCAGTCAAATGAGGATATCAAACCAAAGCTGTGTAAAGAACTATTTTACTAATAGACAAGAAAGCATTGGATTATTTTTTCCTTATTTTAAAAATGAGAATTGTACGCCTAGTTGAGCAAAGGTTAAAAAATAGTTGAATTTTAAAAAAATTAAATATTGTATCCTACAATTCTTAGGAAAAAATTGTGAATATAAAATCAACTGAATAACCAATTAGTACCAAAATTAAACAAGTACAAAGATTGTCCAATTCCCTAAATAATGTCCTAATGTCATTCTCCATATCTCAAAATGGAAAGTGGTCTTTTCACTCACTCCTAATAAAAGGACATAAAATTAAAAATAGATACAATTATTACACCATAAAAGAAAGATTCAAAATTTGGTTTACTCTCACCAAACACTGTGACCAATTCTAACTATGACCGGAATCAATTCCCACATCTTTAATACCCTACATGCGAGATCAAGACAGATCCATCTGTCCCTCCCATTTCACAGTTTCCTATTTTATGCAAACAACATGTACTCCCAACAGCTGAACACTACAAATGGAAGATCAACAAAACCAAATTTTTGCACAAACTGAATGAAAGCAACTAAAAACTAATATCAAAAATTCAATCAGAAGCTAATCTAACATTTTAACCATCTCTGATACCAAAACATGATCCGTAAACTAATACCGGTCCCATGTTTAAATAGTTTATCAAAACGTATCCTTTTAAAAAAATCATTTTCCCCAAATTTATAAATAGGAATTGACTAAAATATGATCCCAAATCTGATTTAAATGTGTCTAAAATTGAATCAAAATTGATATTAAACTTAATAATTGTTTCTAGTTTGCACAATCAAAAGGATCAAAACATGATTTTTCAAAAATGTGTAAAAAGTGTTATAATTGCACCTAATCAATTAATTTATGATTTAAATTTGTAAATAATCAGAGTAAACAAATACAAAACTAAACACAAACACAAAATTTGATAACAGATTTTACCTGTTGATCAGGCCACATCTCTGGGACTGCTAAAACGTAATCTAATCCATTAAAAATCAAATTTGCAAGTACAAATGTTAATGGATCCTGAAAACTACAAAAACATGTTTAACAAAACTTAAAAAAACTTTGAACTCAATCAAAAAATTTCTCAACCTTCCGGTAGCAGTTTCACGATCCATTTACCCATGTTATACGTCAAAATCGATGGAATTATGCTTCAAAATGACATCAAATGAACACCAATCGGGAAAATCAAAGGATCGGGATGATCATCTGGAAATTATGAACATTTCTCTAGGTCTTTCAAACTCCTAAAAATGCCTCTAAGTGGTCCAAAAATGGAAAAACCTGCAATATTCCCCTTATCTATCATTACACAGTCATTCTAATATACCTGTTTAAATAGCAAAATAGCCCATCACAACTACTTATGAGTTATGGGCGAGTTGGTTGGGCACCTTGATTTTTTTTGCCACAGGGTTGTGGTTAAAATCCCTCCAACAAATTCCTATTTTTGACATGTAGATGGGGATTAAATACCACATGATTTACATTTCAGTGGTGTTGAGGCTTAAAATAGCCTACGTTGGTGGTATCCCAATGTGGTTACGGCCACGTACCATGTTGTTTTGTTGTATTGGGGTTAACATCCCCCTGCAAGCCTATTGTGACTGTTGGCGAGTTGAGGTGATTAGCGGCTCAACCATGCTAGACAGTGGATGGTAATTTTTTAATGGGCATATCCCTTTCCACAATCTTGGTTGGTTGAACAACTCGTCGATTTTAGCAAGGTTGTTTGAACAACTCATTCGGTGAGTTTATAGGTAAGTGACTCACCCACTATGGAAGATATGTGGAAATAATGTGGACCTCACAAATCTCCAAAATATTGATCTCCTTTATCGCCACATATCAGCACCAGAAGACACAAAATAATGTGGCATAAAATTGTAGTGTAATTTGGAAAATGAAAATCACACTAATATACCATAGTGGTTGGGTCCCCTTGCGAAACAAGAGTGAACCTCACTATTGAAACCATTTTTTTTTGCATTCTTATAGAAGCTCAAAGGGTTAGATCAAACATGTCCATAATAAATTTTTCCTCAATAAACTCTAAAATATGTAAATAGGAAATATGTATGATCCAAGATATTATTGCCATGTTCTTCCTTATTGACCATGTTTGACCATGAAATTTGACTAGTGATATCGGGAGCATATGATGTCTAATTCACACAATCTAATAGGTTTTAGAAATTTATCAGAGTTCTCTTGCATACTGTAATGTTTTAGGTAGAATTAGGGAACTTATGACAACCTATAACATCCTCTATATCATCATCTTTAAAACCATAACTAAAAGCTACCTCTTTCCAAGACTATACACCTTGCACCATGTTACAATTCGACCTTTTTTATATGGTTTTAGATATAACAATAGTAGTGTTATGTAACTTATCTTACCCTCCACTTGCCCAGAAATGACTATCACTATATGTAACTCAAGCTCACATAACCTCTGTATAACCTATAATGACCTTCAACAAGTAGAAACCATAGACACCTTCAATACCCTTCATCAAATTATTAGATAACAAAAGGAGAAATCTATGTGTGGGTGAGGTTTTAATACCCTTAATGGTCAACCTCTGCCAAACCAATCTAATTTTTTCACTGCATCCCCTTGTGTGATACAAATCTTTATATAGTTATCCTAGTAAAGGTGTAGGTAGTGTATGCAATATAATTTAAACCCTATGTGTTCCCTCATGTCTCTTGACAGAAATATAGTGGGGTAGCTATAAAGTAAAGAATGTACCTAGTTTAGTAGCAGTGTGATGTGGTGTGCTTTAGTTTCTAGACAGAACCATTTTATCCATTGAATACCTTTGAAAATTCATGCAGTGAATTTATCTTGCGAAGACATGGCTCTAGGATATTTGAGTGCTTGGAAATGGAGGAAACTAGACTCTTTAACTTGGTTGATGCTTCAAATTTGATGTAGTGTCTTCTTTAAATGATGTGCAGTTACATTAGGGATATTTTGGAGATCCTTGAGTTATTTAGTGTTCATATTTATAGTAGGATCTTATAAGTGTTCCAGGTGAGTTATGAAGTGTAATTGACTAACTTATAAATGATTTTGTAGGTTAACATTCACAAAAAGGGAAACCTAGGAAGATTAAATGACACACATAAGATATTTGAATTGGAAAAAGATTCAATAGATGGATGATTTTGAGACCGTATAGGGAGATTTTGGGGAGCCTTGAGTTAGTTAGTTTTGATATTTACAATTGGATCTTATGAGAGTATCAGGTGAATTAAGTGCAATTGACTTGCTTATATAGGCTTCTATAGGTTGAAAATTCACAAAAAGGGAAACTTAGAAAGATGAAATGATACACATATGATTTTTGAATTGGCAAAAGAGTCATTAAATGGATGCGTATGAGACTGTAAATTTCATCCATGACCGTACTCCACTATAGCCCTAAGTTGTACAATTTTACCAAATAATATAATGATGTTGTTGGCAAAATATTTTATCACAAGGAAAAATTGGATAATTTTCACCAACACTTTGGAACTATGTCCCTCCTTCTTGTGAAAGGTGGGGCTCCCTTTATTAAATGCAAATAAAACAAATATCATGGGTGGCCATTAGGTCGGGGATCACATAGGCACACTCCATTGAACCTGCATAAAATTCTTACACCTAGTGCAAGGGAAGAATTCTTTTGAGAGGTGAGAGAGTAGGAGTGAGAAATTTGAGAGAGAGGGGTTAATCTTGTAAATTGAAACTAGCAAATTTTTACAAGTTTTAACCATAATTTATCCGCACACAATTAGAAGAAAACAATTTTTTTAACAATGGCAAGACAAAATGAATCATGAACAAAAACTTTCATCAATCAAATCATCAAAGGCTCTAACACCTTTCTTGGTTATACAAGATTGTCACACGCACAAAGATGAAAAAGAGAGATGGAGGAAACATATAGAAAATAAATAGAAGAATGCATATATTTCTTGTTTTTTTATAGTTCGCTAGTTATCTACTTAGAGACTCACATATTGACAACCCTTTGGAATGAGGGATTCATACAATATATCGATTTTAAAAATGACTCTTTACCTACCCCAGATAACTTTTCACTTACCTTTACAACTTTTGACCTTTCATATCCATAGGAAAGAAAGTGAGATCATTTTTATTAATTGGAAGAAACTCATTATAATGTTTAACTATAGGTCACATTTAAATCAATAAGATGAAAAGTGAAAAGTAAACCCCATAATAAAGAAATAGAACATAAGAGAAGATAACAAGGGGATGGGAAAGAGAGAAGAGATGAGATAGATATTCAGAAGAGGATGATGCATTTGCTGATGAAGATCCACTTGATGATAAAATTTGGGAGATTTTTTCTAGATAAATCTCAATTCTCTTGAACTCTTTTCTAAAATGAGTCGTTACAAGTGCAATCTTCTCCCCTTGAAGAATGTGCAAAAATATTAAAGCCTTAAGCCAATTCTTAGAAGTATTATTGATGATTTTTAATTTTGTGAACCAATCTTGATGCTCCTTAGAAGTGTTAGAAATAGTACATATGATCTTTGTAATGGATTTTGGGATGTCTTCGTTGAAGGAGAATGTGTCTCTTTCTTCTTTCCTAACCAGTTCCTTGAATGGTTTCAAAAGATCATTAACTGAAGTATTTTCATTTACCATAGGTGTTTTAAGCTTCTACACTTCCTTACTAATGTCCTATTACATATTCAAATTGACTTCATCACAAGAATCCAACTCATCAAGAGCATGATTCAACATTTTATATCAAAAAACTAGATTTCAAGACCAAATTGGAGACATGTTTTCAGATATAGAGTTAAACACATTTCGACCTACCAATATAGAAGAATTGATGTTATTCATCTCAGTCACCAATGGAGATACCTGATCCCAGTTCTCTTTTTCCTTTTCAATATCATCTCTAGTAATATTCAATTTTGTAGTAGTGGAAAGTATGAATTCAAACAGCAAAATTTTCTCTGGAAACAAGATCTTACCTTTATCAAGGATTTTTTTCACCCACTTTTCATTAGCTCTACCTTGTGTCAAGTAGCCCTGTGCATTCTTTATTGATTCTAGATAAAATATACTTATTAGAGTGACTTCCTCAAATCGAAGGGGTGGGATGGAATTAGGCTCCATGAAGGATTGAATATATGAAGTGAGATTTCTCATGTGTTCTTCTGATTGTTCAATCTTCTTGTTGTACTCTTCATTTCTTGTAAGGAGGTGACTGGAAGATTCTATGAATATACGAGCATCTCCTTCATGCGTTTTTGGACCCAGAGGAATTGTGATAATTTCATAGTCAAATGGGGTCATCTCACTAATGGTATTTACCACCTTCGTCGGAGTTATTTCCACATACTTATTTACTGAGGCACCAATGAAGAAGTGGGAAGTAATTTGGGATTTCTTACCTCATTTAGTATTCACCATCTTCAAGATAGCTTTAAATATGGTACCACTTCCTTTTTTTGTTTGATTCTATTATCTAATCATTTCACGTACACATGGGAAGACATTTGTTATTTTAGGTTAGGAAATAGGCACGATTTTAGTTTCAGGCCCAGTGCGAGAGGGTACATCCTGTATTTGATGAGTTGGCTCAGCCATAAAGGAGGAGATGTTTAGAGACTGATGAGGAATTGGTGGATGAGAAAGATCAATTTATCCTTTCTTCATATCTTATATAGGGTCTTAAATGAATCTTAATTTCTTTTGTAACCTCATTTAGTGAGGGGCCTCAACTTCCATTGGTTTTCTTTTAGCGGGCTCTCATGAGTGAGTAGATCTTGTGGTCCTATAAATTTCCTTCAGATCCAAGAGATGAGACACATGTCTTATGAGATTCTAAATACCACTTGATTCAATGAGTGTAGTCCTCTTTTTATTAAACCATTCCTTAGATTTTGGATTACTACTGTTGTTCTTTCATTTATATCCCCTGACTCATGAATGCTCCACAAGATATGTGGGAGGGGCGAGGCCTTCATTGCTTGGTATTCAGGATCATATAAATTGGTCTCATCATCTGTTGCAACATCCACAAACCAATCAAATCTTAATTTTCTCATCCAATGAATGGTCATCCTCATATGATCATGCTCTCTTATCTCAAAATCATCCAAGCAGTTGACCTACTAATCTTCAATGTGGTGAACATGGTGCAAATCGAGAAGATTTAAGGTCGTAGGGTAGCTTCTGATGTCAAAATATTCCCTGGGTGTATATGAATAGAGGTTCAAGGGGGGAAATTAAGCTTCAATACTTGAGTCAGTAGTGACATTCTTACATGAGAATATTCCAAGAGAGATAGAAATGACACACCTTTCTTCTTATGGTTCTTGAGTTTTTCATTAACATCGGTTAAGTTTCCTGCATAGCTCGAACATCACAATTTTTTCACTGAGGTATCTCGAGAGCTTGTGAGGAGTGAGATCAAACCCTAAAACTTAGATATAAGAGAAGGTTAAAAATTGAGTGAAATAGCACCCATATCTCTCAATCAATGTTACGGATTTAGAAGACAATCTCAACTCTAGGTCACCTTCCAGCAACCGTATGATGAACATGGTGAATGCATCATTCACCATTAAAAAATGATGATTTATTTATTTGAGAGTAAGTTATGAGTATCTTTCATAAGCGAGGGCCCTCTAAGAAATATTTTTAGAAAGATCATATACCAAATACGATATCATCGTGATACTTTTGATGACCTATAATTGGAGCAACCGATGGCACATTTTATCACTTATGATTTGTCTCCAGTGAACGATATGATTTAATTTGATGACAATGAGGATGAATTGTGTAATCTGATCTTGAAAATCTCTTGTGTCCTCTTCGCCTATTACCATGCTCAAAAAAATGATTGCATAATAATAGCCTTCATCAAACTCACTGTTATGTCAAAAAAGTAGCACCCTAGGATTGTCTAATAAATATCCCTATTTTTTTTGGCTAACATGGGATTATATCACAAGTTTGGGACTTACATAAGTGAGAACAACCTCTAGAGAAGGTTGGTCCTCCTCTACCTAAACCTAATGGTAACTACTCATAATGAAAGAAATGAAGATATCTACTCCTATTCTAATAACCCAAGGGACCATGGAGAGAGGAAAGTGAATAAAGAATGCGAAATCCTATACTAATAGAGGTGATAACACCAAGAAAAAGGTGGAGAGACACTCTCAAATGAGGAAAAATGGGAGAAAATGATGAAAGAGAGGGGAAACATAAGTTCCACTATCTAACACAACCTTGAAACAACCATATCCATGAAACACAACAGATCTAACCTATAAGGAAATAGAAGGCACAAAATACCTGTAATATGAACGAAAGAAATGAATATTGCAATAGAACATAGCTAGGGAATAAAATATCCTCAAACCAGGTATTTAATTTCTTTATAAAGATGCACAATACAATACAATGAAGGTGAGAGACAAGGTTTAACATGCATAAGCTCAAATCTAATGCTTGAAACTCATACATTCCATATGCAACACGTGAAATATAATACACAAGACATTACAAAAATTCACAACATTAGAAATGATCCTTTCCTTACAATATATAGAAAATAGGGAGAAAGAGGGGAGAAGGAAAATTTGAATTCATACCTCCACCCACCAAGAAAATGCATTAATTATCTAAAAAAGGGCATGAGTGACCTACTAAATCCATATCTGCATGATCTTTTTCCTTGTGGAAGAAGGAAGAGATCATATCCTATCAAATCTCATTATTTAGCTACCTGGATTTATACCCTTCAATGTTAGAATTGTTTTCCTCATTTTCTTCCCACCTACTCTCAGATAAATCTGTTTGTTTAGATTTCATGATGTAATGTTTGAAGAGAATTTTTGACAAAATCCAATTTTCTGAAATTTGGTGCAACAAGGAGGGAGATATGTCCATGAAGATTTCAAGAGGTTGGGAGAAACATAAGTTTCTCATATTTGGCAATAGTCCTCATTAATCCTAGTTTTTTTTTTCATGTGGATGGTTTTTGTTTTAGGGGTATAGAGGGTACCAAGGAACTTGGTCATTTCTTCCTTTAAACTACACTTTTTCTATAGTATATTAACTCTCGCCTTACTCCTTGCCTTGTGGGATGATGGATCGTACACATGGAACTTGATGGTTCCCTAAACTAGTTACACACTGCACTCATTATTTTGATGCTTTGTTGACCTGCACAAACCACTTTCCCCTTGAATCTCCTACCACTTTATTTATTTTACAACATTCAGAGATGTAGGAAACATATGTCCCCATGGAACATGTTCCATCTCGGCCTCGGTTCCTCGCACTTTACCACAATCCATATAACATTAGGCACTTTGTATTTTGGGAAAATTGGGGATGTGGGGAACTCATACCTCCAAGTAACTTGTACCCCATGTTCCTTTTGAACCCAAAAAACCCAAAACGTTGTAGAAATAACCTTTTTTCAATTTTTCTCTTATTGTTTGGCCAAGTATGGATCGTAGCAGTTAGGTAAAGAATAGAAGGACCGCAAAAGCAACTTTTTTGTTATTAAACCATTTTATTCTAAATTGGATAAGTTTTAAACTTCTAAAGCCTAGAGAGAAGAACAAAAATGCATCAAAATTATTCCAAGTTCCTAGAAAGAATAAAATGCATGTTTTCCACCATTTCTTCATTAAGGCTATATTAACTGCCTAAGTCCAATTTTTCAAGTTTTCCAATTTTTCCTAAGGGGGGAAATGGATAAAAATTTGGTGACTCATAGGGTAATATTGTTGCTAGATTGAAATGACCAGTGGCCTTATGGCATCCATTCGGCATGGAGTTCAACCTGATAAACATGAAATGAAAGGTGATCTAAAACTAAACAATGCACACCTGAACCACTTGAATGGCTGATATGAAACTGATTGAATTGACCATCCTACATCATACAAAAATATTGTTAGTTAAGGTTTAATGTGAGTGGAATTTTTTAACATATTGTTGTTGCAACACTGATGATATCAATCGAAACTTCACCTACACTTTCCTCTACAAATTAATTTGTTGATGACAAAGGATGAAAGAACTGAATGTTTTCCTCCAATATAATTTTAGTTATTTTGCATTTATCACTATTTGAAGTACTGCAACTGATCCTTGAAAATTTGCAACTCTTCTCAAATTACTTCATCTATAACCACTCGTGAATAATTGTGCAAAATGACCATCCAAAAGCAATAAAACTATGTAAAGAACTTAGGGAGACTGGAACTATTCTACCAACAAAATAATGTGTTGAAAGAACTTAAAGGAATTATGAAAAACTAAACTACTATATAAAAGGGAGAAAGAATCTCACTTCAATAAAAATTCTTTAGATAGATCTCATCAACCAAAATTTGTAACTCTTATCCATCCAATTTTGACAACTAGAAAGCATTATTTGATTTGCATCCTAAGATCATGTAATGGCCAGGGCCACTCCATATTGCATCAAACTTCAAGTGTCTACCTGATTTTTCTCTATCATCATCCCAATTTAGGACCAAGTATCCTTCCTGAAAGCTCCTAGCTTTAGTCTTCCTATCAAATCTTATCTTGATCTG
The DNA here is from genome assembly GCA_019776745.2 of Taxus chinensis. Lineage (NCBI taxonomy): Eukaryota > Viridiplantae > Streptophyta > Pinopsida > Cupressales > Taxaceae > Taxus > Taxus chinensis. The sequence goes on along the minus strand of CM034153.1, from coordinate 706,512,725 downwards.
AGTCCTGATATTTCTCCATTGTTTACATAGCTTGGCTTCTTAGTTCTTCTAGCTCCATGAGCTCTACATATCTCACCTCCATGGCCTCAAACTCAAATAGTTCCAGCTACTTGATAAGCTCCAATGAGTTATAACTCAAGGGATGTTGGCATATTTTCTTCTCTTCCATAAACTAACTTGTAAGGAGAATTACCAGTTGATTTCTTGGGGTAATTCTATCAGCCCACAAAGCTCATTTCAGGTTTATGTGCCATGTCCTCTGATTCTCTTCTAAATTCCTTCTTATGATCCTCAATAATATTTTTGTTTGTGGACTCATCCTGCCCATTACCCTGGGGGTAATAGTTTGAATATGTTCTCAAGTATACACCATTATTCACATCCCAATCAGATATCTTTATTCCAAGAAAATCCAAAGCATTATCAAAAATAATTGTGGAAGGAACACCAAATCTTGCCACAATACCTTCATAAAAATCTAAATGTTGGCCTCATTTGCTTCCCTTAGTGCAACTATCTCTGTCCACTTGGTGAAGTAATCTTTGGCTATGAGGATCCATTTGTGGCCCAAGCTTGAATTTGGTTTGATTACTCTAATGAATTCCAACCCCCATTACATGAATGGTTCATTTACAGAGATGGGGTGGAGAGGAAGGGATGTTAGTATTTATTTTCCTATAAAGAAGGCACACTTCTTTCATTTTTTATCCATGAATAACACTCATTATAGATATTAGGCCAGTAATAACCAGTTTTCAAGATTCTGAGAGTAGTGACCTTTGGGGAAAAGTTACCTCTCCATCATGGAATTCATGCAACAATTTCTCCATTTGATCTATTATGATACATCTTAGGATAACATTCCATTCACATCTTTCTTGAATAAAATTCCATCAATGAGAACATAAGGAATGGATTAAAATCTGAAGTACCTTTTCTTGGTTTTTGTCAATCCTTGAGGGAATGGCTTGTTTGGAGAAACCAGCACCACATCTTGAGTCCAAAAATGAGTAGGCAGAGGGTCATACTGGTTGTTCTTGGTCATCTTGAAGCACAATAATGGCTTCTTCATCACTTTTTTGACCTAAAACTAGCTACTCACAAAGCCCCTTTCCTCTAACTAGATTAGTTATTTTGATATCCACATCATATTCCATCACCTTGGTTATCCAACCAACACTCTTCTCATTTAAATCCTTATTCAAGAGGAAGTATTTTATACCAGCATGTGAAACTAACAAGTGGATCTTGTTATTGGACACTAAATGTCTTAATTTTTGTAAATGCTTTAAAAGAAATACAAGCTTCTTGATGAATGAATACCTTACCTTATAATATTCAAGTCCCTAGATGAAGAATGTAATAGGTTACTCTAGTCCTTCTTGATTCAGTTGCACTAGCATGCTTGATATTGTTTCTGCACCTCCAAAGGCATACAAAGTAAAATCCTTAATGATAAATATGGATTTATGAGAGTTGGGGCCTATGTAATAGCCTGACTTTATGGACTTCAAATATTTCCTTTCCTGTAGCTATCCACTTGAAATCCATGATCTCTTCTTCAGCATTAATGTGAGTGGCTTGAAAAGCTTAGCAAAATTAGGGACAAACCTTCTAACAAAGTTGATTCTCCCCAAGAAACTTTGGAGAGCCTTTTTATGACTAGGCAATGGACAATACCATAATGGCATTAACTCTTTTTGGATCAATAATTAGTCCTTATTTAGAGACAATGTGACCAAGGATTTACCTTCATGAGCTAGGAAGATATATTTCTTAGGATTAAGAGAAACTCCAAACTACCTACACCTTTCAAACACTTTCCTAAGATGAAGGAGGTGATCATCTGCATCCTTAGAGAACATTGTAATATCATCAAGAAACATAAGAACAATTTTGCTTAATCAATCCTCTAAATTCCATGTCCATGGCTCTTTGGAATGTTTCCCCAGCATTTGACAGTCCAAATTGCATCTTCCTATAAGCATAGGTTCCCCACTTGGTGGTAAATGTAGTATTATACTGATCTTTCTCTTTTACCATGATCTGATTATATCCTAAGTATCCATCTAGAAGAGAAAATCTTCCAGAACCTGCTACCATTTGTAAAATTTGTTCCATAGAGGGTAGTGGATAGTGGTCTTTTAAGGAATCCTTGTTTATATCTCTGAAGTCCACACACATCCTCATCTCTCCATTCATCTTCCACACTGGAACTAGATTGGCCACCCATGATGAGTTCTTAATGGGAAAGATAATACTTGCTTCTATTAATGTTTTTCAGCTCTTTCCTCATCAAAGGCTCTATATGTGGATTTATAGGCCTATTCTTCTACCTAACATGATTGGAATTTACATCCAACTCAATGGTGTGATGGGATAAACTAGGATTAAAACCTCTAAGGTATTCATACTCCATGTAAATACATCAGAAAATTCATGGCAAAGTTCTAAAAAATCATACTTTCTCTTTTTCATTTCTTACCTTGCCAATGTTGAGGAATTTTCCCTCACTAACTGAGATGGGCTCTGTATCCTCCCCCTTGACTATTATATTTTCTTTCTCTTTTCTAAATTGGTCATTGGGGTTGAAAATGGATTCCAAAGTGACTAGGCCCTTAGGCAGCTTGTTTGTTCTAAGTTGAACCATTTGGTCTCCATATTTCTTATCTAACTTGGTCTGGTTCCTTGAAGAAATCTTCTTATTATTGAATAAAATTGAAAATATATTGATCATTCTCAAACACTTTCCATTGTGACATTTTCTGGTATAGTGAGGTTACTACACCTTGATATGTGGTTACACTTTGTCTCTTTTGACATTCTCAACAACATCAAAACCTTGATCCCAACTGTAGCACGTCTGTCAGCAGTTTCATTCTCTTTTCTTGTAATGGAATGGAGGTTGAAAGATTCAAAATATTCCAACATATCCCACACTCTATGCTTGTATTATTTGAGTAGATTTTTCTTGGTTGCATTCAATCTTCTGACCTGATTTACAATCATTTCACTGTCCTCCAAAAGTCTACAAATTTTCTATGTTCTTCTTCCTTTCCCATTGGAGACCATGAATGAGGGACTCATACTCTTTATGTTGTTAGAGTAACTGAATTGAAATCTGAAACAAGAGTAATACTTCATACCATTAGGGGACACAATCACTACACCTCCTCCTGCACCTTGTCATCTTCTTGATCCATCAAAGAACATCTTCTAAATGCCCTCATCTTCTTTCATCATTGGACTTGGTCACACTAGGCAGGGGTGCATTCTCTTCATGTAGACAATAGATCCCAAGACCAAATTCTTCAATATCCTTATATGGATCATAGTTATAAAATTTATGTGCCCACTCATCAAGTGTTAAGTTATGAATTCCCCCAATCTGAGTTTTTGTCTCTTGAGTACTTGGGACAATCCTCTTCATCAAAGATTGTACAATTTTTCATTGACAAGGCATGGGCTTATACAGTTTTACATGGCATCTAAAAATAGTGTTTAGAATTAATAGTATGGACTGCAGTGACATACCTTGTCTTGAAGAGCATGTGAGAGAAATTTTTTGATAAGTATCCTCCAATTTTGGTAGTGAAATCTCTAGATAAACATAGAGAAAAAAGTGGAGGTGGAAAAATTATGGACACATCTTGAGAGACTAAAAAATTTGGACTTGCATGCAGTGTGAGGCTTAGACCTCTAACAACTCCAACAATTCTTATTTATTTCCCATCCAATTGCACTACACCTTTTGAAAGAGGCTCATATTTGAGGCCTCAGATGGTTTGTAATGTGCTTTAGCATCATTGAGTTTCTTTCTCCAGAGTCAATCATGCAGATTATACACCAAGTTATTTCCTATTTTCAAGGATGCATAGAAAGGTGGAGGATTCATGTTTGAGATTGGTTGATCCCATTTTTGTTTCATTGCATTGGTAAGAATATTTTCTTGCTCCTTGGATGACTCATTTGGAATAAACAAGTTAGCCATGGATACTTGCAATAAATCCCTCTGGCGCGGGATAGCCAATGACTCCCACATGGATATGCTCACATTTTTTTCTTCATCTCCTCAAGGATTTTGAATGGAGATGAATTATCCTTTTGATGCACCTTACTCATAACAACCTTTTTCTTGCACTTGGGCTGAAATAGAATGTACCTTAGGCTTAATTTTCACATTTTGAGCTATGTCTTAAACTGTCACCTCCTGGAAAAGTCAAAGAAGGTTGAGGAAGAACTACATTTATTAATTTTCCCTCCTTAATATCTCTTTTATTATATATATTTTTGGCATTCACACCTTGAGGAAGAGTCTGATTCATTCCATAAAAGTATTTTGCTTGTCCATTCACAAGCGAAGGGTCACTTTGAGGTGCCTCTTGAGTGACTGTCTTTTATTGATTTTCCTTTGCAGGTGTATATTGAGAAACAAAAGCACTTTACACCATCAAATATTGGTTTAGAATGCCATTGGGGAATGTTGCTTGGTTGTGTGGAATATGAAAATGGAAACACCACTCGTAATATTACATGAGGTTGTTTTGAACAGGAACCAAAGCTTGGGATGAACTAGTTGCATTGGGATTATATTGATGAAATGGCCTAGCAGGAGGAAATTGGTTTTGATTTTGATTTGCAGATTGGTATAGAGGATTTTTTGGTTTGTAAGGGGATTTATTGGGTTGGTATGAGGCTAATAAGGTCTGAAAATTTGGGCTTGCTTCCTCTTAATAGATACTAACTCATTCCCAAAATTTTACAATTGTCTCATTACTTCTTGCAATTCAGCTGAGGTACTTGAAGAAGTGGACACTTGGCTAGAGATTTGATTTCCTGTGGTTGGAATAGGTGCTAACTCAATATTCTTATTAGATTTAGGGTTCTCAATTTCAGGGAATATAGGTGTTGGAAGTCTAGGATAATGCTTCTCAGCCCAAATGAGAAAATTTTCAGCCCTAATGGCTATTACATAAGCTCCAGGAAATGTTGTACCCTCCATAAACTGAATCATGACAATAATATCATAATTTAATGCTCTCAGAAAGTAAATAAAAACACCTTATCGAGTTGGTCTTACAAGGGCTAGAATTCTCTTCCACATCTTCTAAAATCTAAAATTGAAATCTATTATGAGCTCATTGGGAGGCCTCTTTATGGTTGTCAATTATTCAAGAAATGAGAGGTTATTTACCTTTTCTCCAAATTGACTGCAAAGGGTTGTCCCCATCTCATTCCATTTGGTAATTGATCATGTTGTCAAACTCTTAAACCATTGCAAATATTTTCCCTTAAATGAAGAAGTTAGCAGCTTCACAGTAGTTCAACAACTTGATGTATGGCACAAACATTGGCTATATCTTGAATATGGTCCATAGGAGTGGTATGATTTTCCCCAATAAAGAAAGATATAATTTTTAGGGCTTCTATTGGAATGGGAATATGGGCATTAAGAGCAACAGAACTGATCCATAGGGATCCAAAATGACTATAATTCATCATATCAGTTAGCACGAAGAAAGAAATTGAAGAAACAAATATTTTGTCTTATTATTAATAGAACCACTGCCCAGCCAGGGAAATGGTCCTATGACTGCCGGTCTGCATTGGGCGACAGTCCTCGATATTTCAGACAAAAAATAAAACTCAAAATGAATAATCCCATAATTTTAAAGGTTATTTGTACACTAGAGGACATGAGAAGGGCTATAAATACATGTAGGAAGAAGAGTATTGGATCATCAAAGCATGAAATCAAGTGAGAAAGAAATTATTAGTGCTGAAATTCTATTTGTAGAAGAAAGGAGTGTTGAGGTAGAGTAAGCAAGTAATTGGGAGGAAGTGTGAGATATTATCTACTTCTCTTCCATACTTATTGTAAATTTTTTACTTCTTGAGTGAATTGGCCAATAAAAGTGGGAAGAAAGAGCATTTTCCCTTCTCGACTGGTTTTCCTCCTCTTGAGGTTTCTAAGATAAAAATCATTGGTATTTATGAGTTATATTCTTCCCTTTCCTGCAAATTATTGATTCTAAGCATAAGCAAAATTCATTCACTAGTTATCTTTGTCATTTTCTAATTGAAAGTAGAACAGTAGCATTTTAATTGTGATTCTATGAATAATTTCAAAGTAGAGGGTTTACATATCATTTTGTTATCAGAGATAACAAGTATCTAGGACTGTGGTATCCATTATTGTATTTTTATGACAATGACGAGATCTAAAGGTGAAGAAGCTTTACGTTGTGATCTAGATATTTTTACAAGGAAGTGGAAACAGAGAATTTGGGGACAAATGGAGGAAGAGAACTTGGTCCGTAGAATCGAGATGTTGGAGACCATGATGGATAGGATGTTTAGAAGGCAAGAGGAACTTGCAGATTTGCATAATACAACTTCTATTAAACAAGACTCCATGGACTCAGTGATTCGAGGCTTAGCAAAAAAAATGGCATAGGAAGGAGCCACCATGAGGAAGATTATGAGGAAGAGCGTGAAGAAGAGACTTAAAATTCAAGAGAAAAGGTTAAATCTTATCATACTCCTTTTAAAGTTGAGATGAAATTTTAAATTAAAATCTTTGAAGGACAAGTAGATGCAGAGTTTCTTTATAAATGGTTAAAACAGCTAGAAGTCTACTTTAGCATCCATAATGTCACTGACGAACAGAGGATCACCTTTTCACATCTCAAATGGAGGGACATGCTCTGGTTTGGTGGGAAACCCATCTAGCCACTTGTGAAAATAAGAAACATCCTATTGTGAAATCTTGGCAAGAATTTACAGAATTACTTAGAGCTAACTTCTATCTTATTGGCCACAAGACTGACCAAATGATTAAATGGCAATATTTTAGACATGGTAGTCGTAAAAGTGTGCAGGACTATACTACAAAGTTTCGGAGATAGACCATGTTGCTAAAAATGGATTTGGAGGATGAGGATATTCTCACTAAGTACTTGGGAAGACTTCACACTCACCTTTGAATAAAATTCATCTCAACGAATCCCAAGGATCTCAATGAGGTGTGTGTATAGGCATACTACATAGATGATGAAAAGAAGTAGGGAGAAGCAGATCCAAGGGAAAAACAGTTGAAAAATCAGTAAAAGAAAGAGCATGGGCAAGCAAGTAACAAGAGTTAAATGGAAAGGGAAAGGTAAAAAAGTTGCTACTACTTTAAATACTTATAAAGATCCCAAGAATTTTTGCAAGAACTATGATATCAATGGTCATATTGACGCTACATGTCAGAAGTTACATCCAGAGTTACATCCAAAGAACCAAACCAAGGACTCAAAGAAGTCCATGACAGTTGTAAAGATAGAAGGGGAGGTGGAGATCGAAGATGACTCTGATGTAGATGAAAGGCTTGGATGCACGGCCACCAACATGGACAGCCAGGAAGAGGAGATGTGTAGACTATTCTAGATTAAGAGAACTAAGGTAAATGCTTTGGTTGATACCGGTTCTCAATATAATTTGATTTCTGAAGCAGTTGTAAATAAGCTTGGTCTTTATACTTATGAGTATCCACACCCTTATCCTTTGGGTTGGGTGAAGAAGTTTGTTGAAATTTAGGTAACAAAAATATGTAACTTCAAGTTTAGAATAAATTACCAGTATATTGATGTATTGTAAGCCGATGTTAATCCCCTTGATTTTTTTGAAGTTGTTTTCAGAAGTCCTTACTTGTATATCAGGGATGTCGTATTTACAAGAAGGTAAAATTGATATAGATGGGTCAAGAATGGGATCAGCTACAACATCTTAGCACACCAGTGTAAGACACAGGTTATTATGGTGAGTGCTAACCAAGCAAAACATCTTATTCAAGAAAATCATAATCAGTTTTGTTTACTTTTATTAAAGGATAAACAAGATGGGATAGAAGTTTCAGAGATTTCTAACCAGGGAAAATAGGATTTGGATAGTATTATACAATCTTTTCGGGAAGTATTTTCAGGCTCCCAGTGGGTTACCACCAAAACGGGAAGTATAACATGAGATTCAGCTATTTCCAAATTCCCCTCTTACCGAACATCAGGTTGTATAGGAAATCCTTGTTGGAGAGTACTAAAGTAAAGAAACAACTCCATGAACTACTAGATCAAGGGGTGATACATCTAAGCACCTCACCATGCGGTTCACCTATCATGATGGTGCCAAAGAAGGATGGTTCTTGGAGAATGTGCATTGACTACCATGATTTGAACAAGATCACCATAAAGAATAGATATCCACTTCCCTGCATAGATGATCTCTTGGACCAGCTTCAACATGCCAAATTCTTCACGAAGTTGGATCTCAAGTCAGGTTATCACCAAGTCAGAATGAAGGAGGAGTATATATGGAATACTACCTTCAAGACAAAACAGGGTTTGTATGAATAGTTGGTGCTTCCTTTTGGTTTATGCAATGCACTCGCTACATTTATGAGATTGATTAATGATGTATTGCGGGATTTCATATATTCATGTGTCATTGTATATCTAGATGATGTCTTGATTTTTAGTGCCACATGGGAAGAACATCTAACTCATTTGCAGCAAGTCTTGCAAGTTCTCTGGGAGAAACAACTGCTTTGTAATATGAAGAAATGTGAATTTTCCAAATAGTCACTTGTTTATCTTGGACACGTGGTTGGAGGAGGAGAGCTATGAGTGGATCCAAAGAAGGTGGAAGCCATCACTAATTGTCCAACACCAACAGGAGCCACGAAGACTATAATTTTTTTGGGAGTAGTACAGTACATGCAAAAGTTCATGTTGGGCTTCTTTGTAATTGTAGCACCTCTACACACATTGGCCACAAAGAGTAAGGGTTTTGACTAGGGTAAGGAACAAGAAAAATCTTTTGGGTTATTAAAATACAAGATTAGTCATGCTCCAGTACTTTCTCTTCCTAATTTTTAGCAACCCTTTGAAGTAGAGATAGATGTCAGTTATTACGCTACGGGCGCAGTGTTGCTTCAGGGAGGTAAACATGTATGCTATCATTATGAAACTTTCACTTCAACAGTTAAAGGATATTAAGTATATGATAAGGAAATGTATGCACTAGTTCAAGAAATTAAAAATGGAAGTATTAGTTGTTGGGTAAAGAAACTATTATTCACACTAACCACAAACCTCTCTAGTATTTTCAAGCTCAGTATAAATTGTAGCAGGCAAGGCACTACAAATGTATAGGTGTTCCTTCAGCAGTTCCATCTAGTGATCAAATACAAGAAGGGTAGCACAAATTTGGTGGCAGACATATTTTTTAGGCCTCCTAGACAGGATAAGTTCTCCTATTTTTCCACTATCTCTTAGATTGAGCCCTTTTATGAAGGAAGCTTATGGGGAGGCATATGCCCAGGACAGAGACTTTGGGGTGACATTTCAGTAGTTGGAGTCCCAAGGGGCTGAAAGGGTAGGGATTAAATATTGTTATCTCAAATATGGGTTTCTCTACTAATGGGGGGAACTTTGTGTCCCTAAAGAATAAATACTTATATTAATAAGGGAAGCACATACCTTGAAAGTAGTAGGACATTTCGATGTTGGTAAGACCCTATCCCACATACAAAGGTACGTGTATTGGCCCAATATGCAAGAATAAGTATCAAAATTTATACGTGGAGGTAAACTTTTTTGTACTAGAAAGCCTAAGACTAGGAAGGAAGGTTTGTATATGCCTTTTTCAGTACCTACTCATCTGTGGGAGGACATTTCTATGGATTTTGTAGGAGGATTACCAATTTCTAAACATGGTCATGACTATCTCTATGTTGTTGTTGATAGATTCAGTAAAATGTGTATCCTTATGGCATGTAAAAAGATAGTAAAATCACATGAGGTAGCAAATCTTTTCTTTGCTAATGCATGGGTGCATTTTGGTTTGCAAAAGTCTATTGTTTCTGACAGGGATTCCAAATTCTTGGGAATTTTTTGGACTACTTTGTGGGACAAGATGGATACCAGGTTATATAGGAGCACAACTTTACATCCATAGACAGATGGATAAACAGAGGTGGTGAATCAAACTTTGGTACAACTGATCAGAGGGTATTACAGCAAATACCCCATGACTTGGGATGAGTTCTTAGCCTACATTCAACATTCCTATAACTGGAAAGTACACACATCCACTATGAAGTCATTGTTTGAGACATGCTTGGAATATCTACCTAGGAATCTATTGGACATATCAGTTGGAAAAAAGGATGAGGAGGAGACAGGAGACAAAAAGGTGAATGGAGCAAACAAATTCATTGAGAGGATTTGGAAAATCCAGCTCAAACTCAAAGAATAGTTAGAGAAATCTCAAGCCAAGTACAAAGCTAGGCACGATCAACATAGGAGAGAACATAAGCTTCATGTTAGAGATAGATTTTGGCTTTACTTGAGTAAGGAGAGACTACAAGGTCAAGCACAGAAAATCAAGCCACTATGATATGGCCCCTTCACCATATTGGAGAAGGTTGGAGAAAATTCCTTTCAACTTGATTTGTCATCATTCATGAGGATGTACTTTATAGTAAAATGTGAGAACTTGAACCTATATGAGCCATCCATGCTATATGAAGATGAAGGACTATAGTTGTTACCTTTAATTGAAGATTACATCTTGGACTCATGAAGCAAATTGGAGGAGGATGTAGTGCTACAAAAAAAGGTCAGAGAAGGCTGGGAGAGGTCTGTACGAGTCTTGCAAGGTTAGACTGAAAGGAAAAATGCCAAGGTAGGCCCGGTGGTACTTTAAGGAACAAGTGAGGGAATTATTTGCTCATCTACTCCCCCACTAAGATTTTTGTGGGACCAAAAGCCTCTTAAGCATGGGAGGTGTGATCCATAGGGATCCAAAATGACTCTACTTCATCAACCTAGTTAGCATGAAGAAATAAATTGAAGAAACGAAGGTTATGTCTTATTATTAATAGGATCACCACTTTGTACAGAGTGGCGGTTACAAAACCGCCACCCAGCCAGGGCGGCGGTTCTATGACTGCCGATCTTCAGTGGGCGGTGGTCTTGTCTCTTCACCCATAATTTGAAAGGTTGTCCGTGTCTCTTCTCCTTCATGACTTTTCCTATTCTCCAGTGCATGGGAGGAGATGAGAAGGGCTATAAATACATGTAGCAAGAAGATTATTGGATCATCGAAGCATGAAAGCAAGTGAGCAAGAAATTCTTAGTGTTAAAATTGTGTTTGTAGAAGAAAGGAGTGTTGAGGCAGAGCAAGCATGTAATTGGCAGGAAGTGTGAGATATTATCTACTTCTCTTCCATACCTATTGTAAATTCTATACTTCTTGATTGAATTAGCCAGTAAAAGTGGGAAGAAAGAGCATTTTCCCTTCTTGACTAGTTTTCCTCCTTTGGAGGTTTCCAGGATAAAAATTGTCTGTGTTTATGAGTTATGTTCTTCCCTTTCCTGCAAATTATTAATTCTAAACATAATAAAAATTCATTCATTAGATATCTCTATCATTTTTTAATCGAAAGTAGAACAACAAAATTTTAATTATGATTATGTGAATACTTCCAAAGTAGAGGGTTTACAAATCAAGGACTACTACCAGTAAAGCTAACAAATGATAGATTTTTCAATTGTGCCATTCTAATAGGTCTCAGAACTCTAGTAGATAACAAGAAGGGCCTACTAGGAGGTGGTGTGGACAAAGTCTTGTTTGGTGGTGAAGGTGACCTCTGAATTGTTCTTCCCCTTCTTCTCCTTCCTCGTGATAACTACAGGTACTCAAAAACTCCTTATTTTGTTGTTTTGGACCTTGTATGAATTCTTCTCATAAAATTTAGGCACCAGTACTACTGAAACCAGTGAATAAAGTTCTTGGAGTCACCATATGTGTTGATCCAAAGCCTCCAAAGGCTGAAATTTACCAAGATACACAAGAAAACTTAGTAGATTGGAAAAATTAACTTCTTGTCCCACCGGGCATGCCAAAACTCTTATGTCAAAAAAATAGCACCCTAGGAGTTGTTTGATACACATCCCTACTTTTTGGCTAACATGGGATGGTCTACAAGTGTGGGACTTGCATAAATGATATCAACCTCTAGAGAAGGCCGGTTCCTCTACCTAATCCTAATGCTAAGCTACTCCTAATAAATAAAATGTAGTTATCTACTTCTATTCTAACAATCCAGAGGACTAGGGAGAGAGAAAAGTGCATAAGAATGGGAAATCCTACACTAATAAAGGTGATAACACCAAGAAAAGGGTGGAGAGACACTTTCAAATGAGGGAAAATGGGAGTAAAATGATGAAAGAGAGGGAAGACATAAGTGCCACGGTCTAACATGACCTTGAAACCTACGTATCCATAAAACACAACAGATCTGAACCTACAAGGAGAATAGAAGATGCAATAAATACCTTTAACATGGAAGGAAAGGCAAGGAGAAATGCAATAGAACACATCTAGGGAAGAAAATAACCATAGAACAAGTATTTTTTTGCTTTAAAAAGATGTAAAATATATTACAATGAAGGTGAGAAGCATGGTTCGCCATGCGGAAACTCAAATATGAGGCTTACAGCTCATACACACTTGTGCATCACTTGAAAGAGAAAGAAAAAGTATTACAAAAATGTCCATTATTACAAATGAGACTTGCCTTACAATATATAGAAAAATTGGATAGAGAAAGAGGGGAGAAAGAGGTAAATTTGAATTCAGCCTCCACCCGCCATCAAGATGCATTTATTTTCTTGAAAAGGGCATGGGTGACCTACCAAATCAAATCTCTCCATGATATTTTTCCTTGTGGAAGAAGGAAGAGATCATATCCTATCAAATCTCATTATTCAACTACCTAGAATTGTACCCTTCAATGCTAGAAATGTTTTCCTCATTTTCTCCCACCTACTCTCACCTAAATCTAAATTTTTGGATTTCATGATGTAATTCTTGAAGAGATGTTTCTAAAAAGTCAATTTTTTCAAAATTTGGTGCACCAGGGAGTGAGATATGTCCATGGGTATTTTAGGGGGTTAGGAGGAACGCGGGTTCCTAATACTCAACTATAGTTTACAGTAATCATATTTTATTTTTTTAGTGTGAATGATTCAGGTTTTCGAGGTACATAGGTACCAAGGAACTGGGTCCTTTGTTCCTTTAAAATCCACTTTGTCTTTAGTATATTAACTCTCACCTAAATCCTTGCCTTGTGGGTCAATGGCTCATGCGAGGAACTCAATGGTTCCTGGAACTAGTTCTGCCCCGTACTCATTCTCCCTACGCTCCATTGACCCAAACACTACTTTACCTTTGACTTTACTAACATTTTTTTTTTTCGTGGCATTTTTTAAGGTGTGGGGAACATATGTCCCTATAGAACCTATTCCATCCCATCCCCAGTTCCCCGCACTTACTCCAATCCACATTACACTAGGCCCTTCGCATTTTGGGAAAATCAAGGATGTGGAGAACTTATGCCTTCAAGGAACTTATACCCCGTGTTCCTCCTAAACCTGGAAACCCACAATGGTCTAGAAATAACCATTTTTTCTATTTTTTCTCTAACTATTTGGCCAATTATGGATATTAGAAGTTAGGAAAAGAATAGAATAAGTGCCCCAAAAGCCAATTTTATTTTATTTAACCAATTTATCCCAAATTGGTTAAGTGTTGAGCTTCTGAATCCTAGAGGGAAGAACAGAAATACATAAAAATGATTCCAAATGCCGAAAAAGCATGAAATACATGTTTTCCACCATTTCTTTGTTAAGGATCCATCAACTTCCCAAATCCAATTTTTTCAAGTTGTACAATTTTTCCCAGGGGGAAAATGGATAACACTCACCTCTAGACAAATATTTTAGTACACGAGAAGGATTCCTCCCTTGTTTCAACCATGATCCCAGTGCAATTACCTAGAGGTATTATTCATTCTTCAACCACGCACCAGATACAAACTTCTTTGTTACTATAAACATGTTGTTACCTGTTGGGATTTGTAGATAATGTGAAATGCCCTTCAGGTGAGTACTACAAGTGTGGAATTATCATTTTCTCTTATGATCCTTGATTCTAGCTCTTACTGTTGAGCACGTGTGAGCACCAATTCTATACTCTAAATGGACACTGGATGACCTCCCATGGCATAAAATTTTCTTGTGAAAATCTTATATTCAACTAGTTTCATTGGGCCTCTAAGCATCTGACTCTTCAATTCTTCTAGGTTCATGTGAGCAACATCACTATCATCCACACCTGGATATTCTGAGACCGAGGTTGAAACAGGTTTTAGACTAGATAATTTGAACTTCATGATTGTAAAAATTAGAAAGGTGAGTGAAAATGAAACTAACAATAACTTCATGCACTTGAATCTAAAACTTTCTATTTTTAGCATGTAGGGTTTAAGAGATTTTATTTTGGGACAATTTTTGTTTTTACTCAAATTTAGTCTTCTGAAACTCCTAACATATTGAGATTTCCTTAATTGATGTTTTTTTATTTTTTAATAAATTTTCTTGTTTTAGTATGTTTCTTTTTTAGACATTACTTTTTTGGGAAAGTTATTTTTTTAGGAAAACTACATGTTTAGCCTAGTTTTCCATTTTCATTGTTTTTTGAATGTTCTGAGCGGAGAGAGATTATAATTTTCAAAGGGTTACTATTTTTAGTAAGTGGATACACAAAAAAATTTATATTTTATAATTTTCACTTAACACTTCTCGTTTGCTATGAAAATAACCTCATCTGATTCGACTCATCTTTGGGATCCCGCACTCCAAGTTTTACAATGATTTGTCAGTTGGAACTCTTGCAAACTAAAAAATAAACATATATGGAAAGGGTTTCAGATTTTTTGTTATTAAAAAACTAGAGTATAATCATAGTTGTAATAACAATCTTCTCAAAGGCATCTGGGATGATGATATTCTCTAAAACTTTTATTGGAATTTGGTTTTAGGTTTGAAATTTATGAAGAAATCTTTGTTTTCATGTTCATTGTTGCCCTAGAAAAATTCCAATAGCATGTCTAGTGTATTTCATGACTTTGGAGGTTTCACAACTTTAGAAATGGAGGTTAGTTCAAAATGTACAAAGAAATGAGCTTGGAAGCAAGTTTTTTATGTTTTTATAAGCATCTACGTTTTTTATCACAGTTGTGAAAGTTGTTTGTAATTAAAAATTAGGGTTTTGATGGCTTGAGCTTGGGGCGCATTTTTATGTCCCCTATTTCCCCTTGGGAAAAGGGAAAATGGGGAAAATAAAATTTTATTTCAACTAGATCATGACAAGAGTCACCATGAGGTGCAAGGAGAGAGAGATGGAAAAAGTATGTTTTAACACCTAGGGGTTGAAAGTTGGTCATATGGAGAACCTGAGGAGGAGCTACGATTAGGCGCATTTTTATGTGTTGGCCATTGTGTCTTTTTTTTTCATTGATTTCAATCCAATTTATGTAAAAGGGATTCATGAGGTTATGTGAGTCTACATGAGGTGTCATTCAGTGTCTAACATGAAGGTTGATTGGTAGTGACCAAGTTTGGTGATGTTCTATGAGGTCTTGGTGCGTGGTCTAGTGAGCTAAGTCATGGTTTGATTCCTCCCAAGTGATTTGAATATTTTCATAAGGTAAAATATGGTTGGTATGATGTGTTATGGGTTTCTAAGAGTTTGCATGAGGTCAGCAAGGTCAATTCATGAGGTGTCATGGTTGAGTCAGGTCATTTCAGGTCTATTCCTAACCCTAGATCATGCAAAATGAGATGGTGGTATGAGATTTAGAGCTTACCAGTCCTAACCAATAATTTTTTTATCATGGTGATAGTTTACATGAGGTGTATGGTGAGTTTCATATCAGTTCTCAGAGGTTTGGTGGCATTTCATGGTCCTTGGGAATCAAGTAGGTGAAGAACGAGCAGGATAGCATAGGTAAGTCTTAATGGTTGGAGAGTTTCAGAGATATTTTTGATATTAGATGAGCATGAAAATTTATATGATTTTGTAATTATTCTTCGTGAAAATTTTTAGGTCAAAGTGAAGAAGATTTTTGAAGATATGCCAGTTTTGGAAAAATCGGGTAATCTACAGTGTGTTTTTGAAGAAAAAGTTAACCTTCTTATGTTATTTGTGAGTTGTGTGATTTTAATGGGGACCTGATCTCTTTGGAATATATTTTTAGGTCATTTATTAAGGTTTCAAAAAATAATTAGGTGGTTTTATCGTCACATTTTTATGAACGGTCGTTAAGAAGATAAGTTATTTTGAAACCCTAGCTAAACCCTAGCTCAAAGTGACTTGGAGAAAGTTGAGTATACTGAACCAATTTTGATTCCTTGTTCCAAAGTGATAATTTGATGTTGTATATAACTCCTTCATATTTCCAGAAAGGTAACATAGTTCTTGTGACAATATGTGGGCCCCACCTCAAAATTCTTATTTCTAAAGAAGTTCAATTTAAAGAAACATTTTCAAAAGGAGTTGCAAAATAAATTTACATTATTTATATCCCTATAGTTTTTCTAGATGTTCATTATAGTTTCAGATTATGTTTGAGATTATAAATGACAAATTGTGCATTATTTATGAAGACTAGTTTTTGGGGCAATTTGGAGTAGTCTATGGTAAAAGTTGAATTGTAGGAGCTCCAAGAGGAGTTATGAATCCATTAAATTTGTGTTGTGATCCTAGTTCAAATAAATTTCTATTGGTATACCAAACTTTTGTTTTTTATATAGTATGAGCAAGTTATGATTTGTTCTTTGAGGGTCAAATCTGGAGGATACTAGATCCAATAGGGTGTTGAGTAGCTTCATGAGATAAAGTGTTATTTCTGAGTTGTTCATGCTTAGTGAAGGTTATTGAGTGCTTAGATATATTTTTTAAGGGTGTTACATTTGGTCAAGTGTGGAATTTATTTTTGAATTGATGGAGCAAATTGAGATCAAACTTGGTTATTAAGTCCTACAAGGTTAAATAAGAGGTTTGCATAGATGGACCCGATTGAAGGCCTTCCACTTGGATTTGGAAGGAAATGTAGGGTTTTATGGAAAGAGGATTAATAGATATTTCTATTGGTATATATCTTGTTTCTTTATGATGAATTTTGATGGGTCATCTAGCTCTTTTTTTGAAGAAGAAGATTGTTTGGTTTTCAGGACATGATTATTAAGGTTGAATGATTGAGGTATATGGTGCATGATATGGATTGGTTGATGATTGCTATCAGTTGGAGAGTGAAGAGGGATGAATTTTGTTCCTATTGAATTACTTTGGAGGTCTTGTATATGATAGAAAGGAGAAAACCAATTGAGTTTGTAGAACTACTTTCTAGGAAGCTTGATTTGGTGAAGAGGAAATTGGTGTGGTTTGCAAATATGGATCTTTCACAATATATAGAATTTATGGATGTGATATACAAGTTCATATGATTTCATTAAGTGGTTACATATCATAATTTATTTTCTCGTGTGTTGTCTTAAGGTTCAGAGGTGAATATAGTGTCCTGGAAACATATGTTTGGTGAAGAATATGAACCTTTTTGTTGTGTTAATAATAATTTGATTTGTGAAATATAATTAACTACAATGGATGGTATTTTTATGTTATATTTTACATGTATTGTGAATTAGGGATCTTGTATACTCATTTTTTTGGTGTTAATGTTTTTTTCTCATCTAGGTGATGGGGTTTTGAGCCATTTTTGGGCTTGTTGAGTGCATTTGGGCATGGCTAGCCTATATATGATTAGTATTAATCTCCCTTATGTTTTTGAATTGATAAGGGTATAAAGCAAGGGTTTGAGTTCAAATTTGAACTAGTTATTTCAGAGGGAAAAATATGACTTGCCTAAGTGTGTGAAGGAACTTCTAATGCATAAATTCAAAGCTTAGGATGTTGGAAAAAATATGAGTAATTATTGAGATAATGTGTGCAAGGTTTTGAATCAAATACAAGTCCAAGAAGAATAATATATATATATATTTAAAGGAATGATGGTTTGAACAAAGAGTGTGAGCTGAATTTGTGATCTCCATGAGTTTTGGTAGTAAAACAATTAGATATCTTCATCTCCAGATGGTTGAGTTGGTGATTAATCATCTTATGGGGTTGTATCCTCATTTTTGAGTGTGTTCTTATATAAATTATGGGTCGTTTTTCCTTGTATGGTTGGCACTCTACTAAATTAGGAGTTGGTGCTCCTTGTGAAGTTGGAGCTTCACTAAATCTCTTTGCTTTGTGTAATATAAGAAAAGTTTCAATGGTTTGTATTCCCCATGATTTATTCCCACTTACATCTTGTGTCTATTTGTTCTCTCTCACATGTTGTGGTTATTTGAATGTATTATGCATACCTAATAATCTCTCATTGAATGTATATCAATGAATGGATGTTAATTGATGCTGCAATTAATGATAAATAAACTAAGGAATTTGTAAGACTGATTCACCACCCCAATAAATTGTGCTTCCAACATTGTGTCCCTTATTTCCCCTTGTAAAATGAACAAGAGGGACACAAAAAAATTCTTTGAGCAATATTGTACCACTTGTCACTATGTGGTGAGAGGAGAGGGGGATGAGCTTATCTTGATTAGTACGTTGTCGAGCTAAGGAGGGTCACATGAGGAACTAGATAGGAGGGATAAGGTGGGGATAATTTTTTTGTCCCCTTTATCCCATTGGGAAAGAGAGAAGAGGAATAAAAAATTGTGTCATAAAGCCATAAGATGACACGTGTCACTCCAAAAAATGACAATGTATGAGAAGCACACCTTACACAAGAGAGAACTTAAAGACACAATTCCTAGAGATCCATATGGTATTTTCACATGAAATTTTTTATGATCTTGACTCAAAATACCATTTTAAGAATAATTTAACATGTTTAAAACTTCAATTATGCATGCAACCCCAACAAATGGCTCCTTTTTCTTCAAGACAACAGGGTATGTCTACAAATATCAAGAATCCTTGAGAAAAAACCAGGTATTGTGAAAAATGTGATGATTCCAACATGTAGATAATTCGTTCAAATTTATAATGCCTATTTTTTTTCCTTCCAACACCATACGGATCTCTTGAAATCCTCTGAAGAAGTTTAGGTTCCAATTTAGACTTTACACCTAAAAACCCCACTTTTACATGATCTATCCTTAAACATCCAAATATTCCCTAAATATTCCTAAATCACTTCAAAAACCTTCATGAATCTCCAATACCACATCTAGATGATTATGGAATTTCATATCCTTCCCAGAGGATGCACACCTGCCTTGAAATGGCTAAAATTGGCCTTTCTAGGCATATCGGAGAACTAGCCTTTGGAAGCACTTTACTTAATGAGATGAATGAACTATTTACATCATTTAAAATATTATTAACATATTTTTAAACACATGGGGATGACTTTAAAGGTCAATATGAGCATGATATAGAAGATAAATTGATCCAGAGAGAGGTTTAGGGGAATTTTCAAGAAAATTTTGACATTTGGGTTTAGTTGTCATGGTTCAAGTTTGAATTTTTGGACTTGTAAAAATGCATGAAAAAACTAGATATTTATTTAGGAATTGTTTTGGATAAAACATAGTGAGGAAAAGACAATTAGGAACTCCATAATCTCAAGACACAATGTCGACCACTGCCTTATCCATTAGACTATAGAGTCTTTATTACAAGAAACATATATGAATGAACACACACACACAAAATGAGAAAAGGGAAACACAAAACCTAAAATCACCTATGCTATAGGTGGGGGACAACCCGATTTCACTACTTGTACAATTTCAAATATTGCTCATTGCAGGTAAATTCTAGATAGGTACCATCCAAATATGAAAGATAGAAATTGTTTCTCCACAAAATTCTCAAATCGGAAATGGTCTTGGCCATAATGAGTCAAATTTTCCATGGCTTCCCTTAGGCTCTCTTGTTTTCTCCCATAGCAAGGCAATATCACCAACCTGAAACTCTCTCACCTTCACCTTTTTTTCAAACATCTTTTTAATCTTCAACTAGTGCCCTCATATCCGATCAACCACCGTCATCCTATCTTCACCAATATTTTCCAAATACAAGATCCTCTTATCAAGAGAATCATGGAACTGACCATCCTAAACTTCCCTGACCAACTGAAGAGTATGCAATTCAACTGTGACAATAATCTCAGCATTAATTCCATAAAGCAGCTATAATGAATACATGTAAATTTCCTCCTTTGGAGTGACACTTCTTCCCACAATGCATCATAAATTATTTTGTGCCAATTTCTTTAGTTCTGAGCAACAAGTTTACAAATAATTATCACAATGTTCTTATTGCTAAATTTATCTTGACCATTCCCTTTTGGGTGATAGTCGGATGCATGTGCAAGAGATATTTTGTAACTATAGAATAACTCTATCAATTCCATTGATAAGAAATAAGTTGCATTATCAACCAAAACTTTTTGAGGTATTTCAAAATGAAAAATGTTTTTCTCCTTAATAAATTTGCATACCATCTCAGAATTTCTTGTTTGACAGGGATGGCCTCCACCCATTTTGTGAAGTAGTATGTAGTTGTGAGTATATAAACATGGTCTGTACTTGAGTGGGGACTCAACATACCATGAAATCCAAGCCCCATTGATGGAAAGGTTCCTCTATAACCACTGTTCAAACATGAGGTCATCAAGTTGGCTCCGTCCCAAAATATTTTGACATGGCTCACACTTACAAACCCATTTATGAGTATCTGAAAATAGGGTAGACCAGTATTACCTACCTCAAAGGATTTTATGTGTAATGACCATGGTGGAAACTTTTCCACCACAGGATTTTTTATAGGCCTTCAGCAACTTCTCCTATTGCTCCTTATCATTACATCTCATAAAACAACCATCTAATCCTCTTTTATACAACACAAGGTTCCATATAATATACCTAGGATATTTCAACTTGAGATTATACCTTTGTTTGTAATCTAAGTGTGTTTGGAACTCCCCATAGGTGAGGTAATATGCTATTTCATAGTACCACTCATTGGTGGTTTTCAAAAAGATAACTTGAGGCAGGTCTTTGCTTAGGCATTCATAGAACTAAAATTCATCCTTTTTCATTTTCTCAAACCAAATTATATGGTTTGATGTCTAAATCATACTCCTAAATTGTAACAACCCAGTTACTTCTTTTAGCCCCTAGTAAGTTAAAATTGACTTTATTATTGATCCTAGAACCATAACTACAGTGTGGGAGTTGAGATTATAGAACCTAAAGTTATTTATTTCCTTGACCATGGCATATGCATGTTTCTCCCTATGATTGTACTTCAATTCATTAGCTTTCAAAGGACATCTCATGAAGGCAATTGGAGATTCAATACCTTCTTAATTTTTCTAAACTATGATAGTTGAAAGAGTGTGCTCAAAAGCATAACAGTATAGAATAAAATATTTGTCAAAATTTGGGCATACCAAGGTGGGGTATTTTGCAATTTCTTCTTTGATTTCTTCGAATGCCTTTTTTCCTTCTTTTCTCCCCCTAGAGGTTTCTTGGGGTTTCATCATATTAGTAAGATGCTTAGTAAATTTAGGAAGAAAATGGTGAAGAAATTTTATGTTACCAAAGAATGAGTAAACTCCTTGCTTTCTTGTGGGAAAGGATAGTCCATGAATTATTTTTATTCTTTCAAGATCAATCTTGACTCCTTCCTCATTCACAATATGACCAAGGAGTTTTCCTTATGTAACACCAAAAATACACTTTTTAAGATTCAAAGAGATCCCATGTTTCAAATGAACTCCTCTCTTTTTTGAAAAGAACATGATATTGTCAAGATAGTTGACAATATAATGCTTGAGATCGTTGAAAGCAAGATCCATTTCCCTCTAATAAATAACTCCAGCTTTAATGATGCCAAAAGGCATTCTGTTGTAGGAAAAAGTGCCCCATAGAGTGGTGAAAGAAAATTTTTGTCTATCCTCCTATACTACCTCAACTTGATTATATCCGAAATATCCATTGAGCAAAGAAATCATTTTGGATCTAGTGACTGCCTATAATATATCCTCCATGATGGGTGGAGGGTAGTTTTCCTTTAACGATGCTTGATTCAAATTTCAGAAGTCAACACAAATCTTCCCTTTTTTGAACTGGGACAATGTTGGCCACCCATGTGGAGTGATGAATGGGAAATATAATTCCAGCATTCAAAAACATTTTAAAACCTCTTTCTTGATCGTGCCATCAATTTTGGGGTTGTATGGCCTTTTCTTCTACCAAAATGTCTTTTCTTCAGACTTGAGAGGTATGGAATGGTGCATTTCCTTTAGCTTGAAGGATTTCAACTCATCATATGAATACGATAGAACATGGGAGTATCTTTACAATAATTAAAAAAACTCCTTTTCTCTTCCGGTTAACAACATTTTCCAATGTTGACTATTCTTGGTTGCTCCAGAGTGCCAATGTTTTCCTTTTCAAAATCAGCGGTACAATGAGAAGATTATTTTGATTTTTCTTTGATAAACTTATCATTTTTATCAAACAAATATTCAATAGAAACTAGGCCTTTGGGAATTATATTACCTTATAGTTTGATGACCCCTTCAGAATCAATTCCATCAATCTCACGCTTGTCCTCATCTTAAACAGACTCATGGTACAAAGCATCGCTTCCTTCATAGAAGAGATTATTGAAATTATATCTTTTCTCTAAGAAAGAGAGAATATGATTATCTTCATTGAACACTTGTCAGTGATTGGCATTATCTGGCACACTTAGCCTAAAAATCATCTCAATAGTAACTTTATCCTTATTGAAAGAGGGGTGAGGAGTCATTAGAGAAGAAGAGACTATTAATAGAATAACCCTTCTCATTTTTTCATGAGGAATGGCCTGTTATGTTTGTGGAGCCTATTTTCATGTTAGAGTGTGGTACACCTTCTATGTGATACACTCGAGTATTTTTACGGTGGTCCTGCTCGCCGGTGAGCGGGTCAGGGGGGTTCGGGGGGGTGAAGCCCCCCCCCCCTGATCAAAGGGGGTTCGGGGGTGAAGCCCCCAGAAGAAAATTTTCATGGGTGGTTTATTAACCCATGGGTAATGGGTAACCATTATGGGATTTTTTTTTGGGCCCATGGTTTTTCGGTACCCATTGTTTTGTAAAACCGCCTCTTTGGCTACCCATAGGTTGATGGGATGGTTTTTTTTTTTTGCCCATTGTTTGATACCCACGGTTTTGTAAAACTGCTTAAGCAGTTGTCTATTTATATGGTCTTATGCATATGATAGATGACAAGAAAATGTATTACAGATGTGTTTTTGAATTTACGTGTGAATTCTATAGAGTTTGTTGAGCATAGCTCCAAACGGATCTGGGTATTGTATTGAGAGAGTGGAGGCTTGTAATAAAATATGAGCAAGTGATTCTTGGTGGATGTAGCCCAAATTAAAAACTTCCTTTCGGTGAACCACAAATGTTAAATTTTGTCTCTTACGTTAAATATCAATTGTCTCTCAGGTGTATTGTGTTATTTATTCTACACTTTTATTTGAGATCTGTAATATTTTATGCATATTAGTTTCTACTGTTGCGATTCTATAAGGGATTATTCCGCATATTTTATCTCTTATTTCCTAACAATTGGTATCAGAGCCTAGTTTGGTTTGTTGAAGTGTTGAATCGCAGGGAAAGTTTTATCTTGAGTGGGAGCTATGGCAGATGATGGAAGATCTAGGGTTGATAAATTCAACGGGCAGAATTTCAGTCTTTGGAAGATGCAGATGGAAGATTACCTTTATCAGAAGGATCTTTATGCTCCGCTGTCTGAGAAGGTGAACAAACCCTCGAGTATGATAATTCATGTGGAATGGGATTTGTTGGATCGAAAGGCACTTGGAATGATCTAGCTGTGTCTTGCATCTTTGGTATTATTTAATGTTTCAAAGGAAAAGACTACAAAAGATCTAATGAATGCATTAGGGAAGTTGTATGAAAAACCCTCTGCCTCTAACAAGATATTTTTAATGAAAAAGTTGTTTAATATGAAGATGTCTGAGAATAGTTCAGTAGCAGATCATTTAAATGATTTCAATACGGTTGTGAATATGCTAGCTTCGGTTACAATAGAATTTGATGAAGAAGTTAGGGCTTTATTAATTCTGTGCTCTTTACCTAAAAGTTGGAATAGCCTGGTAATGGCGGTAAGCAACTTGGTTCCAGCTAACTCAAAGTTGAAGTTTTAGGATGTTGTAGGGGTGATTCTAAGAGAGGAAATGTGAAGAAAAATCTCTGGGGAATTTTCTACTTCAAGGAATGCTTTGATAGTGGAAACTAGAGGGAGACAGAAGAATAGAGGAAACCATGGAAAATTGAAATATCGGGCAAGGTCAAAATCCAAGAGCAAGATTGTATGTTGGAACTGTGGAAAGTCTGGGCATGCAAAGAAGGACTGTTGGGAGCTTTGGGACAAGAAGAAACAATAGGAAGAAAAAAAGGAGGAAAATGTGGCATCGGGTAATGTATGCCAGGATGCTTTGATTCTTTCTTTGCATAATATTACTGAATCTTGGGTTTTAGATTCAGGGGCTTCTTTTCATGCTACTCCACATAGGCATTATTTTGTTGATTATGTTCAAGGGGATTTTGGGCATGTTTTTCTTGGTGATGATGAGCCTTGCAGTATAGTTGGAAAAGGTTCTGTTCAGGTTAAGATGCAGAATGGGAATACATGGCTATTGAAGGATGTCAGACATGTGCCTACATTAAGGAGAAATTTGATATCGGCGGGGAAATTGGGACAACTCTTGATTGAAACCCCTATCTCTATTCATTTGTTGGGTCGGTGATGGTTGTAATGTGATATTTACAGCTAACTCTTGGAAGGTTACCAAGGGTGATCTTGTGGTGGCAAGAGGTAAGAAGGTTGGAACCTTGTATTTATCCACTGAAAGTACTAATGATTGTAATCTTGTGGCTTCAGATGCAGATACAACATTATGGCACTATAGGCTCGGTCATATGAGCCATAAGGGCATGGACATCATAAAGAAGAATTTTCCTGGATATACAGAAACATGTTTGGATTTCTGTGATAATTACATATATGGGAAACAGAAGCGAGTAAGGTTTCTCAAGGTTAGACCTATGAAGAAAGAGAGTAAGTTAGAGCTAGTAAATTTTGATGTGTGGGGCCCAACTCAGGTATCATCTCTTGGGGGTTCAAGTTATTATGTTACTTTTATTGATGATGTAACAAGGAAAGTTTGGGTTTATTGTATTAGAAACAAATCTGATGTATTTGACACTTTTGTTAAATGGAAAGCCTTGGTAGAGAATGAAACAGGTCTTAAGCTAAAATGTCTCAGGTCAAATAATGGAGGGGAGTATTGCAGCAATGAATTTAATGATTAATGTTCTAAGAATGGAATTCGTAGGCAAAAGACGGTTCTAGGAACTCCGCAGTAGAATGGGGTATCAGAAAGAATGAACAGAACAATAATGGAACATGCTAGGAGCATGAGGTTACATACAAGACTGCCTCTTTCTTTTTGGGCAGAAGCAATGATCACAACTGTGTACTTGATAAACAGAGGACCCTCAAGTGCCTTGGATGGAGGCATACATGAGGAGGCTTGGTATGGTAATAAAGTTGATTATTCATTTCTTAGAGTCTTTGGATGTGAGGTGTTTGTTCATATAGACAAGGATGATAGGCTCAAGCTAGAGGCTAAATCAGAAAAATGTACTTTCATTGGTTATGATGGTGATGACTTTGAATTTAAATGTTGGAGTATTAAAGACAAGAAAATCATTTGGTCTAGGGATGTGGTCTTCAATGAGAAAGTCATGTATAAGCAACAGCTGCAGGAAAACAAGGAAGAATCCAAGAAAGAATATGCAGTGGTAGAGAATATTCCAGATGGGAAAGTGACCCATGAATCAGTTCAGGAACCTACTCAACAGGAACCCCAAACTCCTACAGTGAGGAGGTCTTCTAGGGTAATAAAAGAACCTGAACAGTTTTCTCCTTCTCTTTATTGTTTATTACTCACTAATAGTGGAGATCCAGAGAGCTTTATTGAAGCAATGAAGGTAGATGCCAGTAAGAAGTGGGAGCAAGCCATGGATGAGGAGCATAAGTCTCTCATGGAGAACTAGACTTGGGATTTGGTGAAGCTACCAGAAGGAAAAAGAGTATTACAGAACAAGTGGGTATACAAAGTTAAAGATGAAGGAGGAAAGAAAAGATATAAGGCCCGGTTGGTGGTCAAGGGGTTTGCACAGAAAAAAAGGTATAGATTTTGTTGAGATTTTTTCTCCTATAGTAAAAATGACTTCTATCAGAACTGTTCTTGGAATAGTGGGAGTAGAAGACTTACACTTAGAACAGTTAGATGTAAAGACTGCATTTCTCCATGGTGATTTGGAGGAGGATCTATATATGCAGTAGGCAGAAGGATATGAAGTCAAAGGTAAAGAGGAGATGGTGTGTAAGCTAAAGAAGAGATTGTATGGCCTGAAACAAGCTCCATGCCAATGGTATAAGAAGTTTGATAGCTTCATGTTGGAGCAAGGTTATATTAGATGTCATTCTGATCA
The DNA here is from genome assembly GCA_019776745.2 of Taxus chinensis. NCBI lineage: Eukaryota > Viridiplantae > Streptophyta > Pinopsida > Cupressales > Taxaceae > Taxus > Taxus chinensis. The sequence continues at coordinate 706,486,174 of CM034153.1, read as the reverse complement.
TTGCATGTATATAAAGAAATTTTAGGATGGAAGTTATATTATCCTATGTTTATATGTTGATGACATGTTGGTTGCAGGTAAAAACATGCAGGAAATAAAAGTACTCAAGAAACAACTAAGTGAATCCTTTGATATGAAGGATTTGGGGGCAGCCAGACAAATCCTTGGTATGAGGATAACTCGGGATAGGAAGGAACGGAAGCTGACTTTATCTAAGGAAGAGTACATTAAGAAGGTATTGGATAGGTTTAACATGTAGGATGTTAAACCAGTTGGGACTCCTTTGGTAGGCCATTTTAAGTTATCAAAGGAGCAGTGTCCCAAGACAGAGCAGGAAAGAAACCAGATATCCAAGGTACCTTACTCATCAGCAGTTGGCAGTTTGATCTATGCTATGGTGTGCACTAGGCTTGATATTTCCCATGCAGTGGGAGCTATGAGTAGATTTATGAGTGATCCAGGTAAAGATCATTGACAAGCAGTAAAGTGGATCCTTCGGTATTTGAGAGGGACCATGGGGACAGTTTTATGCTACAATGGATCAGAAACTACTTTGTGTGGATATGTTGACTCAGACATGGCTGGAGATTTGGACAGCATTAGGAGTACAACAAGTTATGTATTTACTGTAGGTGATACAACAATGAGCTGGATTTCACGGTTACAGAAGGTTTTGGCTTTGTCAACCACTGAGGCTGAGTATGTTGCTGCTATAGAAGTTAGCAAGGAGATGATTTGGCTACAACAATTGCTTGATGAGTTGGGGCATAAGTAGGAAGTTGGAAAGCTATATAGTGATATTCAGAGTGATATTCACTTACCTAAGAACTCTACTTTCCATTATAGGAAAAAACATATACAGTTGAGATATCACTTCATCAAGACAACTTTGGAGGAAGATAAGTTGAAGTTGGAGAAGATTCATACCAGTCAGAATCCTGTAGACATGATGACCAAGGTGGTCACAAGGGATAAACTAAAGCTATGTTCAGCTTTGGTTGGCCTTCGCGGTTGACAGTGAAGGGTTGAGAATCTTGCTCAGTGGAAATCAGTCTCTAAGTGGGAGATTGTTATGTTTGTGGAGCCTATTTTCATGTTAGAGTTTGGTACACCTTCCATGTGTTACACTTGGATATTTTTATGATCGGTCCTGCTCGCCGGTGAACTGGGTCAAGGGGGTTCGGGGGCGAAGCCCCCGAAGTAAATTTTCATGGGTGGTTTATTAACCCATGGGTAATGGGTAACCGTTATGGGCTTTTTTTTTGGGCCCATGGTTTTTCGGTACCCATTGTTTTGTAAAACCGCCTCTTTGGCTACCCATAGGTTTATGGGATGGTTTTTTTTTTTTGCCCATTGTTTCATACCCATGGTTTTGTAAAAACTACTTAAGCAGTTGTCTATTTATATTGTCTTATGCATATGATAGATTGACAAGCAAATGTATTACAAATGTGTTTTTGAATTTGGGTGTGAATTCTATAAGAGTTTGTTGAACATAGCTCCAAACAGATCTAGGTATTGTATTGAGAGAGTGGGGGCTTGTAATAAAATCTGAGCAAGTGATTCTTGGTGGACCTAGCCCAAATTGGGTGAACCATGTTAAATCTTATCTCTTTGTGTTGTGTTATTTATTCTGCACTTTTATTTGCGATCTGTAATATATTTTGCATATTATTTTCTACTGTTGCGATTCTGTAAGGGATTATTCCGCATATTTTATCTCTTATTTCCTAACATGGTCTAAATAGAGAAAGCATTGAACGACTCAATATAATCTCATACTCTATTTTCGTAGTGTTTAAGCCTTAGATTCTTGACTTGATACTTATTTCTAAATTATTTGACAATTACTTATGCATCACCTAGACATTTCAACTTTTTGATACCCATGGACTCAGCTATGTCTAGTCCTATAAGAAGATATTCATATTTAGTGATATTTAACTGAGAAACTCACCCAAAGGAGAGGTTCAAACAACATAATCTCCTGAGGCAGTACTATAATGGCTTCCATCAAACTCCATTTTCCACAACTAATTCTCATCACCTTCTATAAGAGAGTGTTATAAAACACAAGTACTGAGAGGGGAGGGGTGAATAAGTGCTTCTTCAAATTTTGAAGACAATTCTAACTCTCATTGGACCATTCAATCTAACGCAAAATTTAAATCAAGAACAACTACATTCAAACATCACAATCAACAAGTCAATAGCTTCAAGGAGATAGCTACTTCATATTACTCATATATGACTACACAAGAATGACTAGGGTAGTATTCTTGACAGAAAATTCAAAATATTTTGATAAGTTCAAGTCGTTTAAGGCTCTAGTTGAAAATGAAAAGAATGTAAAAATCAAGTATCTAAGGTCTGATAAAAGAGGAGAGTTTTGTTCCAATGAATTCGATGACTTTTGTGAGGTGCGTGGAATAAGGAGATAGATTTCAATACCTATTACACCTTAGAAGAATGGGGTATTTGAAAGTAAGAATGGGACAGTTTAAGAAATGGTAAGGGATGATGTTAAATGATTCAAGGCTATCTAATGGTTACTAGAGAGAGGAAATAAGTATTGTAGTTCACATTTTGAATAGAGGATAGATAAGGATTAATGTTAATAAAACCCCCTATGAGTTATGAAAAGGAAGACCTGCTAAAGTGGAGTACTTTAGAGTGTTTTGAAGAAAATTATTCATCAAAAGAGATGATGAAGACCTAAATAAGTTTGATTCATGTTCTGATGAAGTAATATTCTTAGGATATCCATCAGTTAGCTCAACCTATAGATGATTCAATAAGAGATTACAAAAGATAGTGGAAAGCACCAATGTAAAGGTTGATGAGGCCTATTCTAAGAAGTCGCATGTTTAGAATTTGGACTATAAGAATGAAGAAGAATCTATACAGATAGATGAATAATAAGAATAATTTGAGGAAAGAGAAGATTTAAAATTCCCTCTAAGACAGATTCAAAAATACCATGTTGAAAAAAATCGTCTGCAACAAGGATGTAAGTGTGTAGATAAAGAGGAAGCTGGTAAGTATTCTTAACCAAGAAGATGTTGATCTATTTTCTAAGATTGAACATAAGAAAATTTAATAAGCAAGTAAAGACAATTTTTTTATAAGTGCTATGAATGAGGAGTTATACCAAACAAAAAAGAATGAGACTTAGGAACTAGTTCTTAGGCCTAAAGCCAAGTTATTGGCACAAAATGGGTGTTTAGGAACAAATTAAATGAAGATGGATAAGTGATTAGAAAAAGGCCAAATTGGTACGAAAGGGATATGCACAAGTAGAAGGATTTGAATTTAAGGATATATTTTCTCCTGTATTAATATTGGAAGTTATCAAACTATTTATAACTTATGCAAGTTTTAAAGGGTTTAAGGTATATCAAATGGATGTCAAGTCAGCCTTCCTGAATGGGAACTTGGAAGAAGAGGTATACATAGAGAAACATAAAGGTTTCTCATTATCATATGACAAGGACTATGTTTACAGGCTAAAAAGGGATCTTTATGCTCTAAAGAAATATCCTAGAGCTTGGTATTCCAGATTGGATAAGTACCTATTAGATCAAGGATTCAGGAGAGGAGTTACAGACAACAACTTGTACATAAATAAAAAATGTGATCATCAATTTATAGTGGTTGTCTATGTGGATGGCATCATATTTGGTGGAAACAATGAGAGCATGACCAAGGGCTTTGTAGCTGTGATGAAGAAGGAATTTGAAATGTCTATTGTATGATAGTTGTCATTCTTCCTTGGATTGCAAATCACTCAATCTAAAATAAGTATATTCATTTCACATGCCAAATACATAAGAGAGATGTTGAGAAATTTTGAGATGGTATATTTTAGGGAAGTTAGCACACCTATGATCATATGGTGTAAGTTAATAAAGGAGGATGAGTCTCCAAAGGTGGATCAGACATCATACAAGTTAATTTTTTGGATTTTGTTGTATACTACTACCTCTAGACCTGATATTATGTAAGCAGTAGGTCTTGTGGTAAGGTTTTAAACAGATCCAAAGGAAAACCATTTGCAAGTAATCAAAAGGATACTTAGCTATCTTAAGGGGACTATGGATTTTGGCTTGTGGTACCCAAGGATCAAGGAGTTCAACTAGATAGCCTATACATATGCTAACTGGGGATGGAGTCTAGATGACAAGAAGAACACTAGTGGAGGGACTTTCTTATTAGTTTATTACCTAGTTTAATCAATAAGAAAGAGGCAAGCATCGGTGGATTTATCTACTTGTGAGGCTGAGTACATTGTAGTAGCTTCATGTTGTACTCAAGTTCCATGGATGAGACAGACCTTAAATGAGTACAATGTGGAGTATAACATCCCTATTCCCATCTATTGTGGTAATACAAGTGTCATAAGTGTTTCAAAGAAACCATTCATGCACTCAAGGACTAAGCACATTCTCATTAGATATCATTTCCTAGGAGAGAAGGTTAGTAAACAAAATTTTAAGCTTGAGTATATATCTACTAAGGATTAGATTGCAGATGTTCTAACCAACCACTTCTAATGGAAAAATTTAACATTTAAGACATGAGTTGAGTGTAAATCTTGTTCCTAGCAGTCATTAAGGAAGTCAATAGCTTAGGGGGAGCTAATTAGGTGGTTCTTTAGCTCCATAAGTAAGAAAGTAGTGTTTAGAGGGTATCCATGGAGATAGGGGAGAATATTTGGTTGATGCTTCCAATATGGTAAGTTCTAGGTGTGATCCAAGAAACTATACATGTATCTTTGTCATTAATGTCAAAGGGGGAGAGTGGTGTATAATGTTTAGAATGGGGTAGAAATATAGTGGTTTCCATAGTGTTTCTGAGAGTGGTTTCCATTAATGATAAAGGGGGAGATTGTTGAGTATTTTCATTGATGTCAAAGGTTGATGATGTGCCTTTTTGATGTCAAATGTTGATATCAATCTTGAGGAGAAAGGGAGAATTTTAAGACAATTGAAAGATAATTTAAAGACAACTTGAAGGTTGTCAAGATCATCTTACAAAATGCAAGTCATTGTTCAAGAATTTTTTTCAAGTTCAAGTGCATAGAAATGCTATTCATGAGGCATGAAGAGAGATGGAAGAGGCATGGATGACAAGTCAATGAGATTCCACCTATAGGGGTGAAACCTCCATTCTAAGTCAGCACCTAAACCTCTCCTAAACCCTTCCTAACCTAATGAGTCGTGATGATTAGTTTTTAGAGAAATAATGCATACGTGATCTTGGATAGAGGTAAAATAAGTTATTTTAGGCATGTTGATGTAGTTTGAAGTTGTGGTTTGAAGTATTTTGTCAAAAAGTGCATTTTAGACATTCTCGAGCTCACAGAATGAGGGTTTCAAACCCGAGAAGAACTTTCAGGTTTTCATGGGAACGTAAAACCTCTGCATGATAACTTTATATATTTAAGAGTGATGGGGAAGTTACCTAGCTAATAATTTCAATAATTATTTTTGGATTCTAAGTCATATCCTTTATAAACTATTGTTAACACCAAACTTGGTAAAAAACCTCCCTCAAACCCCAACAAGGACTTGATAGGAAATATTTTGTTCAAAAAATATTAGAATGGATTAAAACTTATAAATAAACTATTGGGTCATGTATTCAATTCTCTCAAGTACCTCCAAGTGGTGGTGGTTAGTCAGATGAAAGAGAAAAATGTGCATGTATAAGACTATTTTGTCAAGAAGTTGTTGTGGATCTTAAAATTTTCATTGTCCAAGATGAATAAATGGATGAAATAATATGTTAGAGACACGTTCTTCATGTATATTGTGGTTTTTGGATAGGTTCCAGTCTCTAAGTGATCCTATGAGGTCAATTTCTCATGACTAGTTTTTGAGGTGATTTGACAGTTTTGTTCATAAGGAGATTTCATGGCATGAATGCAAGGTACAAAGCTAATCAAGCATGGAGGAGGTCAGTAGAGTTCAAATATGAATTATTTTAAATGGTTTTGATTTTTTTATAATGCTATGTGAGCCCAAAGAATATCATGTTGTGTCGTTATGCAGTCATGCCTAATGCAATTAGCTCTTCATGTGACCTAAAGGTGAAAAATGCCTAATTGAGTTGTGGCATACCAATAAAGGTTTAAGTTGTGATTAATTAATTTTTATAAGATATTAATTCCTATTGTATGGCTGACCTATGTTTTTTTAGGTGTTTATGACCAACCAAGTGGTATATGTTCATGAATCATGTATATATATGCAAGGTAGTTTTAGGCCTATTCTAGAGGTGTGAGTGAGAATGAGTGAAATATAGTGCATGCTTGAGTAGTAGGAGGCCTTATAGATCATGGGAAGAGGTTTTATGTTGAATATCATTAAGGTGGTCAGCCTATGAAAGTCAATTTGTGCATGCCTATATCAAGGTGAAGAAGAAAGATGAGTGAACAAGCATAACATGTAGTTTGAAGAGTGATCAAGAGCAGAAGGGCAGAAAGATGGTCATCATTTGTTGATCAATAAATATATAGTTAAGAAGGTGAAAAAATACATTGGTGGCTAATTTTTTGATGATTCACTTAAGGAGTTGGTGCTTCTTTGAAATTTGGTGCTTACTAAAACCTAGTTAAGTAAATGCTTAACTTATTTAGGGTTGGTGCTCCAAGTTGAGTGGGTGCTCAACTGAATTTTATCTTCTGTAATCATTTATAGGATAGTAGTCCATTTTTAGAGTTCTTAGTGGGTTTTATTCCCCTTGAGGGTTTCCCACTCATATATGTGTGTTCTCTCTTCTTTCATGTTCTTGTGAATAGTTTTTATGCATTATAAGATCACCATGGTTAATATGTATTGAATGGTTAAACATAATTGAAAGAAAAAAATTTAAGGTCACTGATTCAACCCCCCCCCCCCTCAAGTGAATTTTTCTTCCAGCAACTACCACAAAAAAATTTATCATAGTTGTTTATGCAATCAAAAAAATTCACCATTACATCACAAAGTATGAAGTAATCTTTATATAGACCACTCTGTCATTAGATATTTAATTAATAAACCCTTGGTTCATGGGAGAATTTTTATATGGTTGTTGTTATTACAAGAATTCAATATTAAAATTATCGATAAACCTGGTAAAAAATGTGGTAGCTTATTTTCTTTAAAGACTAATTGTTTTAGGTACAGATGAACAAGTGAATGATGATTTCCCATATGATAATGTATTTGTTGTTTCCACCAACTCTCCTTCATTTTTTGATATGGATAATTACTTTTCCATAGGGAAGTTCCAATATTTTCTTACACCAAAGTAAATAAAACAATCAATTAAGTAGAGTTTGATGTATAAGTGGTTAGATAGAAATATTTTTAAATGTAGACCTAACTATGTACTACACAGGTGTGTAACTAAAGATGAAATATTTGATATACTCAGATCATGCCATGATGAAACATAAAGAGGGGATTATTCAGTCAAAATAATGATTCATAAATTTATAGGGGTTGGATATTACTCGCCTTCAATGTACAAGGATGTCAAGAAATATGTGTGGCAATGTGATAAGTGTATGGGAAAAGCAACACTGTCAACAGAGATGCCTCTTCAACCCCACATATTTCTAGAACCATTTGATAAGTGGGGATTGGATTTTATAGAACCAATTAAAATACCTTCTAAAGGGAAGGAATACATCTTTGTATGCACAAATTATGTAACAAAATGGAATGAAGTAAAATCTCTCCAATATGCTAGACATGAAAAGGTAGCATATTTCTTGTATGAACACATTTTTTAGAGATTTAGAGCACCAATATCAATTGCCTTAGATCAAGGACCTCAGTTCATGTCACATGATCAGCTCTTTTTTGGAAACATATCAAGTAAGGCACAAGCAATCATCCCCTTATCACCCTCAGTATAATGTTCAAGTTGAGGTCACTAATAGGTAACTAGAAAAAATATTGACTAAAAAAATAGATGTCTCAAGAAAAAATTGGGTGCAAAATATTCTTAAAGTAGTATGGGCTTACGATACAACTTGGAAAGTAACTACAATATTTACTCCATATGATTTGATCTATGGGAATAAACCTATATTTCCCATAGATTATGAGATTCAGACATTAAAGACAACTATTGAAATAGGAATTGAATTTTACGAGGCGTAAAAATAAATAAATACCCAGTTGAATGAGTTTGATGAGATGATATTAGAAGCATTACATCAAACTAATGTAATACAACATCAAAGGAAGTTGTGGCATGACTGACACGTCAAACAAAGGAAGCTTCAAAAAGGAGATTGGACATTATTGTTTGCCTCAAAATACAAGGAATTTAAAGGGAAAGTTACAAACAATATGGATGGGGCCATATCAAATTGAAGAAGTCTATAATAACGGTATTGTGCATCTTCTTCCAATTGATGGTGAAAGGAGGGTGATGTTGGTTAATGGTAATAGACTACGTTTATACTAGAAACCAACATCAAAAGATGAATTTAAAAAGGTGTTGCAATTAAATTAAGCTCTAAATTGATTTGATGAGGTCTCCTTGTCCAAGTTAATTCAAAGTTAAATTGATTCTTGAAAAAATGTGAATAAATAGGGGATGGTTGAAAACTAAAAATGGCATCCATCTTCCTATGAATGAATGGTTGAAAACTAGAAATGGAGGCCATTCCTTCCAAAAAAAAGGAAGAAATTTTTTATGAAATAAAAAAAGGTGGTTGAGAACTAGAAATGGTAGTCACCTCAGAATCATGACATGCATGTACCAGAACAACAAGCGTAATATCTAATGTTGATGGAATGTGTGACATATGATAAGTGACAAGGTATGTGTCATCACTTATTTTCAAGTTAATAAAAGGTTTAATTATGATGGTGTTAATTTATAGTTTTTTTCAAAGTGATGATTACCCACTTCCCATGACCTCTCACACACTTCCCACACTTTCCAATTATCACTCACACATTCTTTATAATTATAAGGAAGGATATTATATCCATATTCAATTCACTTTCACCTACCATTTTAGATCTTGAAAAACCATGAATTACCATCATTCTCGCACCCTCAACATTTTCATTCCTACACCCACACCATTTCCATTCTTTTCCATTATTAATTATGTTTCTACGCCAAATGGGTGTTAGGCTCCACCATGAACCAAAAAAAATCTGTGGACTTATTAGCAGACTCCAAGTTCATAGTTATCATAGAAAAGGTGGGATGGTTGGATTTCATGATTATGTATGAGGAATTCAACCCAAAAATGACAGAGGAGTTTTCCAACAATCTTAGCGAGGAATATTCAAAAGTGAAAGGTATAAAAATTATATTCAATGCCTCCATTATTAGTGAAATTTTTGATATTCCACATATAGGACAACTAGTAAATTCTATAACTCCTTATTCTGAGATAATTAAGATATTTTTGTGGAAAAAAAGGAGAAATTAGAATTATTTTTTAATAACAATGGAAAATAAAAAGGCATAAAGCAAGCCAATTTTCCTTGAAAATGGGCCACTATTGTAAAGTTAGCTATTAAGTCTTTTACCTGTGAAGGCCAATAGGAAATTTTCCTTGGCCCTGCTTTAAGAATCCTCATACACTTGCGCAATGGAGTGGCCAAGGAGAAGAATAAAATCAACCTCCCTAATTTCTTGCATGAATTTGTTTCTTCCTCTACCAAAAAAATTTATTGGGGTTCTAAATATTTGAAATATCAGGGGTTAATTCATCTCATATACAAACACAATTTCATCAAGAAATGAAATGCGATGAGGAAATGGCTTGAGTTCCAAAATAAATATGCCCTGGAGCCTGAAGTTCAGCCCAAACACAAAACCTCGGGAACAAGGTATTTGATAAAAGCAATAACAAAGAAGAAATTAAGGTCCTCCAAGTCCTCCTGAACCATTGTTGAACATCAAACTAAATATGTCCCCTCACTAAAAGAATAAGAATCCACAACCACAATTAGGGAACTAAACCAAACACCCCAAGCTTCCCCATATTTCTATTCACCTACTCCAAACCATGTTTTAGAGGAGAATATTATGGGGAAAATGCCCATTAGTTAATACCCCCTATTGGCTGATAAAGGGAAAATGCCTATAATTGAAGGTGAGTAGCTCACCCAAAGATGAACAATCTCTTACCCCTCAACTATTTGTCATTTCCAAATTTGAATATAAACTGCAACAAACAAAATACATGTTGCACAATTTACAACTTAATCTTCAAGGGAAAGATGAATATATCTCCCAATTGAAAATAGATAAAGACTTGTTGACTTAACCACTCTAACATTCATTGGAAGGGAAAGATAAGATGATTCATCAACTCTAATGGGAATTGAAAGATAAAGAGAAGATGATTAAACAACTCCAACAATCATTGGAAGGAAAATATTGAAAATTTTAAGAAATACAACACATAACTGATAACTTGATTAATAATTTTTCAGTTTTAAAGACTAGAAAAGAGAAAATAGAACTCATAACCACCACAGACCAAATGTCTCAAACAAATTTTGTGTTTCCTCAAATTATGGTATTAAAAGGAATTGTAATATGGATGCATCACTGTTATGAGATTAGAAAAGTGGAAGATGAAAATAAAATATTGAAGGAAGAAAAGAAGGTCCTAAAATATACTCTGGCAGTGTTCTGCCATTTATATGAGAAAGAACTTTCTTGTTGATCACCTTCATACTTTTATGCCTTGTTTTTGAAAGAACAATTTTACAAATGGAAAGTATCTAGGGTTCGCTCCAATGAATATTTAGAGTTTGAAAATTATAGGAAATTTATGGCCACATATTCAGTACACGATACAACTGGGAAGAATATACTATGTGAATTTTATGTTCACAAATTTCTATTATTTGAGAAAGTAAAGATCCCAATGAATCTATATGTAGGGGAGGTATAAGAAAGGTCATTTATCTCCAAACTGAGACACCAGACAATTTGGGGGGACTAAAGAGGATATTATACAAGAGAGGAAACCAATGCAGGACTCCTAATGAGGCATGATATTCTAGCTCCTGAGAGGTTCTTACGAATATATATGGCCCAAATACATTGTCTTCAACTTGTGGACCAATATAAATAGAGGATTTCCACATGTGTATCAAATTTCAGGGCCTATGTGTTGCCACATTTTAATATGGAACTCTTTCCTTTCCAATTGAGGTGGGAATTTCTCCAATAAATCTATAAGAAGAAGGAGGTAATGTCTCCAACCAACCTCCGGTGGTCAGTGAGTAGAGCCAAGGAGATATGTAGAATCATGTTAGACATACAAGATAATTGGGTAGGTATGCAGTTCAGACCACCACTAATAATAGCACCAGTTCCAAGATGGAATAATATTCAAGATCAGCCAACTACGAGCTATACCAAATGGAGAGACACAATGATTAAATTTTTTGGACTCAACAATTCAGAAGTAGAAACATGGACTACTTTTACTAGAGAATATAATTGTATTAGGATTTTGGAATCCTTAAATAGAAATGGTTGAATCTATAGCAGGAGGACCTGCTAATTATAAAGTTTTGGGAAGTGATGAGCCTTGATAATTCCCATTAAAACCCTCATATTTGTATCATCACTTTGTATTAAACTAATATTAACATTATTGCAAATAATACTCTTATTTACTTAAAGCGAAGTTTTTGTGCATAAATCTTGTTCATTTTCATATTTCATATGCTTCTTTGGATGGGTTGATATAGATTTGTTTTTGAGCTAATAAGTGTGAATGAAAGACCTTTTATAATCCTAGCATTGGACCCACATTAATCCTATCACAAGACTCACATAAAGCCTAGCGCAGGAATCACATAATGGAGTGTAGGAATCACAAAATGGAGTGCAGGACTTGCACAGTGGAGCTCAAGACTCGCATAGCACAATGAGGAACTAATATAGTAAGCATATAAGTTACATTATTCAAGGAGAACATAAATAGCATTAGAAACTAGTCATCACATGACTTACACAATTATTAGAGTGCCTAATCAACATCAGTTTAGGTCGAGACTCAGATTATTTGGGTGGTAATTTCTCATAAAAAACAGATTATCTCCTTCAACAAGAGTAAAATGGCATTGCAATTCCTTATTTTGTGTCAACCAATACTATGTGGAGAACTCAAGTACTTGAGTTGTTTCAAATATAGTTATATCCAAAGTATCAATTGGACATTTTTAACAAGGACTCCACTCACATTTAAAAGAAAAAATATGATCAATAAATTACATGCAGTTGTTACCTTGACCTTGTAACTCCCAGTTATGTTGTTATTCTCATACAGATATGTTAGTTAACTATTTTATGTAACTTTTTAATTATTATTAAAATAACAAGTTCTCTTGAAGAGAACTTTACTTCACCTAGTATATAAGGCATATGTATTAGGATTAAGAAATGAGGTTATCATTTTGAGAAGAAAAGGATTTTATCAAATTATTATTGATCAATAAATTGCATGATTTTGAGTTTAGGTTCGCTTTTGTAATCAAAATGTTGCAACCAGGTCAGAGCAAAGGAGAAAAGGCCACTCTTCCCCAATGTGAAGGGAAGTGTTATGTTTGTTTAATTATTGATTAATTATCACTTCGATATCTTTCATGCATTATAGAATTTACAATATTTGGAACTATTATTATGTTTCAGCATGTTTTTTTAATTCGTGATTAATTAGCACTTTGATGTCTTTCATGCATTATAGAATTTACAATATTTAGAACTGTTATTTTGTATCAACATGTTGTAATTATTTTAAATCATATATTTCGGAGTGTCTATTTATTTCGTCAAGATTCGATTAGATATAATAGGTTCTTGGTAATATTAGTTTGTTTAATTATTTAATTAATTTAGATACATTCTCAATATAGTTTCAACCATGTTTTATTGCAAATAGCCTCGAACATCACCCTAGTATTGATAATTATTGAATGATTAAAGTACGATTATCAACGACGCTCATCAATTGGGTTAATGTCGTGAATAAGAACTAGAATCTTCTCACCAACATTAACCAGAGTAGGTCCACTTTCAATAGAAGAACACAAAAGTGTAAGCAACATCAAGACTAATAAATCAGAAACACAAAGTTCTATAGATCCATTAGTCAAAGACACAAAGTTTCTTCTTGGTTGTACAAGATTAGAATGCTTGAAAATTCAGAAAGTAGAGAGAGAGGGAGAGAGAGTGGAGGAACATAGAAAAGGAGATACAATAAATGTAGCCTTATTACTTGAAATAAGAGTGAAATACAAGAAATTACAACAATCAACAATTACTAACCCTTTGGAATGGAGAATCCATTCAAATTTATAGCTTACAAATGTCTCTTTCTCTCCCCCATGTGAATTTTCATCTCACCACCACTTGTGACTTTTCACATACCCTTAGGAATGATTTTTATTATTTTTCAAAAGTGAATTTTATAATGCAACATTAAGTCACTTAAGTGAATAAGATGAAAGAGTGAAAAAATACATTCTCAATGGGGAAATAAAATTTTAGAGAGAGAGATGGAGGGGGAGAGAAGAAGGCATAGAAGTGGAAATCTGGAGATGTAAAATCTCTTGTTGATGAAGAACCTAATTTTTATGGACCATGAATGAATTTCCTTTCCCTTGATCACCTATTCAATTGGAACGCTGAGATTGCAAACTCTTTCTTCTTTGAAATATGGATGCATTCAAGGGTATTGAATAATTTTTCAAAAACATTGTTATGAGATTTGCACTAAGATGGGAACATGATGATCTTATTTTATCACAGGGTAGGAATTAGGACATATAGATAACTATCTTACTCCTCTCTACCTCAAAATTCACCTTCGTGAAAAATATGTCTACTTTATAATTGTAATCAACCTCAAGATTCTCAAACATGTTCTTACTTTTTTGTTACTCAATGAAAAATACCTTCTCCTTTAAGATATAAGGATTTATCCTTAAATGAAATTCTTGGCCTCCAACCACCCATTGAGTTAGAACATAGTCATTGAAAATGCTTCCCCTATGAGATGTTGACACATTTTAAGGCATTGAATGAGTTTTCAAAAAAACTACTAAATGAATTGCACCATGTGACCTTGAGATTAGTTTCCGTTCTTGCAAACATGATGATCTTGGATACCGCAGTAGTCTGTGGTTCAAGTGGTGATATTTTACACACACACTATTTCATTCTATAGCTTGTGGTTCAAGTGGAAATATTTTACATGCACTATTTCATTCTACCCTATTATTTTCCATTATTTGATTCACATGTTGTTCCTCCTCTTGGAAATAGAATTGAACACAAAGGTTAAATTTGGAATATGGTGATCATCACATTCCTCCTCATGACCCTTTTGAACCTCACAATTCACCTTAATAACAATTGCCAAAATGATTCAACCATGATGATTCCTTTCTGAGATGATTAGGATGAGTTGAATCATCTAGATTCTTGTATCAAATTTTTCCATACAGAATTCACCTTAAGACTATTGTTTTAGGAGCCTGCAAGGGCTTTCTTTCTTATATGAACCCTAAGACAATTTCCTAGCCTTGCAATTGTGGAAAAATGAAATTAGATATGATGAATGTGAATTGATACAAGTGATTTGAGCTATATTTCAATACTTTCTATTTTTAGCAGGTTTTGACTAGGGTGGCCATTTTTAGTAAGTTTTCACTATTTTCACTTTTTGATGATTTTTGCTTGTTTGGAGTTCATGGGTGCTGAGAATTCATTGTTTTGAAAACTTTATAAATTTAAAAATATGATACCTTGTACCAATTAAATTTTTTATATGGATTTCTTCTGAATGCTTGATTGGAATGAAACTTGTCTCCAAAGATTTGGTTTTGTTTTGAGACCTTCGGCTCCAATTTTTGAGGTTTTTCTTTCATCAGAAATCCATAGATATGAAAAGGAAACTTCCCAAGTTCTAAATTTAAAATATATACTATGAATTATACATAGCATAAATGGAAGTTCTCTTACTTTCATCTTGAATTCATTTTTGGAAGGAGTGCACAGGTAAATTTGGTGGAAATCAGGTGCACATTTTTGGAGATATGAGCAAAAATTAGTCTGCAAGCTTGATGTTCTCATAAAAATCAGTAGCATACCTATACAACAATGGATGTTTTTGATGGAAGCACATAAAATTTTTAAAATGACTAAGTGTTGAGAGGAGGATTTAACCATATTCATTTGTAATATTTTAACTTGCCCCTTAACCCGACAGCGAAGATGGTTGACATGGATTTGCACCAGTGCAAAAGGTGCAGGGGGGACACAAGGGACACAAAATTTAAATTTTCACTAGATCGTGACAAGTGGAAACTTTTGGATCACTGATAATAAGATATATGGATCTAGAAAAGCTCGCCGAGAGCAAAAAATGGGTTTTTTTGGGTCACCAGAAATGCTTTTTTTATCCCGGGAGCATGAAAGGGTGTTTTGGGGGTCAAAACATATATGATTTTGACTCAAAATCACATTTTGAGATCATCCCAACCATCATTAGGATCCAATTATGCCTAAAATTATATTTTTAAGGCATATTCAATTCTTGACTTGAAGGGGCAACTGAAGTGTCCTAGATTATCATAAAAGATATTTAGATCTTATAACATCAATGATGTATCCATCATGTAGATGGTTCTAAGATATTTTTCGTTTATTATTTTTTCCTTCCAAATCCTCCTGGAGCTCCCAAAATCATCCAAACAAGTTAGCTTTCATTGTTAAAGCCTTCATTCCCTATGCCTAAAATGACCCGATCTTGCTCAAGTTGTTACTGACATTAATTTATTTCACTAATTTTCCATAAACAACCTTGGATAACTTCATTACTCTCCTATACAACTCTTAGATGGTTGGAATCTTCCATGTCAATTTCCAGAGGATTTTTACCAATTGCAAAATGGCCCTTTCTAGGCCTTTGGAGGCAAATATTTCTCCTTGAATCTCATTAAATTCTCCAATCACAGTAGAAATAAATCCTTGCACATGAAACACACTTGAAAATATTGTTAGCACATTCCTCTAAGCTAGAATGATGGTAATATTGAGGATAAACTAGCTAGAGGAAGGGTTTACAGTGATAGGGAGAGAAAAATTTTAAGTGGTGGATTAGTTGTCACGGCCAAAATTTTCAATTTTTCATGCTAGACATTTAGCATGATAACAAAATTAATCAAAAAATGAACACAAATTGAGAGATCCATCATCACTAAAGGCCTCATCAAAACTCCTTCTAGAGATCAACCTAACAAGGATACTTATCAAAATCCATAAAAAGTGAAATTCATCAATCGAAATTGCAACGTTGTGAATAACAGGATCACTAATTCTTGCAGTATTAAAAATGTTCCTTTACCTCAATAAAAACCAAACAAATCAACCAGTCATCATTCCTAGTAAATACACTACTCCTCGTGAATTCAAACGAAAACAATTGACCCCACTTGGAGAAATTATTTCTAGCGTATTACATCACTTAGCAAGTGTTGATATGATCATCTATCCAATATCAATACCTTTTGAATAAGGGAAACCAAAACTGGCATGGTAAAAAGAAAATGAATATTGTGAGTTCCTTCATATATGTGGACATCATATAGATCATTGTATGAAACTTTGTCATTTCATTCAAGATTTAATTGACTATGGAGATATTGAAATTGAAAACACATCTAACACTAAAACACCAAATGAGAAAGGTGTTCCGTTTCAAAAACATGGTACGAATGATAAAGCTAAAGACAAGGTAAAATCCTAAAAAATGTTGAATTTAATTCTATCATTTCATTTATAGAACATACACATAACTTAGTGGACACCATCAAAATCAACACTCCTAACTATACAGTAGCACAGAAAAAGGTTTCAACTTGCAGCAAAACAACCATCCACATAAATCATACCTCAAATTCTTAATCTTAAAGCTACTCCTAATCCAAAACAAACATCCAATGTTAAATCTTCATCTGATTCCTATGATATTATCAAACAATTGGAGAAGACATTTACACATATCTCCCTTGTGGAATTTCTTAAGACATCACCTTGTCTTCAAGAAATCCTTACATGTGCACTTCATGATGTACATGTTCCTAAGGATATCAAAACCTAACAATTCCAAGCATTGATTACAAAGATTTAACCCAATAGTCATATCCTATCATTTGTTCTTCATGAAATTTTGAACCCAAATATCCAAAATAATAATTCCTTATATATTGAAGCATTCATCACTCATCATAAATTCAAAAGAGTGCTTATAGACAATGGATCATAGTTAAATATTTTATCCATGAAATAATTAAGATTTATCATTCATACTAATGGAATTCTATGAGCTAATGTCATCACTATTTATGGTTATGATAATAGTGAAAGACAATCCTTGGGAACAATAACATTATCTATAAAGGTTAGATCAAAAAAATCAGAAACCTTTTTTCATTTTGTGGCCATTGAAACCTCTTATAATATTCCCCTTGGTCATCCATGGATCCATGTCATGCAAGTTGCTCCTTCCACTTTCCATCATTGTATTAAATATCCTTATGAAGGAAAATAATTTACCTTAGTTACTGACGTCAAGACCTTTGAATATTGAAAAATTCTAAAGGGTGGATATAAATGTTATTCAAAACTACACCCCACCACAAAAGACTAATTTAGCCTCCCATGAAATCCAGGAACTTGGTGTTCCACAGGTTCTTCTAACCCACAAAACAAAGAAATGATCAGTACAAGGACTTAGAAAAAATTGTTAAATAAAATTTTGTTTTGCAACATTATTTACTCTTTGCAACACTAAGGGGATATGTCTTTGGTAGAAAGGCAGAGTATATAAATTCCACAGGGTTGTTTTTTGTAAAGGAATCAAGGAATCAACTTAGTTCAAAATTGTAAAACACCTTGTATTCCTTGGGTTATCAACAGTGTAGTATCCCGTGGGTTTTCTCAAACCCGTAGAATGTTAAGATTATCCTCTTCAAGGCTCAATATGTTGTAGATGTTATCCTTCATATTCTAGAGAAAATTGCATATTTTTAGACTCTTAGATGATTCCCAGACCTTCACGACGCCGTTCTAGATCGAATACAAAAGTACCCATTTCGTAAAGCTGAAGGAATCTGTGGGAAGGAACTTGTTTCATGTTTTGAAGTTGTAATTTACACACATGCATCCCTACTCTTGAGTTATGAAGCCTCACTTGACATGTCCTTGGGCCCTTTGTACAACTTTTCATGCTCAAGTGAGTATGCATTTTCTGTCCTGAGCCCCACCACCTTCCTTCTCAAGCTTCCAACCTTCCTTCAAACTGCTGCATTATTTCCGTCATGAAATTTTCACCCCAATATCTGGTGCATTCCTTCATGGGCTTCCCCTTGCATCATTTTGTGTTCATGTAAGCATGCATTCTCACCTCGAATCCCGCACTTGCGTTTAAGCCCTCGATCCACGCTCTAATCCAAACGCAACATGTGGTGGCTAACAAATATCCCAAGTGGTCAAAGATCTAAAAACCCGCACCAATCTGAGTAGGACACATGGATGATGTACACAAGGAAAAGGGGAAATATTTACAGCGAACCAAAATATGCCATGTGTCACCTTCATGTTCCTGTCAACCTACAGATTTTCAAACTGCCATAACTTTCACTCTAGAGCTCCAAATCACGCAAAATTACTCTTGTTGGAAAGGTCTCATTGAGCCCTTCAATTTAGAATCATTAGTTTTAGAAATTTTTGGGGTTTTTTTGGGTGAAATAGAAAAAAAAAATGTATTGTGTATTTTAAATGCAGTTAGGCTCAACCACCTGAATCAATGAAGTATGGTGTTCCTTCCTTCTCTTATAAGTAATGTAACATGTGTGAATGGTTTTTTAGGGGCAGACATGATTATTTTTAGAGAATTAATGCATGTTATTGGTGGTTGAAGGCAGGAATTCGAGTTTACCTCTCTTTTCCCTTTTTTCTTCCCTATTGTTTTATATATTCTAGAAAGAGACTCATTTATAAATATTGGACCCTCTCAAAATGTAAGGGATTCATTCAAAGTGTTTTATAAGTGTTTTGAGTTATAGGCCTCAAATTTGGACCTATTCAAGGCATTTTTTCTATAATCCTCAACTGTAATGGACTATGCATCTTCCTAAGAAATGAAATTCATGTTATGTGGTTATTCTCTGCCCTATCTTGTGTTTTCTTACATGTTATTTCCTCTCAATTCATTACAGGTGTGGTGTGCATATTTTATCTCCTTTGCAGGGATTTATTTCAATTATGCTCAATGAAAATGCAAGTTTGAATGTTGTTTTGGACTGTGAAACTCATATATTCCCTTTCCTCTCTAATTTTATCCCATTTTCCCTCATTGAGAGTGTATTTCCCTCTATTTCTGGTGATATCACCTCTGTTATCTTAGGATTTCCCTTATCATGCATCTCTCTCTTCCACTGGTCCCTTGGATTTTTTAGAGTAGCATTAGATAGTTTCTTTTCTAGTAGTGAGAGTAGTTTTAACATTAGGAATAGTTAGAGGAACAAACCTTCTCTGTATGTATCTCTCAAGAGAAATTCCAACAACTTAGATACAATTCCATGTTGCCTCAAATCCCTAAATCTCCATGATTCATATGTGGGTGTAAATTTGAGCTCCAACCGTTCTGACACACCCGGCAGGACCATTATTGAAATCAATATTTTCATTCTTCACTGATTTTGGTGTGTGACTTAGTGATTTCTAACCTTTGGAGGATTTTTTTAACACATCTTGCTAATTTCAACTTCATATCTACTAGTTTCAGTAGTCAAGGTGCATATGTTCATGAAAATATTACAAACAAGAAAAAGTGTAGCAAGTGGTGAAGCTTTTGAATATCTGCAGTTATCACCAAGGAGAAGAAGAAAGGGAATAACAATTCAGATATCACCATCTCCTTGTTGGTGAGAAAATTTGTCTTGTGGACAAATTGGTGCGTTTCAATCCAACACTATGGGAATCTAAGTCCCTCTACTTGAACGATGCAGCTTTCGTATGTGCATGCGTGAAAAAGTGGATTTCAATGGTGGCCTTTCAACCAAAGATCCAATAGGGTAACTCCACTGACCCTGTGGCAAAGCTAGCAATTTTTCACTAGAGAAGAACTTTGTTTGAGAAGGGGGAAGGGAGTGAGAATGTTAGGTAGGGAAAACTAATGCTGCGAGTAGAATATCAGATGCCCACACACATTAATTAGAAACTTCATTTACATGCATTTATAGTTAAAAGAAAAACAAAATCCGTAGGAGAAGCTACAAGACCGAATGAAATTCATTGGTCACAAAGTACCATTTAATTCCTCAATCAAAAAGGCAAAAATTCCTTCTTTTATTATTGAAGCTCGAGCAGAGTTTGTACATAGCTTGAAAATGGAGGAAATTCGAGGAAGAAGAGAAAATAGAAGAATAACGGCATTTTCTAACTTTTCTAGGTACAGAGCACTCTGGTATTTTTTGAAATCAATCACCAGCCCTTGGAATGACATCGAGAATCCATTATATTCTTTAAAAGAAACTGTTACAACTTCATAAATCCTCAACACCTTTTCAAATTCCTCTATTATGAAGAAAAATCTCATGGCGGGATAAAAACCAGATCTTGCAAAGCAACCGTTACATTCGATTTGCTAGTTTAAATATAAACCATTTGATTTGCTCCTCTAACTTTGAAATTGGGTCATCCACGTGGCAAGAAGAGATTGGAGTGGGTACGGGGGAAGCCCTTTGCATTTTGTGATTTTTTAGAGATTTGGCAATTTGGAACAAATTGGCCCGCACCCCCGCTTTGACTTTTCAACTTAGACACGTGACTTCTTCTAATTGAAAATGGGGTCGCGGCCCTTTTCTCAACATTTTAACCTTTTTTGGAAAAAGGCTCAAAAACTCAATTTCCTCCGCCGTCCCGCTACTCCAATTTGACTAGGACACGTGGCACGTTCTGGTTGGAGACAAGGTCACAGCTATTTTCTTAACATTTTAACCTTTTTTGGAAAAAAGGCTCAAAAACTCAATTTCCTCTGTCGACCCACTCTTCCGCTTTGACTTTTCAACGGTAGGCCTGAGACCTTGGCGGAGCAGTGGAGCATTCTAGAACTTTTACTTCGCTTTTGGAAATTTGGTTAAATTTCCAAAAAGTGCCCCGATGGTCCGCTCGTCCACTTTGACTTTTCAACGGTGGGCTTCACCTTTGACTTTTCCCTACGGGCTCAAACTCTGAATTTTTCCCTAATAGCCTGATCAAGGCTATGGGTTACAATTTAACTTTTCACCTTTTTTACAAAGAGGCTCGAAATCTCAAATCCCCCCGATGACCCACTCATCCACTTTGACTTTTCAACGGCGGGCATCGCCTCTCCGATGACTCCGACCACGTGGTGGTCTGGCACTAATTTGGTAATTGGCCCTTTTCTACCCCACCTTCATAATTATGTCGTTGTGACATGTGGAGCCATCTGATGAGCCTTCCATAGTCAATTTTACTTTCATTTTGTACCTAGGACACGTAAAAAACCAACACTTAATTGAAGACTGTCCTTTGGACCTTGCCCCTAGAGTTGCGTCATTGTGACACGTGACTACTTCTGTTGGATTTTGAAGTATGACCAAACCACCTCTAATCAGAGAGATCCACATATCACTTGGGGATGCTGAGGCAAAATTTGATGGGGAAACTAACGTCCATCGCTCTCGACTGTGGGAAAAATACACAGACGAAGAGAACTTTTTCATTTTGAGTCCAATTTTCAAATTTCCTTCATGAACTAGTGGTATGGAGGCAAACCAATGATTTGATGACCTAGGCCATAGAACAAGTGAACTATTTTGATAAAAAATGGAGGTTGCAAAGAGGATATTACGTGCACAGATCGGGAAATGGAGAATTTCTAAAAACAAGAAAAATAGAGGTTTAAACAACCCTAGGGAACTACTTTTGCTAATTTATTGAATCTCTAACTTGGCTTAAACACCAATGAAGGGTATGAGCTCAAAAAAATGAATTTGGCTATGAAAACATAGAGCAGTTTTCAAGAGACAACACTCCTCAAAATAGCACTCTTTATACTCTAGCTCTTAGTAGCCCTTTCTTCTTATCCTCTAGGGTTCTAAGACCCATTCTAGTCATGGCACATCAAATAAAATTTCTCCTTTGTTAGCTTCAATGGTGGTAGTCCTTTGACTCTCAATACACAACATGATATATCAGTGCCTACACTTAAAAGTATTCCTTTCTTCACTGGTGAAAATCACACTACCCTTGTTAACCATATTCATAATATTGCTAATGTATTCTTAGTGCATCTAGTTACTGAAGATGATGTTGTATGAAAAATCCTTTATTCTTCACTTAAAGGAAAATAAATTTAATGGTATAGAAGTTTAAGGCCTTCTTCCATTCACAATTTGGATGATTTTGGCATAGCTCTTTACAATCAATTTGAGGATAAATCAAACAATATATCCTTGTTAGAGCAACTTACAAACATCAAGAGGGATCCCATTGAACATATGGATGATTTTAAATTCATATTTCAGAAGACATGGGACATAATTCTAGTTCCCTTAAGACCAACTCCACAAGGTGTTTATCTTTATTTATTAAGAGCATTGAATTTTGATATAGCATTTATGATATAATATATGGGTGTTATCCAATTACCTGATACATATCCAATAGCCATTAGGCCTGAAAATCGTTCAATACAAATTAGAAAAATATCCCCTAGATTACCTATGCCTCTATTTCTTGAATTACCTCAAGCCTCATAGCCTTCCATTTCTCCTGTTCCTGAAAAAAAAATCCCCAACCCACTACCTCTACATCTTATTCTCCCCAAGAGAAAAAAGATGAAGATGAAATGAAATCTTTAATCATAAATTTTTCAAATAAAGTTATATCCTTGGAAAAACAACAAGCTCAATACTATATAAATTACCTAAATCTTATCCAAGGATTCAATCAGGGTTGTTAGCCCTATAGAAATCAATATCCAAATCAAATATATGGCCAGAATCAGCAAAATGATAAATGGAAAATCAAAAATCCACTTCTTTCTCTTCAAACAGTTTCTCCTACCAAGTCACTTCCTATTCTTAGCTCAAGTAAAGCATTGCTTCCAGTGTAAAATAATGTGGTACAAGAGACAGAATGGTGTTTTCCATGTAATCATCCACATATTCAGTATATTTATGCAAATGCATTGCAAGCTCAAGCCCTTATGGTTAAAAATTATTCCAATCACCATGAACCATTGTTGTAAATAGTCAAATCTAGCATGGAAGAAAATCAAGAAGTCAATCCAGAGACTAATCTTATGTTCTTTGGGGTTGATGACTTATTTGTAGCTAATCACGTCACGGATCACTCAAATAGACCACAACTCCACATGGTAGATAACACAAGGTCAAATAAAAGGCAAATAGATGTGAGGTATCCTTCCCCTACTACCCCAATCCCACATGATAATCCTAATTAGCTTGCATATTTTGGTAATATTTTAGCCTCATCCATCTTATCGTGAATCACTTAGAAGCTTCACATGAACAATTTCCATGGGATATTCAAAACCCGCGTAACACTGCTAACCTACAGAACACACAAACTTTTCCAACCAAATAAATTCCATGAATCGAAACAAAAAGGAAAAGAGAACATGTTACTCAAATGCACAAATTCATTTGCCTCCCTTTCAACATTGTTGAGTAGATGAAGAATACAAATGTGAATCTAGCAATGTGGGATTCCCTAACTATTCCATCACAAAGAGATCTCTTGCATGAATCTCTCAAACAACTCTCTCAAGTTGATCTAGTTATTCAAAATACTCATACTACTCTCAATTTGTGTCAAGCAAAGGAACCTCAAGTAAGAAAGTTGTGATGACCCCACTTTTTAATATGTCTTTGATTATAGGAAAACATTTGGTTAATAATTTCATAATTGACTCAAGGGCTAAAGGTCTTAAGTACAATCTTGTTTCTAAAGGTGTTTTGAAATTTGATGGATCAATTGTTAGCATCTTAGGAGTGATCAAGGATATTGAGTTAACCCTTTATGTTTGTCCAATTCTAACCATAACTCTAGATGTATTAGTGATTGACTTGCCTCCCTTTATTTTCCATTTTCCTATCAAGATATTTCACAGCCAAAGTAGGTGGTTATTTCTCTTAAGATTAGTCTCATATGCTCCTAAGAACTATATATGGTACTAGATTTACCATCCAGGTTGATCTTATATTTTCCGATCATGTTGAGTCTTATGATCCTACTCCTCTTTAATATAATTGTCTCATACATGAAGATCAAGAGCATGAGTATGTTTCATAAGAGAAACCTATCCCTCCTCTAATTCATGACCTCATGTTGGATGAGTGGGCCAAGTATCATTATTAATTTGATCCTTATGATATAGTTGTGGATATTATACTTGGAACCTACTGCATTCATGAAGAAGAATCTAGTTTCCCCACACCACTCAAGCAAGAAAATGATAATGCTTCTGGATTATGGAAATTTTTCTTTGATGGTTCTAGAAGAAGAAATGGACTTAGGGTAGGTGTTATATTAATTTCTCTAATGAATGAGACATTATTCTTTTCTCATAGGTTACAATTTTAATGTTCAAACAATGTAGCAGAATATGAGGCATTGGTGCATGGTATTCTAATTGTTGAAAAGAAACAAATCAAAGCATTACAAATCTTTGGGGATACTAAATTGGGCATCCACCAAGTTAGCAGGAAATGTGCCACCAAGAATAAGCTTCTGAAATCTTATAAACACATAGTTTGGGAACTCTTGGAGATATTTGATGTTGTTAATCAACAAGTGGTGCCAAGAAAATTAAATAAAGAAGCAGACCAGATGGCATCCCTTGGATCACAATTTTCACTAGTTCGAGAACTCATCCAAAGAAATTATCAGGATGTTAAGTTATTGATCAGACCATCAATTCCTAGTAATGAAACTAGATAGAATGTATTTGATAATGATGAAAAATTTCTTCAATTCATATATAATGAAGATGAATTTTCTTCAAAGATGCAATCTGATTTTCATGACAACTATGGTGATCAAGTCATTCAATTAAGAAAAAACAAGTTTCCTATAGGATTGATCACTCTTGAGCATGTATTCAATCCTGATAATTAATTCAAAGGAGAAGAGAAGGACATAACAACAAAGAAAGAATATTTTCAACCAATAACAATTTGGAAAGGTATCTAACAAAGATGAGAAACAAGATTTTATCTCCTTATGTCAAAATTTTGATAATATATTCTCATGGTTGTATGAAGACCTTAAGAGGTTTGATCTAATAATTTCCCAACATTCCATTGATCTTGATCCTAATGTCAAGGATATCAAAAAAAAATCAAATACATGTCAATCCCAAAATAGAGCCCCTCATGAGGAAGGAGTTATCCAAGACGATTGGGGCAAAAATAATATTTCCTATCAAATAATCTACTTGGGTGAAACATTTGGTTCTAGAAAGATGGAGAAATCAGACTCTGTGTTGATTCCAGGGATTTAAACAAAGCTTCCCTAAAATATAACCATCCTCTACCTCAGGGATAATTTTAGTGGCGAATATTCATAATATGGCGAAAATTTAATTTTATGAAAATTTGAAAAGGCGATTTTTTAGGAGCGGGTCAGTGTCCTATTCGCCTAATATTTACAGTAATATTTTTTTTTAGGGTCCGCTTTGCCTACATTTGAAAACATCTCCTATATAAACCTAGGTGATTCACCGGGTAGTATACTACGGTACTACCACAAGTAGCACTTACCAAATTACCAATACCGTGAACTCGCATACTGTTAAGCACCAGAGATCGCACTGTTGACGCGTGGCAAGGGTTTCAATTGACGCACGGCAAGGGTTTCACTTGACACACGACAAGGGTTCAGTTGACATGCAACAAGAGTTTCAGATACCACGTGACAAGGGTTTCAGTTGATGCACGACAAGGTTTCAGTTGACACACGACAAGGTTTTCAGTTGACACAAGGGTTTTCAGTTGATGCATGACAGGGGTTTCAGTTGACGTGTGACAAGGGTTTCACTTGACGTGTGACAAAGGTTTCAGTTGACGTGCGACAAGGGTTGAGTTGACGCGCGACAGGGTTTCAGTTGATGTGTGACATGGGTTTTCCAGTTGACATGCAACATGGGTTTTACTTGACGCGTGACAGGGGTTTCAGTTGACACACACGACGTGCATTTGACGCGCGATAAGGGTTTCACTTGACGCGCGACAAAGGTTTCAGTTGATGCGTGAAAAGAGTTTCAGTTGGTGCGTGACAGAGGTTTTTGGTTGACGCACGAAAGAGGTTTTGCGGTTGACGCGCGAAAAAGATAGGTGATGGCTCATACATTGACATATATTAGCTAAGAAAACTATTGCTATATTATGGGTACCAATATTTTTATTTTACCTCCCTAAACTGAACTATCAATGCAATTTTCTCAACTTTTTCATTCTCTAAAACATCATATAACCTCATGAAGCTCTGCTTGTTACCTCCCCCTAAGGTTATGCCATCCAACTCTATCTTCCTATGCCAAGAATGTGGTTTCATACCTTGTTCCTCTATCATATAGCTGAGAAAACCTATCTAGCTTTGCCATGAACTGATATTTCAGTGTTTGTAGTCCTTATTTACATGGAATGATGACTCACTCGCTCACCTGGTTTCTCCTCTTTCCCATTTTTGTACTATAACTAATATTTCTTCTCTTCTATCCATTTGTAACACCTTAGTCACATATTTGAGCATTTCAAGCAGCCCCCCTCCTTTGTGTAGTCTTATTAGACCTGTAGGTCCACATTTCAGACACGTGAACTGTAATTTTTGAGTTCAACCACCATTAACACCCTTGGACTGTGAAGTACTCTGTAAAAATTCCATTTTCTTGGCTATGCAAGAATTGTTATGAACTTGTTGGCTCCCATATGCCAACATATATTTCTCATCATCATCACTGTGAGTCTTTATGCAAGAAATTAAGAATGAATAAAAATTCCATATCCTGTAATTTATAAAATTAAACAGATTTCAAAATAATCCATTTATTTTTAATCATCATGACCACCATTTATGAATAACTTAATCCTTTTGACACTATAAACACTTGTTAGTAGCTTCATTTTAAGTCCACAGTAACTCATATTAAGTTTTGCAAGTAAGTTCACACTTGAAACAATTATCTCTGATCTTCACCTTCTTTATAGTACGTCCTATTTCCCATACTACCTTGATGAGTGATTATCACCTTTGATACCTCTCATGCATATAATGAAGACTATGGAACATAATTTTGGTTTAGTGATATTTTCATTTTTGAATTATCTTTAAGCCAACTCTCATTTGCTTTATGACCAAACCGATTACATGAAAAATAATAGCTTTAAAAAGAATTATGAAACCTATTCATATAATTTTTATCCTAGCTTCATTTTAAGACAACAATAACTCATATTAAGTTTTGCAAGTAAGTTCACACTTGAAACAATTATCTCTGATCTTCACCTTCTTTATAGTAACTCATATTTCCCATACTACCTTGATGAGTCATTATCACCTTTTATACCTCTCATGCATAAAATGAAGACTATGGAACATCATTTTGGTTTAGTGATATTTTTCATTTTTGAATTATCTTTAAGCCAACTCTCATTTGCTTTATGACCAAACTGATTACATGAAAAATAATATCTATAAAAAGAATTATGAAACCTATTCATATAATTTTTATCCTAGCTTCATTTTAAGTCCACAGTAACTCATATTAAGTTGGTTGGCTCTTTTCCCTGGTTCAGTGCTCTCAGACACCATGTCTTTTGTTTTCTTCCCTTTCATCAGACTTCATGGCCAATTCAGAGAAATAGCTGACTGCAATGCCATCAATCGTAATCATCTCTCCATTATTTTTAAATATTCCTCGTAGGAAGAGGCAGAAGCCATAAAAACCATTCTCAGTGATTCCTATCACTTTCATTCCTGTCAGCCAAGAACGGACTCTAATATTGCTTCAACTTTAGTCTCTTTCTGCCTCCTTCTTCACCACGATCCTGCGGAGGTTGAACTCATTGCTGTGGATATAATTTATGTTGTGCATCGGGGCTGGACTGCATGACCAATTGGTGGATTTCTCTCTCCCAGATCCTCTTCTGTGGGTAGAGGAAGTTGACGAGCAGGCTCTTGGCTCAGGTCATGGCATGTAGTGGCTCTATGGGCAGTATAGAGACATGGTCACATTCACCCAAAGTTTCCACCCTTCTTTGGACTAGCGTTTTCTTCCAGTGGTCGATGTCGACGCAACACTATTTCCGCTCCACTCGAGCAGTCGACCACCATAATGAACTCAAGGATAGAGTTGGTGTTGCCTTTGAGCTGCTACTTAAGGTAGCACACGAGCGTGCAGGCTCTTCCCTGGGTTAGTCGGTTCAGCCTTTCTGCGCCTTTTGATGTTTCGGATGCAGACCTATCCCTCTTTTTGCTACGTCTTTCCACTTTCTTCTTCCTCTCCTCTCGCATGTTTCTTCCTTCCTCTCTCTTCATCTCTTCCTTATTTCTTCTTATTGTAGGGTAGGGGCCCTTACCCCTCCGGTTCATAGCTCCGGTCAAAAGCGTTTAACAATAAAAAAAAAGTTTTGCAAGTAAGTTCACACTTGAACAATTATCTCTAATCTTCACCTTCTTTATAGTACCTCATATTTCCCATACTACCTTGATGAGTGATTATCACCTTTGATACCTCTCATGCATATAATGAAGACTATGGAACATCATTTTGGTTTAGTGATATTTTTCATTTTTGAATTATCTTTAAGCCAACTCTCATTTGCTTTATGACCAAACTGATTACATGAAAAATAATAGCTATAAAAAGAAATATGAAACCTATTCATATAATTTTTATCCTATCTTAATTTTAAGTCCACAGTAACTCATATTAAGTTTTGCAAGTAAGTTCACACTTGAAACAATTATCTCTGATCTTCACCTTCTTTATAGTACCTCATATTTCCCATACTACCTTGATGAGTCATTATCACCTTTGATACCTCTCATGCATATAATGAAGACTATGGAACATCATTTTGGTTTAGTGATATTTTTCATTTTTGAATTATCTTTAAGCCAAGTCTCATTTGCTTTATGACCAAACTGATTCATCTTATTGCTTTCATTTTTTATAGGAATTTAAAGAGCATCTACATAGCTTTTTGGCTTGTCTGTGTTTGACATCGTTGGTAGCTCTTTAGGATCTACTTTTGTAGTCTTATGGAGTTCTTAATATCTAAGACCAAACTTATTGAATGGTGACCTCTGACAATTGATCATATCATCCAACATTTCAGTTCTCTTCTCAATATTCAAGCTACATTTAAAATAAGTACATGTTTTCTTTAGTTGTTCCCTTATGGAGACAATCTCAAATTCTAGCTTCTCACAGGTGAGGGATTCTTGACACGCGCCAAAAGGGTTGGTTCTTTTGCTGGTGCAGGATTCTGTTCAGAATAATGGAAGGTCCTCAGAATGGGAAGACCCCAAAAGTAAGTAAGAAATCTCAGAAGTCCTTGTTCAAGTATTTTGGAAAATCTCCTGAGACAGATATTGAAACTACCAACAACAATATAGCTGCCACAAGAATGAATCAGAATACTGACTGTGTGGAAGGTATTATTGAGATGGACATGCATTCTGCACAATATCAAACAGATGACACCTATGATAATCCCATACCAGATCCTGAAGATATAACTTTAGAGATGCCAGATCCTGAAGATATTCTTCCTGTTGGGGTGTAACCAGGAGTACATCAAGATATCACACATACAAATACTCAGCAAACTGGAACGCAGAAATCAAGTTCAAATTCTTGTTCACCAAAGAGGAAAGCTGGTGATTGTGATATTGCTCACAATTCTACTAAAAAAAATTAAAACATTGAAAACAAACAAGAATATGTGGACCATTGGGAGGACATACAAGTTTGATTGGGCTGCCAAATTTCCATTTATCGAACCTATACAATCATCTAATCCAGAAGAGATCCCATCTGAATGTACATGTACAATATGTACGTGGAAATTGGGAAAGTAGCAAAAAATGCAACTGAAGCTGGACACTATAGAAAAACATTGTGGAAAACAATATTTGACTGTAACGGGGGTGGATGGCCAGAAGATCAAAACACACAGGTGGAAAACTGAAAAAGAATGCATGCATGTTAAATACGTAGTAGATTATGAGGCAGAGTAAAAAAAACTCAGGCATCTCGTGGAAAAGGGAGGAATGATCACATCGCAAATTGGTAAGATGAAACAAACAAATATCCATGCAAAACTCATACAATTCTCTACTTTATTTCACATACTAAAGAAAGGAAGACCGATAAAGGATTTCCTCAATTTCAAAGTTTTGTATCAGTATAATGGAATGTCTGAATGTACCTCAGTCTCATTGGTCTGAAAGTAGTGGATGGGAAATGGAAAAATGCCTTTCCATGATAGAGAAGGAAGATTTGAAGGAGAATGTTAAAAAACAAATTTTATCTCTCTTTCAATTGATGAAGTGACAGCGGTCGACAACACTGCATGGGTATGTATCCACGTCTATACTTTGGAAAATCATATAAGGACACCTCATCTATTGGGAGTTATGAAAATGGTTGAAAACTGTAATGCCGAAAACCTACATAAAATAGTTGTTTCGCATTTGAAAGATATTGCTGGAATGACTGATTATGAAATTGCTATGAAGTTGGTATGCGTCGGAGTAGATGGTGCATCTGTCATGCAGGGTCACGGAACAGGGATGTGTGTTAGATTACAAACAACAGTGGCCCCATATATGCTACCAATTCACTGTATGGCTCACAGAATGAATTTAGCGTATAAAATGGTAAGCAACTATGAAAATGTTGCTAAATTAGAAGACCTAATAAGAGAACTTCATGCCTATATGGCAAGCAGCCCAAAGTGATTTCTTGAGTTCCAAAAATTCACAATTGGAATTACAGACGACAAAAAACTTTTGAAGGATGTCGAGACTAGATGGATCTCTTTGTATGAACCTGCATGCAGAGTTCGTGAGGAGTATCCTTAGTTGGTTGGTTTCATGCACAAATATCGTCATGAAGTTGATAGGGAGAGGGACTTGTTGTTTCTGTTTAACTGATTTGGAGACATTGCTTACATTGGTTGGTATTCTTCCAATGTTAAAGGATATCAATACACTGATGAAGCATGCACAGGGTAAATTAATCTACATTGTGGATTTTATACGGATGAGAAAAATGGTATGTCAAAGTCCTGATATATTGTATTGTTCCCAAGATAGTTTTGATGCACCTGTTTTCAAGAATTGGAAAGCTTTATTAGATCTTAAAAATCCCAGCAACTTTTTGAGATTTAATATCCACCATCACCTCTGCATCACTGTTAATGGGAGGGAAATACCACTGCACATTTTGTAAAAATGTCAAGATATTACAGGATCAGAATGAGAAGATGTTCCCATGACACGTAATCTCTTTGAGTCTGTTATAGTTGAAACAAGAATAAAGCTCCAAAAAAATTCAGAATCCTTATCATCAGAAATTAGAGAACGTTTCTGCAAAGATAAAAATTATTGAAGCCATGGGTGTGATGAATCCTAATTTTTGGAATACTGAAGGTGGTCGTGCAGACTTTGTAAGAAAGCATTTCCATAAATCCATGGGTATAATAATGGAACAATTCACAAAGACTTCAGAGCTCAAGGGTATGGAAATCAAAGGTATATTGAATGCTGATTTGTTAAAGTTTCAATCAACAAATTTTGCAACAACAATGAGGAACCAATATAAAATTTTAGACGAACCTTCTAAAAGTGGTGCTATTACAAGGTTGTGGCGAGGAATCTATCAAAGTTCTATCTTACAAGAATATATCAGTGAATATTTCATATTATATGAGTTATGCCAAACAATGATTTTGGGGTCTGTGGAGAACGAAAGGGTTTTCAGTGCATTATCATTTATAAAATCAAAACAGAGAAACAGGTTGGATAAAAATCTGGAAAGTTGCATGAGGTGTTATGTATCTCACTACTCCATGGAAACATTTTTCTTTCGACGGAGCAATTGCGCATTGGAATTCCCTTTGTGAAAGAAGAGGTGTGAATAATACATCTACAAGTGACTGTTCCCAACGATGAGAGTGGAATTGGTGCATCATCACACTCTATAGAAGAGAACATCGATTTTGAAGAAGCTATTGATAATGGATTGTTTCAACTTTAAATAGGTATCTTCTTCACCTTAATCTTATTGTTTATCACTTTACATTTTTTTCAGCTCTTGTTATCATTAAAGATGTTACAGATCTATAAATTTAAATTTATTTAACTACAATCTTTTTATTTTTTTGAAAATGTGGGTTGACATCCATCTGAGGAAGCTAGTACTTCTCGGGACTGACAATGTCAGGAAACTCACCCATCTATCTACTAATCCATTTATCGTGTTGAGTTTTCTTAAAACACAGATCTAGCACATTACCAGTGGCAGTGTTGATTTCAACTTTAAATAGGTATCTTCTTCACCTTAATCTTATTGTTTGTTACTTTACATTTATTTCAGCTCTTGACATTTTTTATCATTAAAGATGTTAAAGGTCTATATATTTACATTTATTAAAATGCAATTTTTTTTATTTTTCTTGAAAACATAGGTTGACATCCATCTGAGGAAGCTGGCACTTCTCGGGACTGATAATGTCAGGAAACTCACCCATCTATTTACTAATCCATTTCTCGTATTGAGTTTTCTTTAAACACAGAGCTCACACATTACCAGTGGCAGTGATGATTTCAACTTTAAATAGGTATCTTCTTCACCTTAATCTTATTGTTTGTTACTTTACATTTTTTTCAGCTCTTGACACTTGTTATCATTAAAGATGTTAAAGGTTTATATATTTACAATTATTTAAATACAATCTTTTTATTTTTCTTGAAAACATGGGTTGACATCTATATCCATTTTAACACATTCAATTTATTTATCATCTATATTCATTCTAATGACATCATGATCATATTATTACAAGTATAGAGAAGAAGAATTATCTTAAAACAAGTTTAAATGTCTAGAGAAGAAGAATTATCATGCTTGAAGCTAAATCTACATCCACATAAAATTGATCATCATCCATATAAATCATATCATTATCATCATCTATCATCATTCCATGTTTTTAAAACAATTATCCATGGACCATTATCATCATTCATCATCATCTATATCCATCTATAACATTTGAATCATCTACGTCCACATACAATTCATGATAATCCAAGTAAACAAGAAACCTATGTCATCATGATTCATCCCTATCTAATGCAATGACCATTAAGAGTAAACCAAAAAGCATAAACTCCATATACAATCTAAAAATTATATCAAATCCGTCCATATGCAATCAAAATTAAAGATTATATAGTATTTCAAATTTTAAAAGGCTATCAAATCCATATAATTAAATTCAAATACCACACTCAATAATAAAAGTTTCAACCCTCTATTTGCCAATGGGTTCCCTCTTTTGGTGTATCCATTTCAACTCTTGTCCTTCTTTCCCCAATCGTTTCTTCCCCTGTGGCTGTACCCCTTTCCCCAACAGCAAAAATAACCCCAAAACTTATAAGATCTTCTGCAGCACTGTCCAGATTTTTTAAAATTCTTTCTTCTTGTTTTATCACATCTCCATGGGACAGAAAATTTGGATCAGCTACTGCCTTAGCTTTGAATAATATTTTAGGGTCAAAGTCATGCTCTTTAATTGTCCGCTTTAGTGTATTGTTTTGTTTGTTAACCAAAACAATATTTTCCTTCAAATTCTTTGTTGCAGATAAACTGTTCTTCACTGTTTCCAAATGAACTTGGAATACCTTTGCTTGACTCTTCAAATTTTCATATTTCAACTGCACAAAAAGAGTAATGTCAATTCAACATATTACTAAAAATGGAAATTTTAAATTAATAATAAAAAAAATTTACAAGTGATAGTACTTACAACCGCTCTATCTCTCTCAGCATTTGCAACTACTACCAGATCCTTGTCCTTGGACCATTTGTTGAAATATGCCTGGGCCTCAGCATTGATATTTTCCAATTTGTTTAATATCTTATCCAAAATGTCATCTTTATAGTTGTTGTTATACGTGATAGTCCCACTTCTTACTTGGGTAAGTAAGGAATCCATCTTCGCAGGTTGATTCTGGACTGCTGCGTATAAACTATCTCTTTGCCAATTATTTTCAAAACAACTAATTATCTCATTGATAAGAACTTTAGCCCTTCTCTCCCATTCTATGAGCTGATTGATATGCAATAGAATAAACTCCCAGACATGGCCTTGACAATCATTACCAATTAAGTTCTCCAAAGGAAAAGGTAGCAACTGTTCACTATATGTATCTGATGAAGATGATCTTGTTGGAGAAGTATGGGGGCTTTCGACTAGATACACTGTTAGTGGTTTCTGCCTTTGGGTGGGCTGATCCTGTTTGTGATAAAATTAATCAAGATTCAGATAAATAAATTTAAATTTAAATGTAATTCAATATTGTAAAGCATGTTGAAAATGAAGTATACCTGTTGGCCTTGAATCATCTCATGGGTATTGAAAAAACTAGTTGGGTCATTGCTATCAATGCCCAAATAATCTTCATCTAAATTTATAGTATTCAAAACCTATATGCCCATTGCACTGGGTATGCCACCAAGTGAGAATGTTGGAATTCGAAAGGAGGAGGCAATGTTTAGTGTCCCGCTAGGGGCCGGAGCAATTGGCATGCATTTACCAATGTTCTTTTTCACTGTTCCACTAGTTGGCATTTTAAAAATTATTGGTTGAGGGAGGATCAGTGCCTCTGTTTGAACAGAAGGACTGCAATGTGCTGAAAATTTCAAGAAAAAACATTAAAAACAAGAAAACAATCCAAAAAGGCAAAAACTACGAAATTACACGTAGTATTCAAAAGTTGTACCTTGTTGTCGAGGGGTAGTTTTTCGTGGTGCTAAGGGTGGCCGTGTAGGAGTAGTATTAGGTGGTTGTTGAGGAGATACGAATGCATGTGACTGTATAGAGTGAGTTGGAGAAGAAGGTTGAGTTTCCAAAACACGAGTATAGTCCAAAGTCCCTGCAATGTCATCAACATTGAATGTTATGTCAATTTAATTGGTTAAAATTTAAATTAGAAAATAAAAATACAATTTTGGAATTTTTAAATAATATATGAGAAGGTATTACTTCTCTGGCGTTTAATGATTTCAAACTATTGAGGGTTCGGAGAGGAGTGAGCTTCCATTTCAAATTGGGAGTCTCCTGAAGCCTCAACGTGTTGTTGGCCTCTTCCTCTTGATAACGCCTTTTTTCGCGGAAGGGCTTTAATAAATCTTCTCTGAAAACCGTAAATTGTTAATAATTGTGTAGTGTAATGTCGAAAATTGAAATACAAACTAAATAGTTTATACCTGTTGTTCTTCAAATGGAATTGACAACTTCATCAACTCCTCGCTAGTGCAAGTAGGAATTGGTTTGTCTTTTAAATTTAAAAGTGCCTTGTAATAAAGGCCGAGGATATAGTTTGTGGAATAAATAATAGGTTTTTCTGAAATATTTGAATTTGTTATTTCAATTCTTTTTTTTTGATAGATAGGTGCACCAATCGAATTTTCATTTTGAGATAGTGGAAACTATGTATGCAATCACCCAGTTTGGTATATCTGTTTGCTTACCCTGCAACTTATTCTGGATTGAAAAAATGAAAACACTGCAGCAAGAAAGTGGTGTGCAATTGCTTCCGCATCCACACCACACCTGGATTTATTGACATGAGTTGCAAATGCCAAACAGTGAGAATTAATATAAATTTATAACACCAAATTGTATCACAATAAAAAATAGAATAAAAATGATGAATGAAAATGAATTATACTTACAATCAACATGGAAACTGAACGTTGATTCAAGATATTTCTTGTCCTCTTCCAGGAGTGTTGCCTTCATTGTAACAACTGGTAAATTTCTGAACAGAAGGCCCGTAAACTGATGGATGTCATTTGCTTGTATACTGAATTGAAACATTCGGTCGTCGTTCAGTGTCACATAAAACAGGTCGTCCTCTGTATTGTAGGACGAGAGAAGGTAATTCAAAATATTTGGATATGTTTCGAAATGGGGCATGGTAATGAGCCCACTAAACTCACACTCATCCATCAAATCTTTATATTCAGGAGACACCTTTAAAACATTATGTATGTGGGGGCACAATGGATTCCTGTAGATGATCTTTCCCATGGATTACATTGGATCTTCTTGATTTTTGTCCTGAGCTTGTGGTTAGGAAGCACTTGAAGTTGCCATTGTAATTTGTGCTTGTGTCATTGACAATTAGGGATACATGCAAAAAAATTAAGAGCTGAAAAGTGTGAAAATGACCGGCAGGAGAATATTTATAGGCCAAATAAAGCATCAATGGCCTTCATTGACATGTGTCAATGGAGGCCATTGACATGTGTCAATGGAGGCCATTGACACATGTCCATAGCCTCCATTGACATGCGGCAATGGCCTCTATTAACGCATGTCAATGGACTCCATTGACATGCGTCAATGGATTCTATTGACGCACGTCAACGAAGTCCATGGACGCACGTCAACGAAGTCCATGGACGCACGTCAACAGATCCCATTGACGCGCGTCAATAGGCTCTGTTGATGCACGTCAATGGTCTCCATTGATGCATGTCAATGGACTCCATTGGCGTGCGTCAACGGACTCCATTGACACACGTTAATGGTCTCCATTGATGCATGAAAATGGAGTCCATTGACGTTCGTCAATGGATTCCATTGATGTGCGTCAATGTTCTTTGATATTCATTTGTGCTCTGTTGTGAGATCAGCATTTGTGCTCTGTTGTCAGATCTACACTCTTCGTAACCAACTTAGATGGCTATGGCGGACTCATCATTGCAGTCACTTGAGATCAGATTCGATCCTCAACCTAATCAACTGCTACCTGATCCTCAGTCACTTGAGATCAGAGTCCATCTTCAACCTGATCAACCGCTACCTGATCCTCAGTCACTTGAGATCAGAGTCCATCCTCAACCTGATCAACTGCTAGATGAACAAAACGCTACAGCATGGAAACAAAAGTGGAAATACATTCAGTTTTTTCTTGCATCCCTAGGAATCTCTATCACCATTATTTTTAGAGATGAAAGGTTTACGTCGCTGACTCTAGTACTATTTCTAATGTCAATATGGGCTATCTATATAATTTTAAGACTGCCCTTTTATTTGTTGTATAAGAATATTATACAGGAGGCGTAATTAAGGCTGAATTATAGCGAGATTCTTAATCATTCTCAAAAAGCAACAGTGACTGATAGGAAGAACTAGATAATTTTTCTGGTCATATCTGCGTGCTTGATGTTCATGTTATTTGTTTCCATTGGCATCAATGATCTCATGAAACACAACAAAAATTAGATACATCTCCTTTCTATCACGAGTCACCCAGGTTCGAAACGTTGAACAAGTTTCAGCTCTATTAGTTGATTATATTCTGGTTTTCTCTGTCCTAATATCATTTCTTCATATGTATACATACAGTACCATCATTGTATACTTAGTTTTTAATAGATGGTAAAAATATATTTAATGTCTACAGCTGGTATACTTTAGATATAGTTTTTTACATATTCATTTTTCCCAAAAAAATTAATGTTGCACTAATCAATTTGAAAATCCATAAACATTATTAAACGCGTCAATGGGCTCTATTGACGCGTGTCAAAGGAGTCCATTGACGTGCATTAGTAGATTCTATTGGCATGTGTCAATAGATTCTATTGACGCGTGTCAGTGGCCTCTGTTGACGTTGTGTTGACACACGTCAGTGGCCTCTGTTGACGTTGTGTTGACATGCGTCAAGGATGGTGATTGACATTATATTGTCGTGCGTCGAAGGTGCATCGATGTCTGGAACTCTGATTTTTCTATCTTGAAAAACCTGGTGAAAATTCGGTTTTAGAATACCTATCAGATTTGCCTTTCGCTGAAACTAGTTCCGAGGATATTTGCCAGGTATTTTCCACCTATAATTTTCTAGAGGTGTCTTAAAATGAACCCTGCTCTACCTTATATGGAACAAATTTTACAAATTGTAGTAAGAGATGAAAGGTTATCTATGCTTGATGGATATTCAGATTTCAATCAGATCAATGTCAGAGAAAAGGATTAGTTTAAAATTACATTTACAACCATGGGGAACATACACATATTAGAAGATGACCTTAGGTTTATCAAATGCAGGTGCCACATTTCAAAGAGCAATGTACATTACTTTTAAAGGGTATATCAATGATTTCATCCTTGCCTACCTGGATAATATCACTATTTTCACAAAGGAAAGTAGACATCATATAAGTCATCTTAACAGATTCTTTGAGAGATGTGGAGAATTTGAGGCGTCTCTTAACCCCAAGAAATGTAATTTTACAGTTCTTAGGGGAAAGATCTTGGGCCATATTGGTATTTCCATTGATCCAGGTATAATTTTGACCATTCTCTCTCTCTCCTTGCCAACTCATGATAAATCTTGCAATCGTTCCTTGGAAAAATCAACTTTTTTAAGTGGTTTATTCCTAATTTTACAGGATTGGTTAGGCCTATCACTCTAATGCTCAAGAAGGATTGATTTTTCAAATGTCCAACATAATGAAAAAGAGAGCTTTTCCAAGATCAAACAAGAAATTTCCCAAGTTCCTACACTTATCAACCCTGACTATGACAAAGATTTTATCTTGTATGCAAATGGAGTTAAATCTAGTATTTTTGTTGTTTTGACACAATAAAATGATCAAGGTATAGAAAATCTAGTGGGTTTTTTCAACCAAACACTAAAGGATTATGAATTAAGGTACAATCACATTGAAAAATCATGTCTTTTCCATCATGAGAGATCTCAAGAAATTCAAAAGTATGTTTTCCACTAATCGTATCAAAGTTCTAGTCTCACGTTCTAGTGTGAGATACTTCATTATGGGAGCAGAAATAAATGAGAAAAGAGTTGGATGGGTGACCAAAATTATGGAATATGATGTGATTATTAAATCTGAAAATTTGGTAAGAGGAAGAACATTATGTGAGAAGTTGGCTTTAGATACTTAAAATGATCTATAAACCTCTCTCTTCATTGATGAGGAACTTCAACACAATGTTAAAAATCAACATGATGAAGGAAATAATCATAGCTAGATTGATCACAAGGAAACATTATTATCTACTGGTGCATATCCTTCTAGCCTAAACAAAGCAAAAAGAAGGAATTTGAGATTACAATTGATCCCTTATGCACTGATTGATAGGATTATCTTCAAAAGGAATCTTGATGGAGTGTTATTAAGATGCATTGAGGGTGATTGGGGAATAAGGTATTGGTATAATTTCATGATAGTTTCTTTAGTGGACACTTCTCTACAAAATCCATGACAAGTAAAATTTTAAGGTGGGATACTTCTAGCCTACACTATTTTCTAAAGCTCACAAATGGGTCGAAAAATGATAAGAATGTGCTTGTTTTACTGGTAAAAAGAGGTTGGATGCACTTCCACTTCACACAATCCAAGAAGATCATTCATACTCCCAATGGGGTTCTTGATTTTATTGGCATGATTCACTCAATCCAAGTGCTGGTCACAAGTGGGTTTTGACAGCAATAGAGTACTTTACCAGGTGGGTAGAATTTTTGGCACTCAAGGAAGCTATTGAATCAGTTATCCTAGAATTCCTTGAGGACATTGTGGTAACGTTTGGAATTCCTCAAACTATCATTTCTAATAATTCAAAATCTTTCTTAGGATATAAATTTTTTGATTATGCTCTTGGACTTGGGATTTATTTGATTCTACTAATACGAACTTGATTAGAATCATGAAGACAATAATGGATATCAACTAGAGGCAGTGGCATACAAAGGTGATAAATTCTCTTTGGGATGATAGGATCACAATAAAGAAGGAAATTTACACTTATCCCAAAAAAATTGTTTATGGAAGAGAATCTAGGCTTCCTTTATATTTAGAATTTCCTTCACTAGAGTTGGCCCAACAATTGGAATTAGATGGTACATATCATAGAGAAATTAAAATCACAGAACTAGTTGAACTTGAAGAATTAAGGAATTTTGTCATGATAATATTATAATAACATCAAAGATAAACCAAACAATTGTTTAACAATAAGGCTAGAGCTTAGACTTTCAAACTTGGTGATTTGGTCTTGAAATAGGATGAAAAATGAGCTAAAACATGCTCACACTCTAAGTTTGATGTACTTTGGAGTGGGCCATATATCATCAATGCTTGCAAAAGAGGCCAAATATTTTGAGTTGTCTAACCTTGATGGATATGCATTACAGATATCAGTCCAAGGGATCTATCTTAAGCATTTTCATTAAGTTGTTTCATTGTAGATCTTGTACATATTAAAGAAGTTTCAATTCCTCCAAGTGCTTTCAACACATTGTTTTACTGATAGTGTAGGTTTTGTTTGTAATAAATGTTTTCTACATGTTTCCTCTTGGAACATGTATGATTTTTCATTTTGAACATAGTTCTTGGGGCCTTGTGGTTGTTGTACAATTATTTTTAGAGTCATTCATGGAGGACACCAGACATATGTTAGGGGAAGAGTTTCAAAGTTTCAAGGATCAGCTATACACCTCACAAAATCTAATGCAAAGAAACTAAAATCAGATCTTGGGGTAGTCTAATAAAGCATATCCAAAACTCCCAAGAAATTAGCTTTAAGAGTAGATTAAGACATTTCAGAAAGAAGGTTCCATGGCAGCTTGCATGCTTATATCAAAGGGGCACTACTATAATTTTATTCATGGTATTCAAAGCAATCGGGTGGAAAATCAATTTCTTGACAATTTTTTACCCTCATTAAATCTGATTCAGAATTATTTTCATGAATAAAATCATATTTTCAAGCAGAGTAGTTTAGTGTTAATTCCAAGCAGTACTTCGTGCAGATTCAGGGGTAATATTTTCAAGTATTAGATCAATTTTAAATTGAATCAGGATCAGCTCCATACCCAATGGATGCTCAAGGCCATTAATATTCCCATCTATTAGGAAAAGGACCCCTGAAAGTCACCAAACTGTTATTCAAAACTACACCCCTTGTAATTCTGAATAACTCATCAAAAATGGACAACCACTTTTTCTCGTGAAATTCATGGTAGACTAACTTAGCCTCTCATAGAATCTAGGACTTAGTGTTCTATGGGTTTTTTTAACTCATGGAATAAATAAATGAGCAATAGAGGTTAGGGAGAAGTGATAAAATTTAGTATTGTACAACATTATTTCCAATTTGCAACACTAAAAGGATAGGTGCATGACAGAAACGAAGAGAATATGAGTTCCGCAGGGTTATTTTTTGCAAAGAATTCAAGGAATCAGATTCGTTTGAAACCATGGAATACCCTATGTTCCTTGGGTTTTCAAAAGTGTAGTATCTTTTGGGTTTTCTCAAACCCAAAAAATGTTAAATTAGCCTCCTCAAGGATTAATGGGTTGCACATGTTCTCCTTCATATTCTAGAGTAAATTGCATATTTTCAAACTTTGAGATGATTCTCAGACCTTCATGATGTCGTTCCATATCGAATGAAAAAGTACCCATTTCGTAAAGCTAAAGGAATCTGCAGGGGGACTTGTTTCATGTTTTGCAGATTCAAGTTTCACACATGCATTCCTACCCCCGAGTTCCGCAATATCACTTGGTGATTCCTCAAGCCCTTTTTTCAACTTTTCATGCTTAGGCAAGTATGCATTTTCCATCCCAATCCCTATTGCCTTCCTTTGTAGGATTACGAAATTCCTTCGCATTGTTGCATTGTTTTCCACATGCACTTTTCACCCCAATCTTCGTTACATTCCTTCCCATGCTCACGAGCTTCCCTTACATCATTGCATATTTGTGTGATCATGCATTCTCACTCTGACTCCTTACACTTGTGTTTGAGCCCTCATAATCCCCGCTCTAATCCAAACGCAGCACATGGAAGCTAAGAAACAACCCATACGGTCAATGATCTAAAACCCCACACTAATCTGAGCAGAACATGTGGAAAATTTATATAAGGAAAAGGGGAAATCTCTACAATGAATCAAAAGATGCCATGTGTCACCTTCATGTTCCTCCCGACCTGTAGATTTTCAAACCGCCATAACTTTTTCTCCAGAGCACCAAATCATGCAAAACTACTCTCGTTGGAAAGTTCCCCTGAAGACCTTTAATTTGGACTCATTAGTTTCATGAATTATTGGGGTTTTCTAGGTAAAATAGAGGAAAAATAGTTTGGGTATTTAAATTACAGTTACAGATGATTCAACTACATAAATTAATGAAGTATGGTTCTCCTTCCTTCTCCTAAAAGTAATGTAATGTGCAAGAATGTTCTTACATGGGTGCCCATGATTGTTTTTAGATAATTAATGCATGTTGTTGGTGGTTAAAGGTAGGAATTCGAGTTTCCATCTATTTTCCCTCCTATCTCTTCCCTATTGTTCTATATATTATAGAATGAGGCACATTTGTAAAGGTTGGAC
The DNA here is from genome assembly GCA_019776745.2 of Taxus chinensis. Lineage (NCBI taxonomy): Eukaryota > Viridiplantae > Streptophyta > Pinopsida > Cupressales > Taxaceae > Taxus > Taxus chinensis. The sequence goes on along the minus strand of CM034153.1, from coordinate 706,443,400 downwards.
CCTCTCATAATGCAAGGGATTCATTCAGAGTTTTTTCTGAGTGTTTTGAGTTACAGGCCTTAGATTTGGACCTCTACGAGGCATTTTTTCTTTTATCCTCAACTATAATGGACTTTGCATCTTCCTAAGTAATAAAATTCATGTTTTGTGGCTATTATCAGCCCTAGCTTGTGTTTTATTACATGTTCTTGCATCTTCATTCATTACAAGTATATTGTGCATGTTTTATCTCCTTTGCAAGTTTTAATTTCTATTGTGCTCCATGAAAATGGAAGTTTGAATGTTATTATGGAATGTGACATGCATATCTCCCCTTTCCTTTCTCATTTTCTCCCATTGTCTCTCATTCAAAGTGTCTATCTCCCTCTTTCTAGTGCAATCACATATGCTAGCTTAGGATTTCTCTTCTCATGCATCTCTCTTTTCCCTTGGCCCCTTGGATTATTATAGTAGGATTAGATAGTTGAGTTTCCGCAAGTAGGAGTAATTTTAGCATTAGGAATAAGTAGAGGAATCATCCTTCTCTAGAGTTCTTTCTCAAGATAAAGTCCCAGAACTTGGAGGCAGTCCTATGTTGCCTCAAAGCTCTAAATCTTTGTGATTCAAGTGTGGATAAAATTTTGAGATCCAACAATAATCACACAAACTATTTTCCTTCTACACATAAATCCTTATATCCCTGCATCATTCCCTTTACAGATGAAAATTGCATTGACACTAAAATCTTTCTGAAACCTCAACCTTATACAGCTTCAACTCCACCTAAACACATGATCCTTGAAAAATGTATTGGAGAATATGAACTCCAAAATGCTTTGCTTGTTATAAAATTACCTTTATCTCCACGGAGTTATGGAAAACCTAAAGCCTCAAACATCAAAATAGATCCCATTTATCACCTTGGAAATTCCCTTTGGAATCGATTCAGCTATCTAGAAGATGAAAATATTTAGGGTTTTGTGAGATCCTACTTGTATGAAAATCGGTTCTACACATGTTATAATTCTCCTAAATATAGTAAATCTAATAAAATGATGAAGAGTATGCAATGGAAAGGTAAGGGACTCAGAAAAATATGAGCAAGGTCACCTTGATCTTATTATGTATATAAAGAATATTGATTGTTATGGCCTAGGTTTCAACTCATTTGAAACTATTCTCGTATTGCTTGATGTATCAACTAGTGATGAGGATACTGACTCATATGTTGAGACATGTTCCACACATAGATTCTTTGATGACCTATCTGACACAATGTATTCATTGAATACCTTTTCATCCGCACCATTGAATTTGACCTCATATACCCTAGTCTCATAAATCAAGACTAGTCAAATCACATATTCATGGATCTCTTCCAAAATGATGAGGCCATTGAAGAGTTTCTCAATACTCAGGACCCTACACCCCTTCCCAATCACAATAAGGGATTTGATATCCACCTAGATGCAACAACCTATTTTGGCGAGGAACTCAAGTACCCTAGTCCACACAAACAAAAAATCTAAAAGTGAAAAAAAAAATCTATTATAGCCAACACCTCACCTAGGCTCTATTCGAAAATCAAAAATGGAAAATCGAGCACCACCTATCCACAGGTACTCTCTATACTAGGGGAGGTCGCTTGTATATTCATTCCCTCTAGCTCATCTAAAATCAATTTTAATTTTTTCATACATCGGCAGATATCCCAATCATCGCATCTTCACAATTCTTCACATTATTCACCTATTTATTTCATTTCATCATGAGAAAAGAGTTTATACTAATTTTACTAGGTATTGTGCATCTCATCCCTCTTGTGGTTTCTCCCATTTTAGATACTTTCACCTTTGATCTTGTCTAGAAGCTTCCTGGTGGTAAATCTTGTTTCCAAATAATTTCTCTCGTTAATAAGAAAGCTCTTAAAATTCCTTACCTGGATATATTGATCACCCATCTCAGTATTCAATGATGAGACCTTGTTTTCTACTAGTATTTTGGGGATGATATTTTGGGGAAAACATTCATCCCTAATAATAATAATGTAAAGTCACAGAAAAATAAATTAAAAATTAAAAAAATTGCAAATCGTTACAGCTTCCATCCTTCGCAGTATTTCATGATAAGCCCACACTTCTTAGTGGTAGTGTGAGGCTGAGAAAGGATGAAGGTACCCTTATTCACCTACATTTTGTCTTTGGTGATGATCCCTTTACTCTTACTGGTGGCATGGGGCTAAAAATAGGGGTTCATTTCAAAATAAAAATAAAACAAGCGAAATAAATCCTTAAGACAACATGAATCAAAGATACTTCATTGTACAAAATTCCAAAGAAACAATTTAGATGCCCATGTTAAGAGAGACAACCATTTCTTAAAACAAATCTTTCCAATCAGTATGCCACATGCAGGTCTAAGTCTATTCAAACACCTATAAATTGAAAATTATATTGGATTCAATCAGGTAATTCTCCTTGAATATGAGTCACAATTTCCCAATTGTACCATTGTCACACCTCATATCTTTTCATCCATCATCTTCATGTTCTCATCACTATCTCATATGCCTCATGTCCTTCTTGTTTCTCAGTGTTGAGTCCTTGCATCTTACTAGTTACATGGAGTCAAGGATGGAGTTAGACATATTATCACTATATCATCTACAATACATTTTTCCAATGGAATGAAATGTTTAATATTGTTCGAAAATGAGTTCCTAACGTGCAAAATTCACACGTATATGTTCTCCATATCTACTCATATACATATCTTAATCTTAATAAGCTTTTACATTCTTATGTATGCTTGGGTGGGTCCTGGATCATTTCACATAATCTCACTGGCTATTATAGTTAGATCAAACATCCACCTACATGTCCTAAAAATCCTTTAAAATCCAAATAATCAAAACATATATATATATATATATATATATATATATATATATATATATATATATATATATATATATATATATATATCCAAATATAACCAAAAATACAAATTCTTCCAAAACTACCAAAACATATAAAACTAGTCAAAACTCTACAAAACAATTGAAAACACCATCCAAAATATTCCTAAACATTTGCAAAAAACACAAAATCCAAAAAAATCAACACATTGACTCCTATCCTATTGTTCATTCCAAATATCCAAAAAATCAATCAAAACATCCTAATCCAAATCACTTGCATGTATCCTTTCTTGGGATAATCTTGGCTCTCATTTTCTCCCTTACATGTATCCTTGCTTGGGAGCAATGACCAAATAAATCCCGAATCATATTACCCATTGCATGCATCCTTGCTTGGGGCAAAAACAAATCAATAAATCATCACTATGGAACACATTAGGAACAATGTTAAATGTCTTTATGTAAAGTTGTGTTGCATTGTTACTTTTCTTAGTTAATTTTTGAACAATTATAAGTTTATTATTTGTCATCTTGGTTAATTTATATTCATAGTGCATATGTTTACTGTGTATATTAGGATTTTTTTACTTTTTTGTGTATGTTTTTTGTGTGTATGTACATCTACGTACATAATGGGTTAATCATGTGGTTCTTTAATAATCATGGTGTTGACTCTATTATACAAAAGCAAATGAGTTTCTCTAAGTTAGGAAATGTGAATGGAAGCTAAAGCTATGAGAAAAATCAGTCCCATAATCATTTCATCACAATCTATATCAAATTAAAAAAAAACAATCATCATTATATATCTATCCTCTATCATCTCTCAACTCAAAATCATATCCCTTCTATTTAACCCTTCTTCCAACCATAATTCACATCTCAAAACCATAATTTTTGTCCTTTGACCCTCTATTTCTCCTTTCCTGAGCTCGTGTTTCCCATCTCTCATGTGGAAGTCTCTTATTCCTCATATAGTGATTGTCTGCCACTTTTTCGTGTCACCCATCTATTCAAGGGGAACTCCATTAGAATATTCTAGACCCATTGGGCATCTAAATGATTCACTAGGGAAAATAAAGAAATCTAGAACACTTCTTCATCATTCTTTCATTGGTTTTCCTGCATCTACTTTCTTTAAATCACTATTACTTTGACCGATTATAAAATAATCTCAAAACTCCCTAAATGAACTTGTAAACTAGGTGTGAACGTAACTCCATCACCCTCCCTTAAGTGAAAAATTAGGGAGAGAAAACACAAACCAAATATGGTCCCTAATTACTATCCTAATAATTGTTAGTGTAGGATTTTTTTTCCTCGCTTTATTTGTATTATCCTACTCGGGATATTCCACCTCATTTGGAGTTTCCCCACACTTATGGGATATGTTTGCTTATGTGTACACTTGACTACACTATTCTAGGTGTTGGTTACCACTTGACTACACTATTCTAGGTGTTAGTCACCACTTGACTACACCATTTTAGATGTTGGCTACCACTATTCTAGGTGGATATTTCCATGATTCTATGAGTATGTTACACATTCACCTCCTATATGTACATCTCTTGCATTATTATATTTGATTCGTATTGACTTGGAGTTATTTTTGTGTTATTACAATTATCTCTCTTGTATTTTCATATTTTTGCAGTCTTATATGCTTGAATTATTTTATCTTGGAACAATTCACATCTAGCATCATTCACCTGTGCAGTATTCAAACCAATAGATCCAAAGTTCTTCTTCGATATGGTATCAGATCTGAGTTGGTATTGAGCTTGTCTGGTTATTATTCTAAAAATTTATTTTCATTTGAGATCAATATTTGCAAGTATTTGGGTGTTATTTGGTGTTGGTTTTGCCTTGTTTCTGGGTATATATAGCCTTTTTTTAGTATTTTGAGGTTTACAGGCCTGCATAGTGCATGTAAAATTTTGGAGATTATTTTTTTTGTAGGCTAATCATTATTGCTAGATACTTGGAAGATTTATCCAGATCTAGGTGATTTCAAACATGTAAAGGGTGTTTTCACTTGTGGTAGTGCTTTGCATGCTTGTTCAGACTTCCAAAGGGTGATTTTCCTAATCAAGAGGCTTTTTCAAACCTGCAACAAATTTTCCAATAGCCCATACACGTATTGAAGATCCATCTTGAGTCATTTTTTTTGGGTTATTAGAAGCACAAGGGATTGAGAGGGGGGTGAATCAGTCCATAATAAATTTCCTTTCATTTATCAACCATTCATACATCCATTATTTTAATTATACAACTTCTATGATAATGTAAGATTATTAATATATGCAAAAACATACACAAGAGCAAAAAAGTAAAGTACTCAACACAAGAACACCATATACAAGTGGGAAACCCTCATGGGGATGAAAACCCACTGAAACTATGCTTATATTACACAAAGAAAATAATTTTAGTGAAGCACCAAATTCACAAGGAGCACCAACCCCTGATTTAGTGAGGCACTAACCCCACAAGGAGCACCAACCCCTAGTTTAGTAGAGCACCAACCCTACAAGGAGCACCAACCCCTAATTTAGTGAAGCACCCACTCCACAAGGAGGATACAACCCCCTAAAGATGACCAAGAACCAAACTCAGCCACCTAAATATATTTTATCTCTGATAATTATTCTAGCCACAACTGATGGAGATCACAAATTCAGCTCACAAACCCTAGCTCATACACTAAGTCTTCAATCTCTCATATTCTTGTTCTTTCTTCACTTGTCAAATCTCTAATCTTCATTCACATCATGATATCTAATATTATTCAACCTATCATGATCTATTAAAATCTTCAAATCATGCTCTCATACCTACAAAATATCTTCCTCTAGGTCGCACACCTTCCCTCCAAGAGCACTAGTTCAAAAATGAACCAAACAAGCACTTAAATATGCTTTTCTTCCTTCCAAACCAAAAGAGGTTGGTCCCTCATTGATAATTTAGACCCATAAATCTAGGAAAATTCAAAATTTTAATTAAAATAGTCACATATGACCCAATATAGGTCGTCCTAGCTAAAACCCATCATTACATGTGCAAAAATGGCTCAAAACCCCATGGGCACATTCTTAAAAATGCCCTTACAAAAAATGTATACTTTTTCATGACCCAAAACCATTTACATATGATTAAACATCACAAAAAATTATATACATGGTCACAATTAATATCAACCAATCAAATTATTTCATTTATTGGGCCTAAGTTGCCTTTACAATTCTCAAAATAGTTGTTTCCTTCACCCTTCAGCACCCTGGAAACTTCATAATGCCACCAAATGGATTCTACTAAACCAAATCATTCCATGTGATAACTAAAAATAAATGGAAGAACCTTTATAACACTTCTAAGCAATTTATAAGTCATGAAACATCCTTTAATTCAAACCACAGTAAACATTTGTCTTCACCAGATCAACCTGCCAAAAATATGTTTCCAAAGGTTAGCTCATAAAATAAAATATACATACATTAAAGACCTAAAAATGGATTAATTTTATGAAAAATTCATCCCTCTTCACATCTCCAGGTAATATTAATCATCACCCAATCCATATCATGCTTCAAACAACCTCAAACTTGCACCAAAACAGATCTTGTCCTGAACTGCCAAAAATATTCTTGCTGAAATAATTCCCTAGAAACCCTATCAAATCACCTCATCATGAGGAAATAATATATCAATATGAAATATATCTGAATATAATTTCCAAACAACTTGAATCATCTCAAAATTCCACCTGTAGCTCAAGTTATGGCCAAAACACTGGACCCTGCTATTTGAGACCCCAAAACTACCCTTTGACCAGTCAACCTGTTTGACCTCAAAACATCATGAAACCTACATGAAATGTCCTGAAACAATTCATGGAATTCAATAAAAACTCCCAATAATACATGCACCATCAATTTTTCATGCTACTCCTTTGGACCATCTTGTCCTAAAACCTTCTTCTCCAGAAACTGTTATTTTTAGGTGGGGCCCACATATCACCATGACCTCAACCATACATTTATAGAAATAATTAGGAGTCCTCTACAACATAAAATCATCAATTTTTACTAAATCAATCAAAATTGGGTCACAATACTTCACTTTTTGTCAAACTGCTCCTAGCTAGGGTTTAACTAGGGTTTTAGACCTCTTTACCTTCTTAACATTCATTCATAAAAAAATGACAATAAAATGACCTCATTATTTTTTTGAAACCTTATAAACTCACCTTATAAGCATCCTTAAATCTAAAATTTCCCATGAAAATCACACTATTCACAACGAGCATCAAAAGTTGCACTTTCGAGCATGAATTTGCACTTATTCTTGACCCTATCTCACAAAATCAATCATAACTGGACAAAATTCACATCATGAGGCACCTGAAATTTTTCTGAGAGAATCATGACACATCCCTATAACATCTCCAATCATCATAATATCAATTCCATATCCCAATATCTCCAGTCACTAAGACTTACCTATGTTTACTTGTTAGATCCTCATAGTAGCAACTAGGGCCAACTGAAATAATGCAATAACTGAACAAGAAACCTCTAAAAATGACCCAAACATACCTCATATTCCATTATATACCTGATTTCATGCTTCCATGAGCTCAAATGGCTCCAATCCACACTGTCACACCTCCAAGTTGCTCATACCTGCTCCCAATGAGCACCTGTAACATGGAGAACCACTTGTACCTTGCACTATGCCACTATTATGAGTGCTCAAGAACCCTCAAATCATGTTATACATCATGTCAACATGCTTCCCAAGTAATCAAGAAGCTCACACTTCCAAGAAACACCTCCTAGGCACCTATGTATAGGGCTTGCAAAGTAAGCACACATCACTGAATCCCAATGTAGCAGCTTATAACATCTGAATAGTATGTTAGCACCACAAACATTATCATTACATCATCCTAAACATTCACTTTGTCATTAATGTGGTTTTGCATCAATGAAAACACCTACTAGGACACCATGCCAACAATCTCCCCCTTTGTCATTGATGGAAAACACCCTGAACTTCTCCCCCTTTTTACATTAATGAAAAAGGCATACCTGTAACTCACCTTATTCACCTTCTTCAGCTTCATACCTCCATTATTTGGTTGGAAACATCAACCAAAGGTCTCAAACAAGCTCATTTTCTTGATTTTCACAAAAATATGATTCTTGCCTCATTTTAAGCATGCAAGCAACATGCTCCCCCTAGAAAGAACACTTCCAACATCTGAACATCATCAATAAAGCATGAAAAAACATGAACTCACCTTGTTAGGATGGCTAAAACATCATTATCCATCTTCTAGGATGCAAATAAGGAATCTTTTCTTCCTTATACCCTTGTTTTAGCCTTCTTGAAACATTGTAGTAGCATCTTAGATCTGAGCCATACTAACTCATGAAATCATGCCAACAATGTCATGTAAATAGATTTCACATCATTACCATCCACCTTTCTTGACAAAAACCATCATCATTTCTAGGCATAATTCTTGTCATTTTTCAATACAAGAGTATCTTCTTACTTCATACTAATTCAAGCAGTGACATATGCCTAAACAACATAACAACATTTTTAGAGAAAATTATCACAATTTTCTAGAACATATACAATATTATAGGACAACAGCTTGAACTCATGACTTATTAGGATCACTCCCTTGGCTCATAAGACCTAAACAATTCTAGCTCCATAGTGCACATTTATTTAAACACATTTATTTCTATGTACTTGAATAACATCTTTTCCAACTGTTTTGAGTTAAGGAGCAATAGGACCCTTGAAGCAACATTCCTAAAGTCTTTATTTAAACATATTAATCATACTTGAACAAATGATTCACTCACTTTAACCTTGAAGGAATGTCATTCATAACACATACCTCTTACTTTGTTGCCACTAATGTTAATCATACATTGAAGGCTCAGTAAATTTAAGCTCCCCATCTAAGAATCATAAGAAGCATCATGATCTTCTTGCTATCATAAACATATCAATCCCTGTTAACATTTGTCTTATCTCATAGTAGCAATGTATTCAAGTCCATTTCAAATTACTTCTATAGGAAAATCTTTTTGAAGAGTGGATAAAGCCTAATATTCCTCTTTTCATCTTGAAATCTATGACATCTTCTTTAGTCCAAGACACTTTATAGTGTCAAACCATATACTTCATGCAACTCAAGTATACTATTGTAAGGTCTTCCAAATTTTCATTTAAGACACTTTAACAAGAATTACCTTTTAAGCTCTTAGACTTGGATCAAACTATTTATTGATGACAAAAATACTTCCATAGCTTCCTTCTCAATCTTGAAGGCCTAAACTCATACCTGGGAACATTTACATCATAGGATCTAAACCTTGAACCATCACTGTAACAAGCTCAAAATTGTTTCATAGTCTTCTACATTTTTTTTTCATACCTCATAGACTTATTTTCATTATTATAAGAACCTACAAACCTCCTTGTCACCATTTCATTTTGTCACTTATAGACACTGAATACACCAAGTATCTTCAAGATTATTAGGAACACCTTTGGAATTGATATTTTCATAATTTATTAAATTTAACCATTAACACTCTTGCATAGCACTCGTAATTGTCTTAACACAATTATGACTGTCCATGATCCTCTGAAAAATTACACCTATTGTCACATTCTTCAGTAAATGACCTTCTGAGGTAACTTTAGTTCTCTACGTATTTACATTGCAATCTAGACTCCACATAGATGACATCCTCAACCTGTAGCTTACCACTTCCAAACTTAAGATGAACTCCTAACTTTGATGGAATTTTTCAGGAACTGTAACAATCAAGACTTTAATAGACCACGTATCACAGACTTGAATAACTTCCCTGATTTTATAGAACATGTTTTTGAGGCTAATTATTCTATTTGACCACCATGAAGCCTTTGACAATATTACCTTATGAGATATTATTTAAAAACTTTTGAGGAATTTAACATTTCACATTCAATACCAATTGTTCTGCACACTTTGATAACTTGTCAATACACATACTTTGAGACACCTTACCTGAGAGACATAAAAAATTCAACAGATACTTCACATAGATTTATATTTTGGAGATCTTAAATAAACTTATAGACTAGCTTAGACTCAAATCACTTCAGCTTTGACTAAGTATTTTCATCTCTTACCTTGAACATAGTATAACTAATTTTACTGAGATCAAACCCTATAGAAAACCTTTTAACTTACCATTGTATGACTTCATGGCTGCATCAAGACCTTCATACCTCTAACTTCCTGTAATTCAGCTTTCCCTGAACCATAGATTTTACCTCCTGCCACCTTATAACATTAATATATAATTTAGAACCATCTTCATTAATAGACAATCTCATGATCATTACACTTTAACAACACTAGTTGACAGTTGATATCTTCACCTTGAAACTTTAGGCTAGTCCTCCTTAGGATCAATTACATGACAATAAATCAACTTCTTAATAAAAACTCATTATCTGCCTTGTAGTTGCATCCTATAGCTTCATAAATTTCTTGAGAAAACTTTTTATTCATTGACCATTTGAGACACCCAGACATGATGTCCTTCTCAAACATTTTCATTGGATTAAACCTATATACAATGCACATCTATTTTCTTGGACTCTTACAAATATGAGACATGAATTGACAAACTTCATCATTTACTTTACCATACTTTATCAAGACACCCTTGATACAAATTTTGACAACAAAATGGGTTTTACCTTGATACATGACCAAATCATAAATCATGCTTTGAAACCTTTAGATTTATTTCAATTGAATATCTCATTAGATACTTGACTTGATGAATGAATTTAGATCATATCACACATTGACAAACCTATGAATAGACTTGTGCATTCTTGAGCACATTTCACAGTGATACTCATTTCTTTATGCAAACATGATGATGCAAACAAACTTGTATTCACTTTCCAGAATCAAATTTTTGAGATTCAGACCTTTCATCCATCTAAAAAAAGAACTCATAGAACAAGCATACTTGTCAAAACTTCTAATTGTGACAGATCTTAACTCCATCTACATACATACCTAGACCATAAGACATACTTCAATTTTATCAACATGACACATTTACCTTGACTATTCATTTTTGGATCCATATTGACATTTAGACTTTTAAACCTTACATTCTTGAGAATACTTCAGAGACACCAAACTTGTCCATAATTGACATATTTGTACAAACCTTCAAGACATCCTTATTACACACACCTTCATGACACATTTCCACAATAAATAAATTGAAAAAATATATAAAATTTGACAACACTAATTTACATTATAATAGTCTACTTACTGACTGAGACCAATCATGATACAGATGACTAGACTTAGACACTTTTTAGAAATAGTAGCCATATAACTCTAAATATCCACCATATGACATAAGATATGACCAAGTGAAGAGTTATCAACAGATTCAAACTGAACATTATAGACCTTAAACAAACACTTATGACTTGCATGATTACAGTGATCAAAAACAATTTTTAAGACATATAGATACCCTTGACACTTCCAATGAACTTATGACACACAAATTAATTGTAAACATCAGACCTTGTACAGATATACATGGACAACATAACAAGTGCACTACAAGAATTCCATGACTACATTGACATCAAACTATTTGCACAAGGACCATCATTATGAACCAACACAAGACTATGAGGAGAAAAAGCACACACATACCTTGACCTTGAAGTGATGATGACACACAATGACATAGACAGATCCCCCTTCACCTAGATGCTTCATTTGCATTGATACACCTTCAAAGAATCATAGTGAATTAAACTCATCATATAGGCTCCATAAGAATACCTAAAAGAAGGTCTTGAAGAGGTCCCAAGATTTGCTTGACCTTATAACTCCACTTTCTTCATCCTTTCAAATTTCTAATCTTTGTAAACACTTATTCCATTTTTTGCATATTTACAGATCTTTTGAGACACCAAGTCTCCTCTAGGTTCCCAAGCCTTCTTAGGAACTGTCATGCATTATAGGCTCTTTTTTGAACCATTATTCTTGCACTCTAGGCCACTAAAACCTACTTATTTTCTCTTTAGGACCTTGAGAATTCCTGACATGACCTAAAAATTTGATAACAATTACTTGCAACATGACCAACCTTGTTATAGTTGTAGCATACTATTGTACTTCTCCTTTTGAAATCACCAACATGATTATATCTTCCATTAAAACAAGCACTAGCTAAATGGCCTACCTTATTGCACTTGAATCATAAAATATCTTTAGCAAGATCATTTATGTTTTCTTTCCATGGCTGAGCATCTCTAGGATCAGATCTCTTGACAAACATCTTCTTACTTTTTCTAGGCTCAAACACTCCTAGATTCCATCCATAGTCCTTGACTTTGTGACCATATTCACAACATGAATTACATTCACCATTAAAGGATCCTACACCATTCTTAGAATACTTTGACTTGAGACAATTTAACTCTATGACCAAACCTATGACAATAAGAAACAATAGACCATTGAATGATATCTTTCATACCTCTTCATGCATTAGGTTGTCTAATAGGCTTGGTCTTCTTAGACCTCCTTGTCATGTCACCTTCATCATCACTTCTTTACTTGAAGACCATTGTCTTGATCTTACCTCAATAGGCATTCTCAATTATCCTTGAATTCTTTAGGTATGATTCTTCTTCTCTATCCTTATCACTTGTCTGACTCTTTGAGGCTAAGAATATTTTTTGATTTCACACTTTTTGATGTCAAACATTCTTTTAACTGGAATTTAAAACTAAGAATCAATTCTTCTTTGTATATATTTGTCCATACACATCTTCATAATTGATCACTCATCCTCTTTTGACTTGATTTTTATGGCATTTTCCAAAGAAACTTGAGATCTTCAGCTAAGTACTTCTTCCTTCTTTGACCCTTAGGGTTTGAATTCATGATTCACACTCTTTTCAATTGATATTTTCTAAGGTTTCAATCCTGGAATTAGATGCATTCATCAATTTTGGAGATTAAATACCCTTTTGATGGCTAGATCATGATCTTTCTCCTGGAAGATTTTTCTAGATATACCTTATTTTAGTCCAAACAACACAAATGGCTTTCACTTATGAAACTTCTCATATTTTTCCTCCAAATTCCTCATTAGACTTACCCATTTGTGCTTCAGAGGATCTCCTTCAAGTTTTCAAACTTCTACAAAAGGACCATCTCTGATACCAATTTTTGGTTAAAAGCACAAGGGACTGAGAGGGGGGGTGAATCAGTCCTATATAATTTTTTAATTCATTTACCAATCATTCATTCATATCCATTATATTTGATTATACAACTTCACATACATCATGTAGCATATTAAGATGTGCAAAAACATCACAAGAGCAAGAAAATAAAGTACTCAGACACATAGAACACCATATATAAGTGGGAAACCCTCATGGGGAAGAAAACCCACTGAAAATATACTTATATTACATAAAGAAAATAATTTTAGTGAAGTACCAACTTCACAAGGAGCATTTTAGTGAGGCACCAACCCCACAAGGAGCACCAACCCCTAGTTTAGTAGAGCACCAACCCTACAAGGAGCACCAACCCCTAATTTAGTGAAGCACCCACTCCACAAGGAGGATACAACCCCCTAAATATGACCAAGCACCAACTCAACCACCTGAATATGTTTTATCTCTATTTTTAATTATTCTGCCACAACTGATGGAGATCACAAATTCAGCTCACAAACCCTAGCTCATACCCTAGGTCTTCAATCTTGCTCTTTCTTGCTCTTTCTTCACTTTCAAAGCTCTAATCCTCTTGCTCTCATGCTATCTAATATTTTTCAACATGTCATGCTCTTCCTCATCCTTCAAATCATGCTCTCATACCTGAAAATATCTTCCTCTAGGTCGCACACCTTCCCTCCAAGAGCGCTAGTTCAAAAATGAACCAAACAAGCACTTAAATATGTTTTTATTCCTTCCAAACCAAAAGAGGTCGGTCCCTCATGATAATTAAAACCCATAAATCTATATAAAATTCATAAATTTTGAATTAAAATAGTTACATATGACCCAATATAGGTCGGCCTAGCTAAAAACCTCATTACATGTGCCAAAAATGGCTCAAAACCCCATGGGCACAATCTTAAAAATGCCCTTACATAAAATGTATAATTTTTCATGACCAAAACCATTTACATATGATTAAAATATCATAAAAAATTCATACATGGTCACAATTAATATCAACCAATCAAATTATTTCATTTACTAGGCCCAGTTCCCTTTACAATTCTCAAAACAGTTGTTTCCTTCACCCTTCAACACCCTGGAAACTTCAAAATGCACCAAATAAATTATAATAAAAAAAAACATTCCATGTGACCACTAAAAATAAATTTAATAACCTTTAGAACACTTATAATCAGTTATAAGTCATGAAAATCTCCTTAATTTCAAACCACAGAAACATTTTTCCTTCACCAAATCAACCTGCCAAAACATTTGTTTCCAAAGGTTAGCTCATAAAATAAAATATACATGCATTAAAGACCTAAAAATGGATTAATTTGATGCCAAATTATCCCTCTTCACATTCAGGTGATATGAAGCATCACCCAATCCATCTCATGCTTCAAATAACATCAAACTTGCACCAAAACATATCTTGTCTTGAACTACCAAAAACCTTCTTTCTGAAAGAATTCCTAGAAAACCTATCAAATCACCTCATCATGAGGAAATCCATATATCACTATGGAAATATATCTGAATCTAATTTCCAACACAACTTGAATCATCTCAAAAATCCACATGTAGCTCAAGTTATGGCCAAAACACTGGACCCTGCTATTTGAGACCCCAAAACTGCCCTTTGACCAGTCAACCTATTTGGACCTCAAAACATCATGAAACTACATGAAATGTCCTGAAACTTCCATTTAAATCAATAAAAACTCCCAATAATCATGCACCATCAATTTTTTATGCTACTCCTTTGGACCATCTTTTCCTAAAACCTTCTTCTCCAGAAATATATTTTTAGGTGGGGCCCACATATCACCATGACCTCAACCATACATTTCTGGAAATCCAAAGGAGTTCTCTATACAACATCCAATCATTCCAATTTTTATATCAATCAAAATTGGGTCAGTATACTTCACTTTCTGCAAACTGCTCCTAGCTAGGGTTTAACTAGGGTTTTAGACCTCTTTACCTTCTTAACATTCATTCATAAAAACGTGACGATCAACCAACCTCATTATTTTTTGAAACCTTATAAACTCACCTTAGAATCATCCCTGAAATCCACAAGGTCCCATGCAAATCACACTATTCACAATGAGCATCAGAAGTTGCATTTCGAGCATGATTTTCACTTGATTCTTGACCCTGTCTCACAAAAACAGTCATAACTGGAAAAATACTCAATCATGGGAACCTTAAATTTTTTGAGAGAACTATGACTCATCCCTCTAACATATCCAATCATCATAATATCAATTCCATATCCCAATCTCTCCATTCATAAGACTTACCTATGTTTACATGTTAGATCCTCATAGTAGCAACTAGGGCCAACTGAAATAATGCAATAACTAAACAATAACTTCTAAAATGACCCAAACATACCTCATATTCCATGATATACCTAATAAATGATTCCATGAGCTCAAATGGCTCCAATACACTCTGTCACACCTCCAAGTTGCATACCTGCTCCCAATGAGCACCTGTAACATGGAGAACCACTTGTACCTGCACCATGCCACTGTTGTGAGTGCTCAAGCACCCTCAAATCATGTTATCCAAAATTTCAACATGCTTCCAAGCAACCAATAAGCTCACACTGCCAAGAAACACCTCTTAGGCACATGTATGGGCTTGTTAGAGCAAACATGCATCACTGAATCCCAATGTAGCAACTGATAAACATCTGAACCACTATGTTAGCACCATAAAAAACATCATGACATCGTCCTACAACATTCACTTTTTCATTAATGTGGTTTTACATCAATGATAACACCTACTAGGTCATCATGCCAACATGGGTCTCACGACAATGTTATTGCTACACTCAGATATGTGAAAATTTAAGATCCGCAGTGAAAACATTTGGCTGCATCTTGGGTTCATCATACCCTCCTCCTTTTTTAGAAACTAAATTTTTAGTGAATAAAAGTGCATTTCAAGTTTAGGGAAAATTCATTTAAATAGGGATTATTTATGGGAAATAGTTATTGTAAAACTTTCGATTGGTAGTTCGATATCGAGTGCCATTTTTTGCAAAAGTTAAATATTTTTTATTTTCGAAAGCATTGGACCTATTTATTTTGTAAAATGCACTAAGTTATAAAGTTCTAAAACTATGGAGGGCTTCTTGATAAAGTTTCTAAGGGGTGTACAGTGTGTTTCCTCTCTTGTTTGGAACTTCTTTCTTTCCCCACATTTATTTGGTTTTTGCAACAACTACCACAACTTCTCTTTCTACATTCATGGATCTAGGTACAATCAACCCACTTACACCTTTTTACTACCATGAATGGAAATCAAAAATTCTCATTGCAATCAGGACTAAAGGGTTGTATCGTATGACAATGGGGTTAGAATCTGAGCCTACTGTAGCTGCAAATAAAGTTAAATGGTTTAATAAGTTTGATGAAGATTTTGGTATTTTGTGTCTTTCAGTGTCTCCTAAACTTCTCTTTCACATAGAGTCAACAAAATCTCCCAACGAGGTGTCGAAAACCTTAGAAAATTTATTTGGAAAATTTAACACTATGAGGGGTCATGAGCTAGAAATTTAGAACTTATCAGCTTAGGTCCTAGCAACTTTGACACCTTAGAATATTTCTTTACCAAGCTCAAGTCCTTACTATTACGGTTAAAATAATGTGGAACAAAAAAATAAGGATGAACAACCATTTTTCTTTTTGTGCTTTCCAAACTAGTTCCTGACTACTATGTCTTTGTTCCTACATTTTATGCTACCAAGAGGGCTCTTGGAACCACATGATCTATGTCATCCTTAGATGACTTCATTTCTGGTTTGACTAAGGAGAAAGACAAGTTAATTCAAATGGGTTCCTTCAAGTCATCCAAATCTCAAGATATCATTGCCAAGAATGGAAAACAGAAAGCCTCATTAGACAAAGAATATAAACAGAGTAACAAGGATCAAGAAAGAAAGAAAGATCAACATTCTTCCACATCTACACCAAACTCTGAAACTTTGTCTTCTAGTGATAAGTCCAAGAAATAAAGGATTAAATGTGGGTATTGTAAAGGAAGACATGATGAAAGAAAATTTTTGAAGAAGCAGAGTGACTACCTCACAAGTATTCTTGAGAATAACAAGACAGGTGAACCCGAGTATTCCAAACAGTCTCTAGCAACCAATGAATCCTACAATACAAATACCACTGGAAAAGGAAAAGAGAAAGAATCGTAGAAAGAAGAAAAAATTTGGGAGAGCCCTTTTTGCAGTTGTACCACCACCTCCTACATGGGTTATTGATTCTTGTGCTTCACATCACATGGCTTCTTCACACGTGGATTTCACTTCATTAGAGCCATGTCACATGTCTTTTATACGATTGGGTGACAACAGTTCTTCACAGATTTTTGGTAGAGGGTCTGTTGAAGTGGATGGAGGAAAATTCAATAATTTTCTTAGTATTCATTCACTATCAACTAATCTCTTATCAATATACCAGATTACTCACCTTAGTAAGGGCATACAGGTTGATTTCACCCCAGATTCATTCTACGTAAGAGAGATGCACAATAACACTATCATTGCAATGGGTGTAGTCGATCACAAACTTGGTTATATTCCTTCTCTCACTTTGTTCCTCCTTTAGATTCTTCACCACATTCACCTATACTTGATGATACTTTTGAGCTTGAGCACATTTCTGATGAGAACTTCTCTTTTAGCACAGATGACTACATTAGTGATGGGGATCCACCTCCACCATCTCCTTATCAGCTTTCATTATTAGATGAGTTATTTCTTGATCCACCTACTTTTGGTCCACCTCAAACTTTTTAGGGAGCATGCATCTTTATTCAGGACCCATCAGACATCAGGAAGTCTTCTACTCAATTACAGGACCCTCCACATTCTTTCTTTCGATTCTACATCAGATATATCATTCCATCATGGAGTACTTGGCACTTCTACCATGTATGAGGAGCATAGTTCCTTGGATAGGAACAACGCCTTGGTTGGAGGTCCATCATGACACTTGGTAGATACCTTCACTTTTCCATGGTGATCCACTCTTAACTGATCTAGTTTTGAGCCATAATCACTCTAGAAGGTTGTTTTGCAGGATATTGGTGGCTACAGGCAGTTGTAACTTCAAGTGGGGCTTTCTAGTCCTACCTTCTCTTCTTTATATCTTTTTTGGGGGGGAGTTTTTCCCACTAGGTTTTCTCCTTTTACTCTATCTTATGAGAGATTGCATTATATGTGGGTACCTCAGTAGGCCTTATTATCATGACCCACTTTAATTTTTCACTACCACTTAAGCTATGCTTATGGGGGGTGTTAGTGTAGGATTTATTTTCCTCACTTTATTTGTATTATCCTATTCAGGATATCCACCTAATTTGGAGTTTTCCTACACTTATCTAATATTTATCTCATATGTTACTCAAAACTAGATATGGAACTAGGTTTACTATTAAAATTGAACCCATTTCATCTTATCAAATGGAATTTTATGATCCTAGTCCTATCAATGCTAATTGTATAATCCAAGAAGAAATAAATAGTGATCTTGAACCAACAGAAACAATTCATTCATTAAATTCAATTCCTGACCTTATAATAGATGAATGGGAAAAAGAGCACTATAACTTTAATCCCTATGATATATCTATGTAAATTGGTTTGGGAAATTATTGTATTAGTGAAGATAATGTAAATATACCCTTGCCGCACAAAGAAGAAAACAATGATTCTTCTGTGTAATCTTTGAACTAGTAGATCCAGAGCGCTTCTCCGATAATAAGGTACCCATGTTTAATAAAAGAAAAGAAAAGAAATAAGGACTTCATGTTGTATTCTCTCCAATGAAATCTCCTTCACCCAAAATAATAACCACTAATGAAGAAAGTGAGGATCTATCAAGGGTTAGGTAAAGATGTCAACAATCTGCTTAGTGGTAGGCATGAATTTAAACTTGACTAATCCATCCTAAATTATCTTCTAAATGAAGTTCATGTGAATCCCAATAATTTTTGTTGTAGTGTTCTACAAGGTTGCATGTTATCTTGATCAAACTCTAATTGTTACACTAAATGATAGTTGTATTATGATAAAGAAAACAAAATTAACCAAGTAACTGTGAAATCTAGATTGACTCAAATTGGCCTAAAAAACCTTAGTACTCATCCTCTATCAAAGATATAGAAATAATTTTTTAATTCATACATGTCCATGTAGCAATACATCAACCAAACCGAAAATAAATCCTCAAGTGGATCTTGTGGTATTGACACAACCTCCCTGATATGTTTTTATGAATTCCACAATATTTGAAGATCCTTATGGTGTGTACTATATCCCAAACTTGGTAGTCCCCCAAATATAGTGCATTATACACTTAACTTCTTTCCAATGAATCTCATGAGGCTCATTGGAGAACCAAGAGATGAGATTAATAATGAAAATAATGTTGAGAAAACTATGTATATAAGTAGATATGAATACCAACTAAATGATTGTACAAATCCAAATAAACGAACCTAGTTTTGTAGTTAGTAGTCAACTCCACTCTTGACCAGTATGGTGTGGGAGAAGACTTACAATTATCCAAACAAAAACTATGGAGTAGATAAATGGCATATTTTTTATTCCTACAAATATCCCCTTAGAGGAATTCTTAATTTGTAGGATAATAAAATAATGTAGAAGTCCCATATGTTCATATAAAATGTCTCCATCTAATTGTGCTTGATAAACTTTAATCAAGGAATGTGAAATACTTGTGAGAATGAGATCATAAACATATAATACCAATATCAAAATATCATCACCTTACTTGATGGTGTAAACATTAGGTAATTAATTGCAATAAAAACTAGAAATAAATACAAATTTTCCCATCTTCTTGTACCAATATCAAGGAGTTTGTTTGAGAACGTAGATAGAATAATGGAGTCTAAAAACGTTGAAGATTCATGCAAAAATCCATATGGATACTCCATGTAGATCTCTTCTTGGAGATCACCATGCAAGAATGCACTTTTAACATCCCTCTTATAGTCTAGACAAAAATGTGATATAGCGAGGGAGAGAACGAGGAACAAAGATTCCATCTTGGAAATATGGGTAATATATCATAATAGTCAACTCCTTCAACTTTTAAGTAACCCTTTTCTACTAGAAGTGGCTTGTACTTATATAAAGAACCATTAGTTCTATATTTGATCTTGTAAACCCATTTACAACACAAATTTTCTTCCCTTAGGACGAGGCACTAGCTCCCATGTGTTATTTTTCATGAGAATAAAAAACTATTCCTTTTGTATCGAAGATTCCTACTCATATTTTCTTGTCACCTCAAAAAATAACCAAAAATCACTAAAACTTTCATGGCTAATAAGAGTAGTATTAGATGTTTGAGCACGAGTGTGGAATATATCAGAAGTATCACTCACTAAATAACCTTTGCTTTGTAGGAAAAAAAATGTTCTCACTTGGGCATGGAATGAGGATCAAAAGGAGGTGGTAGAGTAGGAGCATCAGATGTGTCATCATCAATATCATGAAGTAGACACTACTTATTAGGTTTAGGAGGAAAATCCATAGGTGTAGAAGACTCAAATTTTGGTACTAATGGAGTGAAATTCTAATCAATTCCAACCTCTTATTAAAAAAAGGAATCATGTGTGTTTGTGTCAAATAAGTGACAGGCCTTTATATCCTCGTAATGGACAATAAAAATGAGCTTTTGGATATTCTTCTATATAGACATGCATTTGTTTTCAGGAACAAATGCATGTGTATTACTTCCAAAGACATGAAATCTGAAAACATTAGGCTTTTTACTTAACCAATCTTTTTAAGAAGTCTTTTTCCACATTACCTTATGAAGTATGCATTTTTCGTTGTTTACTACTTTCTCTTATAACTCATGTGCTAAGTACTCGAATCGTACCAGCCAATTTCCCATATCCTTGAGTGTATTTTTCCTCTCAAGAACATCATTTTATTTAGGAGTGTGTTGGCTCTAAATCCGTACCAATTTGAGATGAGTGAAGACAAAAATATAGTTCATTGTAGTGAGTGGTTTCATCACCTATAATTATGCATAGAAGGTCTGTAGACACAAGAAAATGCACCTTGCGCATAAGGTCTCATATTCAAAAATACCAAAAACATCATAAAACACAATAATCCCAAAAAAATCAAATAATCCCATAAAAGAAAATAAAAATTTACAAAACTCCATAAAATGGTGATAAAATACACCACATCACTCATTTACTAACCATTACCCACTCAAATTTAATTTTTTCCATCTCACCTACCCATTTACATGCCCAATGCACTATGGACCCTTATCATTTCACCTATTCATGCACATTACACCTATATGTGTCACACTCTCCTAGGCACTCAAAAAATATAAAAAAAACACTCACCCCCCATCATTTGAACTCCCTGAATCTTGGTGTACTTTATCCCATATTTTAGTTTGTTGCTTATTTTCTCGCATATTTTGGTATTCCAAGTCTTGGAGAAATGAAGGAAGATCGCAAATGATGGGTGCAACATACTACATCATTATTTTTAGCAAATTTTTAGCATAAATGTTAGTCACAACTATGACTAAGCTTGTGATCTCCGTGCGATTGTAACTGAATCACACTTGAGACTGGCCTACGATTGAGTCAAGAATACTTTCCATTTGCATACATTGTTTTTTTTATTTTTACTTTAATAAAATGTTATTTTATATCCTTAAATGGTTAGGTATCTGACCAAGGCAAGGTCCCTTAACCACCAAAAACTACCAACATTTCTACAAGTGTGTTTATGTACAGGTTGTTGATTTAGATCTATAAATTTTCTACGCACTTTATTTATTAAATAACTCATGATTGTCCCTCACTTTTTCAATGACAACATTAACCCATAATTTTTAGTAGCATTGATTTGGTGATTTTTTAGATCAACTAGTACATATTGTAGGTGATATAAATCTAGGCATACATTTTGGTGATCACAGTGGGACTCTTTTTGGTTATGGATAAATCACTTTGTTTTCTGATTCTAATAGTGTTTTGTTTAAGGTTTCATAGTCTCTCCCGTTTGTTTTCATCTTTTTTCCTAATATTTTTATTGACATATATAACAATTGATTTTGTTCAGATTTTCTAAAAACACTAAAAAAAAACTTGGTTGTAAACCATGGTTATAGGATAGTTGACTATGTTATGCATTTTTCTGCCAAAAAATCAAACAATTCTAGTTTTATAGTTAGTCATAGACACAATTTTTCTGTAATTTTGTTTATGTATAAAACATTAAAATAATACATATTTCTTCAGAACAGAAATAATTGGGAATGAATACACATTAAATAATAGGTTCATATACGAGTAAATACACATCCACATAAGCTATAGAAAGTACTTGGGCATAACCCCTAAAACTTATTGTGATGAGTACTATAGGAACCCTAAAGTAACTAGCACATTGTGGGGAATCACTAGCGATGAAAAGGGTCAATGATCCGAACCTGATTGAATAGTTCCACCCATGAGGTAGATCTAATGTTATCTATGCAGTAATGATCCCTATATTGATTTCTCAAGGGGGTAAAGTCTATGACTAGAAATTTTCTAGGTGAGTAGTAATTGTTTAGATAAAATTGATGGTTAGAGAGATATATTTACATAGGAAACTAAACTAACCGCACCCATATTTAACTTGAAAAACATAAACATTATCCTGATCAAGACACCTCATCTTAATTTCCACATGTATTTGAAGTCGTAGCTGCGAATTTTTTCTATGTTCTTAACAATATTCTCTCATACTTCTCACATTATGTTTATGCCAATCATTCTGAGATATCGATTTTTCCCAGTCTCACTCGCATAGGTGTGATTTCCATGTGATGTTTTCATCTTATATTATTCCAAGATCCAATCATAACTGTAACTTGTATCTAACCTACCATATCCATCAATTCACTCGTTCTAAATTATATTTTACATCTCATACTTGTTCCCAGATTCAGTCACATTTGTGACTGGTCTATGATTTTCCATCTCATCTATTCTAGCATTCAGTATTGTCCTATTGTCCTATTTGCCAGATATTTGTACTTCACTGACATAATCAAGATTTATGTCTCGAATTCATCTATAATTGAAATACATTGATCATTTCACATTATCTTCATACAATCTTGGATTTATCTTTGCATGACCACTACTTGTTATGCATTCATATGGCCCATTTCAAATCATGAACCATGTTTCTCAATCACATGATGATGCCTTTGGTCACAAGAGAGTAGTTGGAGAATATATAATGTTTTTGAGTATGTTTGGCACCCACACTAAATAAGTGCCTACATCCACCACTCTTCTTGATGAAAATGAAGATGTTTACATGATTTCACATTTTAATCCTACAGTTTGAGGAGGCCTTAGATTGTACTCTATTTAAGCCCTTGTCAGAATATCTTAGATGATAATATTATAAGATAGATTATTTCAATCTAGCGATATATTCTTTGGACCATGACCCTTAATCACCTACCATCGAGACACCCCATACCACTACTATCTTTACTGGTTCTACACCATCTACTATTGTCCACACGTACCATATCCCTTTTATAGGAACTACACAACCACTTGGGTCTCATTTGTATACTGACAACTCCTTCTTTTAACAACTTTACGCCACCTAATGCATCATATTTTTCTTATACATCCCCTTCAATCCCTCATACTTACACCTATATACCACATATCTATTCTACACATTCATACACTTAAAAACGTTTTAAAACCACGCTTTCCAACATGTAGCAAATATCAATCACAGAACTCAATAGATATAAGTCGTAATCTTGAGCTTCAAAATCAAGGTATGGGAGTCCCTAAACTCACACATAGTCATCTATGTAAAAAACCCTATCCACTCCATTGGTATCTATGAAAATACATATCCACGACATTTTTTATATGCCCAAATTTGACAAAGTAAAAGGCAAATAGGATCCTCAAAACCAATTGCGTCACATGTTCAAATACACTTGTTATCACATTATTTGTGATGTTATGGTTATGTTGCAAACATTTCCATTATCATTAGGTGGTAAATCTTTAGATTGTTATACTGGTCTTACTCAATATAGTGTCATCTCATTTAACAACTTTCTGACTTATCCCTCGATCACTTTTTAGTCAATGTTGCTAAGCATACTACATTATCTATTTTATAAAACTTGAAATAGTTTGACGATGACCCCCTTACTGACTATGTGTCACGTTAGAGGGTGGTTTTCCATGAGCTTACATTTCCCATTATTTAATAAGAGCTTACTCAAATATTTTCCAATATTTGTGTCAAACACATATTGCACACTCTTCAAATCTAATAGTTTCGGTCATTTGACAAAGCCATACTAATGGTCAAGAAAATTGAGGATGTCCACCTCACTACTGGTGATGTCAAGCTTCATAAAAATAATGATTTCTCCAAGTTTTCTAAAAATACTTCCCAAGTCAATCAGGTCATTCTCAAATTTGCGGCTAACTAAGGCTCCACATCAAATGTCACTAAGAATTCCTCCATGGATCATAATAACCCATAGTTACGAGTCATGCAAAACACATCATAGGATCCCTTTCAAATGTGTTAATAATACAATCCATTAACCGAATCACTCTCTAGTATTTTACAAAAATGCCTAGATGCTCAACTTGTCTCGCTCCCACCCATACGACAAGAGGATCCCAATGTGCCAAAACTACTTTGACATCAACATTCCACTGACAAATGTGCCTACCATAGGATTTTGGGCCATGCCACTGACAAATGTTGCCAATTATGTAATGGTATCCAAGACCTAATCGACAAAGGTGTTATTCGAGTTGCTAATGTCATGGCCTTGCAAAATCAAAATCTAAATGTCTTCAAAAATCCATTACCGTTGCACACGACTACAACCAATCAGGTTAGCCATGACACATCATCATCATCTCACCAAGATTTTTTGGGCATGATTCACATTGTGATAAGAAATAAATATGTCAATATAAATCCTAAATCCACATCCAAATCGACATCTATGACCACACCATCACCAAATGTGGTATTTCTTCCATAACTGGTCATCACTCTCAAGAATAATCTAATCAATCAATTAAAGAGCGTGTCAGCTAAGATCTCATTGTATGATCTCATCATTCAATCTTCCAACGATCGTGAGGAAATTACTAAAGCCTTAAAGTCAATCAAGTTTTCCACTCAAAACCCCAATGCCTTTTCACAATTTGTGGGCAACCTTCATACTTCAACTTCATCATCAATCACATTTTATGACTATGAGATTAAGTATGAATCCCCTCTCATAACACAAGGGGGGTTGAGCCTCATGATCCACCATTGTTCATCATCGCCGAAATAAAACATAAAACATTCAAACATGCTTTGGTTGACAATGGCTCTAACATTAATAGCATATCATATGCAGCCTTACGTCACCTCAACATACATCTATCTCACCTTTTGGCCTCGACATTACAATTGCAAGAATTCAATGATGCTCCTTGTGCAGCATTAGGTACTATTGTTTAACCATTAAAAGTTGGATCCAAGATGTTCCACACCCTTCTATACATTATATAAGGAGAGTTGTAATATAACATCTTATTAGGACGCCCTTGGAATCATGAAATGAAATGTATTATATCCACCCTTCATAAATGTCTTAAATACAAGCAAGATGGAATTAAACATCATGTCACCACCAATGTTGAACCATTTAAGTATTGTAATAATATCACATTCTCATTTAGTAGAGTGGTACCTGTTACACCGGTCACACCAATTGTTTCATCTCCCATAGATATATCTAATACATCCAATCATATACCTACTATGGTTAACCCATTTCCATTGATGCAAAATTTTGACTTATCAAAATCACAAGATCCATCCCCTTCATCATCAACATCTCGTGCCCAACCATCAACATCACTCCCCGAAGTAATCATACTACCTTTTCCTTCACCATCCTCATCATCTTTGCCATCATCAAATTCAAGTTCTATACCTTCAAGTACAAAACCTGTAGCTACTGAAATACCTCAAGATCGTGGTAAGGCTCCTACAATAAACGACGCACACTCTATGGGTTTTGGGGAATACAAACTCCCTTACGCCACTGTATCTCTACCCAATATAACAATTGTCAAAGAAATGGATAGACCATCTCCCATGCAACGTGCCAAAGTATATCTAGTTTCATTTGGTATTCCTCCCAAACACATTTATTTTATGTATGGGTGGGGGGGATATGATATTGCAGCATCTCCACTAATCAACAATGTATCCATCTTAAAATATCAATTTACCTCTAGCATTTCATACCTTTGAAATTCATATTTCGTTATGCATTGCTTGCTCGAACGAGGATGGAAAGGCTACGGTCTAGGAAATTTTGAACAAGGAATTTCCACTCCCATTCATCCCCATTACAAACTAGCTTATGAGAAATATGGATTAAGATATACCAAGTTTGATGATGACATCGAAAATCTAAGGCTTTTATTAATATGAGTTGTCAATATAGATGGAAAGAGTTGGTCATCCACATCCATGTCATTCTTAGTCATTCATTCATACCAGATAACTCCCACATATTTCTTAATGAGGCTACATAATTTCATTTTGTTGAGTTATTCCATGAGTTTGGGACCATGTTCGATTGGTCCATTGATCACCCAATTCCACATATGTTATCTACACCTCACGATGGCATTACTAGAATTCCTAGTTCCCCACCTACAAATTTTCTTGTCTTACGAAATAATTTTACCATCAACCGAGTTCAAACTTTCCCCATTGATTATCATCTTACAAACAAGCCCATACCTCTTGATTTATTCCCTTCGGAAGAGGACATCTTACGTCACTTGGGAAATATGGATAAGGAGCCCTACAAGTCCATCACACTAGATCCCCAACTCCATAAAGAAAATATACTTTAGTGATACTGAAGATGTACCCCTAGATCCTACTGATGAACTCCTCACATTTGATCACCTTGATGAAGCATCGCACATGCTCATTGAGGAAACTATCGAATTTAACATTGGTACACTCGAGGAACCACACATTATGCTCCTTGGAAAATTCTTATTTGATGAGGAACGTGTTGAGTCCAAATCACTCCTATGTGAGTTTGTCAATGTCTTTGCTTGGTCATACGTTGATATGTTAGGAATGGATCCTGATACAATCGTCCACAATCTTGTGTTAAAATCCGACACATAACCCATCAAGCAAATTCTATGAAAAATGCACCTACGTGTCACATTACTGGTCAAAGACGAGATACAAAAAATCCTTGAAGTTAGTTTTATACAACCAATTGACTATCTGGATTAGGTCTCTAACATGGTCCTTACGGGAAAGAAAACCGACGATATACATGTTTGCATTGATTTTAGAGATGCCAACAAGGCTTGTCCTAAGGACGTTTTTCCCTTACCTAATATTGATACCATCGTTGACAATACCGTCGGTCATGAGATGTTCTCCTTCATGGATGGTTTCTCTAGCTATAATTAAATCAAAATTGTGCCAAAAGACCAACATAAGACAACTTTCACCACACATTGGGGGACCTTTTGCTATAGGGTTATGCCCTTTGGCCTCAAAAACAACAGTGTTACATATCAACGTGTTATGACCTATGTATTCCATGATTATATCCATGATATTGTAGAAGATTTTTTTGATGACCTTCTCACAAAATCCAAATTATGCTCAGACCATATAGATGTCTCATGCAAAATATTTGTGCCCCTTTTGGAATACAAAATTCAGCTAAATCCTAATAAATATGTCTTTGGAGTCACATTAGGTAAATTTTTTGGTTTCATTGTCTCACATCGTGGTATTGAGGTATATCTTGCCAAAGTTAAGGCCATCATGGACGTGCATCCCCTAAGAACATCAAACAATTATGTAGCCTTCAAAGTAAGATTCAAGCCATTGGACGCTTCACCACACAACTTTCTAATTGGTGTCAACCATTCAATCACCTTCTTAGGAAATGTGTCACTTTTGACTGAGGGGAGGAGTTTCATATCGTATTCAAACAACTTAAAGAGTATCTGCCCACACCCCCGGTGCTTTCACCACTACAACCATATTTACCATTCCATTTGTACATTGTTGATATCCACTTTGCTCTGGGAAGTACATTGTTGTCTCCCTCAAATGGCACTTATATTGGGGATCTTGTGGTTTGATTCCTTCTTCAAGGAGTATTGTACCGTGTTGCCCTACCTCAAGGATATATATTCAACATAAAATTTTCTAATTCCATTTTTTTTCTAAAAACTTTCCTTTTTCATGCAACCTCAAATGAGCATAACATTTTAATTATTGATATTTTTCATTTAACAAATACAAGTTGAAAAAAACTCTTTGAAGGTGATTAGATGTATTTATAACAATTACATTCTTACAATTTTAGTATTTGTATGTTAATTTCCATTTCAATTAATGTATATCTTTTTAGAACAAGTAGCAAAGCCACGTGCATCAACCCTTAACAATTGTCGACCTAATTTTAAAGTTAGATGCACTTAACCCTTATATCAATTAATGTATTTTTTTCTTTAAATTACCAAAGGAAAAGAGGGGAAGGCCAAGGAGAAAACATACTCATCCCGCAACCAATCAAGTATTATGTTAGTAAGAGGGTTGTTAATAGTGGCATATCCTCTATTGACATAAGGATCATGGTATATCAGAACTTATATGTTGTTGGGGATGAAGCCTACCAACCAAAGTAGAATTAAATTTTTGAAGGAATAAAGGAATTTTTAGAGCCGTGAAAACAATTCCAAGATACAGTATGAAACATATACAACTTGAGCTAGTAACACGGCCACCCCTTTTACAATAGAACCTCAAATGTCTTAACCAATCACAATAAGGATAAATGAGATTTATTTTCTTTCATTTTCCATTGACAAACGAGCGAGATCGCGTATTTAAACATTAGAACTCTACCTAGAGAAATAATATTTTTTTAAAAACTGATTGGTGAAAAGGTAAGGTAACAATAATGTTTCCTATATGTTTACCCTTGGAACCTTGGCACATAAAGAGGGGAGTGCCATTGAAAAATGGACAAGCTTTCTCTTAACAAATTTTATCAAGCCTGTGGTGTCCACATTTGAATATTGAGTTAAAATGTTTATAATATTTCCTCTTATTTTCACTATTTAAAATGTATATCTCCATGGTACTCCATTCAATCCTCTTTAATTAACTCATACCATTGTAACTACATTATAAGTTTTATGTTTTTCAACCTTAAAACCTTGTAATTATCTAATCGATTTCATGCAATTTTAACTTATACCATTGTAATTATCATATAGATTTTATTCATCGAGTACCATGAAGATTTGAATAATTTATAAAGCTTGGAATAGTTTACCCCTTATGTGATTAAACCTAAGTAAGAGGAATGGCATTTCTGAAACATGGTCATAAACTGAAGGTCAACACTCCTATATTTCCCTTCATTTTTATACCTTGCTTTACACCTAGTAGTTTTATATGTATTGATTTTTTGCATATTTTACTATTGAAACCTTTTGCAGAATTCAAATCAATATCTCATATTGGGTTTAGTGTAGGTGGATTGGCAAGGTTTGGTTTACTTTCCAACTTCGTTATGAGGTTAAAATGGAGTACAAAATTTGAACAATATAAAAGGTAAATGGAAATCAATCCCCTTATTGGGCTTTTAACCTTTAAAAACAACCTTTACCTTGTACTTCTCGTTTGTGTTCGTGAGGGAATTTGGATTAGTATGTTAATTTGTTTAAACCTAAACAACAATGTGTGCAATGCTAAAAACTTCCAAGCCTATAGGAATAAATGAAAAAAACCAGAATCTATGAGTTTGAGAAACTTCCAAGACAATCTGAAGAAATGAAAAAAAACAGACTAAACTTCTTTTCAATCCTCATGCTCTATTTCAAACCAATTTTTTAACTACCATGCATGCCTAAGCCCACAGATGCAAAGCACGCCTACGTCCAAGTCAATGTTTCAGCCCCAACATAGGCTAAAACATAGTATCACTTGCACCAAAGAAATAGGAGCAGTACGCCCCTCCTTGGGACCACTTCCTAGGCTAATCATTAGTGTTAAATCAACAGCTCCATTTGTATTGGGTGTTGAAAAAAACAGCTTTGTCTATTGTTACCAGTTGATTTCGGAGTCTTAAGAGGAAAGGAGATTTTTTTTTCTTTCCTAGGCCCTCTTAATCAAGCTCAGGGACCTCAGTCATCCTCCTAGAATATTTTATTTTTGCTGCTTTGGATGTCTTCCAAATTAATTGAAAGCAAATCTATCTGATATTGAAGGCTGGGACAGCCTTAATTCTTATATCCAAAATATGGATGCATACAGATAGCCTACAATAAGTTCCAAAAATTATCTCTACCTGTTGTGACTTCAAGCACAACAATCATTGTTTGGGTAATCGTTTCTTAGCTGACACTTGAGATGAGGTTTAGCCAGGCAGTGCAGTCATTCTAGATTGTATATGTTTCTTTGGGCCTCTTCCTCTTTCTTGGTACTTAAAATTTTCTCTGCACTGATAATTTTTTATCTGACAATTTTGCTAGTGCAATGCCTCTCATGATACAATTTTGGAAATTTGGTTACCACTTTGTGGAACTCTCCAATTGTTGACATGAACATGAACTGAACTGAACAATCTAAACGATGGAGGATCAGACTGCCATGCTCAATAAATTCCAATTTTACCCTATAAGTAGAATGCATTTGCATGTTCTAGTATGGTAAACAAGGTTCAACCAAAACTCAAGGATTTTCACCAATTGGAGCAAATCTATCAATACATATCAACATATTGACTATAATATCAACCTTCATTTCTGTAATGTAAATTCTATTTCCCAGCTTGCATGCTTTGAAACCCATGATGGACATAGTAAATGTTGTAATGGTAGTGCAGATGTCATCGATCAAGATGTTGGATCTTATTGTATTAGTGATATTGATAATGTAGAAAGGATTTTTTAAATAAAATTGCAAGCTAGAGTATGGTGATACTGGTAGCATGATGGCTATGTAATCCCAGGATTGCCAAGTCACTTCTTACACTCCGGAAGAGCCCAATGTTGAGTACCTGCATCATTAGAGTCTTGATTCATCCCTGGCTAAAGAAAATTAATTGTGCTTTGCTGGTGTTTTGATATGTCTTCTTGTTTAGTGCTTAAAGTACTATCTGCTATTATATGTTTATGCTCTGGTTCTTTCGTGTGTTCCCCTATGGTATTGTGGGCATGTAATCTTTTGTGTCTAAGTTAATCTCTTGGCAAGTATGTTGGATTTATCAGTACATTAAAAATGTGTTATTCTTTTCTCTCCTGTTTTTGTTTCCAACATGTGTTGAGCATATGTAACACTTTTTATATGAAATAAATTTTTAAACTTTTTCCAAAACAAAACAAAAATGTAGAAGGTTTGTAAGGCCTAGACCGTGGAGGCTCAAGAGTGAGTGTTGCTCTCTAACATTGTATGATCTTGTGGTGTACCAAATTTTGGAATGCTATGAAAATCACACATTGACATATTTAATTTATATCATTTTCATATTATATTTCTATGATTATGCATAGTTTTGTATGTTATAGTTTCAAATATTTCTGAACCTTTTTCAAATTCCAAACATTAGCCAACCTTTCACCTTCTTGAACCCACCAAACTTGTGCAAGGGGGATTGTTGCTTGAAGAATTTGGATCCCCCTATTCCATCATCCTTTCAAGTCTATGATTTGGATCATTTGATGAGCTGTGAGCACCCCATATGTAGAGGAGA
This sequence comes from Taxus chinensis, assembly GCA_019776745.2. NCBI lineage: Eukaryota > Viridiplantae > Streptophyta > Pinopsida > Cupressales > Taxaceae > Taxus > Taxus chinensis. Next base: position 706,411,264 of record CM034153.1, on the reverse strand, counting down.
TTGTTGCTTTTAAAAGTATAGGTTGTGTTTTTAGGTTACAACCAAGCCAAAAGTCAATTTAGTGTATGAGACCAGCCTTGTGGAAGCCCAAAAAGGATTTCATCCTATTTACTTTGTATTGTCCAAATTGTGTACAGCTAGGTTTTGATCTCATGACCAAGCTCAAGTAAACCCAACCTTATATAGATGGTGCAAGTATGGGCATGTTACAAGGAGCAAGATCCTATTTACTAGACTCTTAACCTCATTCGAAGTGCTTTGACACAAATACTTGTTAGCAACATATGAAAATTATGGAAGCATACTCAGGGCACGCAAATCATTTGAAAAACTTCCTTCAATCAGTTGTTGCGACTACCTTGATTGTAATGTGGACATAATAAAAAGGGGAAGGTAAGTTGTTTTTTATGTCATGGCCAAGTCAAACCCCCATTTGGGATGTGAGACCACAAAGGGATTTCTTTTTATTTACCTTACATATTGTTCAAATCTACTCATAAATTTGGCCTTATGACCAAACTAGGGAACAACCCAACCTTGCCAATACACCAAAACCCAAAGTGCCATGTAGCCACGTACAAGAAAGTAGTAGCAAATTACTTCCACAAGTTTTGGTCACATAAGTTGCCTGCTTGACTGGCTATACATAAAATGGTCCTTTGTTAGTTGCCAAATTGAAAGACCTTGGAGAGTCAATCAATGTCATCCATAGTTAGCTAGGGATAGGATTTTTTGGATGACAAAAAAAAATCCTGGATTTAGGGATGGCAAGGGGACAGCTATTAAAATAAAATATACAAATCAAAAAAAACTTGAACAAACTAACATAAGATGAAATTTAATAAAATAATTTATTAAATAAAATCATTGCTCCAATCATCTATGTGATAAGTGATAATCATTAATATCATAGTCCAGAGCTGAGAAGAGTCCATGATAATTGATATATCAACATGCTAATGCCCAAACAAACAAAAAATAGTATGTAACTCAATAATCAGAGTTGTCATCTAATGTTATACTTGCAAACTGCTTTTCTTCACTGGACCTGTCACCTGTGAGGCTCATTTTCTTCCTGCAAGGGAATCCCAAGAAATCTTTGTTGCACACACCGGTCCTCGTCAAAAATGACAACTCCTCATCAACCCCCACAATGTTGGGCCCTCCTTTTACTTCAGTGTCTAACGATCAATGAGATGAATGGAACTGTGTACAAAAAAATTCTCTACTCTCTTAAACTAAGTTTGTTCCTCTTAATAGAGTGGATCCAACCATATATCGATCAATACCTCTCAGCAGCAAAGGAATTGGAAATCTAGCAAATTAGGAAAATAGCAAGTGTTGCAAAAAACGTGGAGACCCATACAATCACCACCAACTCACTGTCTTTTCATGTGCCATGTAAGCACATCTACCCTAGCCGAAGCAATGTTGTTATCAAGTTCAGTAAACTTGAACCACTCAACTTTGACTTGTGAAACTTCCACTGGACTATACATTTTTAGCAAGGCCTTGAAGAATCTCTTCTTCACTTCCTCATCATTCGAGGGGACAACTCTACCATGCCTCTTCACATATCATTTCGAATTGAGTGCATATGTAACCATGTGTAAAGAGGTGTGCAATACTTCTCATACCTCTAACTAGCAATCGCACATTAACGGTGCAATGGAGATGCCAAAGGGGATACATTTAAGAAGTTAAACTTGAGGGAGTGAAAAATTGCAAGAGGAAGGGGGGCAATGAAGAAGGGGTTTGAGGGATGAGAAATGCAGGGATGGGGGAAATGTATGCAAAACTCTTCTTTCTTACAAGTAGGCAAATACGAACCACGTGCCAATTTTTTCAATCATTTGAAAGAGAAAGGGGGTGTGGTGAATAGGTCATTAAGGCAACATACTTTGGAGATACTCCAAATTAAAGCAAGGTGTGGTCGATCAATATTGCCAATGTCAATATTTGTTGTTTGTAATGTTAGCCCTTGTGATTTGTGGGAAGCTAGAACACATTAATTTAAGGAGAGTTTGCTTGCGTATTTTCTTGGGACACATTAAAGATAGGGACATCTAGATTGGACTCGACATCTCATGTCGAGTTCATGTAGTAGTTGAAATTGATAACCACAAAATATGGCCGGTAAGGTGGTTTTGTGGCATCTTTATAGACCATTATCTTAGGCCATTCTCCACGCTTTCCCGAGAAAAAAATAGATATCAAGCGCAAGAGTTTTACTTTTGGATTTGTAGTTGACACTGCATCCTCAAAATTACATGTTGTTAACACTCACTAAATTAAAAGCATTGCACATGTATCTATATCAGGAAAAAAATTCAGGGCCGCCACTCTATTGTGACTTCATTATTACTAGTAATGTTATCAACAAGGTTTGAACATGTGACCTTACACTACTCTTATATTGATTGCCCTACCAGCTTGGTTGATAAATAGAGGATACTGCTAATTATCAAAAAAAAAATTAAATATTTTTGGGGGTCTGCTTTCCCTTATTATCATGACTAATTTTCCATTGTCTACTTCCGACCGCTACTTTTAAATTGTGACAAAAATGGATGGTTGCGATACGGTCATGCATCAATGACCAAATGCATCAAGGTTGTTCACTTATTTGACACCTGTCAGAACTATCCACCTTCACTCCAATTTCGAAAAACACCCTTGATGTTCAATATTGATTCCAAAGGTGAATCTAGAAATTAAACATGCCAACACCGAAAAATGAGTTGCGCTATTCTAGAGCACACTGCATAAAAATCAACATGCAGTCTTATTAAACATGAGGCTAATTATGTCCATCATGTGAGGCCAAACACGAGGACTAATCAAAGAATGTTTGTTTAGTAAATACATCTTAATTGCTGCCAACCTAGAAACCCTGCCCTTTTAATGGATTTATACCTTTATGGGAATACTACAAGTACATTATTATGTGTTTCAATAACATAAGCGTTGAACCAATACAGGCAGAAGAAATCTTACATTATTAAACGTGTTACAATACCATAAACATTGAAAATAGAAAATACTTCAAAACCGAAAAGAAATGTAGTAAGAATACATTTCGACACCTATTGTAAGGGTTGTTGCAAATTCAAAAAAGTTAAATATTATTTTGTGGATCTTTGTGTCTAATTATTTTGTTCATTTGTGCAAGCACGAAGTCAATAAGGATATGCTATGTGTGGGTGGTCAACAATTTATTGTCGCCTGATGCAGTGTTGAGCCTCCAAACCACCACAACATACACAAATTGTGCATTTTCGACTTCAAATAGAGAAGATACACTCTTGGTGATGACAATAAACAAATCAAACAAAAGGAGATGTCAAAGAACTAAACAAAGACAAATTGCCACCTTTTTCAGTGGTAGTGTAACAAAGAACAAGATCTGTTGTATTTGGGTTCATGGGACAAGACTATCAAAGTGTGGAGCATGTCAATTTTCAAATGTGTGGAGTCCATTCAGGCTCACCACAACGCCGTCAATTATGTGGTTGTTGGGCCCAACATTTTTCTTTAACCGATCCCATCGATTGTACAATTAAAGTACTGTGGAGGCTCACAATTCTAAACAACATTTTTTATTCTAACCATTTTTTTGGGTTTACTTTACCTTCTTATTGTGACTAATTTTCCATTTTCTATTTTTGATTGCTACTTTTAAATTGTGACAAAATTTATATCGTCTCGTAACCATATTTCTAGAGAGCAAACGTTTCAACTACCCTATATTCTTAACCCAAAAAAATTAATGAATTCAGATCCTAGTTATTGAGTTATATATGTTTAGGTTTAATCGCTATGTATAGTGCTTAGTTGGGATGCATTATTAGTGTGTGAAGAAATATATTTTCCTTGTATGCACTAAAAATTTTACAATATTTATGCCACAAAATTTTTTACAACTTTTATAAAAAAAAATTACCACTCTATTTCCTAAAACGGGAGTGAATCATATAACCTTGTGTCCGTGCTACTTTTCCTTTATGAAACATATGCCACTTGTATAGAAGACACTCATTTGAGAATCCAATAGTGCTTTTGGTTATATTTCAGGTCCATGTTGTCATTGATTTGGCATTTGACATGTGTAAAAGGCTAAAGTGAATATGGCTTTTTTGCCCACGTGATCATGCTTTGAATGATAAGGAATATACTAGCAGTTGCACAAGAGTTACAAATTACACCGGAGAGGATCCCTATTCTAAATCTCCTATTACGCCCAAACACCTACCAATTGCATTTTCTGGAAAGGTGTCAAGGCCTTTCCAACAAACCCAATTTATGCATATTTTGCAATCATTGGAATCAGTGAAATTGAAGCGGTTTCAAGCATTTTGTCAAACAATTCATGATATGCCTATTTTGGCACATATTGGGAGTATGAGGAAACAGGTTGAGGAGTCTAGTTTTAATTCTCCCACGATCTATGTCAAAACTCTTATTTTTGGACATGTTGATAGCATGTCGACAAAGTGAAACAATTTTAAATGGAATAAAATAATAATATACATGTTTGTGGCAGTTTGATAAGAGTAAGATATAAAATCAGATGTTACACATTTGTGGCAGGGATTGTAGTCGAAATCGATTTAACGCGGTTGTTTTAAAATGTACTTTTCTCCCTTGATAATAACAAAAAATACTCGATACTTAATAGTTAATGTAATTCCTCACAAATATAATCCACAGGAAAAGAGCAAACCAGTTATCCTAGCGACAAATAACACCCTAAATAGAGAATTATTATCACAAGCATAAATGCATTCCCGAAGGCCCCTTTGATATGTTTTATAAGCTTATTACCATCGGGCACTTGGTGAGCAAAGTTGAATTCATTTCTGCAACTTGGGGCATTTCTCACTGTTCGGCAGTTGTAAACCAAATTACTCTTCAGAGGGACCAAACAGAGCAACATATGGAGCAAAACACACGTCCATGTATCGCAGGCAGGTCTTACCCTCCACGTAAATGAACCCTCTCAGATCTTCTTCTACATATTGGTACCTCGACCCGGAGTATTACCGGCTTCATTATCTCACCACAAAATCGGATGTTTACAGTTTCAGCGTCCTGCTGCTGGAAATTCTTTTATACATTACTCATGCACGCCAATGTGAAACCGAGAATATTTTCCAAGAAGAGTGGAATTTTTTTTGGTCGGTTCATGTTCATTTTTCTAAAATTCAGCAAATAATTGAAGTAAGAATTGAAATGGTATGGTGGTAGACCTGAAGGATGTGCTTGAACATAAGGAGCAGATAAAAATGTGTATAATATAAGGCTAAAATCACATAAGCCTCTATGTAGCATTTAATATCAAGTCATCATTACCAGGAGGCAGCTGAAAGCAGATATTTACTTCTGCATTCATGTTTCACCAAATGAACTAACTGCAAACATTGTTCAATATAAAAATTACATCACAAAATAGATATTCATGACAACTTACATTATTCCACTTAAATATCTAAAATCTGGCAACCTATAAAGTTAAGACAACAATGGAGATGTTGGAATTTTACACTTTCTAGCAAGGGCATCTTCAAAAGGATGCCTACCGGCGAATAAATACATATTTCAACCCCACACTACCATCATTAATAAAATAATCTAGCAGGATTGTGTGCGACATTGGTGTACACTCAGGGGCATCTGCACCATAGAAGGCCCACGCACATGCAAGAAAAATGTGGGCATTTTTTAGGAATCTTGGCGCCCTCTAGCTCTCGATATGCACTCTCCGAACAGTAATTACTGCTACCGAGGCTTACCAAGGGCGCCCTTAATACGTACAGTTTTTGGCATAGTTTTCTTTAAATTTTTGAAATTATTAATCAAATCAACCAAATAAAATATGCCACATATTAACAGGTTGCAGTACAATCTCTATTACATTTCCACCAATCAAAATCATGAACTGGCACTTTTCTTTCAAATCCCTCCATGTGCGCAGGCGAGGGTAAATAGCCCGTCGTCGTCATCAATTTGGACCCTACCCTCGCCTCCTGTTTTGTTCATGTGTGCGGGCTAAGAGATCTTCCCCGCCAAGCGCCTCCAATCTCCCGTCAATGGTTTGTATCTGCCAAACTGTCAACATTGATTGGTATGATTGTCCAAATTTTGCACCTTGATCCAGTGGAGCAAAATTTTAAAAAGCAAACAATGATCATAAAAAATAATATGGCATTTATACGGTGACTGGCAGAGGTTGTTAGAATTGGCAACATTTGTCCCATTATTATTTGGAAAATTCCTTCGGCGTAAAAGATGATGGGCTAAACATGTTGATGGTAGAACTCTAGGGTGGGGTCCTGCAGCCAAATAATGGCCTTCATCTGGCCAAGCATTCTATCAATACGCCCATATAATTGAGCAAGGTTGGGGCTACCACAATCCCAATATTTGATGATGTTGAAAATTGGAGATATAATTGGTATGACATATTTCACATCTTCCCAAAATGTGGCTCTCAACACCACCTCCTTCACCCTCTTCCCCTACTCTATATCTTGGACTCCCCCCGTTGATTCCATTCTTGTGTCATGGTCATAGCTTGTAAGGGCTCCTGCAACTCAAACATTTCATTCAACAAAATAAAGTAGGATGCAAAATGAGAGTCCACTAGCTTGAGAAATTCCTTCCTTGAAAAGTTGCAAAAGAGTGTCAATGATGTGTGGTGGTTGCAAATGAACATTTGCACCTCCAAAGCATCGTCCACTACCTTCATGACCCCAACCAATTTCAATAATGTCCTTCAATGCATTGTACATACCATGCAGACAACATGAGATCCAAAAGATATGCATGTAGGTAGCCTCAAGTAGCTTACCTACTACCCTAAACATGTAAATTGTATTTGTGACAACATGTATCGCATTAGAAGGACCAACCTCCTCAACGACATCTTATAAAAACTTGAACTAGAACTTTTCATCTTTGTGCTTGCTTGAACAACCAACCACCCTCAGGAAGTAAGGTTCATCCTTACATGAGACAATAATATTGATGAGTGGGCAGTGTAATATCTATTCACCCATCAATGATAATGTTGCATCTGTGTGAGAGGAGGGTGTGATTTGGCTCTGCTAGGGTTTTCTCACATGATTACGCTTGTGTTAGCCTTTTGCCCTGGTTTTTTCAAGATTTTCCCTGTTATTATTACCAGTTTTCACAGCATTTGGGGCATTTAATCCGCCCATTTTGGGCGGCATCAGAAATCAGTTGCACACGGTGGTGAAGATGGCTCCCAAGTGCACGAGGAAATTCGTTCTGAAAGTGTACCACGAGGTAATGTCTCTGATTCTCCCCCGGATGTTACTATTGAGATTTCTTTTGTTGATCCCGTTGTGCAATTTTACCATAACAACTGTTTAGTTGCTTATTTCTATGGTCGTATTCCGTCTAAGTCCTACCTTCAAAACTAGATTAAGTCCCATTGGAAGTCCGCTGGCATCCAGGTTACTGTTGTCCTGAACCTCACCAAGGGGTTTTATTTTTTTACTTTCCGTGAACCTTCATAAGTTCAGCTGCTTCTTGAGCGTTCTGCTTGTTGGTACCTTGGAAACACTCTTCTTGTTTTGTCACGATGGAGCCCTGATTTCAACAACTAACCAGGTCTCTCTGCGAGTTCCAGTTTGGGTTGAATTATCGGGTCTTCCATTACAGCTCTGGCCTTTTCTAAATGATATTGTCCACCCGCTTGGCCGTGTGATTTATCATGAGCTTGTCGTTTCTTTTATGCTCGTCCACATAAAGGGGTTTGTGTTGAGGTTGATTTAGCCTCTGATCTGCGAGACCACATTGATATACAAGTTGGGTTCACACGTATATCGCATAAGGTTGTCTATTTCAACCTTCCTAACACCTGCTTTCGATGTCAAGTGTCTGATCATCGTATTCCTGATTGCCCACTGGCCCAACATGTCAAGCCCTCCGATGCGCATACTTCGTCTGTTTCGTAGGCAAAAAATGTTGAAGGTTGGACCCAGGTTGCTAATAAGAAGATGGCAAACAAGCCTACCTCGACAACTATTTCGCCTCCTCCTAAGCAGCCCTCGGCTTCTCAACCATCTACTTTTGTTCCTGCCAAGTCTGCTCAAGCCACCCCTGTCATACAGAGCCAAATCACTCTGGTTCAACAGAAAGATGGGAAGTCAACTATTTTGTCATCTTCACAATGTCATTCCCGGAGCCCCTCTAGGGACTCTACGGGGAACATTGGACTGAATGGACCTAAGCATCGTCCTAACCTAACGAAGCCACTTGCTTCAGACCAGTCTAGTTTTCTATCAAATCACTTTGGTATTTTAAATTCGGAGGATATGTTGCAAGATGGATAGGAGGAAGAACATTCCATGTCTATCTTTTCATGAATTGTCTCTCCTGGAATGTTAGAGGTCTCACAGAATCCTCTCGAAAATATTCTGTGAAGCATGCTTGTCAAATTATTGGAAATATTGATATTGTTTGTTTGCAAGAGGTTAAGATTACTGGTTTTTTGCTTCAGACTTCCTTATCGTGTATTGCTACAAATTTTCTACATTTTTATTCCTCTCATTTGGAAGGCAAAGGTGGTGTTTCTATTTATGTGTCACCTAGATTTTCTACCATGATCTCTGCCACGAGTTATGATCCTGACAACAGGGTGGTTTGGGTGTTTTTTAATGATAATGGATTTTCTTTTGGTATTGTTAATCTTTATCCCTCTAATAATGGTCTGGAAAGGACAGCGTTATGGTGATGGTTAGGGGATAATTTGCATTTTTCTTATTGGCTATTCTACATTGACTTTAATATGGTGGAACATCCCGAGGACAAACTGGGTCTCTTGCCGATGAGATGATGCATTGGAGAGCATGAAGCATGGTTCTATTTCAAAAGTAGGCGGGGCATTAAAGACCCTCTTTTTAAAAGACGACGGGACTTTACTTCTCAAAATTGGTTTACTTGGACCGATTTTCGAGAAGGCTCGACGTGTGTGCTCAAACGGCTCAATCGTGTCATGCTATCTCAGCACCCGGGTTTTGTGCTGACAACCAATAGTCATTCTCCTATCACCACGTGGCCGTATTTTCTTCTGTCAAATCACAGCCCGATATCTTTCACGCTTACTTGGGATGGGACTCTATTAAAATTCCTAGCACACGTAATTTTATATGAATGTATCCTTGTTGCGTCATTCAGGGGTTCTGGCGTACATTGCCCGAGTCTGGAATATGGCGCCATATCCTCCTTATGCTGCCAGTTAGATTTCATGGTGGAATGAAGCTATTCAACGCACTGCTCCAAGTTCCTTCGCCACTTTGGAAAACAAGGGTGGCAAGGGTCCATAAGCATGCTTGATGAGGCTCTCCAATAGGAGTTCCAGCGCAGAACCCAATTGCTCAAGTTCCAAGTCATTTGACACCATCATTCAAGTCCGAGTTGCTAAACTTCAACATCAGTTCAAGGTTATTGAACTGCATAGAGCCAAAGGAGCTCAGATCCAGGGCTCGTTTGCAGTGGTTGAAGACTGGTGACAGGGCCTCAAAAGGGTTCTTCAAAATTCTCAAAGCTCCAGAATGTCAAGGAGAAAATCAAAGTTTTTCCATCTTTCCCACGCACGAGTCACAGCCTTACATTACGAAATCTCTTCTGCTTTTGTTGACCACTATACTCTTGTCTTTCAAGTGCATGAGCCTTCTGTTGAAAGCAATACCGCTCTACGTCAAGTGTATCGAAGTGGTTCCTTGTAAGCTCAGCCCACAGGATTGAAAGCATTGTGATGCTCCTCTTTCTCTGGATGAGCTTCATAATGCCCTTCTTTGTCTTGCAGATGAAAAATCTCCAGGTTTGGATGGGTTTCCTTGTGAATTTTACAAGGCAGCATGGCACATTGTTGGGCCAAATCTCTTACAGTTTATCAGGAAGCCCTGCAATCATGATCCCTTGGAAACTGCATTAATAAAGGTAATATCAAATTCATCCCCAAGGTTGGTAATCCAGAGCTCATAACCAACTGGCGTCCCATTATGCTTCTCAATGTTTCCTATAAGATTATGGGGTGAAGGCGCTTTCTCTTCGGGTGGCTTCTCTGCTGCCCAAAATTGTTCGACCTGAACAATTTGGTTTTTTCAAAGGCCGTTTCATCTTGGAAAATCTTATTGTTGTTTGGGAAGGAATGGAATGGGCTTGCGCTTCTCTTCAGAAGGTGGTTTTTCTCAAAATCAATTTTGAAAAAGCTTATGACCGTATAGAGTGGCCTTTCATTCTTGCCATGCTTAAAGCTTTGGGTTTTGGCGATTTCTTCCTCAACACAGTTTGTAGCACTCTCTTCACTGATGCCTCTTCTTGTCTCACCATCAATGGACACCAGTCTTCTGTCGTTGGGTTATTTCGATCGATTAGGCAAGGTTTCCCTTTGGCTCCAGCTCTTTTTGTCTTGGTTGTGGATGCTTTCGGTTACCTTCTTTCCAACATAACTGCTCAAAAAGGTGATTAAGAGGCATATATATGTCGGATCATCAATCCCAACTCATCAATGGCCACTTTGTGATGACTCTTTTCTCACTCTAGCTGAATCGGAACAAAATGTTAGGAGGCGACTTTCTTGCTTGGATATTTTATGTAAAGCGTCTTGGCTCTAAAGTTTAGTTTTCCAAATCATTTGGGTTTTCGCCAAATTCCTTGGCCTATGCCTGATTGGTTGGCAGCCTATCCCTGACACTGGATTCAATGAGGAGAATGATTCCACTTTCTGGGAATTCCTTTTTCCTTTGACAGTGAGTCTTCCACCTTGTGGCAATTTGTGGTTGATCGAGTTGAGCAGAAAGTGCAGAAATGGATCTCTCATGTCGTTATCTTTGGCCGGGAAATTCCAGGTTTGCACTAAAATTCTTGTTTCCACTCAGGTCTATTATGCAGCTTGCTGGTGTCCCTCTTGTGCCTCTTTTGAAAAGTTGGCTAAGCTTTTGCGGGATTATCTTTGGTCCAACCATAAGCAGGGTGGTTTTCATCGTGTTGCCTGGGAGGTTTGCACTCTTCCCATGGATCAGGGTGGTATGGGTGTTGTGGATGTCTATAGGCAGAGTATCTCTCTATGTGCTAAGTGGGTTGTTCATTGTATTTAGGGTAACCAAGCTTGGCAGATTTTGTTAAGGCATTGTATCTCTTCAGGAGCACCATATGGTAAAAAATGTTGGAAAAATATAGGATTTCATACTTCTGCTAATTACTAAAGTTCCAGTTAAAATACCTGGCACCTTTGTGGTCAAAAGCATCTGGAAATCTTTTGAGATGGTCAAAACCCTTCATGCGGTGGGTTGGTAATGGATTCTGAATAGGTCTCTCCTTCAATGAGCACAATCTGTGGTGGTCACCTATTTTTCTCCTGATGATCTCCCGCTTGCAGAACAACCCAACATTAAAGTCACATGTGGTTAGCTCGTAAAGGCATTTCCACCATCTGGGACCTGGTTTCATCTTGGGATTGGCTTTCCTTGGCCGGCACTGAAACAAAAATACAACCTTGCTAATTCTGATCTACCTTCAATTTTGGTGATTCAGTCTTTTCTGTCTAATGTTATGTTACACAAGTTAGGCCTTCAGCCACCCAAGGCTTGGTGGAAAGACTGGCGATGGAATGTGGACATTCCACTATTACAATACAATTTCAGAGTTATCTACTCCTTGCTATCTCCTACCTCACCAACATTAGATAAGCTCAATACCAGATGGTCATTGCATTCTTCTCCTATCACCTGGTTAAAGTGTCTCCAACGTGAACTTGGAACCCCCTTTTTGACCCAAAGCTTAATTTCTTTCTTTAGTGTCTGATCTATCAGGGCTTACCATTAGGGGAAAGATTAAGTCATATTGGTATTCCTAATCCAGTCTGTAGTTGTTGTGGTCGCCCTGAGTCTTTCAAACATGTCTTTTGGTTTTTCCCTCATGCACAACATGTTTGGCATTGGATTCATTCCTTTTTCAGCCATTTCACCCTGAGTTTTTTTATTGGAAAGTTTCCTTGTTTGGTGACCATGTTACTTGGCCTTCCTACATTGCTTCCCTTTGGCATTTCTTTCATTTTGTTATTTTGTTTCAGCTCTGGAAAGCTAGGAATACTACCTTATTTCAGCATTGTACTCTTTCTGTTGAACTAACCATTAATGAAAAAGTGGTTATTTTGTCTTTTGTTCATATGTAGATTCAGGCACAAGCTCAGAAGGTGGCGTTGGAGTTTTCTCATCTCCAGCAGTTACTTGATCACTGGGACAGTGCACCCTACACATGAGTCGGGTTCCTCCAGATGATGATGATCAGTGCCCCCCACCACCCCAGCCACCTCATAGATGTTGTGGACAATCCCGCAGCCATTCTAGAAGCACCCAACCTTCTTTGTTGCCAGACTCACCTAGGGCCCTCCTCTTCTGGTCCTAGTTGGAGCCCGTCGGCACGTGGCAAGGCGGTGGCTAGCTCTTCCAACTGGGGCTCTCCGCCTAGTGCAGGGCTTCCTAGTTTGGTGGCTCGCCACCCCCTGGGTGGGGAATAATGGTTCCACTGAGCGTTCAGATGCCTGATCTAGGATGGATGGCTACTCAATCCACTTCTAGACGAGCCGTGCTCTCTCGGCTTTTTTCTACCTTGGGATGATCCACCTCCTCCTCCGGGTGCCGCGGCACCTTGTGCCTAATTCTGTGTTGTCTTGATATAGTGTTTGGTGCTCTCTCCTCACCTGTTGGCCATTATTTGTAGCCCTATGTGGCATGATTTTGTTCGTCCTCGTGGCTTGTGTTTTGTCTACCTGCATGTGGCATTTGTTCCTTTTTTGAGGTTGTGAACTCTGCCAACCGCCCCCTTACTATGTAACACTTTGTATTATTTTGTCTATAATTTAATATAAAGGTGGTTCCAATAGTAATGTTGCGTCTGTGAAAGACCCCTCTGGCCCTTGTCTCCTCCATCAATAAATTTATCATTTAAAATTTGTTGATATGGTAATCCTCAGTTTTGTGTCTCTAGGGGGCACAAACTTTGGCTACCTTAGCCATAGCCTCTTTGTAGTAAGGAGAGCAAGCAACATGAAATGAGATGCCAATGTAAAAGAAGAATTTGTTGATGGCATTTTCATCTCCTCCATATCCTTTTGCATTATACATGTCACCTCCATATCCTTTTGCATTATACATGTCAACAATTGGATTAAAGGTCGCGGCCTTTCTCTTCCCCTAACCTCCACTTCAATCACCTCAAAACTTGGAACTACCAGGACATGAAAGAAATGACTCTAGAAGTCCTATGACAATTAGAAGGGTGTCAATGCCACAAATTATTGGAATGGTGTCAATGATATCTTTATTAAAACAACCTGACAAACATTGCCCTCTCATCAAACATGATTCTTGTACAAAGCCCAACCCCTTTTCCCGGTATGTGCAAGAAGTGTGCATTCACCCTATTGATGTTGCCCAACCAAGTCAACCAACAGATATTACACTTCCACATTTACGTCCCCCTCCAAACCCTGTTTTGGTGGAATCAAGTATATGAGAAAAACTATTTTAAAGGTGTCTTCTAGTTGAATTGATCCTTGGCATATTGGGCCAACATTTTGGAGGGGCACTCCCAACAGAACTTCCATTTTGTGTTGCCTCTTCCCTTTCTCCTTGGGCCACCTCACTGCCGCTGCTACCCATCTCGTCGATGTACTTATCAGCTTTATAATCACTATCATAAATCATTTTGGGACTGCAAAAAAACAGAAAAAATAGATATTCATAACTATACCCTAAAACAAAAAAAATAATTTAATAAACCAAAAAAACAAAATAAATAATTTGAAATCTCAATGTTCATATGACAAATAGACAAAAACAACAACTAATATTTAGTATTTACGATTACTATTGTAGAAGTTAGAGAAAAATTAATAAACCATTAATTCATAGGCATATGCCAATGCCATAAATCATTTTTCCATGATAAATAAAAAAAGAAAGAAAACAGCCAAGGCCCAAAGCCAAATGGCTTTGAAATATTTCAAAGGAAAAATAAATAAAAATAAAAAAATAGGGCCTTCAATGAATTTGTAAACAAAACGCAAGTTTTTAAAAAAGAATGAAAATGTCTAATGGGGATCAATGTACATACTTATAGAATGAGAGAAGTAGAACCCTCTTGCTCCTGCTCTTGTTCTTGCTGAAAACCAAATTTCCTTTTTGCTTGCTCCTCTCCTTTCCTCCTCTCTCCATCTTTCCTCTTCTCTTTTCTCAAGTGTGATTGACAATGTAGTTTAGGAGATTTTGTAATGAATTGTGCTTTTAGGATTGGGGTTTCTTTTTTCTGTATGCTATTTTATTTTTTATTTTTTTCTCCTTAAAATTGTCTTTTTGGTTTCTTTTTTTTTTTGTTGTATTCAGAGGGTACAGGCGTTATCTAAGTCACAGTGTCCCTGACGGCTGTCAAAAACTGGGGTAGTCCCTGATTTTCAAGGGATTATGTATAGGACTACCAGAGTCCTCAGAAAAAAGATCTTATATTAACCAAATATGGATCAAATACTAAATATATTGCCTGCCTAAGAAAGCACCTGAATGGGCTGACATTGAATTGCTATTGCTTTTACTCTTCCTTTATGACTTCCAAGAAGCATCTTCACCCTTTAAAAAAATGCACATTTACAAAGTATCAATTTAAATCAGCATTGTTTCCCGTTTTATCGATTTGGCCTATTTATATGAAGTGGGCACTGCATCTCAATTTGAACATCATGACCAAGGACTTGTGCTTAGTCTTGTTCATTGGAGATTAGTTCTGATCATTTGCAGAACAAACATTCCAACCTGCTACTAGACAATAAACCAAGAGATCCATCCCTCTATATTCTTTAGGCTTCATGTAATATCAAAATGAAAAAGAAAAAAAGCATTTCATTAATATTCCATCAAAAATTATTCATCTAATTATAAATGTTTTCCCGCCAACCAAAGTAATGTATATTAGATTTTCCATCATTAAAGTCTATTTTACAATTATTCATCAAACATCATCACAGCCACATTGCAGCTTAGACATGAAATTTGTCATGTAGACAAGCTTCACTAAGAAGAGCTTCCTAGAATGTTAGCCCCTAATTGTGCCGTCCTTCAAATGCATCTAAAAATAGGAACAAATTACAAATTTAGAGGTGTATGCACATGGTACCCTTTTCTTGAAGGGCATAATTTCAACATGGCTATTAGTTAATGGAAATACTCACAAAAATTACACGATTGCCTACAGGTAAAATGCCCTTTGATAGGCCATGGAGTCTAGTGCTAGCAGATGAGATTTAATTTATATTTTATACAGTTTAATATACAAAATATAGCACAATGCATTTGTTAATGAAAGAACAAAATCATGCTCTTACAAAGTTGTCTTTAGGAACTGTACAACCAGGTATACGACTGCCAAAAAGAGGCCAACTTGATAAACATCCCTTTGGGGATCATTATCAACCTGGAAGAACTGCATGAGCCATAAATGAAATTATAAAATTTATAATTAATGTAGAGAAAAGGAAAGTGGATCCCCAACAGTGTTGTATTAGAATTATTTTCAGCAATTGTGCGGCAAATTAATCATTTTTATCTCTGTGAAAAAATTAGCTTCAACAGGATTCGCTGAAAATATCTGATCCAAATATGAAATTAACATAAATAACACAGTTTTACCTTGGTTGGATCACCAGATGGGTCCGGTACGATGTTTGAATTTTCCTCGTCTTTATCAAATTTCCTGGTAATATCTTTCGTCACTTCAGCCACATCTTTCCCAGCTTCAGCTGTAACATACAACCACCTAGATGCCCAGAAATAAGCTTGTCCCAAGGCAGAGGATGCAGAGAGGTCCCATTCTTCTTGATGCTCTATCACTTGACCACTTATCTGGTTCAATGTGAATAATGAATTGACACTAAGAATCACATCTCCCCAAAGTATGGTTGAAATTTTAGATTTTCCTCTAATCGTCCATTTGATGTTTAAAACACTAGTTGATAGCATGGTCATTTCCTGCACTGACTGAGACAACGCATAGAAACATAATATCAATATTTTACTCTATTTACAGTAACGCAAAAGAAAACAATACATACTGATTTCCACATAAAGCATGAAATAACCTGTGTCTTCCCTCAGACAAAACATGATGTGGGCGACAATGATGGTGTCATCCTATAAATCAAGAACAATGCTCCAAAAAATATTCAGTGGCAACTATAAGCTATTTGAGCATCATGCAAAGAAAACAAAATCACCCAACAAATAGATTTATATTCTTAAGGGTATAAAAGAACCAAGCCGAAATGCACAGAAATCAAGGAAAAGACAAAGTAAACAAATGAGCCGAAATGCACAGAAATCAAGGAAAAAACAAAGTAAACAAATGAGCCAAAATGAAAAGGAAATCAAGGTAGACCACTCAAGGAATATGGGAAAAGTAAAATAAAAAGAGTTAAATGCTGAAAAAATGAGCAACCAAGAAATTTAGCCCCTTGTTACCACCAACCATTAACTCAGACTTTGTCTCAGTATTACTTACATTGTACTCTACTTAAATTTGTAGGAATAATAACAGCAAAATTAAGCATACTTCTGAATTCTGCTTTTCAAAGGTTAAACAATTTTTTTATTTGATCTTGAAATTTACATGTCATGATTTTCACAATCAAGATGTCATAATACGTTTAATCCAATAGAAACAAAATCACATGTTACCACTTACCACATAAGACTGGTCCAAAGCCCCTCTTGCCCATGAAGATCTTTTGTACTTATCTCTACCAATGAAAGATCTCAATGGATCCTACTAACAAAAGAAGAAAGGGTTATTGGATTGAAATTGATGCCAACCATGAAACTAGATAATAGAAAATGAAGCTCATAATGAACAAACATCAAAATATGCAGAGGATTTTTTTCCTCAGTAAATGCTTTTTTTAGAGCTGGAGCTATGAACCAGAATCTTGGAGGAGCCATGCGGGGAGTCAATATCCAGAGGATATGTTACATAGAAGGTACAGTAATATAAAACACATGCTATGATTTCATAGTAATAAAAGATCAATTAAGAGCACTTTTGTTTATGCTACTTTTATTTTATACTATATAATACACATCATGAATACAAAAAGTGTTCAATGAAAGGATCTTGTTTTCAGTGGTAAAAGCTAGGTTGCATTCATAATCTTCTAAATTTCTATGAAATGAATCTAAGAATATGCCTCCTATCACACTAGACCAATGAATCCATCTACAGAACTTCAGCCACTCAAAATCAGTAGAGCAAAAAACTAAAAGGCATATCCAGAGGTTATCAGACAAAGCATTCATTAAACAATGTGTTATTCGTCTTGTTTTCTTCCTTTCATATATTATAAAATGGAAACTTTGGACTAATTTTAGAGCTCCAGATAATACTCAAGATTTGTTTAATAGCCTTCGATAGATATTCTTGTGGATCAGCATAAATGCACCAAGGACTGGACTTAATAGATTTGCACGGTGAGGGTCATCAAATGTGCAATAAAATCAGAATATACTTCGCAATTTAGCTAAAATCAACTTTACAAATAGTTGTATTAATGTCCTTTCAGGAAGAAAAAAGTGATTTATTTGAAGTTCATTAATCATGCCCACGGTATTAATATAGACTCAGCTAAAGTAGAACTTCTACTTGATTGGTCGACCCTCAAATTTTTCACTGAACTTCGCAGTTTCCTTGGTTGCAAAAATGTTTACCACAGATTCACCTTTAAGTCTACAAGTGTGGCTTTACCTTGCTTTACCTTCTCATATTGGGATCTACAATTCCTTCAATGTCAAACTTGTAAATCTGTCAAAGGACTCCACTCTAGAAACAGAGATCCTAGTAATTCATGCACGCATAGTTCTAGATTTCCAGCCTCCTATGCATGTTGATATTCTTTTTGACACTGAGGTCCAAAAGACTCAGCATGGTTCAAATACTTCATGCTTTCTACTAAAGAAAGGATGGTTTCTTGATCAGGTTAAATGGGTTTCAGTCCACAAAGGAAGAAAAACATTGGCATCGAAAGCTCTTGTCATAGGGAAGGATTGATGAAAAATAATAGGAACTGTTGGAATTGGAAAAAAATGACAAGTCTAACAACACCATAGAAGCAGAAGTAAACGAATTAGTGGATCTGCACAGTGCCTAGCTAAGCCTACATGGCAAATGGAGTCAAAAATAATACTTATGAAACGAGTCCAAACTTGCATAAAATCTCACAAAAGGAAAACAGTACCCAATTAGCACAGGGAGGGGAAACTTGCCTGCAAATCTGGCATGAAATTTACTGTGGCATAGGAATATTTATTTAGGCTTGGTGGATGTGCCGGAATTTGTAATAAATTGATGTTGTGAGTTGTATAAAAATGTCTGTCTTCCATGAGGATGCAAGACAGGACCAGGCATGGAATCAGTGGTAAAGTTAGACTTTCCTGTTGTTGTTATACTTACAATTTGTGTAGGCTTGAAGACTCCTTCCCACCCGGGTTGAGCCCTAAACTTGTATCCGACATGTGCAACACTGCAAGTTCTTATTTTTTATTTTTCTGATGACTTGTGCATGTTGATATAGAAAGAAAGGACCTCCACAGGCCATTCAACCAGACTGTGTTTATCTATTTTTATCGAATGTCTTGTGCATATTCAACTAATAGATTGGAAAATGGAAAATAACTTTGTTGATTAATTAATAGATTTGAATGATAAAATTCACATTGTTTATTAAGTTCTAGATTAAGTACTGTACCTATCAAGTTAGATTAAATTTCACAAAAGATGGGCGTATGATTTTATATTTCTTAATATTATTGTTTTTGCTAGGCAACAATCAATTTATATGATGATTTTGGTGTAATGGAAAATAAGGAAATTGGTGGAGTTACGAGTTCAAATCCCCCTGGGTGGGCGTGTTGCTGCATGCCCGGGAACTGGGTCCCCATTTGTGTCCCAGATGGTTGTTGGTATCTCCCAAAAACCCACATTGATGATCAAAAAAAAAGAATCCGTTTATATGATTGTCGTACACCTTCATGGATGACAACATATGCATAGGACTATCTAAGTGCAAGTGCAGTTATCGCATTTAATTAGGAATTACATTTTGTTGCAACTCATCTTTGCATTCAGACATGGCTGCAGTTTAGGTGCTAAGCTTGCACTATAAACTTGACTAGTTGGAATGACCTATCAGAGAATTTTATTGTCTTCAATGCTTATCTCATTTCTCTGTCTTGTTAATTTCCTTCAATGTTACCATATGCCTGTATCATGAAAAAATGTTTTTAAATTTGGACGTTACAAGAAAATATAGCAAAATAAAAGTACCTTGTATTTGACAGAAATCGCATAGGTCCCCAGTGCCCGGTTGCCTTCTCGCATCTCTAGAATATCTCTAGCAAGTTGTCGTGCAGTAGCTTCTACAGAAGGACTACTAACACACTCAAACTCATTGCACAACTCACTAAACTCCATTTTATCAACAAGCTTGTCAGCCTCGGATCTCTCAGTTGCAGTTGTAGGAGAAACCTGACTTCTATCAACATCATTCATGACTGCCATTCTTAAAAAAGATACATATTAAACTATGGTATCTCCCTTCAAACAAATAGGTCAATTTAATGAACTAGAAATAAAAAATATTCATAAACACTTTCTCTATAACAATTCCCTCAATTTTCTCCTTGGTTTCTTTACCCTTATGCTATGTGGACTTCTTGTAGTCAGGAAAGTACCTTGAAGATTATCCCATTTGATCTTTTCGGTGACACTTGTATCATGATAAATCCATTCCAAAATTTAAATTAAATTGATCTTTCAAATTGAGGACGAAAAGATAATAACATCTTTAGTGAGTCCTGAATTGTATGAAACAGATAGAGAGTGAGGCAAAATAAAGGAATTTACTTACCAGGAAGCAGTCAATTAGTTAATGATGTGCACTTTGCAGATCATTCAGCCTTGACCCATAAACTAACTCCGCAATCTATACCATCCTCTATTTGGATACCGTTACATGGAGTTCCGAATTGTATGAGGTGGATAAAGAGCAACAAAAAATAAAGGAATTTACTTATCAGGAGGCATTCAATTAGTTGATATGCACTTCACAGATCATTCAGCCTTGACCCAACTATTAACTCAGTTACTCACCAATCTGTTCAGGGTACCCATACTCTGTTTGGACAACTGTACTGATGCTTCTACGGAGTAATAAGTGACGATTGGTGAAAGCTTTCCTTATTGGCCAGATGAGCCATCACTTTGGCTGAAGAAAAGGTGGAAACTTATATAGCTAACTGAAATCATTTGGCACTTGGGTATCCCATTCAATGTTCACTCTCTATTGCCAACAAATGGCAGTAGATTTCATCTCTCTACCGCCATGACAGTTGATGTTCATCTCTTAATTGCCAACCAATGGCAATGGGTTACAAAACTAATTTGGAAAAACTATTCCTGCTTGGAATTGTCATGATCTCATGTTAGCTAGGAGAAATGGGATTTTAGATGTAATCCTTGCAGAAGGTAATATTTAAGGAGCAAGAAAGGAGAGGTGAAAGGGCTTCCTTGTGTAGCTTTGGAGCTTTGCATTCTTGCAAAGAAAAAGGGAGGTCTGGCAATTATGGAAATAAGAAATCAAGTGCAATTCTTGCAAGAAAACGGATGGTAAAAGTATTGGAAAAAGATGCTTAATGAAAATTTTACCTCGCACTAAATTACAACCAACCAAAGAAATGAGGAATTCAGGGTTCATTCAAGATATGTGATGTAATTAATGCAAAGGCATTTACTCTCCCTAGGTTGGTACCGTTTACGACAATTCGGGTTTTTTGGCAATCTCTAACAAATCATTTTCACTAGAAAAATGTGGAACCAAATGCATTGGGGCCTATTTTAATTCTTTTCTATGTATGGCTAACTTATCCTCTTACATTTCTCTACTGACAAAACATTGGCCAATGGGGGAAGGGGATAGAGGGTGAAAATCTCAAAGCGGTGGATTATATTCACCATCCCTCCCCCTACTAAAAAATGATTTAAGGTGCTCATGTGCTGAGTGGGTCCCCTTGCCTTACTATTGCCAACATACATTAAAAAAATTGCCATTACTGTAAATGATTAATCATGGAGGTCATCTTGAGATGACTTGCACAGCCTGAGTCAATCCCCAAACAAATAAAAATATAACTAAAAATGCATGTGGAAGCCTTCAATTATTTTCGACTATCAAGAGCTACAACAATGGCACACATGGAGATAATTAAAGTCATTCCAAGAAGCTTAATAATGCAAACAGACCGGTCTTCTAGAATATTGCAGAATGGTTCCTGATAGCTCCCTTTTGAAGTTGCAAATTCAAAGATCGGGTCCTTATTGGAGAGACCGTAAGCAGAGTAACTGAAAGTCTTTTTATAACTCCAACACATAAGATTTATAAGAAGCAGTGAGTCACGCATCCACTATTGTTCCACAGCTGAGCAAAAAACTTATATGACCCATTGAGACACACATCCACTATTGTTCCGTGGTTGAAAATAAATGGGCAGTGCATGATCCTAAAAAAAAAGATGGCAAAAATGTTGCTAAATTGCTATAACCTTACAATAGAAAAAACACATGAGAATGCAGAACAGCTAAAGAGAATAAGGAATTAGCTGCCCAAAATTGATGTTGTACATTCTTCATCCGTATGTGCTGAACAGTTTACAAGGATGAAGATGTGTGTTGGCAAGATAAGGCCAAGCACATGCAAACGGCAACGTCTATCCAGCCTACAGGATAGCACTCACCATACATCCGCATGTCATCCATGCCATTCAACCATCCTGCTGTGTGTGTTTTTCAATTTTCCTATACTTAGAATTTTTCTTGATTTTTTGTTACACACACTATGTTTATTGTGCTATGTGTGTTTATCAATTTGTGTGTGTTTAGTAACCTGTGTCAAAATGTTTGAGATTTGAACCTGCAACCTCCTACGTGTGGCTGCAGCACCTTACAAACTGCAATGCAGTAAAACTTTTTATGTTGTTGCTTAAAATTGCTCTATATCTAAGACTAAAGGATATTTTGAGTAAGGCCCACCAGGATGCATGACAGTTTGTATGGCATGTATGTGATGGCATACATTCAGCATGCTATCCTGTATGCTAGATAGCCACCGGCCATGCAAACTACCCCATATTTGGGCATGCAAAATCACCTCAGTTAGTCTAACTCACATGCAGTCAGTGAGGCTCTGGTGAACTGAAGCCCACCTCAGTTACTCTAGCTTACATGCAGTCAGTGATGCTCATCTAACTTACAGAGACTGAGAAAAGCTCAAGTGAACTGGGACAATTTTATACACAATGATCTAGGATATTACAAGAGAGGATATAATTACAAGGGTGATTTATTTATAAATTCTTTCAAAATCAAGAAATTCAAAATGCAAAGTTTGCAGGTGCCTTGGGGGCCAAACCAAGGCTCAACAAAGCTGGATTTGAGGGAGAGAAGACTCAACTGGGCATGTTTACCATAAGTGCCCATCCAAAAGGAACTTTTTGGATTTTTCGCAGGATGAATTGAATTACTTATTTATCAACCCTCCTTTCTGGCAAGGTCCGCTTTAGGGGATACTTCGATAATCAGAGACAATTGCAAAGAGAAAGCATATGACAAGGCTGTCTACCATTGATTTCCTTCCTAAGACAAGATGCGAGGCAGCCTTTCATGAGGTCAGTTCTCCTCTCAACTCTCGAGAGATGAATATTTTTAAGCAGGATTTGGCTATGCATATTAAAAACAAACTTGCTCATATTTCAAAATATGAAGACTCTTTCCCTGTTGGGGCAAAGGCATAGATATTTGCCTTTCTAGCCTCCTAGAATGGAATTTTCCATGTGGTTCTCAGCAAGTGTAACTCATGCTTTAGTGGTGTAATATATGCATTCCTTGAAAAAATTCTTGAGAACTTGAAAAGATATGCATCAAGAAATTGAGATCTTCTTTGCATGGAAAGTTTCCATATGATAAGATTGAAAACATGCATGCTATTTACGATATACTTTCTTGCAAATGGGATGGCTCTATTTTAAGTATGGTACAAATAAAATCAGGCAGTTTCATAGTTAGGACTCAACTGCTAGTTGTAGAAACATTTTATAATAATAGGGGTCTACAGTCTTTTGTATTGTAAAAGTGTACTAGCATTTTTAGAATAACGAAAAACAATTTTGTGTTGTTTCTTTTCTTGCTTCAGGTTCCTTGTCATGAGTTTTGTATCTCTCGAATTGATCAACAATCTTCACCATAGATTGTTGAGTGTGACAACCAAAGTTAGATACACAATTGTTACATCAATGCCTAGACCATTAAATTTCATCAATTAGCTCAAGCAAGAGACTCCAAATCTGTTCTTGAACTAATCTAGCACTAATAGTTTCCCCTCATGTGAGACTCCTTGAACCAAAGAGTGTCAATCAAACCGGACCCGCTGATTAACAGATCCAGAAAGGTAAAATCCAACCATCATGATAGGTTTTTCCAATTAATTCATTGCACCTGGAACTCCTCGGGAGGAAGAAGTGTTTCGGACTAATTTTGCGCTAATAAATCCCTTTGTGTAACACTCCTTGAACCAAAGAGTATCTTGCAAAATGGCTTCTCTAACTAGGTCAAGGAAAGACAAAAACCAATCATCATAATAGTGTTTCCTAAATTGTATTCATGTTACCGATGGGTCCTTGGGATGAAGAAACATCACGCAATACTTTTCTTCTACAGATAAGTACAAACTAATTGCAGAATCCCAACAACTAATTACTGATGGCCAGGGGTAGCTGATAAGCTCTTATAATGGGCAATGTCTTTCCTAATTTCAACCGAAGAAGGGCACAAGAAAAGCACATCTTCAAACTTGAATAAATGGTTGGCTTAGATGCCCTGTCTAATGGGTATCAAATCCATCAAAATTCACTCCAGTTAATCTATGCTCCCACATTACGTGTCTTCAACCCAAATCTATAAATTAAATAGATTAATAATAAAAATTAATCACCAATAGTGGTTGATAAGTTCTTATTATGGGCATAACACTATTTCTAATCTCAATTGGCTGCCCAAGAGCGCAACATATGTTTGGTTTAGATGCAATGCCCCATTGCCCAGTTGATATCAATTCAATCAAAATTCATCCAGCGATTCACCTATAACTTGTACATGTCTGGAAATGTCAATTTGACCAGAATGTACCCAAGACTTCACCTAGGACTTGCACATGTCTTGTCATTTCTGCTATCAATTAGACCAAAATGCGCCCATGGCTTTATCTAAGAATTGTACAAGTCTTGCAATGTGCAATGGGTAACAACTGGGTCGAAAATTCATTAGAAACTTCATTTATGACTTGTTCCTTGTCAAATGGGTATCAAATTTGAGTCAATAAGAGACAAGGTGTACAAATTTGGAGCCAGGACTCTATCTTGAAAATAGTTTCCAAGATATTTGGATATGGGTGTGGGATCTCCATTTCTGAACTTGTGTTTCCTAGTGACTATGGTATCAATTCAATCACAAATAACCTGGAGTATCACCTAGGAAAGCCACTTAAGCTCTAACAAATTGCATCCAGTTATTACTTATTAGGAAAGCACACCCACCAGAGTTTCCATCCCGGTAATTATCATAGAAACCATTACACATTATCACTAAACCATTGCCCACTAAACATTATGGACGTTGGCATTTCTTGATTGAATTGAGCAACCCAAATGTCCTAAATTTGGGAAAGAACGAGCCACACTACAAACCAAAAAGAGATGGATACTGCAGTAATAGAGCACCCAAATTCACAATGTTTAGCCCCATGATGGGCATCCTCTAATCTAATTGTAAAAAAGAGCCCTAGGATTCTAGTCCTAATGGGCATTGCTGTTTCCGAAAGAGGCCCTCACAGTGCAGAATTCAGCTATAATTTTCCCCACCCATATACAAAAGAATGAATGCAATGCACAAATGAACAAACTGAATTGCAATACAAATCAAATCATTTCACTCACCCCAAAACTTTTAGAAAAAACTACGAACTATAATCTTTCTGAAAGTCATGTCTGCCACCTCAAATATCTCTCTGAAGGTTTGGAGTTTATTAACAGAATAAGGTATGAATAACAATTGGTTCTATACGGCGAAGAGAAAAATACCTCGCGGATAGTGAGGGCGTGGACGGAGGGGATAAATGTATGTGGATTTACAGCGATGTGACTCACGCGGTCGGCCAAAGATGTAGCCTCGATGAGCAAGGCCGCTGGAATGCATAGCAGTAGGAATGGTGGCACTCATATTCTGAAACAACCAGATCCTATAGGTACCTTCTGGGCTTTAGAACATTCATGTCATTGGCATTTTTGTGTCTTTCTTTTTAATTTTTAAATTATATTTAGGCCCCAGCTAAATTTTGAACAAAATCCCATAACGCCCAAGTTAAATATGTAAACAACATGACCTTATCCTTGAGAGATATGGTCTGTGATGATAAATTATGAATTTAAAACAGCAAAAACTTTTGCTTCACACCATAACCACATGTTGTTTTTGTGTGGATGATATTATGGAGTCTACAAGGTTATAGAGTTGGTAACTTGGGAGGCATTAATATGGAATTTGCAAGCATGTGGGATAGGCATTATCATTATCTTTTTCGTTTTCTTTTTTTAAAGTTAGAAAGCTTCTTGTTGTGTTTCTAGTAGCTATTATATAACTAGCAATCGTATGTGAGGTGTACGATGGAAATGTCGAAGGGGATGGAAAATGAGGAAGTAAAAAAGATGGACATATGAGAGGTTAATATTAAGAAAAGGTTCGATGGAGGGGGAGGATATTGTGTTCCATGTTTGAGACCCAACGGAAGTGCATGTATCACACATTTTCCATAGGTCAAATTGTAAGACCCTAATAACATCGGTTATTTGCGTTCTTTTTTTCTTGTGAGTGCAATTTACAGTTAAAAGAGGCAAAATAAATAGTGGGAAAAAGCCAAATGATTTAAAATTTGAAACCCAATTGAAATGCTTGTTTCTTAGAGCACTTTATAGGCACCCTTTATGATACGAAGCTCGAGTAAGTGCATGGAAATAGATGAAGTGTGAAAAAGCATTGATCATCGAGTCGACATTATGCACGTGAGTGTAATTTGCACTTAAAGGTGACAAAATAAGAAATGGAAAATATATATATATATATATATATTCCATGGTCAAAACCCAATTGAACGATATTTATCGGAACGGTTCAATAGTCACCTTTTAAAATCTCCATCCCTTTAATCTATGAACGTTTGCGGAATGACTGACTAATATTTCACCACGTGTATTCATGCATCAGCGATTGGAATTCTTAAGGTTTTGAGCACGTTCACAAATTTTCTCCACATCTTGAGAGGATGAGTTGGCATGCAAGTCAAGCTTTTAATCTTAGAGGTTGTCTCAAGAGAAATATTTTCTGTAGATTTAATGCAAAACCACCTGAATTGCCATTATTTTGTGGTTACTATAATAAGCAACTACATCGGGTTCATATGGGATGTTGAGTCCTCCTGACATGCCCCTTTCTCTACAAGTTCATGTGGTAAGCATAAGTGAATTGCCCTTAGGATACCATGAGAGAGAGTTGTAACAAAGAGTTGTTTTCTAGAATTAAACCATGAGAGAGAGTTGTAACAAAGAGTCATGAAGCAAATACAGTTAAAAATAATAATGATAAAGAATACAGAATAGCCTAAAATAATACCTAAAAAGAAGACTCTAAAACTAAACCATGAGAGAGAGTTGTAACAAAGAGCCGTTTTCTAGGATTCATGTGCCGAAGCTATGGGTGTAAAACCATGCGGGGTTATATAGTTCCATTAAACGCCCCGTCGGCGCTGCCCTTCCACGTACCGTTTACTTACCCTCTCCTCTTATGTCGCTAACGACTGTTTTCCTAAAGTTGGGGACCTCTCATTGATGGCGGAACATCTGGTAATCCGAATCCAAATAGAAGGGTTCCAACTTCCATATCTACTTTGATTCCGTCGTATAAAGCCCAAAGTCATCCACGTGGCTTAATTTAATTTAATTTAATTTAAGTTGCTAAGACAATAAATATTATATATGAAAGATTAAAGACGTCATAACAGAATGGATTTTTACAGGACAAATTTAATGGAACACCCTCAACACAGACAACGACATCTAGATAATTTATTTACATGCATTTGTCTGAAAGAGCATGTTTTACCCGTCAGACGCGAATGAAAATCTAAGTTATCGTGGAGACATGGTTATTATGAACCCAATTTTGTGTCTTCATGTTCCATATGTGCTTGTGGAAGACCGATAGGCACAAATTTATTGGTGTTAAGAGACTAATTTGCCAAAAAATACATACATTTATTGATATATATTATTAATGAACTTACGTAATCTTCCATAATTTAAATTACAATCTCAGAAAGACCATTTTTATTTATAAACAATGTCTTAATTTTCTTCACAAAAATAAATATTTAAAGAAAATAATGAGAGTAAATATTTCTTTTATGTTCCATTGAATTATATGAATCTAGAAACATCTCATGTGTCACTTGTATGCTTCCACATTATGCATACATTTCTAAATGGGAGCTTGCCTCTACAACATCTAGAAACAATCAAATTTCAAAAAAAAAAATTAATGCTTTTAATGGTGTAGTACTTCCAAGTTTTTGACATCCCCGTCTATGCCAACTTGCATATTTGTTTATGTACGATGGAAAAGTGACAAGCGAGCGTGGGAATCGACAAGTAACTCTTCCTCACACCCGACCTCTCGAGGTCATGCCGAGACAGTCGGTGGGGATGGAATATGCGTGGGATGCAAGCAAACTAGTTAGGCAATCTGATGTCTTCGACGCGCACTAGTGGAAACTACAAATCTAAGGCAAAGAAGGCCCTCCTAACCTGAACTGTTGTGATAGATCGATCGGCAAGGATGACTGCTCAAAGGCTCCAATCAATATCGAGCTCTGGTGATTTGGTCTATGGGTTGTGGAATACGTGGAAAATAACCTAGGATAGTTTCGTGTATATCTCCAGATAGGGTCATAGGGTGGATGATGGGTATAGCGGACTCTACGGGCGATTATCTGGCCTAGTCCAGAATTCCCTAGCTTTATTAGTTGCTATGTCTAACAAGGATAACTGTTCGATGATGATAGGTGGAAGTGGAGTAGATCTGAATACTAATGTGCGTAGGCCAGCATCTATGTCTGATTCACCTATGGATTCGTTGGGCTATGGGATTTGTGGGTTACAACCGTAGATTCACGTTTGTTGTGGTCTAGCTATGGTCATGTGCAAACTCAGTCCCTAATCCCTAATATCCAATAGTCATATGCTTTCTTAGCCTCTATATTCAAAATTAATAGTTGTGCGATCTTTTCAGAGTATCTCACAGGTGTACGTGCAACCTGAATTCTTAAGCTGGTATCTATATCTGTGAGAGTGTCTCCTGCGTCTGGCTGTGGGACCAAAGGATCACAACCAAACGTTTCCTCTATTTCAAGCCCTTCCACAGTCATGCGGATATATATCTCGGGTAATCTGTAGTTTGGTTGATTTGACCAAAACGTGTGCACTTGGTCGTCTTCTATGTTTGACCCGCTTAACTGGAGGCTGATTTTTGTAGTAAATTTGTCGTTGTTCGGAAGACTTGGATCCTAAGACTCTAATCTATATCAGTTATTGCTGTGACGAGATTGGGTTGGGGCACGATTGGCTCAAATACGTATTCCCTGGGCTCTCTAGGTCCCGTGATTGTCATACAAAAGCAACAATGTAAATCTAAATGCAGCAAAGTAAAATTAACTATGTGAAGTATATTTATAGCATATATAACTCCTCTATTTTTGTATTTTTCTGATGAATTTATATAAATGAAATTGAAGGAGCAACTATTTTAATATATCTAGAGATTAAAAACTAATCTAATGACAAATTTAAAACAAACAAAGCAACTGAGTATAGCTACTTGCCTGTGCAGTTGTGGATCTATTGTAAATAATGAAATAACTAATCTAACCTATTTGAAAGACTCTCGATCCTACCTCAGAAGTGAGGAATGAATCATAGTTTCTCAGAAACTATCAATCCCCACAGCTTCCCTAGCAATATCGAAAGTAAAATTAACTGAAATAAAGTGATTGGCTACTCTATTTGATATGCTTCTAACTAGAACTTTGAAAGCTAGAACCTGGATTTTGCAGAACAGTGGCGAATCCGATGGTGTGTGTGGTTTTGTCCCCTCAGTGTGATCTCCTCGTTCCTTCGTGCTCACGTGGATCCAAAAGAGCGTGTAATGCTAGCATCAACAGGAGTAGATTTTGGAACAAAGGCAGCTTAGAATGCAGACTGAATACAATGCGAGTAGGAGAGGGATAGCGCAAGAGTACAGAGCTTGGCTTATGCAATTCCTAGCGGGATTTATTGCGAGTCATGCAACATAAAACGTCTGAAACCTGAAACTATCCTATTTGACGAGCAAAACCTGCAACTTTAATGGCTTCCTACTGAGAATTAAACTACTATATTTCAATAGATTGCATGAAGTAATGACAGCATTTGCACAAGATGGATATGTGGCTTTCTAATAGCAAAATAACATTAACTAAGCATTCAATGAACTAAATTATGAATTCTAAGCAAAATAAAAGACTGAACTACTGAAATGAGAAATTGAGAGGTAAATTTGAGGGGCCATTTGCTTGAGCACAAGCCAACTATTTATAGCATTTCCATTTACCCAAAGGTAAAAACCAAATTGATCTCTTAAACCATAAACAAAGCCAAAACACTATTCCAAGGAACCACAATCATTAATGCAAGCCAAAGGCGGTGAAAAAAACTGGTAAACGTTGAAATTTATGTGAGTCGCGTTAAAAAGAACATTCTGGAAAACGTGTGAAGGACCGCCGCCCTTCCTGGGTGGCGGTCACGAGACTGCCGCCCAGGCAGGGCAGCGGTTTCGTCACTGAAGAACAAAACACAGAGAAAAGAGGGGAAAAGAGAACAACAAAGCACGCAGGGGCTAAGCGAGGCATGCGGGATGTTAACGCACACTTGGGGAGCTTTTCCGGATCCCGAACACCTTGCGAGGAGACCTGTATCATCCTTGGGGCACGTGTTACTTTGTTCCGGCAGTGCAGTACCTTACAATTTTGGGTACGTACAGTTTCATATGACTCTCCATGCAATGAATACCATCAACAAAGTTATAGTCCATGTAAAGAAGAAAAATTGACTCTTGTTATCTTTATAATTGATAATTCCCATCATCGTATACTTATTTTCCTTCACTTCTCTAGGTTGTTAATCTACTTGAGTGTGAAAACAAATAAGGAAAAGTATTCCCTCCATTTTGCACATCTATGAACATTTGGTTGCAAGCATGAACTTTCTCAAAGGCCTTGAAAATGACATTATAGCATCCTGCATATCATCGAAATCAAGCTTGCCAATTTCAATATTGGAACTCAATAGAGAACATTTCAACATTAAAATCTCACTTCTAAATGCACATGTACACCTTGACTACTTCTAATTTAATTTGACATTTTTTGTCCTAAAATCATACTAGGAGGGAAGTATGAAGAGATGTATATTTATTTTCTTGAGATGGAATACAATATGCTAGAAATCACATATGAGTAGACGTTTGGGTACCGCATGGAAGTGTACATGTGCGGGTTGGCACGAAATTGGATTTTCTTTAGGAATACAAAGTGAGTGATGTTATGACTAATAATTGATTTGTAAATGCAATGATTTTGTATTGGGGAATCGTAATTGAAACAATCAATTTAGAGTAATAAAAAACATGAAAATGTCTACGACAACCAAGACAATGGTTATCAAGAAAGTTAACATAGATTAGACCAATCGATCAACAAGATAAGGGGATGTTTCCGTCCTAAAATCATACTAGGAGGGAAGTATGAAGAGATGTATATTTATTTTCCTGAGATGGAATACAATATGCTAGAAATCACATATGAGTAGACGTTTGGGTACCACATGGAAGTGTACATGTGCGGGTTAGCACGAAATTGGATTTTCTTTGGGAATACAAATCAAGTGATGTTAGGAATAATAATTGATTTGTAACATTGAGGAATCGTAATTGAAACATGGAGGCCAAATAGATGACTAATCAAATAGATGGATCATTTCTTATGTCAACGTCCACTTTGTATTACCCGCTAAATAAAAACTCCGCCATGGACTAGAGAGTAAAATGATTTATACCTACATTGTATATGTATAACAAAATGATCTTTATGTATTACATTTACCATAATGCATTGATGATTTAATTTAATTTAATTTAAAAATTAATGTCCAGAAGTAACCAAAAAGGTTAAAGGGACTACAAGAGAAGCAAAGAGAAGCAAAGAGAAGCAAAGAGAACAAGACAATGCACGAAGTAAAAAAACAAATACAAAACAAAATACAAGAAGCAACAGGAAAGGCGCATGATGCAACAAGTCTATGTGTCATGCTTAAGAGGTTCTATGCCTGGTAGATCATGACTGTTGTGTGAAGTCGTGTGCCCATTTATGCCTCCGGTGTTGTGTAGAAGGCTGAAGGAATGCGCCAATATTTTGGGACCCAAGGCTGCCATGATGATGTTTGAGGAGGCCATATCTATGTTGGGTCATCTCCCTGATAAATAAAGCTACACAAATCCGGTCTTCATAATGAATAAGGGCGCATAATGAGCCTTGAGTTTCTCGAAAGAGACAATAGTACCTGCCACAGATCTCATAGTACACAGGACAACAAAATATAAAGTGCTCCTCTAATTCAGGTTCATTGTTGTAAAGTGTTCAAGTGTGTTGGTCTCTAGGAATGTAGTGCTCTGTCTCCATGTGAAGCTGATGAGAGCAAACTCATAGTTGACCCAAGGGGAATCTCAAACCAAGTGGGAACCTGATGTATTTGGGGGGAATGACACGTTCATCTTCAATTTGGAGATAATGCTCCAAATAGTGGTGCATATTTGTTGGCAATGATTCTAATGGTTCAATCCACGTTGATTTTATGTAAGCTTTGTAGATCTCCTCTCTAATTCCTCTATGAATTTCCCTTCTAGGCATGTGGGGAGAATTAATAGAGAATGTGAGAGGAGGAAGACGACTAATATCCAATCCGATGCTTTGGAGGAAAGTTGTACAATGAGCATACCAAGTGGTTTGGATCCCCAATTCACATAGCCTCATAGATGATTGGAGAGCCTTGAAGGGGTATCTATTATGTCCAATTGGTGTATCTGCCATACATTTTAGTCTATGGAGTAGCATCACAAGATGGAATATAGTTGAGATACGGAGAGGGTGTGTGCCAAACTCAGCGAAGATGATTACATGTGGAACTGAGCGTTTTGCCTGGAGAGTCCTGGATAGCATGGAGACAAGTACTCTATTAACACGAGCCCAACTATTGTGTCGAAGATCAAGGTCCCAAATCTCACAACCGTACAACACTGTTGGTGTCACTAGGGTTTGGAAAATATGCAATTTTGCGTTGGCATCTTGAAATTGAAGCTGGAAACATTGTCTCTCAAGTGTATTGAGGGCTACATAACCTTTACATAATCTCTCTTCCGCTACATGAAACATGTTCAAAAGAGGGCCCATGAAGGTCACTCCAAGATAAGTGTAAGAGGAGACCACTTCCACCAAGTGTCCTTTGTAACATTAGGCTAGTTATGAGGGCACAATGTCATTAAACATTTATTGTAGGAGATTCTGTGGAGACTGGTCAAACGACTGATTTCCCACTTCATTACGAAAGATTTATTACAGTTGTATTGGACTACGACTTAGGAGCCACATGAAACATTGTTTGCCCTGCAGGCGGGGTTCGAACCTCCAACGTTTGAACCCTTAAAACGACACAGCTAAGAATGCTGCAATTCAAAAAAAAAGAAGCAACGATACAAATCCGAATCCACTTCTACCAACAATGCCAACAATGTCAGTGTCTTCGCCTCTGCATGGCCACTCTACGGCTATCGTTGTTGTTGTCCTCGCCGCCTTCGTATCTGTTGCATTTATATCTTAAGTAACATGTCGATTGCCCAATCCATTGTGTTTTCATTCTATTGACTTCCTGTGCATAAACCTGATCCATTTCATTTTCACTCCCCTGCCTGTCGAGCCCATACCCCTTCTGTAACTCCGCGAAGTTTCCTTTCTGCACTGCCACTAACATTGAATCACATTTTTAACAACCCATTTTCCCCTTTAGAATTTGTTTATACCCATTTCGTTGAACTTCCATTCACCCTCGCCTTGGCTTAATCTTCATATATTTTAAGGTTTTGTTTTGCGTAAGTTTTATTTTCAGAGTCGGTTCTATTAACACTATTACTTCGGGCATAAAAATCTTCATAAACGGATTAGTAGAGCCTTGGTTTCGGCCTTTTGAATTTTTAGGACATTTTGACAAACACTCGGCGTGCAAAGTTCTGAAACAGAACAAAATCTTGTTGAAAATGCCTTCAGTATGGTAACGACAGAGTCCGTGTCTTTGGGTTGTTCCGATGGCACACTCATGGTGGAAATGAGGCAGACGCCGTGGAATCTAGAGCGCAGATCCCTGGAAGAAAAAACTCTCAATGACTTGACCAATTCCAGTAGCAGTAAAGTGGGATCAGAACCTATAAAAAGCTCCGAGCGGTTTGATGCATTGGCAACCATAACGAACACTCCCAGCATGAGTTTCCTATCTTGTATGGGAACTCCTCGTTCGTCATGTCAAACCCTTTTTTCTCCCCATCCAATGGTGTCAGATGCCTGGGAAAATCTCTGGTTTATTTTCGTGGGAAGCTCGTGGCTACCATCGCTGCTGTGGATTCTACTAAAGAATCCTTAAAACGATAATATGACAAGGGAAAATCAGCTAAACGACACTGATTAATTAATGCATTTTTGTACCGTTGCGTGGAAAGTTTTCAGCCGCAGGATTTCAACGCAACCCTGTTAGAAGTCCTCTCCACCGTATGATTTCTGATGGTTTTCAGACTTAGCCAGCCTCGCTCCAAAACAACAACAATGAGATTTCTTCGCATCGATGCTTCATGTATAATGGTGTTTTAAATCTCAAAGAGGATAATTATATGTAAAGCGAAGAGCTCGGGATTGTGTTGCATACTCATTGTTACATTCTAGGTTCTTTAGAGAAGATTATTGTTGTACCTCTTATGGATTATTTATTTCGTTTCTTACTAATGTTTTTTTTGTGGAATTTTTACATCAGACAACCTTTTACTGAAACCTTGACCTTTTTATTTGAACGTTAGTTTTTGGTTAGAGAGACGACCAAATGACCGCATTCAAAACATTATCTATATTAAAATGATGTATTCACATTTTATATATTCTTTATATACCTTGAAATAAACTATCTTAACATAGTTGTTGTAGAAAGGTCGAAATCTATATTCTCGTATTCAATTGTATGCAATTACTCGTTTGCAATTGAAGTAAATATAATGACAAAAATAGTGACTAGTACACATTGTAATTTGTTGATGGCGAGCATGGTGTATAGTATGACAATGAGAAATAGTATGACAAAGCACTAATGGAACCTTACCAAGATGATAAGCACTGAGGAAGATGAATGAATTGAATGCATGATGAACATAAAGAGGAGACCCTATTAGGTAAAACATTATTAGTTTTGTATGTGTGTGTGCATGTGTGTGCATGTGTGTGTGTGTCTACGTGTGTGTGTGTGTGCGTGTGTGCGTGCGTGCGGTTTGAGTGTGTGTGTGTACGTGTGCATCCACGTACGCGTGTGCGCACGCGCGCGCGCGTGTGTGTGTTGAGAGCTAGAGATAATAGTTCCAAACTATTGAGGTTTGTGTGAGTGTAATTGTGTGTGTAAAATTTGTAAATCATAAGATGTCTGTTAAAATCTTCAAGATAATAGTCCGCAATCCATTGATGTCAGAGAAAGTGTTTGTGTGTCCGTGAATAATTGCCAAATTTTGTGTGGGTTTGTGAACGAGATTTGTATGTTATTTATTCACAGGAAGCCTACTGAAATTATATAAATATGTGCGTAATTGTGAATGTGCATGTGCTGGGAAGAGTACGTGTTTTGAATTTTTACTGGTTTGTTCCTTGAGGGTTTCTGAGTGTGCGAATTTTGCTTTGTTTGCGATGAGAATTTTATCGGCAATAATCTGTTATTTCATCTACTTGTGAACTCTTACACGGAGCATTTGAACTCCTTGAACTCCTTGTGCATTGTATGTATATACGTGTGTTTCTTATAGTGTGCCAACATGTTTTACGGATGCATAGTGCTCGCGCATGCGTGTATTGGGTGTTCTGTGTGGGTAAAGGTTTTGTAAAATGTCAAAATTGTGCATCAACGTATGCATGATGTGTAATGTGAAAAATATAAATATTTCAAATATTTTTGTGCGTGCAATAAACCCCTTTGCTTTTGAAAAAGCCATAATAAGATTGTGAGGTGTAAATGTTTGCATGGGTGCATGACCCGAATGTGTGCGTGTGGATGTGTGTAAGTGATACGTCTTTAATGTGCCCAAGCCTGTGAATACGTGTGGGATCAGTGTGTCAATTTGTAGCATGATGCGTGTAGTGCGTATGTGTATCAGTAGATAATGTGTCTCCTAAAAAATCCAAATTGTGTGCATGTTTCAATGCGTCTTTCTGAGACAAAACTCCATTGCGTGTCATGCTATGTGTGCGTCTATACCTTATACTCTGACATGATTGGCCATGGGTTTACTTACTGTTGCTTTTAATTTTTTATTTTTGAGGGGCTTCTCAGAGGAAATGTGTCCAGAAAATGTGTAAATTGTTGCAAGAAAAAGATGAGGGTATTATTTCCTTAGTGTGTGGTTTTCCAAAATGCGTTGAGAAAATTATAAGCATTTGGGTTAGTGTATTTTAATGTTACTAAAATAATCTGCAATTTGTCTATGTTAGAACGTTTGTGATTGACAGAATGCTATGTGTGTGTTCTATGTGATATCATGTAGATCTCGTGTCATGCTATATTTTGCATGCGATGTAATGCGTATTGCAGTACCTTTAATTTATATGTGTTTCTTTGTGTCTTTGCGTGATTTCTAAGAGGAAATTTGGCGTAAAATGTGTATGGGCCATGCATCTCTCGAATATATGAAGACATGTGTGTGCGTCTGCAATTTTGCAAAAATGTTCAAAAGTGTGCGTGTAGGGTATATTTACACGCAAATTCACCAGAAATAAGATGCAGTTTGTCTACTTGCGTGTGTATTGATGGATAGAGAACCTGCAGTCTGTTT
The DNA here is from genome assembly GCA_019776745.2 of Taxus chinensis. Lineage (NCBI taxonomy): Eukaryota > Viridiplantae > Streptophyta > Pinopsida > Cupressales > Taxaceae > Taxus > Taxus chinensis. The sequence continues at coordinate 706,374,826 of CM034153.1, read as the reverse complement.
TGTGTATTATGATTGCGTGGTGCTAAATGCAGTGGGGGCGTGACAACGTGTCTGTTCACCCTGTATAAACGTAAAAATAGGAAAAGTGTTTCAATATCACAACCAGGTGCAATTGCCAGATGTGCGTGTTGCCACATAAATCGCAAGAGTACCAAACTGTGTTGCTAGTAAGTCCAGGCTTCTAAAAAGAACCAAAGACATAACACATTAGCAGCCAACTGCGTGTGCCAACATCAAAAACAGAGTGTGTAAGTGTGTGCAATCCTTATGTGCATAACAAGCAACTCCGTGAGTGCTTCTGTATGTGTTTGACAATTTGCGAGCGTGCTTATCGGGGCGTTTGCGAATTCGTGCGTTTATTGTTTGTAATGTACAACCATTCCCTGATCTGAAACGTCCAAGATGGGTGCACAAGCATAGAGAACGCTGTGCTGTAGGTGAGTGTGAGTTCCTAACAATGTCGTGTGCGTGCTTGAAACTGTGTGCAAGTGCTTGTTCAGCTGTGTCAACATTGTACATGTCCAGCAATGATGGGCAGTCCAACAATATGCATTTGGGCCGAATCATTTTGTTAACGTGCACTTCGTTTGCCACGTGTTTGCCTACACGACTAGCGTGAGGAGTCAATACCATAAAATCGTGCATTAAATGTAATGCGAACATGTGTGCTTTTGTATTGTTTTCTCAACCAATTCGTGTGTCCTTCTTTGGGTGTGGGTGCACATTATGCACACATGTCTATGTAAAGCAATCAGACCTTAACTGACCAAAATCTGCGGTCAAATATGTTTGTGATGGGTCTCCAAACATGTTCCAAAGTTTGCGATGTGTGTGCGTGTGCACACTGACAGCATGCTGGGTGTGGGTGTGCATGTCCGTGTGCAAGCACGTGTGCGTGTGTGGACACCTGTATGGGGGTGTGTCGCAGTGTGTAAACATACCAAAGACGTACAGATTTGCGCCGATCCCCCGATCATTGCACCTTTTTTTGCGTAAAGCGTAAAAAACGTGTCTGCGTGCGTGTATGTGCAATCAAAAACTAAAGTAAAATATGTTACAAACTATTAAGGTTTGCAGCCAGAAAAGTCCGGCTTCTATCGAATGGCAGCATTACATTGATTGTACATGTGGATACATCTTGCTAATAGTACTGAGGGGGTAGGAGCAATGGACTAGTCCTACACTCTCTAGTGAGAAGGTGGGAATTATTGCACCTTTTTTTGCTAAAGGACTAAGAAAACTTCTATTTATGTGCAATGGCAAACTAAGTAAAATACCATTGTTCTAACTAAGCATAATTAGAGATGCAGCCATTAAACGTTCCGGCTTCAAATATTGGCAGCAAACCTAAGTGTCAGTTTGATCATCTTGGCACAGGCCGAGGTGCGAGAAGCAAGACTAAGCCCTCCTCTACTAGTGAGCACAGGTGGGGACTCATCCTTAACTCACTCGTTTCGGCCTTCAGCTCCTTGTGCTCACTGCTGATGAGTCATAACCCGAGGTGTCATATGGTTGTGAATACTAGTAAGATCATTTTTGATTTGAGAAATGCCATCCTTAAGACTCTTAATTTATCTCTACATACATTTCTCCATTTTCCATTCCTCAAGTTTTTACCCCTTGATCAAGTTTGGTGGTCATAAACAAGTTCAGTACTAACCCTATCAACCCTCGCCGAACATGTCCTTTTCACATGTGACAGCCAATTTTCAAAATGAGAACTTTTATTACTTCAGACTAGGTATGATTTTTAGGTTGTCTTATGTAATAAATTCAATGAAGGGTATCATATATAAATAATACCTTATAGGTCATTGTACATGACCTATCTCCTTAGAAATTATGATTACAAAAGGCTATTCACATCCTTAATCTTCCAAGAGAAAGTAATGGGTTGAATTCTAATTTGAAATACACATGATTATGAAATTACATGTTTCCAATTATCTTATTCCAAGAGAAGGATCCTCCTATGCATTTTAATTTTTTAATTGCATTGATTAAGTATATAGGATCACAAGTGGAGCACAAAAACTTTACTCACATGGGAGAACTACATGATCCTTAATTCTTGTGATATTCAGTGCAATGTTTTCACTTGGCATGGAGTAGGGAGTCAATTTGTGCTTAGTCTAGAGATTATCTTCCTATGTTGTTTGGGTGATTTGTACGGTTTGAGAAAGGATAAGAAAAATATGGATCATCGCATCACATCATAGATATTTTGAGTCAAATTCTAGAAGAGCATAGATGAGCTAATTCGAACTAGAACATTAGGAGGGTATACATAGAAAAGGGTGGGTTTGTTATCAATCCTCACTTTCACCATTGAACTTGACCTAAACAACATGTTAAGTGACCAAATTTTCCAAGTCAGCTTCGAAGTTGCATCTTAGCTTATTCTTAGGGTCTGATTTGGCAACACAGTCATCCTTCAACATAATCAAGTTGGGTATTTCCTTACTTATGTTCTTGCACTTTCCCTTCCTATTTCAGTCAATTATCCATTAATTTAAGTTCTAATTATACAATATTTATTGGTATATTCTAAGATTTGAATTATACATTATTTTATCTTAATTAACTCATTGATACCAATATAGCTAAACCAAATTTGGGGTTTGTTTCACATGCTTAAGGAGGTAAAAAATTTCTCTATGTTTCACAAAACTCATTATAGATTTCTTGAAATTGTTGTTTCTTTTTTCAACTCTGCCAAATATGCTTGAAATTTTACAAGTACCTTCATATTGTCTTTATATCATAAACATGTCTCATCTTATTGAACTAGTGTCTAAAAAATTGTATATAACTTCGTCTTTATGCCTCATAGGCCCACTTTTAATGTTACATCTTTACATAGCCTTTTCCAAAGTAATAGATTGCATAATACTACACATGTTGTTATGTGTCTTATTCAAGATGCACTATATCTACAAATTTATATTCAAGCCCAACCTTCACAATTGCAAAAAGGGTCCAACATGACAATTGATATGATGAGCTCTCTCAACATATTAGACACTTCATTAGTTCTCGAAATCCTTAATTACCCTTTTCCTACAATTTTTTTTGCAACCAACATTTGTTGGGAGTGTATAGGGGTTAAAAAACTGACTTGAATATGTAGACACAAAACTATGCACTTATTACTATTACATTACACCTCTAGTATGTAGTTATATGCATGATTCGTAATAAAGAAAACTAAACATTGATAACGTTTATTTTGCTTTACATTGACGTTGTTTATCTTTCCATGCTTTCATCCTCTACTTTTCTGGAATCATCCCTTTACTTTTGGACATCACATAATGTTTTATTCGGCTGAGCATTTCATGATTTATCCTTAGAGATTTTTGGACATAAGTGCCCAGTAAGGGACGGTAGTGGTCGATGTTACTATCCCATTATGGGTGCTTCTGTCCCTTTGCTTGGTTCTTGTATTTTAAAAATGACCCATCACGTGTTTATCTTTTCTAAATGTGTATTGATCACTTTGGATCGGATTCCAGTGATGTTAATGTCAAAATTCAAGAAAATGAATCATATATACACAACCTACTAACTATTCTAGGGGCAACGAGGATATTATTATCTATCTACTATTTGTGTAAAAGGAGCAACTTAAGGACTGAATTTGGGTTGCATTATTCACTGTATAGGAAGGGATAATTCTAAACTCCATAACACACATTATATTGAGGTAAAGTAATTGTAGCTCATTATCTTGGTGCAACTTGCAGAAGGGAAACCTAGCTTCAAGGGACATGATTTCTATCACACACACGCTAGAACTACATTGAGTCTAAAATGTAATGCAACACTCGGTGAAAATCACATTGGGGTGACCGCCGAGGTCTATCCGACTCAAGCATATGTATCTTTTGTTTAGTCTAATGTGTGTTTTAGTCTTGTGTAGGTAGTTAGGGTTTATTTTATAGGTGTAGGTGCAACAACAAAACCCTATAATAAAGTGGATATGACATAGAGTGAAGTGAAGGAAACATTATCAGGCACTGAAAAAACCATATCTATGCACATTTCCAGGACACTAGCACCCCAGGCGATTTTGTCTGACATAATATTTTGATCAATGTTTTCTAGATGGAGCACATACAATCCAAATTTATATTGTTCCTCCATTTTTCTATCCCAAATCCAGTCCAGACGGTCAGATATCAACTAAGTCACTCTTATCCTCTTGTTGGTTGCATGGAAAATTTTAAGGAACCCTTCTAAAAAAACTTAGAATATGGCCAGAACCAGATTCGTTGGGTTGGAGAATTATCGAAAATCATTGGTCATTGCATTTGCAAAATAAAATATATTTTTTGAAGGAAATGGTGGATGGAGGGGCGAATGAAGGATAATTCATTGACATTAATGATATCTCTTGCACAAAACGTATTTTAAGTCCAAATGGAGGTTTGTAACTCAAAATTGTTTAGGAAACCATTTTGACATGGTTCCTTTGCAGTTTAGAATGTCCATACTTACAAATGAGCACTATTTTACAATATATAGCCAATGAGAGAGAAAGGAGAGGGAAAGAAAGAAGGAACGTGTGACTTTCTTGCTGCAACCATGAACAATATACATTAAATCTATGAAAATAATGATGGGAACCCTGTCAAACCCATTCCCGTGCCCTTTTATCTATAGGAGAAGAAGGTATGGAAGCCAACTCAACATCCATACACGACTATGCAGTAAATCCAACATATGGCCTCCAGACAATATCATCCACAAATAGCCCACCGAGACACTCATCATAATACGCCTCATCACGCTCTACCCTGTCATCTCTCATCCAATCAAATCTCTATCTCATAAAACCCACTACACTATGTTGGGTCCCTAACCCTCCAAGGTAGACCTAATGGCCTCACTACAATAATATGCTCATAGGCCCAACAATGAAGAAGAAACCCCACATCTAAACCAAGCCTCCTTCCAATCACATAACCCCATAGCTCACGGTATACATGTGCTAACAAGGTAGACCCCCATGCATACACAGTCATGTGCTCTATGATCTCACCTACTATAACTACCAAATTCCAAGGAAACCTACCTCCTCCTGAATTTGGCAGTGCATAACATGAAATAGACAACATGACCATCAACATCTGTCAGTTCCCCGACACATCCCCATCATAGTAACTCTCAATATGAAAACCCCCTGCACTATATCTAATATATTAGGGATCATCTCCATATAATCTCCTCATCTTCTCCAAATGGGCCTCCCGTGCAATAGGCACTATCCTCTCTCCCTATATCGACAATCTCAAAATTCGGCACACATCCTCCAGTGTAACTATCAATCTCTCTAGTACAGAACTAGAATGTCCCTGTACTCGGGTCCCATCTAGCGTGTCAGGATTTTTATGGCGAGTTCAGTTTGTTACAATTATACTAAAATACCAAAAACTCTAAATAAAGCAGGGTTTAGTGATACTTACACCGACAAATGCAATATTGATGAGTGGATACACAAATGATGCAGAAAACTCATCCTTTTATCTAATGAGAGGACCTGTATGTAAAGACAACTGAACAAGACATATATTAGATAATGATTGAACAATTTTCTCGACAAAAGACGATCCCAAGAACTAATGGGCTTCCTCGAGGGATGTCAACTCATGTTTACAATTAAGTGATACGATATGAAAACAAGATAATGACAATATGATTAGAATTCCAGAGGGATAGAAAAATCCTACTCCGCGTAGTAGGTGGCTCAAGCTAGGGGTACAGCTAGTTCAAGCTCGTCAAAATATTCGAACCAGGCTTACTCCGTTGTGTCCTGTATTTCGCATATGATCTCAAGTTGCTCTTCGATGTCCTCAATCTCTGGTGTCAAGGTAATGACACATAAGCTAAGTTCATGTGAGATATCAAACTCCTCTCACACGAAGGATTGTTGCACTATCAGGATGTCGTATATGCTTATAATGGGGTGTACCTATCCTGGAACAATCATGTAAAGACAATACATCCTTGTAAAGTTTATTGTTAGCAAAATCAGACAATAATATATCAATATAAGGGGAAATGGAAAGGATCGATGATCATTGGGAATCGGCAATGATCGAGGGAAAAATGATCTATTTTAACAAGGGTTGGTAAAACAAACTATTTTCGATGCAAGTCAGATGTTGACAGTGCTAAGATGAAAAGAGGGACTCTGTAGACATAATAGATGTAGAGAGCAAAGATTTCAGTATACATAAAAAGATAATGAAAGGAAAAGGGAGTTTGGGATCCGATCAATGAAGATCGAGTAAATCAGCGGCGATTAGGGATCAATGAAGATCCTTGGTAAATTGGTAGATATACTAAAAAAAGTTGAACAAATGGCTAAACGAAAGGCAAAAGGTATGATGGATAGACAAGGGTATGAAGAAGAGTGTTTGAAAAATATAACTAATGAAAGATATGATTGAAAATAATTGAAAGAAATACATTATACCTTGTTGAATGTTGATGAGGATGATAGAGCTCTAAATGGTAGAGTGAATGTTGGAGGAGGACTCCTAAAGGATGATAGCAGACTGTGAAGTATCTTCTAACGTCATGAGGTCGTGCGGGGTCTCAACAATTCGTCAACGTGCCCAATCTCTCTTATTTGTAACTATGAAATTGGGAAGGAGGGTGGTTTAAATAGGATCAATGACATCTGTAACAATCATCGTCGATCGTGGAGTGCCATCGATCTGGTCAAAGAGGTTATAAAAAAACTAGGAAAGGATGTCAAATGGTTGAAACCACTTGCCATCTGAGGGTTGAAGTTGTTTTAGGAATGATGGGAGGTCAGGAATCCAGGTAGGAAGAGGTTAGGGGGTTATGATGGTTAGGGTAATTTAGGTTAGGTTTGTTTTAGGTGGTTAGGGAGGGTAAATGAGATTCTACGTAGGCAGATGAGGATTTACAATGGTAAATTAGATTATAGGGATAATGGACTTAGATTAGGAATAATAGTGTAAATAATGGTAATGCGATTAATATGTGTAGGGTCACCTAAGGGTGAAAAAACGGTGTTTACAATTTCCTGAAGAATAATATAATCCCCCTCCACTCAAATGACACCCACACCTATGGTCGGGCATACTCTAGTAGGGAAACAGAGGCATATAGTATTGACTAAAATGGAAAAGTGTAATTGGCTCATAGTTGTACCAAAATCTACTCGTACAACATCTTGGAATTTATATTAGCCTTGACTGCATCTAATTTCATGAGATTGATGATGAAAAAATAGGGGTGTGAGAGGTAGGGAGAAGGCCCTCATAGTTTTTCCCTCAACTATGTACATGGATATCCCACGTGTGTTCACTACATGTTCCCTCCCCTCCAAGATAATTAAAGTGTATGGTTTGGGCATGTTTGATTTTCCATACCACAAATCTTGAAGAGGAAACTTGTGGAAGAAATCATAGTTTTTTTGTGATGACGACAAGCCTTTCGATGTCACATTTCGACATCCTTATCATTAGCACCCATTTATTTCCCATAGATAGGCCATACTTCCTGAAGAGAAAAATCATCTGCTTGTACTCAAATGGCTTCCCATGCCCATTGTCAGGGGACTCTAGCAAGGAAAGCGAGGTGTATAACTTTTTCTACAATGGCAGAGTACAGTTGGACTATAGTCGTGCCAAACTCTACTTGTGGTGTCTTGGAATTTATATTGACCTTCATTACATCCAATTTCATGAGATTGTTGATGATGAAAATATGGGTATGAGAGGTAGGGGAAAGGCCCTCGTAGTTGTTTTCTTCACCAAGCATACGGTTCTCCCATTCATGTTATTTACAACTCTGCACCAACATCACTACATTATTCCTCCTCATCAAGATAAATAGAACATATGGTTTGGGAATGTTTGATTTCACATTCCATAAATGATGTTGATAAGCCTCTCAATATCACATTTTTTATATTTCTTCCACTCGGATATGATATGAATGCTCCTATGTTTAAATTTTCATTTCAATTTGGTGGCAAATATGTTGACATAACATTTATGCCTCCCTAATTCATGACCTACCACCACGACCATTAAACTAATAAATCTCACACTGGTACAAATTGCCTTGATAAATAACCCATAATATAATATCCAAACCCATCAACTGAATATGCTTCATCTCTCTTATGCACTTCATTTGACCTCATGATTGCATCAAACATTTTACTTTTACCAATATTGAATTGATCCATCGAAGTCTATTAGTATTCGATCTCCATTTGGTTTCAAGATCAATAGGTATCAATCTTTGCATTAAGGATCCTCCAAGCTTGGCAATATATTGCATCTTGGATCCTTTATTGATTATTGTGATTCAAACTTACTCACATTTGGTAGCTCCTTGCACCAATTTTGGGATGACCGAACTTTGCATCTTCCCTTCAATCACCCCACTTTTTCTCTTTGCATGTGATGGATAAACATTGCATTGGCGACTCGCCAAACAACTATATCTATGCAGCTTACATGTGTCAACATGCATCAAGATATTATTTGGCATCTCTTCCAGTTGTCCTTGACTGACATTCATCAGTTCAACAGATTGCATGTACTTAGATTTTATGGCTCATTAACAAATTATAATCTTTAAGCTTATTAACTAGATTTTAATCTTAAAACTGGTTAACTGAATTAAAATCTTCAAATTGAAATGTTCCTTTTATATTACATTGGATGAGTTAAAGCATCGAAGGAGGACCCAAACAGGCACACAAAATTAACTTTTCTCTTTTCCTAATGCCTCGAATAGTAGTTATGTTGATAAGCATTTCCAAATGGGAGTCTCAATGGTTGTGTCTAACATGCATCGAGAAAATGGAAGGTGGAGGTGTTGTGTTGGTGGTCATTAAAAGAAGATGTTATTATGAATGTTAATAACCATGATCGCCACCTTAATCGCCCAAGAGAAACTCTTATAAAAAATGTGCATGAAATTGGTGGCATAAGGAACCTTCACAACAAAGTTTCCATATCTAACATATGCATAGTTTGACTTTGGAACATATGGAAAATGATAGTTTATGTTAGGACCAAGCCTGTCTCTCTAGGGAATACACTAATGGTTGCTACTTAAAGAATGATTAGTGTTTTCCTTTGGTGACATTGGTAGTATTGATTGACCACACCTTTCTTTAATCTAAGATATCTCTAAAATATGGTGCCTTGTTTCCCTAATATAGTGCCCTCTTTCTCCCTCAAACAACTGACAAAATTGGCACATGGTTCATATGTCCTTGGTTGTAACGAGGAACGGTTTCAAATAAGTTCCATGCAACATTTTTCCTACCCCTACACTTCTCCTCTCTCAAACCTTCTTCATCAGCCCTCTTCCTTCTACAATATTTCCCTCCCTCGGGGTTAACTTCCTCAACACCCTTCAAAGTCTCCATTGCATTGTTTGTGTGTGATTGCTGGTTATAGGAGGGCCACTTCCATTATAACATCACCCTTTTATCAAAGCGAAAAATAGGTAATAACCATCAACGCCCCCACAATATTGAAACAATAAATATTGTTGTGGAAACTCTTTACAAAGAATAACTCCTCCCATGTCTTAAGAGAAGACGTTGAAGATAAAATTCGGAAATAACTTCCATTATAACCCTTTTATCAAAGTGAAAAGTTGGTAATAACCATTACAAAGAATGACTCTCCCGTGTCTTATTAGAGGAGTTGAAGGTAAAATTCCGAGCTCAAATTAACTGCGTGGTAAAAACTCTCAGCAATAACTTCTACTTGAGCGATAAAAAAATATTCCGTTGCCGGGACTTGAACCCGGGTCTCTCGGGTGAGAGCCGAGTATCCTAACCAACTAGACTACAACGGATTTATTTAACGTAATTTAGAACAAATAATTTGGACCTAAACTAATTTGCGATACCCCAAAATTCCCTGCGCACCAGATTCTTGTCCTCATTTATTTCGCAGATAGGCTTAATCTACGATGGTAGCGAAGCGGGTGGAACGAGTGAGGAACGTCAATAAAAAACGTTTTTATTTTTTTGAAAAATTAATGATAATTTTGGGTATATGGTAGAGCTTTAAACTCTTTCTTTTCAAAAAACAAATTGTGTTTAATATAGTGGTGCAACTAGATTAAGGTCATTCATTCTTTGAAATTAATATGATGAAATTATCAATCAATATGGAATCCTTCGATAAATAAAATTATGTGACAAATCCAAAATAAATGTCTCAAAATTGATACATATATATATAACAATTGTAAAATACATTAAGTATTATTGACTTGTTTCATTGTAATATACAATCTATTGGATGCATTTCTCATGAGTGAACTAATGCCCTCAATTATTATGGGAGAAAAATACATTAAAATTGTATAATTCAACATTTTATTACAAGCATATAGATTTGGCATAAACGGATTTCATCTAAACAACAAAACTAAAACAACATCCCAACTACATCAATTAATTTAAATTCAAGCATAAGTTTGAAATTACCTACAGTCAATTGATAATAAAAATATGGAGTTGGCTTATATTGTATGTATATCGCATGAGTTTGTTTCACTCAATTTGATAATTTAAGTGATCAACTATAACTTTGTATCAAACTCATATGATGAATAAGGGTCTCTAAATGGTATATTTAATATCTTTTCCTTGCATGCCTAGTTAGCAAACTAGTTCATGCCTTTTCGGGACATTGTTGAATTAATTCACGCCTTTTGGGCACATGGAGATTGAGAGGGAAATATGTATATACCCTATTTTGATAACAATTGCAACCAAATTTACAATGAGCGCATCGATGGGGATGGAAATGAAAGGGGTAAACACCAATGCAAAGAACAAAGTCGGACATGAAAAGGAAAAATGTGTTGAAGGATGCAAAATACACAATGAGAATACCAATAAGAAACAAAGTTTGATTTTATAATTGAACAATAATGGATGATCACCATGACACGTGAAATATTATGTTGTAAAAAATATTGACATAGAAAATATGAAATCAAATAATGAGTGAGTCAAAAAATAACAATAATGAATAGTTGTAAAGTCAACATCATTTAGAGTTACAATGTCACCTCAAAGCTTGTGATCTAATTTGTGGTTTCAAATCAACAACTCTACCTCATAAATGACTCATGAAGCAGAACATTAAGAGTTAAGTTAGCCCACTTCCAAAGCTTAGTGAAATTTAGGCTAATGAAAAACATAAAGACTGCAATATCTAGAAGTTATTATGAATCAACTCAACAAGTAATGAAACAATAATGCAGTGATTTGTTTATGTAGATACCTAAATTTGGTGATTTATCACTTGATAATGTCAATATTGGCTTGATCCCTTTAGTCATGACTTGTGCACCTATTCCAATCTCAATTGTTATATTTTAGTCTATCCTTAGACCTAATATAAGACTTGCTCTTCTTGTTAGATTGTTTAACCACTCGCATAAATGCACACATGAGTCATGTTGGTGCTGAAATTTACACCCTGTTGAAGCTAGGTTCAACAATTTTAGTGTTAGAACATGAGTTTGTGGGTTACTCATGATCTTTCTCTGGATGAAAGGGTTGGCTCCCTTCACCCCAATTCACTGCAACTAATCCTATAACATCTTCCTACTCTAAACTATCTAACCTAAGCTGATAATTCCAAGGAGACAAAGTGAGAAGGAGGAGAAAATTGAAAATAAAAAGGGAGGCAATGCACCAAACTGAAATGTGGAGCTTCTCTGATTCCAAGAGACATATGTAATTTCGCAAATGAAGATCATGAAGAATGCACATAACTCTAACGCAAGCAATTGGAAAGAATGCAAAATAAGCAAGAGGATAGAGATATTCATGTCAAACACATAATGTTTGAAGGAAAGAAAGAAGTCATGCTTGCATTAATCGATGTTTAACCATTTACACGCACAAAGTTGAGGCAAGAAAACCCTCGTACACAAGTTACATATGTCGAAAGCATGAAGTTTAGAGTTCATAAGGAAGAAGCTCAAAAATATGTGAAGGAAGCATTAGGAGAAGAAGCTTTCAATATGCATGGGCACTTACATTTATAGATCTCATAGAGGAAGAGAGAGAAAGAGAAGAGGGAAAGGATGACTGCCATGTTGTAGTACCAATCCATGAAATATCATTGAACGAGCGTGGGCATTATGATTTCTTGTAGTACAAACATGGGCACCAACTTGAAGAGAGCCAACAACCACGACCTGAAAGCATTTGATTCAATCACATGCCATCAAACTACGTAGGACAACACAAAACTTCATTAAATCAAGGTAGTTAAAACAATGTCATACATCATGAATGAACTGGGACGGATGCAACTTATACACCTTTGATGGAATCCTGATATTCTATTGAGTTTTATGGGAATCTCCTATGTGTGGCGGCATTTTCTTGACTTCACACTTTCATGTGACTTTCCCCTTGTTATGTGGCTTTTAAAGCTCCCTCAACCTTCCACAATGTTTCACAAAATTTGATGATTGTTCCGCTATCATGTCTCCTTTTCGTGGACTTGGAGATTCCGCAGAACACTATTCCTAGAACACCAGGATAGCATTTCACATCTTCAAACCTTAGCCACTTTTGAACTCTTCATCCTTTGCCACACGGCTACTCTTAACATGTTTACTTTGTTCCATGGATTTTCTAAAGCAAAAATCCATCTAACTCCCAAAACGTTGATGGCTTTGTTCTGCAGAATGGGAGAGTCCACAGAACACTACAGTTATTTTTCTTTGGATGGGTAGTTAATTGAAGAAAAAGGGGAACACAAGAACCATTCCCTGTGTGCCTTTCAAATCTAACTTATTTGACTAGTTGTGTCTTGTTTACACTGTCGACTCACCTGATATTGTGGCCAATCGGAGAATCTTGAGAACTCTGAAATTGTTCCTAAAATGCATGAAATTCACATATCATCTGACTGAATTGCCCACACCCCCATTTTTTAAATTTTGGTAGAAATGAGGGGAACTAGAGGAATGAAGGAACCGTTCCTCTTATTCCTTCAAAGGCTAATTTTACCAATTCCTATTATGTCTGACCCAATTTTGCAAAAATGGTTAAATTTTTGGCCTAGAAGGAAGTGTATGCCAAGGGGGGCATGATTGAGACACTTTGAAGGTTTACAAATGGATAAAATACCATAAAACCCTACAAATCAACTCTATACCCCCTCTTATCATATGGAGAAGCCACACAACACTTAGGATGAAGACCAAATATGTAAGTTTTACCCCTGAAAGCCTTCCCCAATCCATGACAACACTTCCTGAGTCTAAAATGGATTTATAAGTTGTCAAAATATCTTAGGGGTTATTTTGGACAACATTTTGGTGACTCAACGGGGCCATCTGCCTGCTAGATTTAAATATCACTAGCCTTGAAGCATCCATTGGGCATGGAGTCAAGCTTGAAACTTGAATTTGATCCTTTGAATATCTGAATAAAACTTGGAAATTCCCCAAAATCTCATGATTTCTGTCATGAAGGGAGGAGACTGAAATGACCTGTGTATGGTTGTAATGGAACTCCAAAATATATGTACAAAAGAAGAACAACATACATGCTTCAAGTGAAACTTGTAAAGTGTGGAAAAGCACTTATTTTATAAGAATGATCACTATAAGTATTGGGGAAAGGACACTCAATTAGTGATCAACACACAATAAAGGAGGGGGGCTCCAACAAAATAGAGAAAGAAAACAAAACAAAAACTATGTATGAGATGCAATGAAACAACTTAGTGGGGATGTTTAAGATAAATCCCATTGACTATGATCTACAATGCTTCTCCACCAAGTGTAGACACCAATTTTTTAGTATCTTTACCCCTCACACCACATTCTCTCTCCATCATCTTTTCACATACATACCTCTCTTCCCTTTCAGATTCCTCCTTTCCCTCTTCAACTTATCCCACTTATCATTATTTCCCATCATTATTCATCCATTAGTCTTCCCTAATCATGTTTAATTTATTCTAAATTCCCATTTCATTCACTTATCTTCCCTAAATCTTCTATTTTATCATTTCTAAGCCATCATTTAATGATTTCATCTCTCCATGGCCGTTATTTAATATTTTCCACCATCCGCCTACCCATTTATCCATTCTATGCAGCCCTAGCTCACCATAACCCTTCAAAACCCTGATCTCACCTTGTATGGGCTCTTTACCTCAAGCTCGTCATCTTTCCACCCCCCAAATGGACGGGTCCCCACAATCGGCAATGACCCATTTGAGTTTCCGCCAACCCTATAAAGCCGCCCTTACCCCTCCTTTTCTATGGATACAATTCTAGAGTCTTCAAGCCTTCTTGTGATCTTGCTTTCATTTGTGATCTCTTTTGCAACTGCCACACAGCCATATTAGAGTTCTCTTTGCGATTTGGTGTTTATCTTTGAAGCTTTGAAGTCCTCTTTTATTTGCATACTTAGAGCTACCATCTCCCCTATTTTCTACCATCACCGTCAGTTTTTGTAGGTTCTACAGTCATCACATAACTTCATCCTTGCATTCTTTCATTTTTATCATCATCTGTAGACTGTCATTTTATCCTTTTCCACCCATTTGATCCTAGATTTGTCCTAGTCTCCGTCGACCCTACCTAGTCACCGTCAACCCAGTCAACCTTCTCTACACTTGCCATTAGTTTTCATAATTTTCTTGCATCCTTTTTGTTATATCTTGTTCTAGATCTTCTACATATTCTTGTTCTCCATCTCAATTCATCATCAGCTCTAGATCTGCCTCCAAAGCCTTCAAATATGCATTTTTCATCACTGTTTAGTTGACCTTCTCCATTTGCCATCGACTGGGCCCTATAGTCTTGGGGTCGTCTATTGACCCACCCAACTTTGTTTTACTTTACGTACATTTAGATCATATTTGCATTTCTATCTTATATCTAGCATTTCAGTTTTTCTTATAGTTCAGATTCTGCTACATCCAATTTATCGATATTTTATCTATCTTTATCAAAATGTGGGTTGACATCCATCCTAGGAAGTTTTCACTTCTCAGGACTGACATTTTTAGGAAACCCACCCATCTATCTACTAATCCAATCTCGTGTTGACTTCTCTTGATTTGCAGGTTATCTATCTCACTGCGAGGAGGAGATCTTTCATTTTACACCCACATTCATCATCATATCATCTAGAGGTACCATAAACCCTCTCATATTTAGAGTTACTTATTTTCTGTAGTACTAGTTCACTAATTTGAAATAGGTACGAGGAAATTTGTTCAACACCAAGATTGGGCAACTCAAAATACTTGGCCTCTTTGTAGGAAGTGATGATGTACGGCCTACTCCAAAGTGCATCAAACTTGGAGTTTCACTCTGGTTTAGCTTTGTCCACATCCCATTTGAACACTAGATCACCTACCTTGAAATCTTGTGGCTTTGATTTCTTGTCAAACCACTGTTTGGTTGACAATTGGTGCTTCTCTAACTTGGTCATGGTGAATTGTCTTAGTTCTTCGAGATAAATTGGTTCCAATATTCTAATATGTCTCTGATTTGCACCTTCTAATTCTAATTATTGATCCAACTCTAATGAAGATAATTCAAGGGAAAATGGGAGCCTGAGTTCTCTTCCATAAACAAGGACGAATGAAGAACTTCCAATTACTCTTTTTGGAGTAATTCTATCAACCTAAAGAGAATTCTTTATTTTAGCATGTCACTGTCTTTGATTTATCTCCATAGTCCTTTTCATGATCCTGATCAGGCTCTTGTTATTGGATTTCTGCCAAACCATTACCTTGCGGGTAGTAGTTGGAAAAAGTCTTCAAATAAAATCCATGTCTAAGATCCCAATCAAATATTCTAAAGCCTAATAAATCTTTACCATTATCTGAAATGATTGTTCGGGGAACCCTAAACCTCGTTATAATATCTTCGAGAAAATCAAGGATGACTGATTCAATAACCTCCTTAAGTGGTATGGCCTTTGTCCACCTAGTAAAGTAGTCTATTGTTTTCAAGACCCACTTATGAACCACACTTGATATAGGATCGATCATGCCTAAAAAATCAAGCCCCCACTAAGAAAAAGGATCATCTACCTAAATATGATAAAGGGGAAGGGTTGTCATCTTCCTTTTACCAATGACTAAAGCACATTCTTTACATTTTGTGACCCAATGATGTGCATCTGTGAATAGTGTGGGCCAGAGTATCATGCTTTTGAGAATTTTCATTGTTATCGCTTTGGCTGAGAAGTGCCCACCAAAAAAACCACTTTGGGACTCTGTCAAGACTTTATCTACTTGTTCTACTTCAATATACCTTAGCAAGACACCATCCAAATTCTTCCTAAATAGAATCACATCTATCAACATGTAAGACATTGATTATAACCTCAAGTTTCTTCTCTTTGCTTTACTTAAACTAAGAGGGTAGATGTCAGTTGCTAGAAATGTTTCCGTGTCTTTGATCCAATTTTTGCGGCCAAATGGACATCCTTTGTCTTATGTAAATTCTTTGTTATGCAAAAACTCAACTCTCCGCGAATTTTTTATGTTATACAAATTTCCATAATTCCATGGATTGATGACACTCTACAGATTACTTACTTGAGGATCCTCCAAAATCTATGGATCGTATGCAGCTTGTCCTTGCTCTTCCTCCATGAAGAAAGAGACTTCTTCATTATCCTTTGCATATCTTCTCACATAGTGATCTTCCTCTCACTAACTTTGTGGCCTTGATGGTCATGTCAAACCCTATGATTTTGATTACCCATTCGGATCTCTTCTCTCTGATTTCTACCCCCATGATAAAATATCTCATGTTGGGTTGTGAGACTAGGACTTTTATGCGGCTAACGACTAGCATGGGCTTTAATTTGTTTGAGATTCTGCAAGATGGTAAAGACATGTTTCTCTCAATGACTATACTTGAGCTCAAAATCTTTTAGTGTTTGACTACAAAAGGCTACAAGTTAATCTAAATTTTCATCATTCTTCTATGTCAAAACTGTGGCAACACTAAGATCGAACTCATCTGCATAAAGGATGAAATCCTTTACAAAATATAGATTGATAAGTGTTGGCGCTTGGGCAATTACGGTTTTTATCTTGACAAATCTTTCTCTTCCTTTCACGGTCCACTTAAATGGCACATCTTTTCTTAACATCAAGGTGATGGGTCTAAATAATCCTGTAAAGTTAGGAATGAACTTCCTTACAAAATTGATCTTTCCCATGAAAGATATAAGGACCTTCTTGTGAGTTGGCAATGAAAGAGAGTGGATGGTAGATATTCTTTTGGGGTCGATGGCAATTCCATCTTTTGAATAATGTGACCCAAAATTTTACCTTGTAAAACTACAAAAATGCATTTCTTGGCATTCAAGGATATTCCAAACTCTCTACATCTCTTAAAAAAATTCTTCAAATGCTCCATGTGATGGTGACCCTGCTTGGAGAAGATTGTGATCTCATCTAAATATACAAGAATAAACTGATTGATGAGTCTGCAGAAAGTGATGTTCATTGCTTTCTGAAATGTGGGACCCACATGTGACAGACAAAAAGGCATTTTTTTGTTTGTCTATGTTCCCCATTTGGTTATAAATGTGGTTTTATGTTTGGTCTTCTTCCTCTCACCCATGATCTGAGTTATAGCCTGAGTATCTGTCCAATAAAGAGAACCTTTCTGCACCTGCCACTATTTTAAGGATTTGATCTATTGAAGGAAGAGGATAATGGTCCTTCAATGAAGCCATGTTTAAGTATCTGAAGTCCATGCAAAGCCTTATTTCTCCATCCTTCTTCCACACTTGCACCAATTTCACCACCCAATATGAGTATTTGATGGGAAAGATGATTCTTGCCTCAGTGAGTTTTGATGACTCCTTCATGAGGGGATCAATCTTGGGGTTCATCATTCTCTACTTCTGTCTAACTGGATTGGCCACATGATCAAGATCAATGGCATGTTGAGTAACGTTGGGGTCAAAACCTCTAAGGTCTTCATATTTTCATGAGAAGACATCATGAAAAACTCTGACACAAGGAAATAAAAAAATTTATTCATCTTGATCACCCACCTTTCCAAGAAACATTTCCTTACCTTGTGAAATAGTGACCGGTTTGCAATCTTCTTGGCTCATGGATATGTTTTTTTTGTCCTTTGATCTCATCATCGAGATTGAAGATGTCTTCAAGAGTTACTAACCCTTTAGGAAACTTGTTAGTTCGTAGTTGGATGATTTGATCACCATAACGTTTTTACAAACTAGGTTACAATCTTGAAGAGAATTCTTATTCGTTTTGGATGAATTGGATTATCCATTCATCACTATCAAATACCTTGCCAGCTAGATTCATTATCTGGGATGGATGGTCTTACAACCATTTTGACATGTTATTTTCCCATGACAAGGTCTTCCGCAGGGGAAAAATGTGAGCTGACAACTACCATTTGATTTACTTCTTTGTTTTGTTTCCATGACCCTACTTGGAGGTTGAAAGCTTCAAAACTCTCTCAAAGGTCCCAAAATTGGTGCATATAAGATTTCAAAAGCTTATTCTAGGTTGCACATTTCCCTCTGACTTGGTGAATGACCAATTCAGTGTCCCCAAATATTTGCATGTCCTTGATTTGTCTCTTTTCCTCAATGAGAAGACCATGAACAAATGCTCCATCTTCTGCCACATTTTTTAAGCATGTAAATTATAGCCTATGTGTAGAGAAGAGTTTTTTGTATGTTGGGAAGAGAAGAACTATACCTGCCCCAACTCTATTTTTACTCCTTGAACCATCAAAATACATTTTCCACATGCCATAAGTGTTATTATTTTCCTTGAATGGCGTGAGGGTGGTGAATTCTTCTTCATATATACAATAGGTACCTAACCTACTTTAACTACAATGTGATAGGGATCAAACTCATAATGTTCGTAGCCCATTCATCAAACATGAGATCAAGGACTGAGTGTGATGAATACACTGTCTCAATGGATTCAGGATCACTGCTCACTTTTCCTTGGACCATGCAGTTGGCATTGGTGGGGCTAGGGTCACGAACTTTGACATGATAAGCTAAGATGGGATTTTCCTTTATTGTAAACCTAGTCCCATACCTTGCTCTTAATAGCATATGGTACCAATATGAAGAAAGATATATGGCCACTTTGGATATGAAATATCTTGAGAGGTAGAGGGCAAAAAAAAGGTGGCAAATCAATCACGAAGATGTCTTGCGTTATAGTTAGGCTTGGGAAAGCATGAAGGGTTAACCCCAGATCCTTTATCACACCCAATAATTTCATTGTTGATCCATTAAGCTACAAAACACCTTATGAGGTTGGACTATACTCAATTCCCAAGATATATGTAATTTCCTTTGGCATCACTGAGGTACTGGTACTAGAATCTATCATGTAGTTGTGTACAAGGTGCTTGAAAACAATCAGATATATGTAGAAAGGAGGGGGTTTAACAACTGCACATACTTTTTCTTCCTTGGGATGACAAATGTTGACTGCGGAGTCTACATTGTGCATGGCAAGCTCGAGAGGTGAAAGTTGCTTCAAGGATTCCTACAAGAGATCTATTTGAGATGGGATAGATAGTTCATCCCACATTGTGAAATTTAAGTTTCTTCTTTTCATATGCTCGACAATGTTGAGGAGAATACCCATGGCCTTTGGTAAAGAAGGAGCGACATTTTATTTTCTTGCTTGTTTTTTGTGGAAGATCTCTAGATGAAAAGTTTACTTTGTTCCGTGGATCTGTCTTGAGTTATGAGTTTTGCATGTCCCATGGAAAATTCTTACCATGTGGGTCCACCAAGTTCCATGGATTTTCTAGAGAACAAAAATTTTATGAAGTCCACGAATTTGTTGATGACGCTGAATTTTCACCCAAGTTCACGGGTTGGCTAGGACTATTGTGTGGAGTTTGAGAAATAAAAGGGAGGAGATCTTACATATATTTGTCTCTTTCTGTACCATGTGTTATATGCCACATGGGATTGAGTCATGTTGATATTTCCCACAGTTTTGTTAGCTGTGCAAAAATCTTTAAGTCCAAAAAGCGTGAAGTTAGGTTCCAAGGTGACTTCTTGTATCTCTTATGGACTACTTTCTAATGGAGTTGTAGTTTTCTCTTGCTGATAGAATGGATTCTGCACCATAAGAGCCTTCTCCTTCGGTTAATTCATTTTGACTTCATACGCATACTAATTGTGGGGATGATCACAAGGATAACACCACCGAAAACCTTGGGCCATATTTTTTTGGACTGGAACAATGGATTTTCTCAAGCTAATAATTGGTAGAGGTTGTGGGTTTAGATTTGGCAGTCTCCTTGGTGGGTAATTTTTTCCAAATATCTAGTTTGGGTATTGATAGACTTGTTGTGGAAAACCTTGAGGAGGATTAGGATAATTTTTAGGGGCTTGAGCTTTTTGTCTCTTAAGGGAGACAATCTCATTTTTTATTTTTTAGTTAGACACTAAGGCTTTTAATTTCTTCTTGCTTCATAGAGGGAACCAAACATGGACACATATGATGAATTATATGGTTCAAGGAATAAGAGCAATGACGGGTTGGGTACTTTGTGGTAATTCAGGAAAAATTGGCATAGTAAATCTAGGGGTTAATTTACTTGTTTGGATTAAATTGTTTTAAGCCTTAATGGCTATTGCATAAGTATTGGGTAAATGGATAACACCCAAATACTGAAATCATTACTATTATATCAGAATTCATAACTCTAATAAAATAGAGAAATGCACCTTGAGGATTTGGTCTTAGAAGGACTGGAATTCTATCCCATGTTTTCTGGAACGTGAAGTTAAAATCTTTCATAAGTTAACTTAGAACTCGCTTGATGGTGGTTAATTGCTCAAGGAGAGAAATGTCATCTACCTTCTCATCAAATTGTTGACAGAGGCAAGTCTCAAGCTCATCTAAAGTGTGGATTAAAGTATTTGGCAAGATTTTATACCACTTAAAATCCTTCCCTTTGAGATACAACGCCAAAAGTTACACCGCGACATCATCCTCCATGACTGCGTGTATAGAATATACTTTCAAAACGTCTTGACTATGCTTTACGTGGTGTGGTAGAGTTTTCACCTGTGAAGAAGGGGATACTCTTCAAAGTGGCTAATGTTATATCATGTTGAGTGGTTAGGAACAATGGAATACCACCATTGAAACTTACAAATGACAAGTTTTTTTGATATGCCATAAGCTGAATGGGACTCAAACTTCTGATAAGAAAGGGAAACAATCTATTAGGAGGTGAAGTTGAAAAAAATTCTACTTGGAGAGGTAACGTGGATCTCTGTGGACTACTTTCTCTTCTTCTTCTCCATGGGGAGGGTTACAGGTAGTTGATTAACGCACCTCCGGATTTACTTAGACTTGTCGACACTCTTCTCATCAATTGGGGAGGACTAAATTGTCTCAAACCAAGATATTTAGCATTTGGGAGTTATCATATGTGTTGAAGGAATGCCTTTGAAGGATGGAACTACTAAGTTACACACCAAAACTTAGTAACAATGATCTAAATCTTATCAAACTAGTCCCACCATGCGTGCAAAAACTGTTGGGGCTAAAATTTTCACCCTCCTGAAATTGGGTTCAACAATTTCAGCACAACATTATGAGAACAAGAGTATGTGGGTTACTCGTGATATTTATCCAGATGAAAGGGTTGGTTCCCTTCACCCCATTTCACTGCAACTAATCATATGCCATCTTTCTACTCTACACTATCTAGCCTAAGCTAATTATTCTAAGGAGACAGAGTTAGAAGCAAGAGAAAATTGAAAATAAAGGGGAGGTGAGTCACCAAACTAAAATGTGGAGCTTATTAGATTCCAAGAGACACATGCAATTTTGTAAATGAATATCATAAAGAATACACACGACTCTAATATAAGCGACTAGAAAGAATTAAAAATAAGCAAGAGGGCAGAGATATTCATGTGAAACACAAAAATTTTGAAGGAAAGAAAGAAGACACAATTACATTAATTGATGCTTAATTATTTACACATAGATTTGAGGCAAGAAAACCCTCATACACAAGTTATAAAGGTTGAAAGCATGATTTTTTGAGTTCATAAGGAAGAAGCTCAAAAATATGCGAAGGAAGCATCAGGAGAAGAAGCTTTCAATATGCATGGTGATTCGTAAACTATAATAGACTCCCTACTATCAAATAGTTTTTAAAAAATAGATACTTAACAATTTAATAATTTTCTTGAATTATCAAATAGGAATTTATTAAATTCTAATCCAAATTCTGATTTAAATGTGTTCAAAACTAAATCAAAAATCTTATTGTTAACTCATCAATTGTTTCTAGTCTACACGATTAAAAGGATCAAAATACGATTTTCAAAAACATTGTGCAAGTTTTATAATTACATCAATGGATTAAAATACTTATTTAAATGTGTGAAAAAATCATAAATAAACATATGCAATATTGAAACACACAACATGAAAATTGATAGCAAAGTTCACTCGTTGATTAGGGCTACATCTCTAAGATAGCTTAGAATGCCCATCTGATCCATTAAAAATCAATTTGCAAGTACAATAATTAAAACTTTCAAATAATAATTGATTTGAACCCTACAAAAAATATGTTTATCAGACCTTCAAAAGACTTTTGAACTCGATCAATAATGTCTTCCACCATCTTGTAGCATTTACAAAATCATTTTCCCCATGCTCTACGTCAAAAGTGGTGGGAAAATGCTTCAAAATGATGTCAAATGAACACCAATAAGGAAAATTCGTGGCTCAAAATGATCATATAGGAATTCTACACATTTCTCCAGTTATACAGAAATCTTGAAAATGCCTCTAAGTGGCTCAAAAATGAACAGATGTAAAATTTATCCATTAAGGACATTACACAATCCCAGACCCAATATCCTTAAAATACTACAATGTGCCTTTTATAATGTTTACATAGTCTTGGTGGATTGGTTAAACTATTTATGGTGATTTTTGGTTTGTCTACTATAATGAGAAACACCAAAAAACTCAAAAGACATTAGGCTTTAACGATACCTGCGTCGATAGTGCAATGTCAAGATGAATGAGATGCCAAAGATGCGAGAAACTCCTCCTTCCTGTGGATGAGAGCACATGCATGCATAAATAGATAAACAAGATAGATATTAGATAGAGATTTGATGAGTTTCTCATAAAAGGTTGATCCTAGGAACCAATGGGCTTCCTTGAAGGGTGTCAACTCATTTTACAATTAAGTTATTGATGATAATAAGATAATTGAAAATACAAAGAATGATTAGAATTCCAGGGGGATAGAGAGATATTTTTCCCCATGATAGGTGGCCCAAGCAAGGGCTACAACAATCTCAAACTCCTAGGAAGTAGTTAAACCAGAACTTTTCAATGATGTCTTGTTCTTCTTATATGATTTCAAGTTGGTCTTCTATGTCTTTGATTTTAGGTGTCAAGGTGATGACACAAAGTTTAATTTCATGTGCAATATCGAACTGTTCCAAGATAAAGGGTTGCTAGATGATCAGGAGATCATAAATACTAGTTATGGGATGTGATTCACCTGACACTGTCATCTATAGGGAGACACATCTTGAAAACAAGTTGAATAGACAGAAACATAGTGATAAAATGACTGAAAGTATGAAGATGTGATATTAAAATGATAAAATGATAGGGATAATTGGCGATTTGGGTAGAATTCAAGTAGAATTGCATGATTCAAATAATCGATTGGCGATTATTGTCAAAATATGAATTCTTTAATATAATGCATATTGGATGCATAATGATTAATAAAAAGGACTGAATTTGACTAATAGATGATGTTTAAAGAGACTTGATAATGCAAATTATAGAAGATAACTTACCTTTGACTATGTAAACAAGTCTAGACAAAGCTGAAGGAATCCTTACAAATATTTTTGGATGCTCTAAAGGATTGAATTTATGTGATGAAATTCAAAATGTTGGCAGTGATGTCATCTTGGTCTTGAATGCAACATATCTTTGTTAAGGATGAGTCTAGGATTTGTTTCAAAGGAGGTTTTATGATCTATTTATAATTGGAAATTTTGTTAAAATCACTAGCAATCCAAGGGAAAAGTGGGAAAACCCACTTGGAAGTGGTTTCAACCACTTCCAAATAAGGTTTTTGGGTTTTGATTCGAAATGTAAATGGTTGGGGAGGTTTTTAGGAGGTTAAGATGTTGGTGACTAAGGGTAAAAATGGGTTTAGATAGGTTAAGGGTGGTTATGGAGGTTTAGGATAGGTAAATGGGTTTTACAGTAGGGTAAAACATGATTTTACGGGGGTATTTCATGGTTTGACATAGTGATGGTTTAGGGATTTTTGAATGAGGGTGTGAGTGGTGTAGCTAGGAAACAGGTGTCTACATTTGCCCCTTTTTGTCAAGTGGTTTGTGATGGACAAACCGTTGGATAAAAACTAGTGAAATGGTCGGATTTGTGTTAGATAGGTGGTCCCCCTCAAACTATGGGGGTTATTGTGACAAAGTAAATGACCACCAGTTTGAAAAGGTTGTTGGATGAGATAGGTTTGTATGATGTTTTGTTTTTGATTTAAGATGCCCCAAGACTAGGCATGAAAATCAAATTGTCACAAAGGTGGACTTGCAACCAAAGAGTCAAATGATAGGGGAACCAATAGGATTCTGACTCTATAGATGTATGACTCATAGGAATCAGATGTGGGAAAAGATCCGGAGGCATATGGTATCCACAGTGTATCGGGAGACGCAGGCTTAAAATAAAGATGTTTCCACAAAGGTGGGATTACAGTAGCCAGAATTCAAGTGATAGGGGAACCAATGGGTTTGTGTCCTATAGACATATGACTTAATGGCATTGACAAGGGAAAATATTTCCCTATGGTGTGAAATCTAAAATGGATTTGATAAAGGCAAGTTTGATATAGATTGATTGATTTTTTGATTTTGTAGAGGGTCTTAGGGCCCAAAATTGGAGCACATACTTGAAATGTGGAATTTTGGAAAGCAATGATGAAAAAAATGATGATTTTTTCAGGCTCAAAGGCCATTTAATGATGTTTTGGATAAAAGGAGGGAGTCGCTAGTGATTTTTCATAAATCATCGGCATGATTAGCCCAATCGTCGATGATTGGGTGGGAAAGAAAATTTGGATATAAAAGGTGGTTTGAAAGCTCATTTGTTACACTGTGATTTTAGAAACCAAGAACCTAAGAAAAACCCTAATTTCTAAGTTTCCATGATTTCAAGTGAGATGGAGGTAGTTGGAGGTGTGCAGAGGTGATGGAGGCCCACACGTGCCGAGGTAGGTGGTGTACTTAATATTTTTGTTTTTTTTTTTTTTTTTTTTTTCTAAAAATTTAAAGCACTTAGAAACTGTTAGCAATTTCGTATGAAATTTACTAGCGATTTATGGAGTCGCTGGTGATTTTTAATGGGGTCACCAGTGATTAGGTAGAGTCACTGGTGATTCTAAAAATGTTGTGATTTTATTGATTTTTGTTTGATTGTTGGTGGATTGATTTGGATTGTTGTTTTATTGTTGGATGTAGGCTTGGGAGAGATTGACCACATAGGATGGGGTCCCAAAGATACTTGATGATGTCTAAGATTTATTTTCACTTGATGATTGGGCTCACTTGGAGGTGGTTGGATTGGGTGGGATGTGTCATTACAGGCATATCCATAAGGACATGGGTTTACTGTTGGAACTGTTTGAGAGATGGGACCATGTGACAGGCATGTTTTGGCTTCCTATTAGAGAGATGATGATCCACTTTAGAGGATGTGCACCAGATATTATGCTTTCCGATACAGGTGAGAACATATTTATGTGATTGATGAGGCCGATAGAGGTGCGGTGATGCAAAATTTTTATGGTGATGATGGAGGAGATGTAGTGTATACTTCAGGGGATTTTTCATATGGGGCCCTATACAGTGATGATGAGGAGGGGAAGAGCATTGGTGACTATGATGATGATGGGGATTAGTTGTTATGCCTTACCAGATTCAGTTGGAGGGAGGTTCTCATGGATGTTGACAGGGGTAGTGGTGGATATGTTGGTTCATAGGATTTTGTTTTCTTGGGCCCCAATTTTTTGGCACATGTGTATAGGAGTTATGGTCCTGGAGCACTAGACGAAGGTTTGGGGTTGATGTATC
The DNA here is from genome assembly GCA_019776745.2 of Taxus chinensis. Taxonomy (NCBI): domain Eukaryota; kingdom Viridiplantae; phylum Streptophyta; class Pinopsida; order Cupressales; family Taxaceae; genus Taxus; species Taxus chinensis. The sequence goes on along the minus strand of CM034153.1, from coordinate 706,348,599 downwards.
ATTTTTTTAGAGTGTTGGGCATATGAGCACATTACAGTGGCTCAACCAAGAGGAGTTCCTTGGGATTTATGGGTGAATTTACTATATCTTGTTGGTTTTATGAGATGGAGATCATATTTTGTGGCTACATGGCCTGTCTGAGGTGAGGCTTATTACAGGAATTCTTAGTCAGTTTACAGGATGGGGATGTTATTTGGAGGCCATATATAGGTTTCCAGTATGGCCTAGTGTAGAGGGGGAGTTGAGAGCACAAAATCAGGATAGATGGGTGTGGGAGTGGAGGGAGGATCAGTGGGAGTTGATCTGGTTTGGTCATGTCTGATGACAGTTTGGTTTGATACAGGATGTGTTAGAGGTAATAGTGGCCTATTAACATGATGATGTAGAGATTGATGTGGCACTGCCACTGTTCAGGAGGTAGTGGATATGGCAGATGAGGAGGGGGTTGGGTGAGGGTGGATGGGAAGGGAGTGGCAATGGGATATGATGATGTTGGGGTGACTAAGGCCTACATGGCATGGTGGTAAGGGAAGCTAGATAAGTTTGGGAGGTGGGTGTGGGCTCGTGTAGAGGTTGCACCTCAAGAGGCTGGTGGTGGTGGTGAGGGTGGAGACATGGTGGTGGTGGAGATGAGGAGGATAAAGTGGTAGTATTGAGGCCACTATAGAGTGTTTAGAGGTTAAGAAGGCCACATTATTGGCTAAGTGGGATAATTTGAATGGTGAGAGAGATGGGTTGAGCTAACAACTCACTATTGTGTAGGTAGAGCTCACATAGGATAGAGCTGACAAAGATAGATATAGGTAGGGATAAGGAGGCCTTGCAAAAGGCCTTTAGGGTGACAGGTCTGTCAATTTTAGGAGCTGAGATACATGATTTCTCAGTTCAGACTAGTGGTCAGATGGGACCTCCTGGTAGTGTGGGCATGGCCAACTACTAGGATTTTGTGATGAGTTATATACTATGAGGAGATAGTGTGATGGAGGCTTCTAGATGAGCCTCATTATACAATGTTTTTAGTGCAGTGACAAATAGTGACTCCATTAAGTAGTGTTGGGAGCATGGGTCAGCCACTGACGAGGTCTAGAGGGAGGACCAAAGAGGGCAGGAGAGCTCATAGGGGAGTAGTGTAGGAGGGAGTGTTCATTTGATAAACATTCAGTTTACTCAGTAGTTTTTTGTAGATATGATTTTGATATATGAGGATCATTTGAAGCCCTTCCTAATGATGTATATTTTTGATATATGTGAGGTTTTCAGACCCTTGATGATGTATAGACATTTTGATATATATATATTTTATATATATGATTTGTTTTTATTATGTTTGTTTTTAATTTGCAATGTGATGGATGTAGATGTGATTGATGATTTTAATTAATGATTTATGTTATGATGTGATGAGTTATGGAAATATTTGAAATGTATGATTTATATTATAGATGCATGTGATTATGATGATGATTTTGATGATTTTTTTCATGACAAATGGTAATCTTGTTGTATGATTCACACACTTATATGATGGATAAGAAACTTATTGTGAAATGTTTTCTCTTTTTTACTGTTTTGGACACATATAGTGTATGATGGTAAACTGATTTAAATGTATGATACTACACATACGGCCTTATACTAGATGTTAACGTATGACCCATAATGGTTAGTCATACTAGGATCATAGATAAATGTGAGATAGTTGGATCTTATCCTTTTCTGACATGGAAAGGTTTTGTGTGTAGAAGCACAGGGAAATGGGTTCTTCCTGATGGTCCCCATGGTTTTTCCCCAACTTTATTGTGTTTGATACAAGTTGATCGATGCAGGAAGCTTGCATTTGGGAAATATGATCAATGTGGGAAGCTTTCCTAGGATGGTTGTTTTTTGATTTTTTTGTATGAGGGTTGATTGATGCAGGAAGCCCCTTTTTGATATGAGGACTAATCAATGTGGGAAGTCCTTATTGTGTCATTTGATTGGGTATCCATCCTTCGAGGGAGTGGTCTACAATTTTTTATTTTTGATTTGATAGTATCCATCCTTTGAGGGAGTGTTCTATAGTTTTATTTGACATGTTTGATTTTTTGATAGTCATCCTTTGAGGGGATCAGTCTATATTTTGATTGTATCCATCCCATAGATATTTTTATTTTGAGTTGAGGGAAACCCTAGGGTGACCACATAGAAGGGGATAAGATAAGCATGCAAGATACACTTATGTCCTTGTCATGTCTTTCAATAAGATAAGATAGGGGGATGGTGTGAGTAATGATTGTGGGGTTCCCTAGCCATAAGTGGGGAACTTTTCCATGAGGAATATGCTATGAGAAGAGCCATGGTGCCCATATTTAAGGTGTTGATAGGTATACTGATGAAAAAGACCACATGATTCCAAATCATTACGATAGGATGTGTAGGTTAATGGATGAAGATCATAGTTTGACTAAGATCTCATGAGTTGATAAGTTAATAGTAGAATGACGTAAGTGTAGTGCATTAAGAGGATCCCTTTTCAGGTTTACCATCAAGGGAGGCTAAGTGATAAGCCCCAGACCCATACTTATGAGTGATAATATATGGTCCAAGCCAGTTTGGAGAAAACTTTCCATGTTTACTCTTTTCCATGTTAGTGATGTGTTGGTTTTCTTTGAGAACAAGATCACCAATGTTAAAGTCACATTTCTTGAGATATGTTTGTTGTAGGCTCATTTGATGCATTCTTGATATATGTTAATATGTTCAAGAGTGCTGTTAGATGATGTTCATCTAACAATTTAAGTTGTGATAAGCATTCTTGATGATAATCCTCATCTGGGAGGAGATATTTAAGGGAAACACATAGAGATGGGATTTGGAATTTGAGAGGAAGAATGACTTCAGTGTTCATAAACTAAGGAGAAGGGTGTAGCACCCGTAGGTGTGTGAAATCTGGTCTGATATGCCCATAATGAAATGGGATTTGGAGATGCCAATCTCTACTAGCTTGGTCAACAGTTTTCATGAGGATTTTGTTGAGTGTTTTGTTAGAGGCTTTGCTTGACCATTTTCTTGTGGATAGTAAGGTGAGGAAAGCTATAGCTTGATGTTGTAGGTGTCACAAAGTTTTTGAATTTTTGTTTTTGAATGATTTTTCATTATCTGTGATGAGCTTATGAGGAATACCAAAGTGACATATAATGTGATGATGGATGAAGTTGATGATTTTATCTGCTTTAGTGGAGATAAGGGGGATTGCTTCCACCCATTTTGTAAAATATTTAGTTGCTGTAATAATGGAGTTGTGTCATTGTGATGAGTGGGGGTTGATAAGGCCAATGAGGTCAAGTCCCCATTGTGAGAAGGTCAAAGATCATAGGATGGTTGAAGAGTGTGACTAGGAACATGTGTGAGGTTGGCATGTTGTTGAAATTTGACACATTTCTTAATGTAATCACAATAGTCTTGATTAAGCATAGGCCAATATAGCCCATGCACAATGTGTTTGGTGACAACCAAACTGTTGAAGTGTCCACCACATATGTCTATCATGGAATTATTGGATAGCTAGATGAGCCTCCAAAGTCTTAAGACACCGAAGGAGGAGGCCATCAAATCCTCTTTTGTAAAGGATACCCCTAGTATGATGTAGTGAGACACATTGTTGAAATAATATTTTTTTGTTTCTGGATAGATCTGGGGGTAGTTTTTAGTGGAAAGATAGTTCATATGTTTGTGTGTACCATGTGTCAGATGACATGTTCTCTATATGATTGATGGTTGGAAGATCATACTGGTGTAAGATGGTTGATCAAGTTTGTGTATGATGAAAAATAATTTGGAATCATTGGGTGATAGAGGAATAAGAGAGGAAAGAGAAGCCATTGTGTGTCTATGAATTTTTTAGATGAGTGAGGGGTGGTTTGAATTTCATAATGGTCAAAGATTTGTAATAGATCTTTGACGATGGTTTTATATTTTTGAAGGACCTTCATTTTTTCATTGATAGATTCCTTTGATTTGATTGATGATGAAGTTGTGAGTCACCATAGATGTCTAAGGATTTGTACACCTAGAAAGGTAGGCATTTGGAGTATAATGAGGGCTTCGTATTCTGCCATGTTATTAGTGCATTCAAAATTGAGTTTGAAAGATAATGAATATGGTGTCCCAAGGTGGTATTATGACTATTCTGGCACCTCCCCTTGCCTACATTTAGACCTGTCAAAAAACAAGGTCATTTTGAGAGGGGTGTTGTCTTGATTGAGATGTTGATTGATTCATTAGGGAAGTGTTCACATGGTAATTGATTAGATGGAAGGGGAGATTCTATGAGCTGATCAACAATGACCTTCCCCTTAATGGATTTTTGAGAGATGAACTCAAGGTCAAATTCAGTCATGAGCATGAGCCATCTAGTGATGTGATCATTGTGATATGGTTTGAAATGTATATATTTTATGGATTGAAATTTGTGACTATATAAGTTTTGTGATTAATTAACTAGTGAAAAAGTTTAGAAGTTGTAAAGTACAAGGCACAACACAACCTTTCCACTTCTGGAATAGCGAGTTTCATACTCATGAAGTGTGTGACTTATGTAATAGACATCCTGTTCCTTACCTTGTTCATCTCGATGCACAAGCATGGCTCCAAAGGCATGGTCAATTGTGGATATATAGATAGAAATAAAGTCCCCTTCATGTGGAGGGGTGAGAATGGGTGGTGATAGGAGGTATTGTTTGAGGGCGTCAAAGGCTTGTTGACAATTATCATCCCACTTAAAGTGGGTAATCTTTTCATAAAAGATGATGGAAGGGTTAACAAGATAATTTAATAATTGTGAGATGAAATGATGGATATAGATTGAAGTTTTCCTTGAAGGTTACAAAGTTTTGAGATTAACATGGTGGATGAATTTTGATGATGGATTTGACTTTAGAGGGGTCAATTTCAATTCCCCTAATAGACACAATGAATCCAAGGAGTTTTCCTATGAGAACTCCAAATACACATTTAGCAGGATTGAGATGAAGGAAGAACTATAGAAGACGTGCAAAATATCATGTCAAGAATAATATAGATGGTCTCTTTCAGTGTTTGGATTTACCTAAGAGATTGTCAACGTAGTCTTCCACAATTTTGTGGATGAGATCATGGAAGATGTAGGTCATGGTGCATTGATAAGTAGCTCTTGCATTTTTCAGGCAAAGGGCATTACTCTATAGCAGAAGGTTCCCCATGGGGTGATAAAATAGGTCTTGTGTTGATCCTCAGGGTGTGATTAATATTTGATTGTAACCAAAAAACCATCCATAAGAGATAGAATTTTTTGGCCTGCATGTTAAATCGATGAGTTGGTCGATGTTGGGAAGAGGAAAATCATCTTTGGGAAGGTGAGGTTCAAAATCTCAGAAGTGTCCATGTAGATGTGTAATTTTCTAGTGGCTTTAGTGACATGTACAATATTAGAAACCCATTGTGGATAATCAATGGGTAGTATGAAGTTGGTTGAAAGAAGACGTTGAAGTTCTTATTTGATTAGAAGTGTGATGCGAGGATGCATATGTAAAAGTTTTTTCTTTACATAGGCTTAGCATCCGGGATGGTAACGATATTGTGGATGATGATGTTAGGGTCTATACCTGGCATGTCATTTTAGGACCATGAAAAGGATTGACTATGTTTGGATAGGAAAGCAGTGAATTTTTGGAGTTCACGTAAGTCTAAGGCTTGGCCAATTTTAACAATGTGTGACTCTTGCAATGTGCCAATGTTAACATCAATAGTGGATTCATTAAGGAGGGTAGATGTGTCAGATGGAAGGGTATTATAAAGATAATGATCTTCAGACACCCATATAGGCTAGGATGGCATCATCATCATGATAGTGGAGAATGTCGATGGTAGGAGAATCTTCTTCTATCATGTGAGGTAAGCTAAAGGGGATGGATTCAATTTTTTCATTAACCTGATAAGTTAATGGTCTAAGTGAAATGGTATTGACTAAAAAAACGTTAGGATGGATAGATATGGTGTCTTCATCATTAGAGGGTGAGTCCAAGAAATGGTGACACTAGGTGCTTGAGATTTGAATATTGATGGTGGTGGTTTAGAAGGAGATAATTTGAATCCCAGGCCATGTTTTTCATAAGGTTCTTTCCATCCTTCAAAGGGTAAGTCATGTGGACCTTGTTCATATCAACCTAGACCGAATCCTTTCCATGCACAATGGTAGAGGTATGTTTGGGTAAATTGGGGTTTTCCTAAGAATGAAAAGTCAGATGAGAAGGGTTTTGCATGTGTGGTTGATCATCAAGGTGAGATGGGAATCGATGCCTCCATACACTAAGCTATGTTTGAAGGAATGGGGGGCCGAAGGAAATGATGCTTCCTACATTTGGCTCATAAAGTGGTTTTTTTCAGGGGCCTCCCATATGTTTTAGGTGTGGGAAGGATGTTAAGGGATAGGAGGCGGTACTCCACTAGTGAAAGGTGTTGTATGATTTCTTCGAAAGAGTCATCATTTGGTAGTTTGGATGCATGGGATCGAAGAACTTGTGGAATACTTTGTTTGTAGAGGTCAGATTTTGTAGAGGAAGCAAGATGTCATTGGGTTTGTATGTCATGTGGAAAGATTTAAATGGATTTGGGTCGGTAGGGACCATGATGGTTTTACCTTCATGTTTCATATTTTAGACATCGGTGTAGAGTGGACAGGACACAAAACATTGTGTATATAAGGATGACCAAGTAACATGTTATATTGGAACTCTCCTTCTGACAGATAGAAGAGTTTGTGGAGGATTTTTGGACCTATTTTTATGGGTAGGATAATTGTTCCTAGTGTGGGGGAGACAATATCATTGAACATGCGTAGGAACGATGGGTGATTGAGTGAAAATGGTGTTAGGTAGTTGGAGTTGTTTGAACGCATGAGATGATATTATGTTTATGCTAGCATCATTATCGATCATAACTCTTTTAACAAGAGTGTCATTGATTTGGGTGGTGATGAAAAGAGGAAGATCATGGTCTTCAGGTTGGAGTTACAGATCTCAGAGTCATCGAATGCAATGGAAATTGAAATCTTCAAGGCACCAACAAGTTTGGTGAAAGGATGGGGCTCATTATAAGGAACTGAGATTGATTGGAGGGATTTGATCATGGCTTTGTGATGTAGGGGATAGTTATGATCGAGATCATAGAGGGACATTTTAACTAGAGCATGATGTAGTTGTTTGAGAAAGGTATTTTGAATGGACGTTGTTGATTGATTATGAGGGGATGTAAGTATGGAAACTTTAGCTTTAGATGGTGACATGAGGTGACTCAGGAGGAGCCATAGAGATAGAGAGTTTGGGATTGTCTTGATTTTGGGCCTTCAAGTCAGATGTACAGGCTCTAATGGTTATGCAGACAACGTCAATCTAAAAATGTGGTGGTTTACTAGAAGAGGGCACATTTTTCTCAAAGAGGATCTCAAATGATTTCTTTGGATTATTCAATTTAGGATCCCTAGGAGCATGTGTGATGTGATGTTTTGATTTGGTTGATTCAACGGGTGGACTAGGATGATCTTTATTAATTGGGAGGATTCCTTTTAGAAAGGTTTTGAATAATGGCGTGGAGGGATTTGCAATCTTCAATGTAATGCCTGATTATCCGTTGGTAAGTATAAAATGCCTGGTAATTGTACCATGAGATTTTTCATCCCCGAGGGTCAAAGATTTTGATAGGTGGTAATGCGATAGTTGATGATCAAATGAATTATTCACGGGTTTTAGTATAATACCCTGTCAGATCTTGTTGATATGATGTCAAGGGGGTAGGATTATGAGTGTCTTTGGATGATTCAAAGGTACGAGACACACAACACATATCTAAGGTAGTATGTCTAGATGTTGTTGTGGAGATTAGTTTAGATTTGTGAAAGTGAATTTAAGCTTAGAGGACAGATGCAGCCACAAAATGAAGGGAAAATGGATTATATTTGTTTGGTGATGGTCCTGCAAGAGATGTACTTTGTTAGTAAGGAATGTGGTAAGTTTTGATGCAAGATTTCTAGGTTAATTGATTCAGTGCTTGGTGACATTGTTGTTGAAAGGATCTTTTCAAAATTTTGACACGTTTGTTTTCTTGTGATGTTGAAGGAGTAGTATCAGATATTTCTGTAGAAGTGGATGTGATGGAGTTTGAATATTAGAACCTAGATGAACTTGATATCTATGCAGTGATATCATTTGGAGAATTTAATTATTCAATTGGGATGTTAGTTGTAGAGATAGATGATGTGTTAGGTGTAGGTAAAAGTTCGTGAATGGTATTGATGATGTGATGAGACCCTATGACGTTGGTTTGAGGTTGGTTGCTAGTCAGAGGATTATTTGGAAAAGGTTATTTAAACACATAAATTTTTATCAGGAGGTGCATTCAAATTATCAAGCTATAACTCACCTCAGTCAATGAGATCCTGAAGGACATTACTAAATGATCAGCACCTTTTTATGTCATGCCCTCAGACTTGGTGATATTTATAGTAGTCATTTTATTTATACCAAGAAGGTTTAGAGGTGGAAACATCAACGGGTCAGATGGGAGGAAGCATGATCTTTCATCACCAATCTAGCACTATGATAATTCTCCACCGGGAACTCCTCATGCTATGATTATTTACTAATGCACAACTTTTAGTTTGGTGGATGTAATCTGGAAACATAACACAAGAATACCATAAACTATGATACAAAGGAATGATGAAAAATCTGAAATATAAGTGTAAATTATAATATCAACATGAAATTGTTACAATCCCACCCATGAGGTACTTCAAGTGTTACTATCTTCACTTGCCTTCCAACAATAACTATGGGAGAAACTTCACAATTACACCTTTTAATGGCTTCTTTAACACACTTACTCATACAATATTTCTCACTACTTCCTTCTATGCTAAATGAGGGGGGTGGCCTCTCTATTTATAGAACTTTCAGGCTTATCCACCATATCTCTAAGATAGGATAAGAAATCTACTCTGACCAATCATATTCCATACCTTAACTCTTATCTTTACATGTAAGATTATCTTTTAAGATAAGATAAACCTTATCATTTCACATGGGTTCCACCTTTTTAGACTTTTTACAAATAAAATACATAAAATTTTATGACATCACTCCTTGTCCTTATTACTAATATAATATTTCTAATTCCTAATCATGTAGACCCTACTTCTCTACTTACCCTAACTTTGACATTTTAACATTAGCAAACCACTTAGGAAAAATATTTATTTTTTACCACAACATTCCTATTGTACTTTGACTATTACCGTACTATACATTATTGGCGGCGTCGTACCAGTAGTGTCGTTAATCTTCTATCGGACGTTACTACTAATTATACTTAACAACATCCTATTCCTAATACATACATTAATGAAATAGAAATTACGGAGGAAAATTTTAGTGTCGACATCTTCCCCCTTCCTAGCTTCTACTCCATCCTCGGTGTACACTATTCTGGTGCTTGGAAAATATTTAACTTGTCGTGGTTGACCCATTTCATAATGGGAGCGCCATCCAATTCCTCCAGTTGATATGTACCATTTTCATGCACAACTATTATTTTATAGGGACCCATCTATTTGGGAAGAAATTTTCTCTGCCTTCTTTTTTTGTATCTGGAATCATATATTAGAACCAAGTTATTCACATGAAATGGAGACCAACGGATCTTTTGATCAAAATATTCCTTCTGCTTCATTTTCTTCTTATAGCTTGTATCCTTCACTATTTCTCTCATTTCCTCTAGCAAATGAAGATGTACCAACCTTTCTTTTACTGAATCACTTTCATCCATCCTTTCATTTTTCATAACTCTCATAGTGGGAATATCAAACTCAATAGGAAGAAATAGATCAATGCCATAAGCCAACTGAAATGGGGAGTATCATGTTGCTAACTTTGATGTTGCCCTATATGTCCACAATGTTGCATGAATCCTTTTATCCCACTTCTGTACTTGCAATGCTGCATCTTTTGCTAGAATTTGACACAACACAAAATTTGTTCGTTCCACCTATCCATTTGTGCTTGGCTTGTATGTTGTTGCCTTCATGTGCTTAATAGAAAACTTGTTGACTAGGGCTTCTACCACCTCATTAATGAAGTGGCTTCCTTGATGTGTTACAATTTCTAATGGACAACCAAATCTGGTGACAATGCGTTCATATATGAACCTTGCCACTTCATCCATGGAAGCTATTTTCAATGGCCTAGCTTCAACCCACTTGGTTAAATAATATGTGGTAACTAAAATATACTTATTTTGGCATGGGGTAGTTGGAAGTGGACCTACAATATCTATTCCCCTCTTTTCAAAGGGACCAAGTGGAAGAATAGGCCATAATGGAGCTGATGAAGTCTTACAGTTACCATGTGTTTGAAAAATATCACATGTCTTACAACAATTATAAAAATCTCTAAAAAGAGTGGGTCAGTGATAACCTGCATCCAAGATCCTTCTTGTTGTAAGTTGTCCAGAGAAGTGTCCTCCACATGTACCATTATGGAATTCTTCTATTAGCTCCTTCCCTTGATCACATCCAATTACCCTCTTATACTGTCCATCAGGTCCTATTCGAAATAATACTCCATGCATAATAGAATATGGACGACTGGCTTGAGTAATTTTCCTCTTAGTCTTTGCATTGGCACCATCAGGAAATTTAAATTCATTCAGATAATTCCAAATATCTATGTATTCACTAGGGATTGTGTCAAGGGATAACAATGTTGCATCTAGGAAATCATCATCATCACAAGATGAACCTAAACCATCATAGGCTCGAGAGAGTGCATCTGCATTGACATGCTTCTTTCCTGGCCTATCTATAATATCAAATTCAAATTCTTGTAGCAAAATTATCCATCTTGCTATCCTCCCTGATGGGTTAGGCTTATTTACAATATATTTTAGAGCCTGATGATCTGTTACAACTATAAATTTCTGCCCTAGCAAATAATTTCTAAACTTCTTTACAACAAAAAATGAGGTTGTAGATTGAGTGTTGGGAGAACGTTGGGAGGATCTCGAGTTGATTGGAGGGGTTTTTGAAGTGTTTTTGACATGCTGAGAATATTTTAAATACGAGATTAGATTGACTCTAAGGATTGGTAAAGTGGAATTTTAATGCTTGATATATTTTGAAGACGCAACTGGAGTGATTCCAGGGATTGCTGAAGCGGGTGTTTTATGTTTGAAATATTTTAGAGGTGAGATTGTTGTATAGTCAAGACCATGAATTGATTAACTAAGCAATAAAGGAGAGAAAGATGGTTGTTTAGGCAAAACAAAAACCACACAGTCACAAGAATGTTTTTAGATTATATTGTTTAACTTAAGAAAGGTGAAAATAAAAAATGGCTGAGAAGGGACTACAAAAAAAGGCTATCTAAGGCTAGTTTTAGGTGAGTTAGGGATGACATCCTTGATATAACTAAAGGTATGTGAGGCCTAAATATATGATGGTTTCATTACGAGGCATGATATTGGGGTCTTATCCCCTCACTTCACGGTTCCACAACAATAAGGGTGTCAGGTGCTTAGCCGATATACCACCCACCAGATTTTTTTATACTTAGCCAAAAAAACTGATTCAAATTCCCTCTTGGTGATGAAATCCAAGTAGGTAGACCTACAAGGGAAGTGTTTAGATGTGAATTGGATTTTAGATGTGGTTTGGCTGTGTGTGAGGGAATATTTTGAATATAATTAATTAACCCATAATTAAACTATGTGAACAAGCAAAATATAAAAGTTCATTTTAAGACCCCAAAAGGAAATGTTAATTTCGATGACAATAGATCAAAGAAAGTGCAATGGTGAAGGGAAATGAAAGAAAATAGACGTAACTGTGTTCACTTTTTCCTTTTTGAAGAAGCGATAACAAGGTAAATCTAAGCTGAAAATGTTAGGTGATTTGAAAAGAAGAACACAAAAAGATATAATATTTATGTCAAAGAAAGGGGACTAAATGTCCCACCGGGAATGCCAGAATGTTTATGGTGATTTTTTAGTTTGTCTATTATAATGAGAAACACCAAAAAACTCAGAAGACAACAAGATTTAACTATACCTGTGTCAACAATGTAATGTCGGGATGAAGAGATGCAAAGGACGTGAGGAACTCCTTCAAGCGAATAAGAGCACATGCATACATAGACAACTAAACAGGATAAATATTAGATAAACATTTGATGACTTACTCGGAAAAGGAAAAGGCCGATTGTAAGAACCAATGGGATTTCTCAAAGGGTATCAACTTGTTTTACAATTAAGTGATTGTGATAATAAGATAATTAGCAATACAAGAAATGATTAGAATTCCAGGGGAATAGAGAAATCTTGTTCCGCGTGATAGGTGGCCCAAGTGAGGGCTATAATAATCTCAAACTCCTAGGAGTAGTCGAACCATAACTATTCAATGGCATCTCATTCTTCTTATATGACTTTGAGTTGGTCTTCTATGTCTTCGATTTTAGGTGTTAAGGAAATGTGCACAAAGGCTAAGTTCGTGTGTGATGATGAATTGATCCCAGAAAAAGATTTATTAGATGATAAGAAGATCATAAATGCTAGTTATGGGATGTTATTATCTAGCAATTGTCAACTACATAGAGACATGTCTTGAAAACAAGCTAATGAGATAGAAATACAAAGATAAAACTGCTAAAATTATGCAAATGTGATCAAAATGATAGAATGACATGGATCGCTAGCTATTTGGGTAGAATCACTGGTGATTCAGATAGAATTATTGGTGATTATTGATACAAAGGTTAATTCTTTAATATAATATTGATTTGATGCAAAATACTTTATTCAAGGACTGAATTACACTGATAGATTATGTTTAAAGAATTTAATAATATGAATGAATAGAGAAAACTTATCATGGCTATGTAAATAAGTAGACAAAGCTGAAGGAGCCTTATAGAGATTTATTGATGCTACAATATCTTGACAGAGTTGCTGAGAATGTAAAAATGTTGGTGTTGATGTCGTATAGGTTTGGAGTGGAATAGATATTCACTACAAATGCTTCTATATCCATTTGAAGGAGGTTTAGTGATGTTTTTATAATCATTGGTGATTCTGTTATAATCATTGGCGATCTAGGAAAAGTGGGGAAACCTACTTTGACGTGGTATTAACCAATTCCAAATTAGGTTTCTCAGGCTTGATTGCAAATGTAAATAGTTGGGGAGATTTTTCTAGAGATTCGGAGGTTAGTTGACTAAGATAAAAATGGGTTTAGATGGATTAAGGGTGGTTAGGGAAGTTTTGGATAGGTAAATGGGTTTTGCAGAGGGTAGAATGTGCTTTTACAAGGGTATTTCATGGTTTAGGATAGTGAAATGGGTGTTTAGGATTTTCGAATGAGGGTTGTAAGTGGTGTAGCTAGGAAACAGGTGTCTACATAAACATCTTATCATTTTGGCGTAAGGTCAAGGATTTTGAATCCCATTTCAAGTGCCTTACCTCATAGAATGCACTTAAACTTACCTTATCTATCCCACATGTATGGGTGGCGAGCGGTTAAGCAGCTTTAAAAGGTAGGTGGTGGCAATATTTTAGTGGCCTATAAGGCCACATTTTGGTGCCAGTTGTAATCCATGTGGGTTATATGAAATGCACATTGGCTATATATAGTGCGTTTGTGGAGCGTTGGGAAAGAATGTGGTGTGCTTAGCCTCCCATGTGGCAAGTGTGTGGGGCACTTATATTAGAACATGTTTTTGTTGTGGCAATGTAGTATGCAATGTGGTAAACACAAGGCACTTAGGTTGGGACGTGGAGAATGAGGTGGCATGCCACGCGGTGTCCTGAGGGACCCACCATGTGGACCTCTCCAAAATCACCAACTCCCGAAAGTTCCTATCTTGCCACGTGTCAACACCAGAAATACATGACATAATATGGCATAAAAATACAGTGTAATTGGGAAAATTAAAATTACACTAATATACCACGTTAGCCTGGTCCCCTTTGGAAACAAAATGGAGCTCACTATTGAAAACTAAATTTTTGCATGATCGATGAAGACCGGAGAAGAGAAAAAAAAAGTCCAAGATAATTTTTATCAACTTCGAAACACACAAATAAACTATATGCATGAGTCAAGGTACTGTAGACCTTCACTTCCCTGTTGACCCAGTTTGACCATGAACTTTGACCGGCAATGTCGGGAGACATACAGTGTTCGATTCACACATTCTAATAGTCATTGGAAATCTATTGGAGTGATATTCAATACTATATTAGTTTAGGGAGAAATAGGGAGCTATTGACCACCCATAATTTCCTCTAAATCACACTTCCCTAAGAAAAATATTTTGGTTCCCAAAATCCAAGTTAACCCACTGAATGATTATGAATCTGCTAAATGATTCTCTACACTGCACCAACATACAAAAACCATAATATATAATAGTGGTTAACAATATTGCAAAATATTGAAATGTTTATCACATAAATGGATTAGTATGAACTGACAACTAAATGTTTTCTCAACAAGTGTGTAATTGAATCCCTGTGATTCTGTCAATACTGCAAATGCCAAAATTAGATCAATATGAAATAGATGACGAACATCCATTATTATGTGTGTGGTCCACCTAACCCCTGAAACAATGTCAACTCTACAAAATATCACTGAAATTTATCGATATGAAATAGATGACTAAATTCCAAACATATGTGAGTGTTTATTGATCTGGTGAAACTGCAAAAACTGTTAACTCTTCAAAATATCAGTGAAATCAATTAATATGAAATTAATGAATAAATGATAAACATAGGTGAGTGTCCATTGATCTGGTAAAATTACAAATTATTGTAAATGATCAGTATGAAATAGACCACCAAATGCCAATGATAGGCGAGTGTCCACTGACCCTATGAAACTATCAATCACGACAAAATATCACCATAAAATATCACTATAAAAATATCATAATAAAATATCACTATAAATATCATGGAAATGATTCAGAAATTAAAGTGCACAATGCCTATAAAGAGGTGAGAGTTAGACTGAATCCCTGAAACTACCAGTGAAGATCAAAATATCTATCCAATGTGAAATTGGGGATAGAATCAAACTTCTTGTACAAATGTTACATTCCAAATCGGTGAAACTACCAATCACTACAAAATTATCACTAGGTGCAACTGCAAACTAGTTTGTTAGTGTAAATAATATACACCCCAATTGTAACCACATGTGATAGTTACAAATAAATGCCCGAAAAATAAGGGACTTAAAGCATGTGTAAATATCACATGTGAATGTAATAAGATTATAAATTAATTACGATACAAATGGTTCCCAAATGGGTCTTATAAGCATCCATATTTTGCACACAAAAATGAAAACAAATGCAAATCCAAAATTAGAAATACTGAAAATGCCCATTGAATCTGTATATTTTGTTGTCTAAATGACAATGGAATCTATCAACCATAAATGTGAGAAGATAAATCTGATCATGTTAAACTTGTCACTCAGCTCTTCCGTATAGGTGACACCATTAACTAGATTCAAAGCTAAAATATTATGAGGAAATCCCCTTTCTACATACAACAAGAATCCCACAAAAGTATGCTTTGAAAAAAAGCAAGCAAATCATTAAATGCTAAGTTATCGTAAATAAAAACTATCCAAGAAATTAGTTTAACCAAATCAAGGGTTGATCCCTCTTCTCGGAATTAATGACGTGAATAGAAGGCTACACCATATAAACCTCTTGTATAACCAGGTAGTGATGAAACCCCATGTTTTTAAAATGTTCTAAAATAGTTTCAAAACAATTCTTATTTCTTTCCAACAAAACCACACAAAGGTTATCCAAACATGGATATCAAAACCCAAAACTGTGTATCTCATAGACAAGAAACGTTGGAATAATTTTACCTTTCTTGAGAACTGAGAACTATACACCGTGTTGAGAAAAGGTTAACGAATCGTTGAATTTTAAACAACTTAAAGATTACATCCTGTAATGCTTATGAAAAAGTTGTGAATATAAGTCAATCGATAACTAATCCGTTCCCAAATCAAACGAGTGCAAAAACAATGTCCAATTCCCTTAACAATGTCCAAATGCCATTTTCTATATCTCAAAATGGAATGGTCTTTTCACTTGCTACTAATAAAAGGACATATGCATAAAATAGATACAAATTATATCAGAAAGGAAAGCTTCACAATATGGTTTACTCACCAAACACTGTGACCAATGCTAACTTTGACTGGATTCCATTTCCATATCTTCAATGCGCTGTAAGCGAAATTAAGAGAGAACCATCAATTCCTCTCATCACATGATTTCATTTTGTCTAAAAAATCTAAACTCCCACCAAATTCACACTACAAATGGAAGATCAACAAGCCCAAATGTTTGCACAAACTAAATAAAACCAACTGAAATTTGATATTAAAAATGTAATCAGAAGCTAATCCAACATTGTACCAACTCTGATACCAAACTTGATTTGTAAACTATAGTAGACCCCCTACTATCAAATAGTTTTAAAAATAGATACTTAACAATTTAATCATTTTCCCGATATTATCAACTAGAAATTGATTAAAATATGATTTAAATGTGTTCAAAACTGAATTGAAATTTTGATTGTTAACTGATCAATCATTTTTAGTTTACATAGTCAAATGGATCAAAATACGATTTTCAAAAACTTTGTAGAAGTGTTATTATTGTATCAATGGATTAAAATACTAATTTAAATTTGTGAAAAAATCAGAAATAACATATGCATACTGAACACACAACATGAAAATTGATAAGGGAGTTCACCCACCATGATCAGGCTACGTCTATGAGATAGCTTAGAACACCACCTGATCCATTAAAAATCAATTTGCAGGTACAATAATTAAAACTTATAAACAATAATGGATTTAAACCCTATAAAAATATGCTTATCAGACCTTTGAAATAATTTGAACTCGATAAGACATTTATAGGTCCATAAAAACATACTAGCATTTATACGAATCCTAAGTAATAAAACTAGTAATTGACGACCTGTCTTTGGCCTTTTTTCTTTGTTTCTTGTTTTCTATTTGGTCTTACATACCCAACATCCCAGTCGAAACTTTTCTTGTTCATATTTTATGAGTACAGACACCAGCACCTAAGAGCCCTTGTCCCTCTAGGAACCCCTGACCTCTTTCCACCTTACTTGCTCCTTTTGGGCCCTCTTTTATCTTTTGGGGAATCTTATTTTCTTATGGGTCAGAATTCTAGTTGTCAATTACGAAATTCAAACAAGGGAATCATATAAATACATAGTTATGTGACTAAAATAAAAGACCAAGATCTAAGCATAATTACTATCACCTAAGTTTGCACTCAAAAAGGCACCTGAAGCACTTCAAAGCATCCATTTGACATTCAATCAAGGGACTGAATTTTTCTGCATGCACTGCATCAGAAGGGGAAGTTCATTTAGCCATCCACACATCTATCTACATTGGTACATCTAGTTATACCCCATTATCAAGTGCACTTTCACAAGGGCATCCTAGGGCACGATTCTTTCACACACTCACCAGAACTACATGAAGTCTAATATGTAGTGCAGTGCTTGAATGTAAGCTCACTCTGTTGGGTGACTATCAGGATCAATCTGATTCCTTATGTTGCATTTTTATTTTTTGGATTTGATGTGGTATTGTGGGTTTTTCAAGTTACATATACCTCAGTAATATTATTGTGACACAAAGGCGATCAACAACGAATACTTGCGCCACTTATGCGACACACCAAAAAATTAGGTTCTAACCATTTTTACAGTCATAGGTTCCTAGTAGAGGTCGTCAACATCTAGACGCCCCTGTCCTGTCGTGGGCACTCGTTTTTTGGCCATATTCCTACAGTATGTAATTCATCTAGAGAAATAACGACATATATCACTTCTTGTTTGACAATTGTCCTAGTCTGCATCAGTCCCAGGTCAAGTGTAAATCAACTAAGGCCATTCCTTTCTCTTTTGCACTTAGGTTTTCATATTTATTAGCTTATTGCTTATGTCAAGTCTATATTTGAGCATTTATTATTCATATGTGACTCTACAATAAGGGTTTTTCAATTAATATACTTTTGTTAAATCATTTGGTGAACCTGTATTCGAATACACTTGGATCCTTATTTTTTGTCTCTCATGGCTCCTAGAAATACTCTAATCTCATTGCATGAATTACTTCAAATGTACCCACATTGCAAATATGTTATTCAAAAATCCCTAGACATTGTGTATCTACCTCACAGTATGCCACCCCGCTCAAGTAAATACCATCTTAGATCGTCTATCTAATGACTCCATCACTCATAATCCTATATCCAATTAACCCATCTTAGAGTCAATTCAAGCTTTACATTCTTTATTTTAAGACAAAATTCAATTTATGGAAACAACAATTACATCTCTTAATTCTGAAATACAACATCTCAAGGATGCTTCTCAATCCCATGTTAGTTCTTCTACATCTCATTCTACTTCTATGACTGCCACATGTGCTCATATCAGTGAACCCCAAGTCTTACCGCTCCACGCACCTCTCAAGTTTGATTTCAATGCTAAGCAACATGATATTCTTTCTCGGCTCCTCACTCATCAATTGATCGACTTGTCATCTACTCATTGTTTTTTATTGGTAAATAGTTTTGAAGGGACTATACCCTGTTTACATAGAGGGCCTATAAGCTAGATAAAACATGAGGAAATTCCATAAAAAGGGATCAACATCTAGAATAGGTGTTAAAGCCAATAGTAACCGAAAGAGAATTACTAAAGAAAAGCAAAATAGAGTGTGCGCTGCAACAAAGAAGCCAAAGAATAAAAATAAAAACAGCATAAAGAATGAATGAAAATTAGCATCTGCAACGAAGACCTCCTTTACTTCTTGGAAGCTCTGTTAATTCTAGACTTAATAGATTTACAGTGAGGTGAAAAGAACCATCTGTTGCCATGTGTGTGGGGTCCTTAGCATCTAAATTTTTTATGATTTGACTGATTTCCTTGTTCTGTTCCCCAAAGAGTGTCCGGGATCTCACTAAACACAGAAACACTACGAACATGTTGTTCAAGGAAATCACCGATTGCATTAAAAATTGCCATGTTATGATCATGGTGATCCTTTTCTCTCCCCAAATGATTGTCCAAGGAGTTTAGCTTTTTGTAAATGTCCTTAACTTGCTTATTGCCAAGGTCAGTATCCTTATCCATCTTCCATTTTTCCTTTTTGATTGGCCAAATGTTTCACTTCTTCTTTCAGTTGCATCATTTCATTTTCCAAAGCTTCCAGCCTTTGGGAAGTACTTTTTCCCTCTTTTTTTAAGGTCTCTTCTTAGCCTACACTGTTGATGTGCAATAAGTTTTGGACATCTTCTAAATCCTAATTGATGCAAAGAACTTTGTCTAAAACAAGGGTGTTCAATTTGGGATTCTTATGGTTCTTAGTTTTAGGCTTGGTTGTGGTGGAAGGGATGGGGGTGGGGGTAGTGGTGGGTAGGAAAAAGTGGAATGGTGCTGGGGGATGATGGGAGACTAGAGTGTTTGGAAACACAGAGCTTGTGCAGCAAAAGGATAAGGCCTTGATGAAGGGGAATATCCTAGGAATGCTTCTAGAAATCCAAGATGGATCATTCGAGGGAGTTCAAAAGATAATGTGGGAAGCATACAATGATTTTCCTGTGGAAATGGTTTAAGAACACCAGGTGCTTAATAGGAACTATAACATATCTCCCTTCCAAGGAGATATACCAGACCATCATATGAGGTGATTTCATCAAAGGGTGAGGAGATAGAACTTACCCTCAATCTCGCAGTAACAAAAACTGGCTCCTCGTTATCAGCATGGAAAACTTCTTCTCCTCAGCATTTTTGTCGATCCTCTTATTGAAGAAACAGAATCCATCCATCTCCAAGCCTATAGCTTCAACTATTAGCTCTTCATTAATATTCATTTTATGTCCTCCATACTCCACTTTTCGACCTTTCTAATCCATGGCGAACTAGACTGAAATGCTCTGATCATGTCCCTAAATTCGATCAATAAAGTTTTTGATTCCGCCCTTCTTGAGGAGGTTCCACATTTCCTTGTTGCTCTTCCATTCTAGGTCACTGTTGGGTTCCAACTAGCACGGGGCTCCTCCCATTTTTTCCTCTCTGAAATTACTACATTTGTTGTCCTCAAAACCCTTGTTTGAACTGCTATTTGAAATGCAGTTATCTTTCTACCCGTCCTGGATTTTGAGAGTTCCACCCACGTGTTGGGAGTAATGAAAGTTAATGTGGCCATTAGCTTACATGATATTTCCCGCAATTGCGATCTTTTATCCCCTCTAAATACCACTTCAAATTATCATTATCCTTACTCCATAATTGAGTTCCCATAAGTATCTACTTTAATGCTACTTTGTACCTTCTTAGGGATGTGATTAACCTTATCCCAAATAATTAGATTAATATTCATGCCATGATTAGCCAATGCATCAGAAACCTTATTTCCCTCCCGGTATGTATGCTTGATTCAGATATTTTTGAAGGTTTGACAAATGATTATAGATTCCATGATGAAATCCTTGATATTCCAGCTAGGAGAAGAAGACCGATTTAGATGATTAATGATGTTTAATGAGTATCCTTCTAGAATAATATTATGAATGTTATGTGTCTAAGCAATTCTAAGCCCCCATAGAGCAACCAAGGCTTCAACATAATGGTTAGTTTGTATCCCCATTTTTCTAGCATAGGTAGCAATCAGATTGCCTCTATAGTCTCGAATCACTCCTCCCCTTGCACCAATCCCAAGATTACCCTTAGAAGCCCCATCAAAGTTCAGCTTGTGCCAGTTGAGATCAGGAGGGTTCCAATGTATCAAAGACCTGTCAATGTTGGAAATGATGCTATTCTGAATATTATCGACTCTAATCTTCCAGTTGGAAAAAATATACTCTTCATTTTTAGGATAATTCTTGTTCTTGGGAGGTTTGAATCTTTTGATGTTCTTTTTGACAGCATTAGTAATCTTAACAAAGCTGAGCTTGCAATGTTGTTTAAGATTTCTAAAAATGATGTCATTTATATCTTTCCATATCCTCCAAATAATATGGTGCATTGCCAGTTTACAGAGTCTTCTCACAACATAGTGTTTAAAAGGATGTTTCAATTGGGTCCAAAACTAGATGAAATCCTTTGGCATAGCTTAGTAAACTTTGAATTTAGAAAAGGCAAAACTCCAAATTTTAGTGGCATACTCACAATGGACTAACATGTGTCTGATATCCTCATATTCTTTTTTACAAAGGTGACATCTATTTGGCATTATGAAACCTTTTCTTATCAGGTTTTCATTGGTGAGAATTCTGCCTCTGAGAGCAAGCCAAAAGAAAAAATTGATTTTAGGTGTAAACTCAGCCATCCAAATCCTGCTTCAGTTGAACTCGCTATGAACAGTTTCAAAGAAAGAATTATATCCAGATTTAACAGAGTACTCTCCATCAATAGAGTTGTTCTAGATCAATTCATCCTTAACATCCAGATGACTTAAGGGGATAAGGTCCAAATGATCTTGCAAAGAGGACATTATGTGGTTCAGATCATCTCTATCCGCAGAGAGTTTTTTCCATTTCTTCTTGTTGCCATCTCTGATGTAATCCATGATTCTAGTACCATACTTTTGTTCAAGGCTATCTTTGACTGCTCCAAATCTGTCAATAAGACTACAGTTAGACCAGTTATCCTGCCAAAAATTTATATCTCTGCCATTCCCCACTTTCCATTTACTTCCTTGTTTGATGAAATTCCTGATCTGAACTAAATTATTCCAGAAAAGGGATCCATAAGGAAGATGTTCTTCCTGTAGAAAAGAAATGGTTGCTTGTTGATTAAGGTATTTGGCCTTAATTAGTTCAATACAAGGTTGTTTCTCCGAGAGCATTCTCCAGCCCATTTTTGCAATTAGAGCCCCATTCATTTTTTTGATGTCTTTTATACTCATTGTTATCCTCCTTATCGGCTTACAAAATACCAATGGTCACCCATATTGTAATCATCATCGAATCAATAGACATGATGACAATGATTGTTATGCTCTAAAACAATAAATAGGCCACCTTACGTATTATGGTCTCATTTCATTTGCTACACAAAATGTTGCTACATTTTCATCTCCAATTTTTACATCCCGTTGGGTTCCTAAATCTAATTCATCTATGTCTAATGAACATCCCTACCCATCGTTACTAAAATTCCTTCTACAATAAGTCAATATCCGCCTATGTAACTTAGTGTTAGACCATATTAAAAAATATTTACCCCATTATCTCTTCTTACTAAGTCATCTACAACATTACCAACTCCAACTAAGTAGCCTCCTCTAAAAATCCGTCCATCCCCTCTTCCTCACAAGTCTTCTACAATGTTATCAATCCCAAATAAGCTACCACCATTCAAGGTCCCTCTTCATCCTCTTTCACTTCAGTGTCCAATTATTTTTGTAAAACAAGCTAATCTTTACATTGATGGCAAAAAACACATTTCAAACTCCGTTGTCATGACATGATCCTTCTCACACCATCACATAGCTCTCCATCATTGGCACACTTGGGTGGAATTACACTTTCCCCCTCTTCAAGCACTATCAGTGTTCTTTAGCATCTACTATCACACTTAATGCTTCGTGCTTCATGACTCATTTTTATACGCACTTTCTTGAACCCTTTAATACACGCATTGTATCATTATTACCCTATGACACACTATAGTTCCACAATTCATACTCAACTACTGAGGGTGTAAATCTAAAATGAACCTCACCACATTCACTCTTCACGCTCTATTCTTCATGATCTATCTTTCTAGCACACATTATTGAAACCATTTCCCAGATGACACACTCTTGTTGTATGGTTCATTCTTGATTATTGAGGGGTCTTTTATAAATTAACCTCATCTCATATACATACTCATTCCCATTTGTTCGGGGGCACGTTGTTCCTTCTACCTTTACATTTTGCATTCCATTTAGTCACACGCATTCATTGCATATTGTATATCTTGGCTTGCACTTACTCTTTCTTTATTATACTTACATGATGCACTTTGCTTACTATATTAGTCAGATATTTAGTATGTCAATATATCTTTTCTATATACACACGTGCATTCACTTGTTCTATAGTTGTGAATGCAAACTTCTTATAGATCCTTGCACATTGTAATGATGTTTGGAATTGTACCTCTTACCAGTCCCACCAAGGCTCCTGGGGGCATCTACCTTTAGTACTCTCACACATTACAGGTGTTATTATTTCATTATTCACTTCTACTTCCTAGAACACTACTTTCTATATGTACATATATGCTTTGACATACTCTTTATCTTCCTAACATGCTAACGGGTGCTTTATGTAAAGCATTTACCTTGTAGGAATATTTACCACCATAGTTATCTGACACTTTGCTTGAAATTATTTGCCATTTTTTCTATTGTATGTTATTATTTATGATTTATGCCCTATGTCTTGTTTGATCATTGTTTATATGTTTTTTGTTGCTTAAGCCCTAATTATCTTGTGACATTGTGAGCGATGTCCCATGTTTGAAACCCTCTTTTCGTAGTGTAACATATATGCATACTTGCTTGTTACACTATTTTTCTATGACATGTTTTCTACTTTTTATACTAACATCTAAAAGGAAAGATAACCAGATAGTACCAAGCCAAGAACACAGATGCTAATCAAACACCACGATTTATAAGATGAAAGCAATTCACCAGAACAACTTTACATAAAACATTTACAAATAAATGAGCAGTAATATCATATATTATTATGAAACTCAATGAATTACAATGAGAATGGGCCTTGCTTGTATAGACAAGGAATAACAATCTAAGAACCAGTCAAGGTCGTAGATCAAGCCATAAATCAAGGAAATAACTAGTCATCAAAGAACTAGTCGAGACCATAGATCTAGGAGAGAACTAGACATCAAGGATCTAGTCAATACCATAGAACAAGGAAAGCTCTAGTCAATACCATAGATCAAGGAAAGAACTATACCTAACAACTAGATAATATCTCCTAATATCTAAATAAGATAAAATAAATATCCACACGCATAAGTGGGTGAGGATAAATACAATAAAGGTAAATAAAGTACCTAGGTGAACATGAGCTAAGGTAAATATCTACTCTAACACCCCCCTCAAGTGAAGCTAGGGGCCAAAATAGAAGTGGCATGTCCATAGTATGAGTCCCAACAACTAGGCCTGATGAGGTACTCATGTACAATAACTGGGAAAAAGGGACAACACAAGGTACCCAAAACCAGTAACAACAAAGTAGAGAGAGCCAAAACCCCTTGCAAGGCATCCCAAGAAGCTCAGCTCAAAAAACTCATACAATGTTGAAGAAGTTTAGTGTGCAATGTGGTTTGAATCCAATGCTCAATCACAAAAATAAAAAACAACTGACACTGGGCTTCACCAGAATAGCTCCATACAAGGATATTGTCAATGGAGTGATGTCAAAAGTGTAAAACAAACACCAAACATAATTCGATCAACTACTACAAATAGGTGTGCCACGATCCAAGAACAATAACCAAAGCAACAAGGCAAGGACACAAACTTGAGAGTGTCATGATCCAAGAAAATCCAAGGTAACAAGGCAAGGACACAAAACCCGAAGAAGCAGGATTAACACCAAACCCTCCCATCCTACTGAATGGGTGGAGTGACACCACAGATCTGTATGAGTTTCCCAAAATCAACTACTCAAACACTGACAAAATAACACTGGGCTTCACCAGAATAGCTCCCCCACAAGAGAGACTGTTAACATGCCAAAAGTTTCGAAAATACAGATACAAAATCTCTCAACAAACAAGTGAGATACACTACACATGTTAAAGAAAAATGCTCAAAACAAGAAACATTACAATGCAGAAGATATATAAAGTGGAGCAAGAGGCCGAATGGTGGAGGAGCCACACCTGTAGATTCCTCTCAACGAATGTCTATGTTGTCACCATGAGTGATCAGATATCCACCCCAAATAAACATGGATGGATGAAGAAGATGCCTGCATATGACTTGGTGCAAAATGCACAATGGGTGCATGTAAAGGACCATCAGAATGTGTGTCAGGTTGATCATGTCTGACAACTAAAATCTCAGGTTTCTCAAGCCTGAGTGAAGGTGCATAACTCATGTGTTGATCATGATCCTAAGAAAGAGTCGAGCGAACAAAAATAGGAGCTCTGTCAATGTGTGATCCTAATGAAGTATATGTGTAGACACCTATTTTTGGGTAAAACGCCCCTCAGTAATCTTTCATGCACGCTAATTCCATTCTCGCATCTCTTTCTCTTAAATTAAATAAAATATTATTTATTTTCTCACATTATTTGATTAATTATCAAATGGG
Source organism: Taxus chinensis (assembly GCA_019776745.2). NCBI lineage: Eukaryota > Viridiplantae > Streptophyta > Pinopsida > Cupressales > Taxaceae > Taxus > Taxus chinensis. The sequence continues at coordinate 706,323,094 of CM034153.1, read as the reverse complement.
CTCCGTATGTAGACCCATTTGATAATTCAAATTTTGGCATCATCCCCCATCTCTTCACAAATTATTTAATTCATGGGTATTAATACACCCATCTACGATACCTTATTTCTAAAAATGGAATCTTTATCTCACCCACTCATGTCAAATCATGTCTTCCCACTCCATCTAATAATTCAAAATCCATGGTCCCCATGTGATCACATCATATCTCCTAACTCAGGGTTAACTTTACCTCAACCCTGACTACTTCTTAACCTTAGTCTAACCACACTCTTGAGTTATAAATATGGGTTCTCTCTCCTCATATTTCAAAAAAGGGAAACACTTATTAAGGAGAGACTTTTTTAAGAAGGACCTGGAGAGACCTGAAGAATAAAGAAGATAAGAAAGATCTTAATTAAGTTCTACCCAGTTTGAAGGAGAGAATCCTTTGCCATGGTTGATTATCTTGCAAGTCTTGATGTCTGGTTCATCTCCATAATGGAGCACAAGCTAAGTACTCCCTCGTCATTTTAGTTACTTTTCATTTTTACTATTCCATTACTACTGTTCATGATTTACTATCTTCTCTGACATGGGGGTTGACATCCTCCAAGGGAGTTAAAATCCTCTTAGAACTGGTACACTTTCCGGGAAACCCCCGCATATTGTAATTTAATCTTATCTATTTTAGTTTTGTAAATGCTAACTTCTTTGATACCATACATTTGCTTTCAAATTTACGATCCTGTCATCCATCGTCCATCTCCAAGGTACTAAGCCCTTGTATGCTCAACATTGTCTTAGTGTTTCTTGATTACTTGGACACTCATCTGGACAGGAAGCTGGAAATGTAAATCAACATTTGGCATGCCCGGTGGGACTCAGAACCCACAATCGCCTGATTAGAAGTTAGATCCAAGGTTTGGTCATTTTTTTGTTTGTTTTGTCACTTGCTTATTTACCTCATACAGGTTTGGTGTTATTCGTATGATCTGTAGTAGAGGTTTTTGTCATCGTTCAAAGTAATTACTCTTCTTGTGTTTAACCAACTTGGTATTGAGTTTCACCCACATGGGAAATGAATCCAGAAATTAACCTTATCACTTCACGTTATGTTTTTGAAGTTTGATTGTGCAATAAATATATATCTTGTTGTTCCTAGCTGTCATCATGTAATATATTTTATAAATATCATGATTAATCGTCATCAAAAGATTAGTATTTAGAACTTTCTAATTGGGATAAAATTTTATATATTCAGTAATTAATATTGTAGTTACATTTTGTGGTTTATATTCATCTCCCTAGTTTATGATACATTTGTTGATTTTCTTTGAATGATCATTAATATACAACCTCATTTGTACTATTTTAGTATAATAATACTAACACTTACAAAAAAACAAAACAAAACAAAAAATACAAAAATACAAAACAACCTTGACCACCTCCCTATCCATTTCCCCGTAACTTGAACACCCATCTCCATTGACCTCCCTCTCCTCTCCACTCCCCTCGAATCCAGCTCGCCCACCACCACACCAAACACTTCCCACATCCCATCTCCTTTACCCACCGCCTCGACACAATCCTCCCCACACACACTCCACTCGTCCTTCCCTCTGCCCACACCGTTGCCTCACCACCTGTCCCAATAGACCCACTCCCAACTCCTGACTCTCCCCGTCTCCCTTCTCTCCTCTCGAGCCTACCTTCCTCCCCGTGTTGTTCTCCCATATCCTCTCCCTCATGAGCTACCTTTCTCACCTCACAGTCTCCTTCCTACCCATCTCCTCAGCTGAGCCACCATCCTCCACACCCACTTGGCCATGCCCCTACCTGTCGCATAGATACCTCGACCCCTCATATCTTCACATTTTCTTTCGCAAGGACCCTAGTTTGGTCTAAATATTTACATTTGCAAGGAATATGTATCTCCCTACACTCTACAATGAGTAATCCCTGTCAAGACTCACCACCCACACTTTGCATCAAGTAAGATATTGCTTGTTACTTCCTCCGCTCTCCACTGCTTACTGCCTTCTACACACGATGACGTGTCAAGACTGTGTATGTAATGATTAGAACATGAAGCATTGTTGCTTAGGAGCAGCAACAACAATTGTTTTCCTCAAAGCAAATCAATTATGAATCTCCTGTGAGGTCTCTGCATACTCCTGAGATGAAACATTCATGTCCGACCTGATAAATACATTAGCCAGAGTCTAGCCAAAGCATTTCTCCTCATGGAAATTTCTTATTTATTCAACACCATCCAAATCAAGGAAAGGATCTTTGGAATTCTTTGCACTAATCATACAACAAACGATTAGAATCCACTGCTAAACGATAAACTAATGGCAATAGAATACCAGATGGCTTCACAATTCCTTCTGCAAGTTTGGTAAGATCCAAGCTAATACAATCTCCCTGTAAGTTCTTATTAGTTTTGAATTCACGCAAGCTTTGTGTGCAGTGATTGTCACGTCCCTCTACCTCGTTGTCTCTAGCTCAGTTTCCGCTTCACGCAAGCTTTCTTGATAATGACTATGTAACCCCTTTACCACACTTGGTTTCTAATTTTATTTTTTTTAGAACACAATTATAAAGAATGTTTGTTATTAACAATGTGTTTTAGTATTGAAGTGTAATTTCATGTGTGTACAGTCTCCTTTTTAAGCAATTGTTTTACAATCTTTTCCATTGTATTTATAAACAGAGCTCATAGAATCACAACCAATTTTTACATTTTCTCATTTCCATTTGTTGTGGTTCTCATTATGTCATTATACATGTGAAAGCCACGTCCATGTGCAGTCTGACCCGCTGACACCTCACTCACCTTCTCAGCTTATCTTCATACCTCTCACTACCCCCACCTCACTTTCCGTCCATACTGTCCCACATCAATTCCCTCTCCAATCACGTCCCTTCCTATCTCCTCACTCATTCCTTGGTTCCCCTACCAATCATTCGGGGAACTTGTCGACAAACTAATCTATTGTCAGCTCACCCTTGTTACGTGGCCATTACACATTATTTGTCTTTCCAACCGCCCATACCAGATTCACCTTTCCCACTAGTTAGCCACAACAGACACATTTATAATTTCACCACTTAATCATACATGGTTTCTTGTTTGGTTTCTCATTTTTATATTTCTACTTTCCCTTATTTATAATTTTAATGTCACTAACACGTTTCTTCTTTCCACTTTTATTTTCATTTTTTTGGTCTTCTTTCTTCCATGTTTATATTCATTCTCCTTCATAGTTTCGTGCATTATTTATAATTTTCTTTGCCTCATTTTCTTGTTTATTTTCTCATTTTTTTGTCATTTATTATTTTGTTGTGTCTTCCTTCATTTCTTATCTATCGATTGATTATTTATTTATTGCTAGTTTATTTTTTTATTTTTTTCATGGTTTTCATACGTCTAACCGGTAATCTCGTTATTTTATCTTGTAATTTGTTTCATTAGTTTTATTCACTCTATTTGTCTATGATTTTATATGTTAGTTGTGAAGCTTAATTACTTCATTTTAGCAAGCAATTGGAACTTGTTGGAAAATACAGTAACCGGAATCGGTCAGGGTAGACCGGCATCGGTCAAGTATGACCGACATCAGTTAAGAAAGTTAGGAACTGACATCAGTTAGGCAGTGAACCGACATCGGTTACCTGTGCGATGAAGTTTTAATTAACTCTCAGGGAATTAGATCTAATTTTAGCATTAAAGTAGATTTATTGATTGTAATTACATGGCTAAGTGCACTAAGTTTGTATATGACTTATATAAGCATGAAATAGATAGGGTTTAGAAGTGTGTGTTAATGGATTATAATGTGACAAGATAATTGTGTGAGAGAGAATTCTTAGAGAAGAAGGAGCAAGATTGAGAGGAAGAAAGTACTAAACATCTTGAGAGGTGTGGAAGATTTTAGATCTTCAATTGTATATCTTCTCAAAGCTTTGGATAATAGATTGGCTTGTTTCTTAGTGGATGTAGCCCACACTGAGTGAACCACGTTAAATTTGGTGTTGATTTATGTATCTTGTTTTGTATATTTCTCCTAGTAGAATATCCACTTTTATTTGCATGTATGCTTAGATATGATATATTGTATGTACAACCTTGTGCTAACCCAAACAAATGGTATTCAGAGTTTTGTTTGAGGGTTTTGTGTCTTGACAAATTTACTCATAGAGGGTTTTCTGATTGAGTGGGAGCTACAGCAGTGACAGAAGATAATACACATACAAGGTAGAGAAGTTTGATGACCACAATTATCAATTATGGAAGATGCAGATTGATTATTATCTGTATCAAAGAGATTTGTACTTATCGTTGGATGAAAATTCTAGACCTACGAAGATGATTGATGAAGAATGGAAGATTCTTGATAGAAAGGCTTTGGGATCTATAAGATTGATCCTAACAACATCTGTGAATTCCAATATTACAAAAGCAGACTTCTATGGTAGAGTTAATAAAATCTATTGCTAATTTATATGAAAAACCTAGTGCTTCAAATAAAGTTTATTTGGTGAAGAAACTATTTAGTTCTAAGATGCATGAAGGTGAATTTGCATCTAGTCATTTGAATGATTTCTGATCTATTGTAAATCAGTTAAAATCAGTTGCCCTATTTTGTTTGATGATGAAGTGAAAGCACTTTTATTCTTATGTTTTTTGCCTGATAGTTGGGACAACTTGGTAATGGCTATTAGTAATACATCATCTACTAATAATATTTTTAAGTTTGATGATGTGGTTAGTATAAGCTATTGAATGAAGAAATTCACAGGAAAAGTACAGAGGAAACATCATCTAGAAATACTTTGAATGTAGAAAGCAAAGGCAGGCAGAAGGAGATATCCAAGAGTAAAAATAATGAGAAATCAAATTCGAGGGATAACAGATCTAAATCCATAGGTAAGGGAATTACTTATTGGAAATGTGGAAAGAAAGGACATGCAAAGAAAGATTGTTGGTCAAAGGATAAAGAGAATCAATAAACAGAAAAAGAGTCAAATAAAGAGGAAAATATTACTGCATAGAGGTAATGCAAGATAATCTTATTATTTCTTTAGATAATAGAATAGAATCATGAGTTTTAGATTCAGGAGTTTCTTCCCATGTAACCCTTAATAAGGGTTATTTTAGAAATTATGTCCAGGGCAATTTTTGTACATGTTTATTTGGGTGATGATGAACCTTGCAAGTATTATTGGTAAAGGGGAAGTTCATTAAAATTACAGAATGGAAATACATGGGTATTGAAAGATTTGAGGCATGTGCCAAGCCTCAAGAAGAATCTTATTTTTGCAGGGTAACTAGGTAAAGTCTAGTTGCATGGTTACATTCACATGAGACTCTTGGAAGGTCACCAAGGGTGCTTTTGTTGTGGCAAGAGGTAAAAGGTAGGAACATTATATTTATCTACTTGTATTCTTGATTCATTTTCTCATTATCTACTTCAGATTCAAATGCATGCATGTGGCATAATTGGTTGGGTCATATGAGTCAAAAAGGAATGTAGATATTAAAGGTGTTTCTCTAGGGTAAGTTATCAGATTTGGAAAAGCGTTTCTCCAGGTATTTCTCATTTTTCTGAGCTATTTTCTCTTTTTTGCATCAAAGATTTTCCTTTCCTGAGTGTCTGTATGCATCAAAGGTCACATTTCATTTTGGTCTAAAATGTACCTTCGGCATCCTGTGTGGATCACATAGCTTAAGTAAAAGAATTTAACTCTTTGCATTTCACTTATCACACATTGATGAGACTGCAAGAAACATAATTAACATGTCAAAACTGTCCTCTCATGTTAATTGATTGGGACCTAAACACCCAATGAAAACCACCTCAGACATCTCCCAATCCATAACTACCTGAAACCAAATTTAGAATCCTTTAGGCACCTTCATTACCTACTTTTTCTTTTTTGTTCACATCCTCTAAATGAATCATGATGTTAAAAAAAATTTGCTTGATTTGTTTAGTCAACAACATACATAAAAAGATGTTTCTCTATTTCACACCTATTGTCGCTCTCTTCAGAAATCAAGACAAAACAACATGGATCTACGTCTATCCAAGTAAAGGGTACTTCTTCTGACGATCTCGCCCAACAGATTCTAAACTCAAAACCACATACTTCAGTCACTCAATCTCCACGGGCTTCAAGTCTCACCTCATGAGAACCATGTCATAAAAGTTCTCCCCACCTTGACACCAACCCTCTTATCCCTCGTCAAGCCAGTTTCCTAAATCGATTAAACCACCATCTCCTTCTCCTATTGATACACTCAGAATCTCCTCAAAACCCCAGATATGAACTTCTTACTCCATGAAATCTCCTATTTTGGATCTCTCAATCCTCCCAATCTCCAAAATTATTGGATCAGCATTCCACCCACATCCCATTTTAGACAATTCTATTAATAGGCATGTCCAGCCATCTCCAACTCTTAACACATATATTCCTATTTATCTTCATGCCCTTATCGCTCAACATCAACCTATACAACAATCCCAACCTATAACCACATGTTAGTCCTTACCAAGAACTCCCAAAACACCTACATATCCACAACTGAACTCAATTGTCTTATCAAGAACCAAACCGGCAAACATTATCCACAACTTATCAACCACCTGATCAGACGGTTCCTGTTACAACTACCCAAACACCCACAAATTTACATTCTGCCTCTATCAAACTACTTTTGAAACCACACAGCCAATCCAATCTCAACCTTACAACACCTCTAGTGATTCAATTCACACCTGGTGAATGAATTGGTTAGCCAGTTTAGGAAACCCTTACAGTAGCATCCAAATGAACACCTTATCCTATGAACAAAACTAGACTTGGGGGTAATGAACCAATTCATCCATCAGTACCAATTGCAAACCCTATCCTTTACAGGATCAAGGAAGCTTCCTACATTTAGTAAAACAATAATACAAGGAAGATCCCCAACAACATCTCCTTGCATTTAAACATGCATGTTGTCTTGAATTGTGCATGATCATGATTTACTTCTTCACACTTTCCCTATGTCGTTGTATTGAGTATAGCGTTGCAGTACTGGTACCACAGTATCCCACGACATTCCATATTCTCTTTCACTTCAACTTGCACAAGAGATTTTCTGTAGAAACCACTTTTCTATGAATATCACAGGGTAAGGACCACTATCAGGTGATCTATATACCATTTGACAGTATGAAAATGAGCCCATCACCGATTTGATCACATGCATGGCATGATGTTATAAACCAATCTATCCTTCACTATCCCACAAAGATTGAAACTCATCTAATTATTCTTGTTACTGTATGTGCCAAACATATGTCATCCACTTTACAGGATCTAGTCATGCATGACATTGGATGAAGCTTTCAAATGGAAAGATAGCTCACACCCATGTTCCATATGAAGTATTTAGGAGATGCAAAAATTAATCCTTGACATGTAAATACACAAAGACAGGAAGAACAAGAAATTGTTTTTGTCATCAGGAGGCTTATATCAATAAGCGTGTTAGAAAGGTGGTAACTTGTAATATTCAAAACCGGTGAGTACACCTAAGCACATGGTCTCAACAACAATCTCCTCAATCAAAAACCAACTACACTCCATTAGGATAATCATATAGTTATATATTCGATAAGTTGATGAGCATAAAACTCTATCCAAATGCCTCCCATATGACCCGTGTGCACAACTCACAAGACAAGCCTATTTGGTATCACCGAGGACCACTTTTGTAAATATCATCGAGTCAAAGGTCATGACATTGAGAGATGTTGTTCCTTCAAAGATCATGTCCAACAACTTGTAAATCAAGGGGATATCCAAATTGATACATCCACTGCACAAACTAATCAACCACCAACAAATCAAGCCACCCCCTTTACATCTCAACTATCAAACGATTATATGGTTGACACTGTCAATCAAGATCCCATCTTATCACCAACTCTACATGTTCCCACAGTGGACATTATTCCCACCTCTTGTTTAGAACCTATCACACCCACATCAACTTTTACTACTTATGCTAAAACCTGCACCTACTCCTGTCCTTATCACATCTACATAAAATTCAACTATATCATCTCATATCTGCCTTCTAATACACCCCAATGTACCACACTCAAATACACCCGTATCCACACATACTACACCTACATCGCTCATAACCATCCCAATTAAACTTAATTATACTACATGCACCCTTGCAACCCCACCTTCAACATCAACCCCTTTAGAAAACATATCATTCTTACCCCTATCGAAACATTTATGAAACAACCAGTCCCTTCTACTTCTACGTTCGAAAATGATCTTGTATTTGTTGCATTACCCATACCTATAAGGTCTACTCCATTGGTTATCACATCACTCCCATCTCCACATATTCCAAAAGTGCCTACATCTTTATCTATCCTAGATGACCCCTATACCTATTACATGTCAAAAAATCCACCTATCTCTACCTTGTCATATGTACCTGTGGCCACATCACCTAGTCTACCCCAATACTCTTTACCTAATCCTTCTATCACACCAACCCAATCCTATTGATCTATAATCCTATCAAATATACCCCTAGAATCACCTACTGGTACCAACATATCCACCTAAATAAAATAAAGATGCTTTACTTTCTTCCTCTACAAAAGTCAAATCTTCCCATGCCAAAACCAAAACAATCCACATCTCACATAGATATCATTAATCGTATCATACAAACACCTATCTCTCCATTAATGTCCTCATCTTGTTTTAGGAAATTTTATCCATTAATAAACACACCACCGCTATCAGTTCCTCCGGTTGACATTATTAATCATCCTTGCTAGAGGTAAATATTCTCGGTTGAATTCTAAGGCTCGAGGAAAGCATCCCCGATAGTCCCCCTACACCCTCCTCAGAAGCATTTAGGTTTTCCCTCTTCTTAACAATCTAATGCCACAATATCTATTTCAGGATTAGTTTTTCCATCTATGACATCTTGTAATAATAAATCCACATCCAAACAATATCATCCTCCAACCAAATTTGATTTGTCCTCTAAAACACATGAAATTCACACATCCAATCTACATCTACGTTTTCTCCTAACGCTAAGATGAGACATCCTCTTAAAACCCACAAGAGTTACCTTCCCCATGACACTTCAATGGGGTCATACGCAGATATATTTCGACATTTAACTCGAACATCTACCATCAAACTTCATCCTATTAAATCCTTTAATCCCTATGGTCCCAAGCCATCATGGTTCAATCCTAATTGCAGTTGCACCTATCATCGTACCCCAGGCCATGACATCAAAAATTGTAAGGCCTTTCGGTCAATCATCCATAATCTTATAGAGAAAGATGATTTCTTCATTTAGGGGAAAGTTCCTTCTCCATCTACCTTGAATCCAATCCATATCCCATCTGTTGGATCTCCCACGATCCCTCCATCCACATTATCCCTTAATATCCATCCAGCCCATGTCATTCCTCCTAAGGAATTCCCTCCATTGTTCATTAATACCTCTTATCTTACTAAGCACACTTGTGGTCTCTGCAATCGTTTACCCCATCCAAATCTAAAACAATATCATCTAAGCTCTTTCGACATCCTTTACCTCCTTCACATTTAACTTGTTGGGGGAATAACCTTCCCTCGCCCTTGAAGACATCATCCGTACAAATCCCTTGTTACTAGGGAACTTCATTCTTTGACATTATTTGTTTACTTTCTTCACATCCATCCAATCTAAATTAATTATATCCAAATCCTCATCTCATTCTAAGTCCTCCTTTGAGGCCATTTGTGTCCTTCCATTGAGGGACCTTTTTCTTGAAGTCCACCAATTATGGCCATATTTGTGTCTCTTTTGGGGCACCATCTATTTCGAAGTCGACCATTATGTCTATATTTGTGTCTCTTCGGGACAACCGTTTATTTCACAAGTCCTCCTTTGAGGCCATATTTGTTCTTTTATGTTTATGTTCCTTTTGGGAGTGTCATATTTTTCATTGAAGCCCTCCTTTGAAGCCATGTTTATCTCTCCATTGAGGGATCCCTTTTTCTCCAAGTCCACCTTTGTGGCTATATTTGTGTCTCTTCTAGGGAACCATCAATTTTGAAGTCCACCATTGTGTCTATATGTGTGTCTCTTTTGGGACACCATTCTTTTCATCAAGCCCTCCTGCGAGGCCATGTTTGTCCTTCTATATTTATGTCTCTCTTAGGTCATCATCATTTATTTTCATTTAAATCCACCATTATAGTCATGTGTTAGTTTTATTTCCTTCTTTTATATCATCTCATCTTATTGAAACTTCATTGTCTTCTCTCTCATGGTGGTAAACCAGAGACGTAGCCTCTTAATGCATTGCACTTGTGACTAGTCTACTGTTAGTATATATACCAATGAGCCCTTAGTTACATCCTTAGATTGTTCTGCCATCTTTAGCCCCTTCCATTTGTCATTGTAATAATCTGAATTATGTAGTCTGCCTTCACTACTTTGATGTGATCCTGTAACCATTACATCCATTATCTTCTCATTCTCCTATTGCAGCCATGTGATTGGTTCAGGGTGTCTCTTGTACATTCTTTATCCCCTCTTAAGTGGTTTACTTAGCTATTCCTAGCTCTCCCCCATGTGAAGCTCAAACTCGAGTATGCAAAAGGAAAAATCAAATTTATCAAAAATAGACTGATCCCTCGAAGGATAGCTATTTCATACAAAACAAAAAAAAAAAAAAGTATACAAATCAAAATCCAAGAAAAATCAAAAGGAAATAGACCGATCCCTTGAAGGATGGATATTATTATTATTCTTTCCATCCATATTATGTATAAAGTAGAACATACCCTCGAAGGATGGATACTCTGTTATTATGGCATCTGAAAGGTTTTCCCACTTTGATCAACCTTCTTTTATCAACATTTTCCCAAAAGCTTCCCATATTGATCAGCTTTCTGCTATTAGTTCTTTCCCTTTTCCAGAGTTGGGGCATAGACTTAAGGAACACCACCTTTAGAGATCCCTCTTCCTGCATACAAGTCACATCTTCGATCCCTTTGTCATGTCAAAATTAGGATTATGAGTGTATTTCATCCATATTTCCCTCATGATATTTTCATATAACTAACTATCAATGGTTATGTATTAACACCTGCTATTGGCAGTAAGTGCAATGGCTTGAGTGGTAACCTTTTCTTGTTTATATCCAATCCAGTTTGAAACATAGTTTCCCTGTACACCCTTACTACAGCTATGTTCCATTCATCTCATCCAAATCATCTTTTATAAAAATCACATCAAATTTCACACTATGAATTTTAAATATATCCATCATCTCCATGAATGTGTTTGCAAATACACTCTTTGGTTTGGGAATTCTACTTGATCACCGTTGTAGTTTGTGAATCCTACTTGAGGGTCCTTCTCAAGGCAAGTTCGTTATCATGTAGCTTCTTATCTCTCAACATGTTCAACACCGTCTTTGATCCATTGCTCCTCACTCTCCATGTCCACTCATCACCATTTGTCTCCACATCATCCTTCTCACTTTTCTATCCCCTTGCACGACACCAAATATATTACTTATCTTTCCTCTTGAGTTTCTCTTTTACTCTTCCACTTTTATTTTGACAATATTGCTTAACCATCCATATAGCCAGAGAACCTTAGTTAAGGTATATCTTCTTCCTTGGATCCTCCCGCTGTAGAAGCTTCTCCACCATTTCCTCTTTCAACAAATAACAATCACTCCCACAAACGGCTTTCCACTCTTCCTTTGCTGCTTAACACTCTTACATCATCACTACCACCACATGGGCATCCCAGTTAAGGATTGCCCTTACACTCTCCATCTACACTGTATATATTCCTCAATCCATTCATGTCACACTCCTTTGTTTCCTTGTTATCACATTGTTATCACCTCATTTCATCTTTTGTTCTATTTTGGTATACTTCACTCAGTCTTTTCATCATTCTTCTTCTTCTTTGGTTTGGAAATCCTACTTAACCATCTCCATCACAGGGCAATCTTACTTCAAATTTCTCTTAATATTGGTTGGTCAGTTGATCCTTCCATCTCCCATCATCTCTTCCTTGTCTTGTCTCCTGCATCTCATCATACTCATCCATTCTAACCAACCCTTCCACACCTGCATCCAATATAATGTTGTCTTTCTCCTTCCATATTGTCACTACCGGTTTTGTGATCTTACTTAAATCCTCTTGTGGCATGGTGATCTTACTTAAGAGTCCCTCTTAAGCATGATTTATCATCCTGCACTCCCCCACTACCCCACATTCTCTCCATCTACATTTTCTTGGCATTCCCCATCATCTCATCCTCTCACCTCTTCTTTCATTCTCACAAACACCACTTCTTACTAGTCCCTTGTTCATCTCCATCATCCCTCGCTAGGTAATCTTACTTAACCATTGCTTCTCCATTCATTTCATGTCTTGTTTCTTCATTTCTCTCTCATTCATTCTCATACACTGCATCCTCTCCTCATCTTCATCTTCGTACACATCATTATCCCTCCTTTCTTTACTCTTTCCACTCCATCTTCTAAAGTTCTCCCACAGATCTACTCCCATGTTTACCCATCATTGTCATTGATCTTCCCTTAACATTCTTTCATCTTCCTCTTCTGTTTCCACGCTAGAATTATCGGTGGACTTCTCCTAAAAATCACTCATCCCTATTCTGCACAGCCTGAATCCTTTTCCTTGACCTCCTCCATTCTATCTTCATTCATTCCTTCCTCTGTGTCCTCTGATCATTATCGAAGGAATTCTCCTAATGTCCCTTAATTGGTGTTCCCCCTCCCGATCTTCGTTTACTTTCTGCCTTGTCTCATACTTTCTCCCATATTTTCCTACTGATCATTATCGGTGGATTTCTCCTAACATCCATTCACTAGCATTGCCTCTCCTATCCCATCCTTTCTTTTTCCTCACCACCTCTCTATCTGTCATTCTTCCTTGCCAATTTCTTCACTGTCTTCATCATACACCTTCTCTCTATTTTCTCGTCATTAGGATATCTTCATCTCATGCATCTCCATTTCTTTTCCAATCGATGTCATTCCTTCCCTCAAATTTCTCTTTACATTCCTTATGCTTCTCACTCTTTACCAAATACCTTCACTCTTGGTTCCCTTCCGTCTGTATAATTCTCTTCATTGTCTTCTCCTCCTTTTTATGACTTAGTGTAAAATGTCTGAAGAAGAAGATGCTTGCATATGACTTGGTGCAAAATGCATAATGGGTGCATGCAAAGGAACATCAGAATGTGTGTCAGGTTGATCATGTCTGACAACTAAAATCTCAGGTTTCTCAAGCCTGAGTGAAGGTGCAGAACTCATGTGTTGATCATGATCCTCATAAAGAGTTGAGCGAACAAAAATAGGAGCTCTGTCAATGTGTGATCCCAATGAAGTATATGTGTAGACACCTATTTTTGGGTAGAAAGCCCCTCAATAATCTTACATGCATGCTAATTCCATTTTCGCATCTCATTCTCTTAAATTAAATAAAACCCTATCTATTTGCTCACATTATTTGATTGATTATCAATGGGCTCCGTATGGACCCATTTGATAATTCAATTTTTGGAATCATCCCCCATCTCTCATAAATTATTCAATTCATAATGCATATCTCCGACACCTTCTTTTAAAAATGAAATCTTTATCTCACCCCCCATTCAAATCATGTCCCCCACTTTGCCTAATAAGTCAAAACATGGGACCCATGTGATCACATCATATCTTCTAACCAAGGTTAACTTACCTAACCCTGACTACTTCTTAACCTTAGTCTAACCACACTCTTGAGCTATAAATATGAGTTCTCCCTCCTCATTCAAAGGGATATATTTTTAAGGAGATATTTTTTTAAGAAAACCTGGAGAGACCTAGGCCTACATAAGAGAAGGAAGAGCTTAACTAAGTTCTTCCCATTTGAAGGAGAAATCTCTGCCATGGATCATTATCTTGCCATCTTGATGCCCGGTTCATCTCCATAATAGAGCACGAGCTAAGTACTCTTGTTATTTCAGTTACTTGTCATTTTTACTACTATTCACAATCTATTGTTATCTTATCTGACATGGGGGTTGACATCCTCCAAGGGAGTTGAAATCCTCTTGAAACGGGTACCATCTAGGAAACCCCTGCATATTGTGTTTTAATCTTATCTGGTTTAGTTTTGTAGATCTAGCTTCTTGATATCATGCATCTAATTTCTTTGCGCTTGTATCATCCATCTCCATCTCCAAGGTACTAAGCCCTTGTATACTTGATGTGGTCTCGTGTTTGTTGATTACTCGTACACTCACCTGGACAAGAAGCTAGAAACACAGATCAACAATATGCTTGAAAACCAATGTCATGGCGAGAATTTCACTTAACATGTGGAATAAGGGAAACAATACACTGTGAATGTCTGCCAATACCTCCGCTAGTGAAACCCATAGAATAGAGCATGCGAGAACTGAATGCAGTGGTATGCTTCTCAAAATAGCCATGGATATGAGCAAAAGTAGGATACACAACATGTGTTACTAGAATAGGCACAAATGTGGAAGAGCATGCAGTAACAAGCCTCACATGCTTAGGAGCATCAAGAACAATAACAGACTGAAAGACTGGCATATCAATGTTAGTGGGTACAAGAGCAACAACTGCAAGTGGACTAGAAGCATGGACATGGCTATCCACAATATGATGGTGATGTTGTAGGCTAGCAAGTTTTTGCTGCAGGGAGTGTACTAGTGTATCCTTATTGTGAATGAGTGATTGTAGAAGAAAATTTCACTTCTTAAGTGATCTATTTTCTTCCACAAATTTTACAATAAGTCCACACACTTCAAAGAAAATCATATCATTCTCATAATTCATGATAGATACAAAAATGCAACTCCCAAAAGTTAAGGACATCAGGCTCAGCCGAAATTGCGTCCACATTTGATTACAACACTCCTCCATATTTGGCACTTTATAATGAGTGCATGTTACAATATGAAAATTTATAATTATAGTGCAATTCTCAAAATAAATATTTCTAATGGAAAGAGCACAAAAAAAAAGCACTTTTGCAAAAAAAAACAACACTCAAAATCGAGATACCAATCAAAAGATACAAGCTTTTCAATATTATGCTCTGCTATTTATTTTAGATGTCACTAAACAAAAATTAAATGTTCTTTCCTTCACCACACAAAGAAAATAAAAGGGGACTGGAGTTAAGCACCTACTAGTAGGAATCACAAGATTTAAGCCCTCATATGACCAATTGGCTCCAAAAATGGTCGAGATTACAGTTGATCTCAGGGTTTTACCACCCTCCAGATCCAATGGAAGCCTTTGTTTTGCATAAAACCACATGTAACAACAAAATACGACCAAATCCCAAATATATGAATATACAAACAATTTATTTGTAAAATAAAACTTACAGACGGATGTCAATAACAATCTTCTGCTCTGATACCATAAAGGGAATGATAACCATATCGTACCAAGCCAAGAACAAAGATGCTAAACAAACACCACGATCTATAAGATGAAAGTAATTTGCCAGAATAAATTTACATAAAACCTTTGCAAACAAATGAGCAACAATATCATATATTATTATGGAACTCAATGACTTATAATGAGAATGGGCCTTGCTTATATAGGCAAGGAATAACAATCTAAGAACCAGTCAAGGTTGTAGATCAAGCCATGAATCAAGGAAATAACTAGTCATCAAAGAACTAGTCAAGACCATAGATCTAGGAGAGAACTAGACATCAAGGATCTAGTCAATACCATAGATCAAGGAAAGAATTATACCTAACAACTAGATAATTTCTTCTAATATCTAAATAAGATAAAATAAATATCCACACACATAAGTGGGTGAAGATAAATACAATAAAGGTAAATAAAGTACCTAGGTGAACATGAGCTAAGGTAAATACCTACTCTAACAACATCTGATTACTAGCCATATTGTTTGCATGTTCCTTGGTTTCTACCATGCACATTCCCTCCCCCATGTAGGGATATAGTTCATTACAACATTAGGGCCTCTCTTTTCAGCTACATACTCCTAACAACATTGCATGCACCCCAAACAAGGGAGGCATACATTAGGTGAATCACTTACCCCATACATCAGCTTAGAGATAAAGTACAAGCCTACATAGTACAGGAACAAAGTAGTCATACATTCACAGAACGACCCAGAATCTGACATAGGTCCTCAGTATATCACAAACACTAGCACCCATCATCAAATAGTAGTGCCTAGGCACCCATGTCCTCCCCTTGGTGATAATTTCCTAGGGGCACACACATCAATATTCTCAAATCAACACTGTTTACTGTAGTTTACATAGCAGTTTCATATTACAGGCAAAATCCTCTAGCAAGTAGAATGCATTCTATCTCATTTTCAATCAGAATAAACAATACATTCAGAACAAATCAGGGATAACAAGAATAAAATTGGATCACACCATATGCAATGGTGTATAATCAGGGCATAGTCATGGAAGGAGAGTAACACTAGATGTCTCTCCCCAACACTTGTTCTTTAGCATGAGATAACCCAAAAAACTTTCTCTTGGCTTGAGATCACCCAAAAAACTCGCACTTGACGTGAGATCACCAAAAAACTCACTCTTGACGTGATATCTCCCAAAAAACTTGCTCTTTTACAACATTTCAAGACATTTTCTATCATTTTCACTCTTCACATATCATGTGCACACTTACCATTTACTACTTTTACACACTTTCACATGAATTACATACTTATGCAAATTTTTCATATACACATATTTGACTACTTCTTCACTCTTCTTTTGCAGGTCCATCCTTAATACACAATAAGGAGAAACCTTCAACAAGGTGCAACAAAGTACAACACATACATATACACCCCTAGGGACACTTTCCTTTCTTAGCTTCCACGCTTCATTTTGCATTCATTCCATGATTCACTTGTCTCTTCGACACACTATTGTCATCACATTGTACGTGATTATCAGGTACACATCTCTTATCTACTTTATGTTATCAAGTATTTACTCAACAACATAAAATGGGGGAAAATGTAGACACAAAATTATGCACTTGGGTACATTTCTAGGTCCATAAACTCATACTAGCATTCATATGATTCCTAAGTAAGAAAACTAGTAATTGATGATTGTCTTTGGCCTTTTGGCTTTGTTTCTTGTTTTTTATTTGGTCTTACATACCCCACAACCCAATTTAAACTTTTCTTATTTATCTTTTATGACTGCAGACACTAGCAACTAGGCGCCCTCATCCCCTGTGGGCGCCCATGACCTCTTTCCACCTTACTCACTCCTTTTGGGCCTCTTTTAGCTTTTGGGAATCTTATTTTCTTATGGGTCGGCCTTCTTGTTGTCAATTACGAAATTCAAACAAGAGAATAATATATATACATAGTTATGTGACCAAAATAAAGGACCAAGCTCTAAACATCATTTTTATCACCTAAGCTTGCATTCAAAGGGCATCTAAAGCACTTCAAAGAATCTATTTGGCATTCAATCAAGGGACAAAGGACTGCATACACTGCATACACTGCATAGGAATGGGAAGTTCATTTTTCCATCCACACATCTATCTGCATTGGTATATCTAGCTACAACCCACTGTCAAGTGCACTTGCACAAGGGCATCCTAGGGCAGGATTCTTTCACACACTTACCAGAACTACATGGAGTTTGAGATGTAGTGCAATGCTTAGTTGTAAGCTCACTTTGTCGAGTGATCATCGGGGTTAGTCTAACTCCCCATATTGCATCTTTCTTTTGGGATTTAAAGTGGTATTATGGGTTTTATAGGTGAATCTTTGTTTTGTAGGTTACAAGTACGTTGATGATCTTATTGTGACACATAAATGATCGATATCGAATACTTGCGACACTTGTGAGACACTCTAGAAATCAGGTTTTGACCATTTTCATAGTCAGAAGCGCCCAATAGAGGTCATTAGTGCCCATGTACCCATGTCCTACCATGGGCACCCGTATCCAGCCATTTCCTATAGTCTAAAATTCATATGGAGAAATAATGGCATAGATCACTTCAAGTTCAACAATTTTCCTCATCTGCATCAATCTCAGATCAAGTGCAAATCAACTAAGTCCATTCCTTTCTCTCTTACACTAAGTGTTTCATATTTATTATGTTGTGTCAAGTTTGTATTTCATCATTTATTATTCATATGTGGCTCTGCAATTAGGGTTTTTCAAAAATCATATTTTTTATTAAATCAGATTTGTAAAATAAAGATAATGTCTATTATTTTTCATTACTTCAATATCTCATCATATCTACTTGGAATCTTATATATGAATTTAATCCTTGTGATCATTGTATCACATTATCTATCACTATTGGCCTTATTACCACAATCATTTCACTCACGGTTGCTAGTTCTCTTAGCTATGGTATATTACATTTCAGTATTCCTTTGTCACATGCTCTTAAGGCTATCCCATTATTCATTCACCATAGTATCAAGTTCATTCATAATCAACAAGTTGTTACTATTTAATGTATCCCTTTTAAGGCTCCTTCCCCTAGCATGTCTAGTCATTATCTTGCAACCTATACCCCTATTTTTAGGTCTACTAGTAGGTCCTTCGTGTAGACACTAAATCATGCACTTGGGTACATTTCTAGGTCCTAAAATCATGCTAGCATTTACATGATTCCTAAGCAAGAAAACTAGTGGTTGACAACTATCTTTGGCCTCTTTTCTTTATCTCTTACTTTCTCTTTGATCTTCAACACCCTACAACCCAGTAAAAACTTTACTTGTTTATCTTTCATGGCTTCAGACACCAGTGCCCAACCAAGATAGAATCACCCAGGTGCTCCTATCCCTCATGGGTGCCCCTGACCCTTTCTTATCTTACTCACTCTTTTTTAGTCTCTTTTATCTTTTAGGCAACTTTTTAACTTATAGGTCGACCTTCTAGTTGTCAATTATAAAATTCGAATAATGAAATCATATAAATACATAGTTATGTGTTCAAAATAAAGAACCAAGCACTAAGCATTACTATCATCACCTAAGATTACATTCCAAAGGCACTAAAGTACTTAAAAGGCATCCATCTAACATCCATTTAAGGGACAAGAGTTACATACTTTTGCATACACTAGATTGGAATGGGAAAGTTTATTTTATTTCATCCACACATACTATTACATTACTACATTCTAGCTACAACCCACTATCAAGTGCAACTTGCACAAGGACATCCTCGGGCATCATTCTTACACACACACACACACACCAAAACTACATGGAGTCTCTGCAGACACCAATTTTTTGTATCACTACCTCTCACCTCATGTTTGTTCTCCATCATCTTTTCACATACACACCTCTCTTCCCATTCAAATTTCCCTTTCCATCTTAAATTCAATTTATCCGGCTTATCATTATTTCACACCTTAATTCCTCCTTAATCCTACCCTTAATTAATCATCCCTAATCACCATTGATTATTATAATCCCCCATTTAATTCATTTATCCTCCCTAAATCTTCTATTTTATCCTTTCTAGGCCCTCATCTAATGATTTTATCTCCCCATTGCCTTTATTTAATATTTTCCACCATCCACCTTCCCAGTTATCCATTCTATACAACAAAATCTTGTCCTTATCATCTAAAACCTTAATCCTGCCTCATAAGGGCTCATTTCCTCGAGCTCGTCACTTTTCCACCACCAAAATGGATGGGTGCATGTAATCGACAGTGACCCATCTGAGTCACCTTCGACCCTATAAAGCCTCCCTTAACCCTCCTTTTCTTAGGATGCAATTTTGGAGATTTTGGGCTTTCTTGTGATCTTGCCTTCTTTTGTTGCTCTCTTTGGAGCTGTCTCAAGTCATCTTGGATTTCTCTAAGAAATCTTGTGTCTGCCTTTGGGATATTTGGAGATTTATTTCTCTCTTCCATGTTTGGAAATACTATTGCAATTTCATCATCATATTCCTTCATCAGATCTTGTGCAGGTTCATTCATCATCCATAATTCCTGCCTTCGTCTCCTTAGGCTGTCATTTTCAATCTGTAGGTCCTCATTCTTGTCCATCCTTTTTCATCTAACCGTAGTTCATCCCTAGTCATCATCAACTCAACCTGGTCATTTTCGACTAGATTTGTTCTCATTCTATTCACCCTCAGATTTCATAATTTTCTTACATCCTTTCTGTCAAATCCAGTTTCAAATCTCTTGCAGGTTCATGTTCTTCATCCTCAGCCTCATCATTAGCTCCAGATCTACCCCAAGGCCTTCAAATCTGCATTTTCCATCATTGTTTTAGTTGATCTGCTCCAGTCACCATCGACTAAGTCGTACAGTCTCAAGTCACTGTCAACATATCCAGGTTTAATTTATTTTGTTTAGATCAGATCTGCATTCTACTTTATCTTCATTACATTTCAAGTTTTATTACACTTCAAACTCTGCTACATATAATTTATTAGTATTTTATCTTATCATTATCAAAAACGTGGGTTGACATCCATCCTAGGAATTTTTCACTTCTTGGAACTGACATTGTCAGGTAACTCACCCATCTATTTACTAATCCATTTTCTTTTGATTTTTAGGTCAATTAGCTTGTTGTAAAGATAATATCTCATTTGTGCACGTACACATCATTATCCTATCTAGAGCTACAATAAACCCTCTCATACTTGGAGTCGGTTTCCTTCTTGTTACGCTTTCAATAATCTACAATAGGTAGCAAGGAAGCTTGTTCAACATTTTGGCATGCCCGGTGGGACATACCCTTCTTTGGTGAGTCTTGTTATTTGTTTTTCATTTCTATTTTAATTCTATCCATCTTCTACTAACCTCACAGGAAGGATCGTTTCTTGTTGGCTTGTATGCGTCGATCGTATTACTTACATTGGTTGTCACTTAATTGCTTAAAAATTAAAAAATTAGATAAAAAGGAAAAGCGTTATCTAGGTATTCCTCTTTTCTTAGTTTCTCCTTTTGCATCATAATTTCATTTCTTGCTTTATTTCCCTCACAGAACATAAGATTTCATTTTGGGATTTAAAAATAACCTTCATATCTATTTGGTAATCTAGTCTAATAAGGGGGTTAACTCTTTGCATACAGTTTCATCACACACATCCAAATACACGCATCACAACTACACATCTAAACATCTCTTACCAGGTGGAACTATTGGGATTTCATCACCCAATAGGAAATTTTTCATGGTGTTCTAGCCGCGTTACAAATTTTTTGTCTACTGGTATATTGGCTAAGCACCCAACTCCCTTAACACTATCGGGCCATGAAGTGAGAGGGTAGGCCCCAATACCAAGCATCGTACCAGTAGTCATCATAGATTTTTGCCTCACTTACCTTTGGGTATATCGAGGACTCCAACCAAAAATACCTGAAACCATCCATAGATCGGCCATTTCCTATGTTCCCTTCAAACACATCTTTCATTTCTTTTCACTTCTTTAATAATCAAGATAATCAAAATTTGGTTGTGTGACTTGCTTGATCTAATTAAAAATCAACATAGTTTTGTATTATTGTTTATTTCATGCCATTTATTACATGATCCCAAGGGAAAAAATGGAACAAAAAATGTGATCCAATAATATTCCTATTTCTGCTATTACCTCCCAACAGACTTCCGCACTTGTTATCCTTACCTCCACCCCTTTGGTCATCTCTTCCATGGTTACTCAACCCATAGTTTTCATCCCCCCTCTTCAAGAGACTCAATTGGTTCAACCTAACACTCATATCGAAACCAACCCCTTTCTTTATCATCATTTTGTCCCATCTAGACCAGCAACACCCCCTTCTGTCACCTCTATCAAAGGTTTTGGGCCTCCTATCATCCCCCATGGGTGTGCGGAATTTCAAGAGCTTCTCGACACTAATCCGTTTTATTTCCATGACCATATCCTTTGTAAGACTACAAATATCCCAATTGATGGACATCCTTTGCAACAAATTTACACCTACCATTCCAATCCCAAATCTACGTAAGTCCTTACATCGTAACTTTTCATATTCTTCCCTCAAGCTATGGATGAACTGACCATGGCCCAATATGAGCCTGATCCTCACTAATCTTCTTCCAAAATCCCTCACAATCACCAAACCACTTAATTGGTGGTCCCCATTCCCCCTAATTTTCCTCGCGTCAATACTATTATCACTTCTTTTATCCCCATCACCTCATCATCTATTATGGTCACTTATGCCCCTATCTAATCATCTCAAGAGTCTCATTTACTCCCTTCTCCACCCAAACAACATAATTTAACTTTACCCCTTATCTCCACTTCCCACATCCATGCCAATTTGATCACTTCATAGCCCCATCCTTCTGAATCAACTCAAACCCATCAACCTCCTCCTCAAGGTGCTTATCGTTACATAATTCCCAATCAACCAACTCAAGTATCCCAACCACCCATTTCTTACATTCCAACTCATACTATACCAAACCAATCAAATGTCCCATCTCTCAACATCCGAACTCAATCTCAATCTTACCATCCCCATTTCCAACAACAACCTTTATCTCAACCCATTCAATCGTAACCCCTCAATTACATTCCCCCTTATCAACCACTTCCACCAACACCTACTCATCCTTAAACATATCAACCTTATCAACAACCTAATACATCTACCTCATATGCATCACAATCTCATCCTTCAACTTCTCAACCCCATCCATCTAACAATCCCATGCAAGCGTTATTGAAGTAGAATGGATAATCTTGAAGTTGCTACCTTGGGATCCAAGACCACATTTTCATATGAACAAATATGTAATGAACCTATCAATCCATCTATCCCCATAAATCCTTATCCTCCTCATTGGGAATTACCAAAATTTCTAAGTTCAATAGCAAGGAGGACCCACAACAACACCTTCATGCCTTTAGACATTCATGTTACCTCATTGCCCATGATCAAGACCTTATGCTTTACACATTTCCCATGTCATTAGTTGGACCCCCGATGGATTGGTATAACGACATCCCACAACATTCATTATTTTCCTTCACCCAACTCTCACAACTATTCCTAGAACACTTCTCGATCAATATTACATGTAAGATCACTATCACAAACCTCTACACCATTAGATAGTATGATGAAGGAATCTATCACAGATTTCATCACATGATGGCATGGCATAATCAACCAACTATCATTCTCCCTTCCACAGACTGAATTAATTAAAATTTTCTCATGGTCTTGTGCGAAAGCATATCTCCTCTACTCTTCAAATTCAATCATTCCAAACCTTTGAAGAGGCATTTACCATGTCTTGCAAACTTGAACTTTGCACCCTTGAGAAAGGCCATCTTAAACTTTGATCAAATAAACCCAAGTCTGAATTCACTAAATCCTCCATGCATGGTGACAAATCTAAGAACGCCGCTAATGCCATCATGGTTAAATCATCCTTCACATCCACTTCTCACATGGAGCCTCCACAAAGATCTCCTAGACGCATCCTAACTATACCCCTCTCAGGGAATCTTATAGTGTAATATTTGACAAGTTAATGGTGGTCCATCTTATTCGACTTCCTCCCATCTGACCCTTTGATGAATCACGGACCAAAACCAGGGTATCGTGAGGAGCATTACTGTAAGTATCATCAAGTTCCGCGGTCATGACATTGAGAAGTGTCACACTTTTAAAGACCTCTATCCAAAAAATCATAGACTTTGGTGACCTCTAAGTGGACAATCCTAATGCACCACCTAATCAACCTCTTGATGTCTTCAAACAACCTTTTCCTAATCATCCACCAATAATCAAACTCCACCCTCCACATCACAGGACACCTAATGCCCATACAATCAATACTATAAATCAAGATCCAACACCATCACCTACACCCATCATCTGCATCATCCATTGCATCACATCTATTATTTAGACTCTTCCCCCATGCTCACAACTTCATCAACATCTACACATATTTCTACACCCATTATATCTACATCAACTATGTCTACTACTACCACATCCACATCAATCTCAATTGCACCCACTTCCTCCATCCATGCCTACCACATCCTCACCTATCACATCTAATCCTTCACTTATATCTAATCTCAACACCCACCTTAACATCTTCATCATCACATCCCTACATCTACACCCACTTCCACATCAAACACATCCACTATTATGATCTATACCCACATCAACATCTGAATCTATGAACCACATCCACACTATCCCTTGAATCATCTACCATGTAGACATCCACACTTAATGCACCTACAAATGAGACTCTCACCCCATTTACAACTCCAATCATTCCTACACCAATGAATCCTAAACCTACAAAATCTACCACCCCTTTAGATCTCGTCAAGCACATCATACAAAAACCACTTCCACCTTCAATCTCCACCCCTACAACTCAATCTACATTACCTAGTTCTAATTTTGCATATCCTCAGTTGAAATCATCATCATTCCTGCCAAAGGTAAATCCTCACAACCAAAGTCTAAGAACCTTGGCATGCCCATCCAAAATTCCCTTACACATCCACACAAAAATTTGGAGCTTCCTCCTCCCAAGACTAACCCTCCTAAGAACTCTAATGTCACATCATCACTCTTAGGAGCATCTCCTTTTATCTTAGGGCCAACCCCTTCATCCAAGTCCCCCATTAGTAAAAATTCAAAGTAATCCCATCCTTCCTCTAAAACTAATCTTCCTTCAAAATCATCCACATCTTCCATTATCAAATCAGAATCCAAACCATCTAAGTCACCACCAATCAAAACTGAAACCAAGGCACAATCACCTTCTTTCTTCTAAGTCTAAGATGAATCAAAGGCTCTTATAAAACCTCATCAAAGACAAGTCATCCCTCTTACCTTCATCCACCATTCTTAAGACTATTCCATCCACAATCCCTTCTTCAACCACCCCCATATTGGTTCTTACACATAAATATTTCAACGCCTACTTCAAGCATCTGCAATCACCCTTCCACCTATCAAACCTTTTGATCCACATGTGGCCCAAGACCTTCATGGTTCGATTCTAATCTCATTTGTGCATACCATCTTGCACTAGGAAATGATACCAAACATTGTAAAGCTCTCCAAACTATTATCCATAATCTTATCGATGAGGATGACTGATCTTCTCGTTGAAGGAGATCACCCTCTTCCATCTACCAATCTCGCTTCTTTGTCCCAACCCTCATCCACTAAGATCTCTAAATCTCCTCATTCATCCAAGACTTTTGTCACCATCCCTCCTCTAACCATGACCTCTCCCAAAAAAGGACCTCCTCTCTTTATCAATGTTGTTTGGATCACCACCCTTTCTCACCCCCATGACTTCCAACCACCTACTCAATCAAAATCAAAAGTCTTTGTCACCACTCCCTCTAAAGAGCCTACTCCACCACCTTCTTCATCAAAACCTAAGGTGTCTATCTTAGCTGCCCTTTGGGCTGCTGCTATTGAATAAAGTGTTATGAAACAACTCCATCAGGCCCCAGTTAAGATGTCACTCTATGAGCTCATCCAAATCTCCTCTGATCATAGGAAATCCCTCATTGAAAGCTCTTAAACGTATCCCTACTCCTAATGATGAGGCTCAACCCTTTACATATCTTGTTGGAGCACTTGCTGCTTCCACCTCCATATCCTTTGATGATACTGAAATTCCCGACATATCACCTGAAGAACATGACCTTCCCCTTTTCATCATTGTGTGTATCAATGACACATTCATTTTCATTCTATGATAGACAATGGAGCTAGCATAAACATCATCTCATCTCATACACCTTTGATCAACTCAAGCTCCCTAATTCCATTGTTTCCCAATCACCCGCAGTTCTTCACACATTCAATGATGTTGTTGCCCCCGCTTTGGGCATAGTTATTCTTCCTATCCGCGTTGGTGAAAAACTCCTCCATGAGGTATTCTATATCATAGAAGGGGAGTTTCAATACAATATCCTCCTTGGATGACCATGGATTCATGCCATGTGTTGTGTTCCTTCCACCCTTCATCGATGCATCAAATATGAACATGAGGGGAAGATCCTAACTCTCCCCACAGAAATTCCTCTATTCAAAGCATGTCACATGACTTATTGACCTAATGACGTGCTCATCCCAAACAAAGGATCTTCTGAAGCATCCACTAGCTCATCCATCTCTGCATCCAAACTTCCCAATGATGACTCCTTAGACAAAGTGATGGATCAGCTCTCTTGCTGGGGGAGTATCATCTTCTCACGCTTAATGCTCTTCCCATGCCTCATAGACTTGGTAGACCCGATAAAGCTCCAATGTATCAACCTAACATTGGGGATATTGTTTCCTTTGGTCCACCTCATCTTCACACCAATCTCATCTATGGTGGTATTGATCACCCTTCCTCCCACATTGACACTCAACTGCACACCAAACCATACACCAACAAATTTTGAATTTATTTACAAGAAATCATTTACCTACACTTATCTTCATCACTACGCCTGGAAAGGATTTGGAATGGGGCGTTATGAACATGGCATGCATGACCTCATCATTGATCAATCTCACAAACCCCATGAAAATTTTGGGTTGGGCTATAAGGAAAAATCTATTGAACCCTCTCCCTCCATATTTAGCTCTCATGGACATCGATCCTCCATCTTCTCCATCCCACAGGTTATGGATACAGATGACACTGTGTCCATCTCCTCTGGATTTTTTTTAATCTCCACCATTACCTTGGGACCGGTCACTTATCAGTGTGAAGGTGAAAATAGGTCCCTCCCTCTTCAATTTCTGAGAAATGATAGAGGAAGATTCCCCTACCATTGACATTATTCAATGTACCGATGATGATTCCATCCTTTCTTACATGGGGGAAAGAAATTCCTATCTTCATAAGACCTTACCACCAGACACATCCACCCTTCTTAACGAATCCACCATCAACATCAACATAGGGACTCCACAAGAACCCCACATCCTCAAAGTGGGTCAATCCCTTGATCCACAGAGCTTGAATCTTTCACTCCTTCCTTTCTAGACATAGCCAAGCCTTCACGCATGGTTGTACATTGACATGTCGGGCCTCGATCCTTCCATTATTGTCCATAACATCATTACCTTTCCCTAACACTAAGTCTGGTTAAGCAAAAGCTTCACCGCATGCATCCTCGAGTTTCCCTCCTTGTTAAAGAGGAGTTGTAATGCCTTTTTCAGACTAATTTCATCATCCCTATTGACTATCTACAATGGGTTTCCAATATCATCGTTTTCCAAAGCTTTCGAAAGCTCCACATTTGCACTAACTTTCAAGATCTAAACCTCACTTTCCCTAAAGATGATTTTCCTCTTCCTAACATTGATCAACTCGTAGACCTTACTGCAGGCCATGAGATGCTTTCTCTTATGGATGGATTTTTAGGGTATAATCAAATCCTCATCGCACCAGAAGACCAACATAAGACTTCTTTCATCACTCCTTGGGGGACTTTTTGCTATCGTGTTATGCCCTTTGGTTTGAAAAATGTTGGAGCCACCTATCAACGAGCCATGACTTACATCTTTCATGATCTCATCCATAAGACTGTAGAGGACTACATTGATGACCTTTTGGGTAAATCCAAGCATTGATGTGACCACCTTGTCATCCTTAAAGTCCTTTTTGAGTGCCTTATCCTTTTCTTTCTCCGTCTCAATCCAACCAAGTGTGTGTTTGGAGTGTTAACTAGTAAACCTCCTTGGATTTATCATTTCTATCAGGGGTATTGAAGTTGACCCGCACAAAAATCAAATCCATCCTTGAAGATGCCACCTCCTTCTAATCTAAAGTATCTTCATATTATTCAAGGCCAACTTCAATCAGTTCACCATTTCATCTCGCAACTTCTGACCGTTGCCAACCCTTTCACCATCTTCTTCACAAAGACATCAACTTCAAGTGGGATGATAACTGTCAAAAATCCTTTGAAGATCTCAAGAAGTATCTCCTATCCCCGCCTATGCTTACCCCTCCATGTGAGGGGGATCCTTTCTATCTCTATGTCTCTACCTCTGATCATGCTCTAGGAGCCATGTTGGCACATCGTGATGAGAAAGGCAGGGAGCAAGACTGTGTATTACATCAATTGCACCCTTCACGAGTATGAGACTCACTACACTGAAGCTAAAGAGTGTGTTGTGATCTTTTCTTTTGCTACTTCCAAGCTTCGCCATTACCTTCTCAATCATAAAACTTATGTCGTCACTAGCTTTCATCTTCTCAAAACCATGCATTCCAAGCCTTATCATAGTGATCACATCACTCATATGGCTCATGCTCATGATGAGCATTTTGACCTAGATTTCATCTCTCAGAAATCAATCAAGGGCCAAGGGATCGGGCAAATCAATTAGTTGACACCCCTCTTCCTGATAATGGACATCTTCCTCATGAGACAATTTCCAAATGAATCTATCAACACCATTGATATGAGTTCTCTCTCCTTTAGAAATGACATTCTTCTTTGATGGATCTAAGTGTCAACAAGGGGGATGCTTTGACATTCATTATTATTCCTCCTTGGGATACATCCCATCACCCTCGCTTATAAGCTTGATTTCATGCACCAATAATATGGCCGAAGTATGAAGTTATCTCATCTTAGGCCTTCAAACCATTGTCTTACTTGGTGTCCAAATCCTTGATATCTACAGGGATTCTGAACTCTTGTTATTAATCAAGTCAAAGGCGTCTATCAATGTAAAAATGAATCCTTCAAAAGTAAGGACATTTGTCAAATTCATGCTTCTTGAAGCATTTTATTTCTACACCATTCAAACCGTCCCTCGATCATCCAATACGTTTGGAATACTATGGCTCTCTATGTACATATCTTGATCCCTTGGTCTACGGAAGAATCTAAGCTCTTTATCATCATTCAACACGTATTGACAAACATGCTCACCTTAGCGAGCTCCCTGAAGATCAATCTTATTGAATATAATCCTCGTGATCTTTGGTATTCTCAAATCTTTGACTTTATTTCTCAATCCATCATCCCCTCTAACCTATCTAAAAATGGTAGGAGGTCATTTCTTCAATGTGTTAACCACTATGTCATTCTTGGTGGCATCCTCTACAAGTTATGGCTTTGATGGCATCTTGCTTTGTTTCCTTAAGTCTCATTGAATCCACTCGAGTCTATCTCAAGAAGTCCATGACGGTATCTAGGTGGCCATTTTAATGGTATTAGTTTTCGCCAAGTGCATTCTTCGTATGGGTTACTATTGGCCCTACTCTTAATCAAGACTATTTTGAATACGTTAAGAAATGCATCAAATGCCAACAACATTCCAATCTTATCCGCATTCCTAGTTCAGGCCTTAGTAGCCGGCTTAGGACCTTTGGACTTTGCTCACAATGGGGACTCAGACCTCATTGGCCTCATTAATCTAGACATTCCTTCTCAATTTGCCATAATTCTATCATCATAGTGCTACTGAGTATTTCACCAAATGGATGGAAGTCCATTCCACTTCGCATCAACTAAAACTAATCAAATCATTAATTTTATCTATATCAACATATCATTTTCCATTTTGTGTTCCTCATACAAATCATCATGGACAACAAAAATTCCTTTAAAAATAAATATCTCAAGAATCTTTGAATGACTCATTCAATATTAAGCTTAGCTTCTCATCACCATACTACAAGGGCTCAAGTCTAACATGGCCAAGCCGAAGCCACTAATAAAACTTCTTCATAACATCCTTGCCAAGACTATTAATAAATCAAATGTAATTGGCATCTTCATATCCCCTTCACTCTTTGGCCTATCAACTAAGCATCCACACCTCTATGGGTGCTACTCCTTTCTCTCTTGTCTACCTTGGATACTGACCATTCCTATCACCTCTTAAAGTCGAAATATCATCTTTGCATGTTTCTCTTCGCAACTTCATCTCTGATAAATATTATCAAGCACGTCTAACACAACTTGAAGTTGTTAGACGAGCATCACCTTAATACTCTTGGGGAACATCATCATGTCTATCAAGAGTGCATTAAATGTGATTATAATTCAACACCTCAAGGAATTGTCAACTTTAATATTAGTGACCTTAGATTTCTTAAATAAAATCAAAACTCACTACTCTAGAAAGGAGTCAACGTGGAAAGTTTTCCCAACTTGGATTACACCTTATATTATCACACATAAGTATGGGTCAGGAGCCTATCATTTGGATCTCCCTTGATGGTAAATCTTGGAAAAAAATCCTCTTAACACATTTGGTACTTATCAACCTTTCTATTGTTAACATATTCTACTCTATCCATGAAACTTAGTCATCCTAGTGGTCATACATCCATCCGTTATGCCTCTTCCATCTCTCGTATCGTAATGATTTGGAATTATGTGGCATCTACTTCACTTTCCTACCTATGACTCATGAATATGGGCACCAAGGCTCATGCCCATAGCATATTCCTTAAGGAAATTGCTTAGTGGTTTAGGTGAGAACCTCACAATCATTACTTTATCCACTTCCTTCTTATTTACCTATTGGAACCAATACTACTGTGAGTCCACGGAAATGTCACTTGTACAAAATTCCAATCTTATCCACATTCCTTGTCAGGCCTTAAAGCTGAATTGAGATCTTTGGCCTTTCTCATAGTGAGGACTCGACCTCATTATACTCATCAATATACATTCCCATCAACTCCATCATTCCATCATCGCCACTACTGAGTAATTCAATAAATGGGTGGAAGAAATTACACTCACATCAACTAAGGTTAATTAGATCGTTAATTTCATATAGCAACATACCATTTGTTGCTTCATCATTCCCCATTAAATCATCACATAAAAATATAAATTCAATCAAAAAAAAAAATCTCAAGAAGTTTTGCAATTCATTCAATATTAAGCTTAGCTTCTCATCGCCATACTATCCACAAGATAACGACCAATCCAAAGCAACTAACAAAACCATTTACAATATTCTTACTAATACTATTGATAAATTAGGTTGTAATTGGCATCTTCATATCCCATTTTCTCTTTGGGCATATTAGACTAACATCCTCATCTCTATGGGAGCTACTCCTTTATCTCTCATATATAGCTCTGAGGCCGTTCTTCCTTTACTCAAAGTCGAAATCCCATCTTTGTGCTTTTCTCTTTGTGACTTAATTTCTGATGAATATTATCGCCAAGAGCATCTAGCACAACTTGAATTTTTGGAAGAAATTCACCTTCTCATTCTTGAACTCATTATGTCTACCAAAAGTGCATACAATGTGCTTATAAAAAACATCTCAAGGAACAATATTTTAATATTGGTGACCTTGTCCTTAAAGAAAATCAAAACGTCACTACTCTAGAAAGGAGCCAACATGGAAATTTTACTCCCAACTAGATTGGACCTTATATTTACACACAAAAGTATGGGTTTGGGGCCTATCATTTAGCCTCCCTTGATGGTAAAGCAAAAACGGAACCTCTTAACACATTGCGCTTACAAAATTTATATTGTTTACATACCTACCCACGTGATCTTAGTCATATCATTGGTCATACAACCATCATTAGCCCCTTCCATATTTCATTGTAATGGTTTGGAATTATGTGTTCTTTCCTATATATGACCTTGAATATGGGAAGCAAGGTTTTGATCATAACATATTTCTTAAGGAAAAGTTCCTCCTTCTAGGTAGGAACTCCATAATCATTACATCCACCTCCTTCTTATGTACCTACTATAACCACAATAAGAGTCCAGAAGAGTCACTTGTACATTATTCATCCCTTCCTATGTGGTCTACCTAGCTATCCCCAGCTCTTCCATAAAAAATCATAATTTCCAGATGCTCATCTTAAAAGATATCTTACTCAAAAGAAAATAGAATGCTCCCACGAATGACAAATATTTATAAAATAAAATATCAAAAAGTATAGACTGATCCCTCTAAGGACAACTATCATTTATATTATATCCCGCCATCTAAAAATCTAAAGTCAAAAAGAAAAAAGCTTAGTGTAGACCACTCCCTTGAAGGATGGCTACCATCTCATATCATGGAAGTGAAGGCTTCCCGCATTGATCAACCTTCTACCTACTCAAAAGAAAAAGCATAAAGTTTTAAATCAAGCATCCTAAGAAAGCTTATCGCATCGATCAACTTTCTCATCCATAGAAAACTTCAGGTTTTGTTTAATTTGCACCATACATCTCAGAGCTAGGGCATAGAATTAGGGACACCCACCTAAGGAGATCCTATTTTCCCACTTATGAATTACATTTTACCCTCTTATGTCATGTTGACATTAGGTCTATAAGTTCACCTTTCATAATTTCCCTCATGACCTTTGAGATTACTAACTTCCGTTGGTTATGTGTAAATACCTACTATTGGTTTTAAGTGCATTTCCTTGATTGGATCCTTTTCTTGTTTACCTCCAATCCAGTTTGAAGCATAATTTATTCATGTGGAATCCTTGTTATGATGGTAGTGTTGTTCCTCTCTTTCTTGGCCACCTTATATAAAAATTGAATCCTTTTCTCTCATGTCCAATTTATCTTATTGCTTCTAAAGACCATCTCACCCATACCTATATTATGCATATGTCTCTAACAGTCCATTATATACATCTACCATCTGACCACCTAGCATATGTATACCATAAATACACCATTCCATACCATATATATGTATCCATATTATCTATGTCATAATCACATCTATTTTTAGCCATCTATCCATATGTCTATATTTACATTATCATCTATATATCCTTCAAAAAATATCACATTACATCCACATTTTGTTTCACAAACCATAAAGAGCCATAATAATAAAATCCATAATCATCATGCAAAATCTACTTCTAGATAATAACCAAGAACATCATACAAAACCAAAAATCTAACATAAACATAATCATGTGCATAATCATCATGACAACATAATAAGTATACAATATACATCATCACAAGACATCAAATTAACACATGACACAATAAGTTACATATATATATAATCATATATGTATATATATCTTCATCCAAAATACATTTATACATCCATGATAGGTTAGCTAAGGGTCATATGCCTCAAAGCTGATATCATCATAAAAATTATGTGAGTAGTACACCCGATAATATAAGGTCTTGCCCCCCCTGGAACAAGGTGCCTAGAGATCATATCTATAACCCTCATCTCCACCATCATGGCCTATATATCGCCTCAGCTGGGACACGACTGGTTGTGCTCTCTCAGAAGTTGATTAGGTCATGCCTTGTGCATCCCCTTCTCCTTGTTGCTCAGCTAATATACACGATGTATCTCTGCACGTCTGCGGAAACCTCGACGACATTATGAGCTCATTATAATGGGCCTTCTGCTAGATAATGTCACTATACTCTACTATAATGAAATAGTGTCTAGCAGAATCCATCTGAACCAAATCCCTTAGATGTCGTTAGTGCTCCACTCTCTCAGACTTTACAGCTAGTAGAGGTCCGAAGACTCCAAATATGGCCATATAGGCCTCACTATAGGCCTCATATAGTGATCTCTTTGTATGAATGGCTAGGTCCCTCTCCTAGCTGAATCACTGGATTCCTCTCTTAGTGTACATGCACTACTTCCCTCTACTAACGTGCACTCCATCCCTTTTCAATTGGGGTGAGTCCCACGCTCTACGCATGTGGAAGTGGGCCATCTCCGCTACTAGCCCCTACATTTCCACCCTCATCATCTCTCTAGAGATGTAATCTCATCACTCCTCCACTTGTCTGAAGCAAATCCTCCTCCTCCTCAACCCCCAGTCTCAGCTCTCTCCTCCACCACATGGGACTACCCATGCATACTGTCATCCAATCATATGAATCCAACCCCAGATCCAACATCATCATCCTCATCCCACGGAAACTCCTGGCCTCCTCTAGTGGATCCGCCATCACGGGACTAGGAAAGTCCCTCTCTTCCTTGTCATCTTCTATATCTAATAGGCTCCTGGGTACTGTCTACACTACCCCAAACTATCTCATAACTCATGGAAATTGTACCGAGCCTCCACCATGTTAGGTCTCCTCCCTGCACCCACCTGATCCTCCTCATCCCCACTAACTCTGCATCCACCCCAGACCATGTAGGAAAATCATGGTATGAATTGCCATCTCACATGATCCACATCTACACTCTGCTAACCTCTCTGTGTACCACTCCTCTCCTCTCTCCCTCTATGTCACCATGAGCCTGATTGGCTCGATCATCTCAAGGAATTCAACATGCTACATCTCAATGTGGTCCCCTATAACCCATGGAAGCCCTGGGTGGTCTGTATCACTGTAATATGCTCATACGACCTGAATAATGTAACAAGAATCCTACATCTAATCCCAACCTCCTCTGGGTCTTCATACATCCATAACTCATGATAGACACTGTGCTAGCAAGACAGGTCCAAACGGAAACATATCCTCTTGTGATCTATAATATTTGTCCAACTACATCCCACCAATGTCCATGGAAATCTCACACCCCTAGAATCTAGAAGTGCATAGCATGAGATATGGCCATCATAGCCACGCATATCAATCTACTTCTTGCCACTCATGGGTCATATCTCGTCTCATACTGAAAGGCCTCAGATGTGAAAGTAATCTATGGGGCATCATGGCTCTAAATAGTACATGTCAATACCCCTAATCTACTATCAGTTGTGATGGGCTTATCGGATCCCCCTATATCGGCAACCTCAAAATGTGGTATACATCCTCTAAGTGTGACTATCATCTCCCTAGTCTTAAACCAAAATGTGCTAGTATGCACATCCCATTTATTCCACCAATGCAATCATCAGTCCCACATCTCGTGGAATCCTGTTGAGTAGTGGTGGAATCCACCTAACCCTACTGTAGCTAAGTGGTCCCACTCTGGCATCAGATAACATCTCCTCTAATCCACGGTCATGTAGTGGCCATGACACTCTGTCTCTGAGATATAACAGGTGTCTCTGGCATACAAATCCAATCAAACAAATCAATCATTAGCCTCCACACATGCAAACTAATCATCAATTCAAAAATAAAAAATTGCACCATCATAGCCCTAGTTGACACCGACCCAGGTTAGGTTGATGCCTTCTAGCTTGGGTTGCTACGCCTTAGTAGGCCCGATCAATGGTTGACCGTACCTAGTCGTCGACCATGACCACCCCTTGTGCTAACCCCAAAATCTATAAAAAATGCAAAAATAAAAATAAAAACAACAAAAATTATTAAAAACTAAGCTAAGGTTTAGGCACTTACCATCCTACTGAGTCCTCTCGTGCTTCCTTAGTTGCTCCTTCTGGCCTCCATCTTGCTCAAATTCTCAACTCTCTCTTTATAGCTCAGAGCTTTCGATCGTCAACTTGTACATAGTGTAAAATGAGCCTAGTCGGTCCAACCTAGGGGCTTATATAGCCCACCAACCATAGTTGTCTCCACTGACCCTCTTTGGGTCACCGTTGCCATGTCATCCTAGTTGTCACCATCGGCTACCTTGTCGTCCATCGACCTAGACCTTACTTTCAATCAATGTTGTCACTTCTTATCTCCTTTCGATCAATCCTTCCTTTCAAATTATCTTTTCTTCCATTTTTTCCTTGTGTGTTTTTTATAACACACCTTTATTTGTCCCACTTGGATTCCATTCTATTTCATATTTTCCATCTTACATCCAACATCTCGCCTTTGTGAGCCATCTTTGTGTTCCCTATTGGGGCACCATTATTTTACTCTTTTTATCATTGTCCCACCCAGGATGCATATTTTTTCGATTTCCTCCTCTATGGATAGGATATCGCATTCACTTTTGACCCCCACTCTAGTTTTTTTCACGACCCTTGTCTCGACCATTTTCACATTTGTTTGCACATACTTGATGTCTATCCTTTGACCCATTGGTCCCATGGATTGCACATCCATTTGAGCGGATTCCCCTTAGATTCCCTCCATTTTGTAGTGGTTTTTACCAACTCAAAAGTCTGTAGGACATTAGCTTTGTCATCTCCATTGAGGTCGTACTTTATTCCCTACCAAAGTGATTCCAAAATCACCTCCATATTTTTTTTACCTTTTGTTTTTGTTTATCCTCATCTGGGATATCTTATATCCTCATATTATTTTTCTCATCCTTTCCACTCTTTCCTCCTTCATCTATCTCTTTCAAACTCATGATCGAATTCCCTTCATGTTGTCGATCCCTAGTTCGAGGGGGAACACCTCATCAATCATCTTTTTATCTTTTCTTACTTTTGTCTCATGGTTTGCCCAACACAAACAACTCAATAAAAAGGGGCAAATGTAGACACCAATTTTTGGTATCATTGCCCTCTCATCCTGCGATTTCTCTCCCCGTCATCTTTTCTACATACATACCTCTCTTCCCATTCGAATTTTCCTTTCCCTCCTAAATTCAATTTATATCGTTTATCATTATTTCACACCTTAATTCCTCCTTAATCCCACCCTTAATTATTCATCCCTAATCATCATTGATTAGTCTAATCCCCCATTTAATTCATTTATCCTCCCTAAATCCTCTATTTTATCCTTTTTAGGCCCTATCTAATGATTTTATCTCCCCATGGCCTTTATTTAATATTTTTCACCCTCCACCTACCCAGTTATCCATTCTATGCAACAAAATATTGTCCTTATCATCTAAAACCCTAATCCTACATCATAAGTGCTCATTTCCTCAAGCTCATCACCTTTCCACCACCCAAATGGACGGGTCCCTGTAATCGGCGGCGACCCATCCGGGTCACCGTCGACCCTATAAAGCCAACCTTACCCCTCCTTTTCTCAAGATGTGTTTTTGGAGATTTCAAGCTTTCTTGTGATCTTTCCTTCGTTTGTTACTCTCTTTGTAGCTACCTCAAGTCATCTTGGAGTTATCTTAAAGATCTTGTGTCCACCTTTGGGATATTTGGAGATCTCTTTCTCTCTTACATGTTTGGATCTACTATTGCAATTTCATCATCATATTCCTTCATTAGATCTTGTGCAGGTTCATTTATCATCCATAAGTCTTGCCTCTGTCTCCTCAGGTTGTCATTTTCCATCTCCAAGCCCTCATTCTTGTCACTGTCAACCAGACTTGTCCTCATTCCATTCACCCTCAGATTTCATAATTTTCTTGCGTACTTTTTGTCAAATCAAATTTCAAATCTCTTACATGTTCTTATTCTTCATCCTTGGCCTCATCATCAACTCTAGATCTTCCTCCAAGGCCTTCATATGTACATTTTACATCACTATTTTAGTTGATCTACTCCAGTCACTGTCGACTGAGCCCTGCAATCTCGGGTTGTCATTAACCCATCCATGTTTGATTTAGTTTGTTTATATCATATATGCATTCTACTTTATCTTCATATCATTTCATTTTTTGTCACAGTTCAAACTCAGCTACATCTAATTTATCGATATTTTATCTTATCTTTATCAAAAAACGTGGGTTAAAATCCATCCCAGGAAGTTTTTACTTCTTGGGACTGACATTGTTAGGGAACCCACCCATTTATCTACTAATCCATTTTATGTTGAGTTTTTCTTAATTTGTAGGCCATTTAACTTGTTACAAAAAGGATATTTCATTTACACCAGTACACATCGTTATCCTATCTAGAAGTACCATAAACCCTCTCATACTTGGAGTTGTTTATCTTTTTGTTACGATTTCACTAATATAAAACAGGTAACAAGGAAGCTTGTTCAACAGTCTGAGATGTAGTGCAATGCTTGGTCGTAAGTTCAATCTTGGGGTGACCATTAGGGTCAATCCAAATCCCCATTTTACATTGTCCTTTTTAGGTTTGATGCAGTTTGTGGGCTTGTGCATGTGAACTTATCTTTTAAAGGTTATAGGTATCATCATCGATCATTGTATGAACATTAGGTGATCAACAGAGAGAAACTATGAAGCCTTGACATCACAACAGAAACCAAATTCTAAGCTCCTGCATAGTCACCAGTGCCCAGATTTGGTCAGCAGTGCCTAGGTGCCCCTGTCCTGCTATGAGCGCCTGTGTCCGGCTTTATTCCTACTCTCCAGAATTTTCAATGACTAGTGGCAACCTTGTTTATAGTTTGTTCATTAGTTACACCTACCCAGATCACTTACTCTACACTCAGAAAATCAACTAAGTACTCTTATCTCTCTTCCTTGCTTAAGGTTTCATACTTTACATCTTAATTTGTTTGTGTCATTACTGTGGTTTATTATTTGTACATCATTTATCACGTTAGTTGCTATGTAATATAGATTTAATTCAAATTAAATTAAATCATTCGGTGAACCCTACTCGTGATCATACACTTAGATATTTATTTACGCGATCTTCTTTCATGGCTCCTAAAATTCCTCAAATCTCCTTGCATGACTTAATTCAAATGCACCCACCTTAAAAAGTTGTTCTCCAAAAATCCCTAGACACTATGCACCTCCCTCACAATACACCACCTACTCAAGTCAGTGTCATCTTTGATCATCTCTCTAATGATCCTAGTGATCCTAATATCACACCCAATCAATCCATTTGTAATCAAGCTTTACATGAGTTATTTCAAGACAAATTTCAAACTATGAAAACCACAATTACATCTCTTAAAGCTGAAATCTGACATCTCAAGGATGCTTCTAAGGCCCATGCTAGTTTTTCTTCTACATCTCATCCTAATCCTATATCCTCTACATGTGTTCATGTCAGTGAACCCCAAGTGTTACCGCTACCCACACCTCTCGAGATAGATCTAAATGTTAAAAAACATGATATTCTTCCTGAGCTTCTCAATCACCAATCAATCAACTTGTTAACTACTCATTGTTATCCTCCTTATCATCTTTCCAAAAACATAGGTCTTCCATTTTGTAATTATCACATAATTAATGGACATCATGACAATGATTGTTATAATTTAAAACAAAGAATTATGCACCTTGAGCATTAGGGTTTTATCTCATTTGTTGTACAACATTTTTCTTCATGTTCATCTTCAATTGTTAAATGCCAATGGGCTCCTAAATATGGTCCTTCCATGTCTCACGAGCATCAATCGCTAATCACCAATGTTCCTTCTCCGGTCAGTCAAGAGCAGTCTATCCAACCTATTTAAACTAAGCAACCTCCTCTCAAGGTTTGTCCTCCATTTCCTCCTCGTGACAAGCAACCACCACTAAAAAATCACCCTCCATCCTCTCCTCCTATCAATTCCTCTCATGCAGTACCAATTCCAAATTAGAAACCTCCAACTAAATAGGACCAACAAACTCTAGATGGCCTCTTTAGACTTCCTCTTTTCAACCCTGGCTTTACTCTTGCTCTTACCTACCATTGTGATGACTCTCTCTATTCTCATGGCACAACTCACGCTCTCCCACGCTGACATGGTATCCCTTGTGTTATCACATATATCTCCATCATTGGCAAACTTTGGGGCATTGCACTTATCCCCCCTTCTGGCAGTATTAATTATCTCTAGCATCTACTACCACACTTTGCGCTCCATGCTTCATAACTTTTACACACTCTCATACCCTTTGATACACACATTGTATCATCATTACCCTATGACAGACTTTATTTCCATAGTTCATAATAAACTTCTAAGGGTCTAATTCTAAAATGAACCTCACACTTCACACTTTGTAATTCATGATACATCTTTCTAACATTTATTTGCACACATTACCCGATGTCACACTCTTGTTCTATGGTTCATTATTGACTATTAAGGTTTCCTATAAATGAATCTCATCTCATACACATCCCCTGGGGGAATGATGCTCCTATCATCTTCACACTTTGAATATCATTCCATCACACCCATACACAACATTTACATATCTTGGTTGCATTTACTCTTGTTAGCTTATTTTATTTACATGTTACACTTTGTTTTCTATGCTAGAAATATTCTTAGTATGTCATCATCTTTCTATATATACACATGTTCATTCACTTGGTATTTTGAGGTGAACACATATCTCTTACAGGTTCATACACGTTGCAATGATGTTTGGCAATGTACCTTTTACTAGTCCCATTGAGGCTCCTGAGGGCACCTACTTTCTCTACTATCACATACTACACAGGTTCTATTGCTACATTTTCACTACTTCTCATTACAGTTACTTTACCTTACGTTGATTTATGCACGCCTTCACATACTACTTATCTTTCTAACATGCTAACAGGTGCTTCATGTGTAGAATTTTCCTTGTAGGACTATATATAACCATGGCTATATGTCACATTTTTCTTACTATTATTTGCTATTATATGTTATTGTTTGTGGGTTATGCCTTATGTCTTATATGATCTTTATATGCTTTTGGTCACTTCGACCCTGATTGTCTTGTGACATTATGAGTGTTATCCCATGTTTGAAACCCACTTTTCATTGTCTATCTTGCTTACACACTTGTTTGTTACATTGTTTTCTATTACATGCTTTGCTTGCACTAAAACATATTTCTAGCCCACTTTGTTTACATGTGCCTTGGTTTCTACCATGCACATCCCCTACCCCTTATAGCTATACACTTCATATTAGCATCAGGTCCTCTTGTTTGGGCTGCATTCTCCTACAAATTTTGCATGCACCCCAAACGAGGGGGGCATACATTGGGTGAACAAATCACCCCTACAACAACTCAAAGCTATAGTACAACACAGAATAGGACAAAATCAGCATAGGCACACAGTCACAGAATGACCTAAAATTTGACTTGGGTCCAACACACATAGTGGAGACCAAAGCCCAAACTCAAACACTAGCTCTTGGGTGCCCCTGTCCTCCCTGGGTGATAATGTCCTAGGGGCATATATAATCAAATTTTTAGTACAACACAATCTACAACAGTTCACATAATAGTTCTACAGTTACATGCACATGCCTCTAGTCAAAAAATGCATTTTATCTCCTTCAATCGGTACAATTGGAATTATTCAGAATAATCAGGACAAAAAGAATAACATGAACAAATCAGAACACATCATCTGTAGTGGTGTTTATTGGGCAGAGTCGTGGAAAGATAGTAAATCTAGACCTCTCCCCAACACTTTCTCTTTGGCATGAGATCGCCAAAAAAACTCACTCTTCACACTATTTTAGGACACATTTATATCATTTACACTTTTTTACATCAGGTGCACACTTTCCTTTACTACTACTTTTTACATACTTTGCTCAGATATATCATATGTAGGAATTTGACTACTCTTTTTCTCTTCTTTTGCAGGTCTATCCTTAATACGCAACAAGAAGCAACCTAAAATAACAAATAGAAGCATAAAAATAGGTATAAGTAATCTATACGCTTCACCCCTAGGTTCACTTTCCTTTCCAAGTCTTCACACTTCACTTTGTAATCATTCCACGCTTCACTTATCCACTTGACATGTTATTTGCCACACTCTCTATAGGATCATAAGGTACACCTCTCTTATCTACTTTATGTTATTGAGTATTCACTCAGCAACATAAAGTGGGGGTAAATTTAGACACTAAATCATGCGTTTGGGTACATTTCTAGGTCCTAAAAGCATGCTAGCATTTACATGATTCCTAAGCAAGAAAACTAGTGGTTGAAACCTATCTTTGACCTCTTTTCTTTCTCTTGTTTTCTCTTTGATCTTCCACATCTTATAGCCCAGTCGAAACTTTACTTGTTTATCTTTTGTAGATTCAGACACCAGCACCCAGCCAAGAAAAAAACACACAGGTGCTCATGTCCCTCCTGGGTGTCCCTAACCCTT
The DNA here is from genome assembly GCA_019776745.2 of Taxus chinensis. NCBI lineage: Eukaryota > Viridiplantae > Streptophyta > Pinopsida > Cupressales > Taxaceae > Taxus > Taxus chinensis. Next base: position 706,281,179 of record CM034153.1, on the reverse strand, counting down.
TCTTATCTTACTTGCTCTTTTTGCGTCTCTTTTATCTTTTGGGCATCTTTTTCACTTATGGGTCAGCCGTCCAGTTGTAAATTACAAAATTTGATCAAGGGAATAATATAAATACATAGTTATGTGTTCAAAATAAAGAACCGAGCACTAAGCATTACTATCATCACCTAATCTTGCATTCTAAATCACTAAAGTACTCAAAAGGAATCCATCTAGCATCCATTCAAGGGACAAGGGTTACATACATCTGTATACACTACATAGGAAGGGGAAGTCTATTCTATTCCATCTACACATACTATTACATTGCTACATTATAGCTATAACCCGCTCTCAAGTGTAACTTGCACAAGGGCATCCTAGGGCATCATTCTTACACACAAACACCAGAACTACATGGAGTATGAGATGTAGTGCAACACTCGGTCGTAATTTCACTTTCAAGCTGATCATTGGGGTTAGTCTGACTCCCCATTTCACATTTTCATTTTCAAATTTGATGTGGTTTGTGGGCTTGTGAAAGTGAACTTCTCTTTTGAAAGTTACAGGTATCATCGGTGATCATAGTGCAAACATTAGGTGATCAACAGAGAGCAACTATGAAACCCTTACGACATAATAAAAACCAGATTATGAGCTCGTGCATAATCACAAATGACCATATTTGGTCAGCTCCGCCCAAGCGCCCCTGTCCTACTGCAAGTGCCCGTGTCCAGCTCTGATTCCGCACTCCAGAATTTTTAATGACCAGTGACGACCCTATTTGCAATCTTTTCATCAGTTGTACCTACACAAATCACTTCCTCTACATTCGAAAAATTAGATAAGTACTCTTATATCTCTTCCTTTCTTAGGATTTCATACTCTACATCTTAGTTTGTTTATGTCATTATTGTACTTTATTATTTGTACATCATTTATCACATTAGTTACTTTGCAATATATATTTAATTCAAATAAAATTAAATCACTTGGATACACATAATGTTTCACATAACTCTAATCTTCCTAGGCATTTTGATAGGTCCTTGAACACACACTAATTCACATAACTCTAATCTTCCTAGGTATTTTGATAAGTCCTTGGATGCACATACTGCTTCACGTAGTTCTAATCTTCCTAGGTCTTATGATAGGTCCTTGGATGCACACATTGCTTCACATAGATCTAATCCTTCTAAGTTTTCTATTAGGTCCTTGGATGCACACACTAATTCACATAGCTCTGGTCCTCTTACTAGGCATTTGGTTGCACATGTTAATACACACGGCTCTAGTCTTCCTTGATCGAAGGATATCCCTTCATCCACATATATTGCCTCTACCAACTTGTCTTATCATCGAATACCCCGTTGATCTTTTAGTACTCCACATTACTCTACATCTTCTCATTGGTCCTCCAAATAATTTTTTTCTTTTTTTCTAATATACAACTCTCATACACCACATATTGGCCATAACATTGCTACACATTGCTCCTCATAGGCCCTCTTTGGCACACATTACTACCATGGTTCCATTGGTAATTGAGTCACATTATTTAGTACATATGAGGCCTACACCTCCATCATCTGCTTTGGTTGATTCATCTCCTCCAAAGGTTCTCATTGGGTAACTTTCATTTTATCCCTTTCTTATATACATAACTATGCACTAGAAAATTCCAAAAACATTGATATAATCACAAAATGTAGAAACATTGACATATATTCAAAAATGCAAAACTCAAGACCCTGTCTTTAGCATACACTATTTTCACTTTATATTATACATGTTGTTTATCCCCTTTGTTTGATAGATTACATTTTTCTTCTTTACACGCATGCATTAATGATGTATATTGAACATGATGCAGGACATTAAACTTAATACATGCTTATGAGAGCTATCATTGTTCCTTACATACTTTCTCTAAGGGCATCCCTCCACACAAACTAAGTGAAACATTTTTTTTTCTATTAATCAAGCTCATTATTGTAGACACAAAATTTATGCACTTTGGTACATTTCTAGGTCGTAAAGTATACTAATGTATACATGATTCCTAAGCAAGAAAACTAGTTGTTAACAACTCCCTTTAGAATTTTTATTGCTTTATCTCTTACACTTTACTGGTTTTACACCTCTTATAGCTCTATCAACACTTAACTGATTTATCTTTTATGGCCTCAGACACTAGCAACCAGTTACGACAGAAGTGCCCAGGCGCCCATGTCCCTTCTATGCGCCCCTTGATCCTTCTCTTTCTTCTTGTTACTCTTTTGGGCCCTTTTCAATTCTTGGTCACCTTTTAACACTTTGGGTTGGCCTTTTAGTTGTCAATTATGAAATTCAAACAAGGGAATCATATATATACTTAGTTACTTCTTCTAAATCAATCACCAAACACTATAAGCTTTATCTATCATCACCTAAGCTTGGACAAAGGTGATTTAATATAAATGGAATTAAATCTAATTATAGAGTAACTATTGTAATGAACGATATATAGACGTTAATATACAATAAGACACAAGTAAACAAACATGTAAAAATATAAAACCCTAAGAAAGAGAGGGAGATAAAGAGACTTAGTTGATTTTCAAGAAGTTTGGAAGTGATTTGGGTAGGTGAATAGATGAAACAAACTAGGCATAGTGTCATAAATTATTGCTGGAGGTTCTAAGACTGAGGAATGCACCAGGAAATAGCGCCCAGGGGAGGATTGGAGCACCTGGGTGTTAGTGTCCATTCTGAGCACTATTGTCTGTGTGAATAATCCAGATCTAGCCTCTTCTATGTAGGAGGCGCTTTGGTGCTAGTCTTTGTTTGTCACCCTGGTTTCACTCCTTGATCATCGAATGCACCCGTAACCTACAAAATAAGTTGTCTGCTTGCACATGTCCACAAACCACATCAAATTTAATTAAAAAGATGTAGATTGTGGAGTCGGATTGACCCAGGTGGTCACTTGAAGAGTGAACTTAGTACCGAGCGCTGCACTACATTTCAGATTCCATGTAGTTCTTTATGAGAGAGTGTGTAATGATGCCTTAGGATGCCCTTCTGCAAGTTGCACAATGATAACGAGATAGATCTAGAATGTAGCAAATGTGTAGAATGTGTGGGATTAAATAGAATAAAAATCCCCTCATATGTTGTGTATGCAGGAGAATGCAACCCTTGTCCCTTGAATGAATGTGCTAGATGGATGCTTTGAAGTGTTGTTTCCCCTTTAAATGCAAGCTTAAGTGATATTATGTAATGCTTAGTGTTTGGTCCTTTATTTTGAAAACATAACTGTGTATTTATATGATTCCCTTGTTTGAATTTTGTAATTGACAACTGAAAGGCCGGCCCAAAGTAGTAAAAAGTAATGAAGAAGTGAAAGAGCTCCAAAAGGATAAGAAAAAGGTAAAGAGGGACATGAGTGCCTAAGAGGATAGGAGCGGTTGACGCTAGTGTCCCAACTAGGTGCTAGTGTCCGAGACCATAGAAAAATAAAATAGTCAAATACCGATAAGAGTGAAAGATGTATAAAGTAAATAAAAGTGCAAAAGATAAAGCAAAAGGCCAAAAGGAGTTGTAAATTACTAGGTTTCTTGCTTAGGAATCATGTAAATGCTAGCATGATTTTAGGACCTAGAAATGTATCCAAGTGTATAGATTTTGTGTCTAAAAAAGGCATAAGAGCACTACAAGGCATATATATATCACATTCATACAAGGGACAAGGGTTACATTGGTCTGTATACACGACATAGGAGGAGAGTTCATTCTATTCCATCACATACATTCTACATACTTGGTATAATCTAGATCTAACCCGCTATCATTTTGAAACTTATACAATGGCAACCAAGTGCACGGAACACACATACACACACAAAGAACTACATGGAGTCTAAGATGTAGTGCAATGCTTGGTCGTAAGTTTACTCTTCGAGTGACCGTCAGGGTCAATCCGACTCCATATTTTGCATATTTTTTATTAGATTTGATGTGGTTTATGGACATGTGCAGGTAGTCATATATTTTTTAGGTTACAGGTGCGATCTAAACCCTAACAGTAAAACTAGAGAAAGTAGAAGTGAAGATCCTCTAACCCATAAAAGACCATATTCCAAGCATCTAAGTGGACACAGACACCCAATCAATCATTAACACCTAGGGCACTCCTGTCCTCCTATGGGCACTTTTACCCTTCACATTTCTAGGGTTTTGAACCCTCATTGAGTCTTTGTGACATTTTTCCCAACCTGTTCCAGCAGATACATAGTCCAGATCACTCTCAGGTTACACAGAATCAACTAAGTCATCTTTCCTCTCTCATTTTCTTAGGGTTATACATTGTTGAATGCTTATTGCTTGAAAATTACTGTGGTTTATTACCTGAATATTATTTGTTACAGTAGTTACTCTAAAATAAGATTTAATTCAAATTAGAATAAATAATTTGGTGAACCCCACTTATCCTCAAAAATTCTTCTCATCTTCTTCCATGTATGATATTTTGAACCCCTTTACCGACGTAGATATCCATGACCGCAATACTCATCTTGTTGAATATCCTCAAGACATAGATCTCTTATTATTCAATGCACATGATGAGGCAAATGGTTAGATGAGCTCAACCCTCCGGTCTGTAATGGTACTTCCATTACTATTGTCACACCTACACCTCCTTCTGCCACCACTCTTCCACCTATATCTATTGTCCTTGTTTCTATGCCTACCCCTATAACCCTCTTTACCCTCCCTATTACTTCTCACACATGACATAACTTCTATTTAGGAACTCATGACCTAAATTCTTTATACCATGATTTACAATCCCAAATTCGCCAATTATAACAAGCCACTTCATAGTTCATCTCCATCTCTAGATTCCTCACTCCTCTTCATAGCCCTTTTACACCCACCATCTCCTCTTATCCATTGCCTCCTAATTTTATTGCACCCAAGCTTCCCACCTTCAATGGCCATGGCGACCCTCAAGAGCACCTTCGATCCTTTCATGCTGCATGTCTTGACTATGCCGATGACCTTACACTATTGGCCAAAAATGTTTCCTCAAAGCTTACATGACTATGTTATGTGATGGTTCTATGATCTACCTGTCCATTCGGTAACATATTTTACATCTTTAGCCAACACATTCCTTGTTCATTTTTCTATGAACATCAACACTAAGATATTTTATACACAACTAGCTAAAATCAAACAAGGATCTAATGAACATCTTGCAGACTATGTCTTGTGGTATAAGAACAATCTTGCCAAAATGACCAATGTCTTAGCTGATTCAGAATTGCAAGATCTTTTGTTCAAAGTATTTTTCCTCTACTCCAAGAGAGTGTCATTTTTGAGACTTCTCCTTCTTTCAATCAATTGCATCACACACTCAAATTGCATGAAAGCAAACTACTATCTATGGGCAAATTGAAGTATTATGATACTTCTTCCACTTCCTCTTCCAACAAGTTTCAAGCCAAATCTACATTTAAACCATCCACTAAGCCTACTAACTCTAAAACTACTGTCAATGTTGTTTCTACAACAGTCATGCTTCAATTGTAATCCACAAGGCACACTTTTACTAAGCTACCTTATGCACCTCTGTTCCTATTACCACAACTCATTGAAAGCAATCTAATTACTCTCCCTCCACTGCTCAATCTAGATCCCTCTTGACCACGTGGTCGTAATTATGATGAAAACGCACACTGTGATTATCACCAATGAAACAGGCATTCTACTTATCATTTCTTTAAGCTCAAACATCTCATTCAAGATCTTATCGACAACAATGCAATTGAGCTTCCTCAACCATCTACTTCTAAACCGGTCAATGATAATCAAAATCTTAAAATCTTCAATGACCAATTACCAAAACATGACAAGACGACTACTGATTCCTCTACAAATCATCCATATCATGTTGTGCCTCCTCCTTCATCGACACCACTTGATTTTTCTCATTGCTACTACTAACATGCCACCACCAATTATTACATTTTCAGATCATGAAAAATATGCTACATTTTCCTCTGATGAGCTACATATTTATGCTTCTATTGGTACTCATATGGTAAACAAAACTATGGTCCATCCTTTGGCCCTTTCCAATGCATGCTCCATGGCACTCTTACTAGCTATCAACTTTCCAATCTCTCAGATCACATTTCCAGTTCCCAATTCTTATGGATATTTCATCCTTCCTGTTACTATTGGGTCCCTTACCATGCCTACACCATTCCTCATTACATATGAAATCAAGTCGTTGTGACATGGTCTTAGGTCTCCCTTAGCTTAGAGTTGCCCAAGTTATCACTTCCATGCTCCACTTATGTCTTAAGTTCATTCATAACAAGCAAGGTGTCACCATTCATAGTATTCCACCACGTACACCATTACCTAGGCCCACTCTCACCTCTCTTTCAAACCATAGTAATGACATCTAGGCCTCCTTTGCCTCTCAAGTCTAAGTCTATCTCTGCACCTAGCTCTCCCATTCGTACACAACCTACATCACGACCATGTCATCCTCATTGGTCCATTAGCCCACCTCGTTAGCCTAAGTACCCCTACCAGGGCAACCCATTCCTCTAGGTGTTCCTCCACCTCCTTTACCACATAGGTCTCCCTCACATACGCATAATTTACTCTCCTACACCACCATTCCTAGACCATGGTCGCATGCTTTCTCCTCCTTGGATACCAGATAAGGGGCCCTCACTCTTCACTATCGTCGGATAACTTTCCATCACTTACACACTTTGCGGGCATCACACTTCTCCCCCTACATCACTATTGGTTGTCTCTATCATCTACTCTTAGCTTCATTGATATGTTTCACCCTCATTGCTTCACGATACATATTTCCGAGCACTCTCACATCTCTTGTACACACATTGTACCTTCATTACCTGATGATGCACTTGTGTTCTATGGTTCATACTTGACTGTTGAGGGCATTAAAAACCTTCCCACACACTTGGGGGAATAAACCTCACCCCATTCATCTACAATTGGTTGTTATATTATCTACCAGACTTCATGCTCTATGCACATGATAAATCTTTCCAAGCATCTCTCACATCTATGGTATACACACTGTCACCATCATTACCTGATGACACACTCTTGTTCTATGGTTCATACTTAAATGTTGAGGGTTGCAATTCTTAAATGAATCTCATCATCACGCACATCCGTTGGGGGAAACATGACCTCCCCTCATATGCACATATTGCACATCGTATCACACTATCACTTTCACACATCATCTACACATCTTGGTTGTATTTACTCTTGTTAGCTCATACTATTTACATGTTGCACTTTGTTTCCTATGTTAGTTGGATACTTAGTATGTCATTATCTTTTTCTATACACACATGCACATTCACATGGTATCTTGAGGTGAATGCATGACTTTTATATATTCTTACACAATGCATGATGCTCGATACTACTCTTTACCAATCCCACCTGAGGCTCCTAGGGGCATCTACCTTTACTACTCTCATACTCCACACTCACAGGTCCTATTGTTACAATCTTTACTACTTCCCGTTACTATCATCATTACTTTTTCATTGATCTATACATGCCTTGACATACTATGCATCTTTCTAACATGTAAACGGTGATTCATGTGTAGAATTTTCCTTGCAGGATTCTATACAACCATGTTTATTAGTTACTTATTGTTTGTTATTATTTACGGGCTATGCCCTATGTCATGCTTGATCATTGTTTGCTTATGGCCGCTTCAGCCCTCATTGTTTGTGACATTATGAGTGATGTCCCATGTATGCAACTTGCTACCCCTCTTGTCTTCATAGTTACTTGATACATTGTCTTCTAGTGCATGCGATCTCTTTTACATTAACACATGTTTCTAGCCTATCTTGTTTGCATGTTCCTTGGTTTCTACCATGCATTTCCCCTACCCCCTGTATCCAACATAAGATATACATATCACTTTCAAGTCCTCTCGTTTGGGCTGCATCCTCCTACATTCGTCACATGCACCCCAAACGAGGGGGGTAACTATTGGGTGAACAAATCACCCTTCCAGCAGCTCAGAGCTCCAGAATAGAACAACACATCACATAAATGGAAAAATAACATAGTCACAAAGTGGTCTAGAATCAGACTTGGACCAAAAACATAGAGTAGACACTAGCGCCCAGTATCAGACAGGAACAGTGGGCGCTTGTGTCCCACTAGGGGAAAAATGTATACAGTTTCTTAGTTCAACACAGCTTCCAATAGTTTACAGTACATATCTACAATATCAGTCACTTGCCTTCAATTACAGAATTTATTCAATCGGCTACAATTCAGTTAGTTACAAATCGGACGTGCCAATCTGTAGTGGCACTTATCATTTCAGAAGCATCATGGAAGGAGAGAAAAATATACCTCTCTCCCCAACACTCTTCTCTTGGCATGAGATCACCCAAAAAATCATCCTTGGTGTGAGATCTCCCAAAAAACTCACTCTTAGGCATGAGATCACCCAAAAACCTCATCCTTGGTGGCAGGATGCTCAAATCCATGGCACAACACTTTCTTGGTTGGGAAATGATCACTCCCAACCCCATCCAAGAACATCTCCAAAACAAACAAGAAAATTTTCTATCCTATACTCTCTCATACATCAGGTGCACTCTTTCCTTAGCTACTACTTTTACATACTTATACATACATTACTCTGATTTTTCACGTATGGGACTTTGACTACTCTTTTTCTCTTCTTTTGCAGGTTCATCCTTACAAGCAATAAAAAATCAGCTCACATCAACAAGAACAAGCTCCAACAACACGCTACTATAGGCATACACTTCACCCTAGGGTCTACCTCCCTTTCCTAGTTGCCACACTTCACATTACGATCACTTCATGCTTCACATGGCTACTTATCCACTCGGCATGCTATCGGCTACACTTCTCTTTAGATTACAAGGTACACATCTTCTATCTACTTTATGCTATCGAGTATTCACTACAATGGCATAAAGTGGGGGCAAATGTAGACACAAAATTTATGCACTTGGGTACATTTCTAGGTCCTAAAGCATACTAATGTATACATGATTCCTAAGCAAGAAAACTAGTGGTTGACAACTCCTTTTGGAATTTTGATTGCTTTATCTCTTACACTTTATTGGTTTTACACATCTTATAGCTCTGTCAGCACTTAATTATTTATAAATGGCCTCGGAAACTAACGTTGGCACATCAGGCTCTTATGTCCCTTCTCCAGCACCCTTGTCCTTCTCTTTCTTCTTCTTACTCTTTTGGGTCCTTTTCACTTCTTGGTTGCACCTTTTAATGTTTGTGTTGGATTTTACATTTTCAATTATGAAATTAAAATAAGGGAATCATATTGCATAATTAGTTACTTCTTATAAATCAATGAATTAAACACTATAAACATTATCTATCACAATTAAGCTTGCACAAAGGCACAAATTTTAGAAAGCATACGTCTAACACACATTATACAAGGGCAATGGTTCCATTGGTCATTAAATACACAACACAAAAAGGGGAGTTTCTTCTATTTCATCACACAGTCATGTCCATAAGCATACTCGATACAATCTAGATCTAGCCCGCTATCATCATGCATCTTGCATAAGCGTAACCTAGTCTCTCACTAAACACACACAATTCAAAGAACTACATGGAGTATGAGATGTAGTGTAACGCTCGGTCATAAGTTCACTCTTCACCACCTACGGAGTCATTCTAACTCCACATTTTACATAGGTTTATTAGATTTGATGTGGTTTGTGGACATGTACATATAGTCATCTATTTTGCAGGTTACAGGTGCGATCTAAACCCTAACAACAAATGTCATATAGCGATAAAGAGCGAGTAGAAGTAAAGATCCTCCAACCCCAAAAAGACTATATTCCAATGCATTTGAGTGGACATAGGCACCCAAATCATTCACTACCGCTTGAGGCACTGTTCCTTTCCTCCGTATGGGCACTTCTTCCATCCACATTTATAGGGTTTAGACCCTCATTGAGTCTTTGTAACATTTTCCCAACTTATTCCATACAAATATGGCAATCCTGATCACTCCCAGGTTGCATGGAATCACCTAAGTCATCATTTCCTCTCTCATTTTGTTAGGTTTATACAATGTTGAATGCTTATTACTTGCGACATTACTTTGTGTTTATTACCTGAATATCATTTGTTACAATAGTTACTCTGAAATAACATTTAATTTAAATTAGATTAAATCACTTGATTGATTCATCTTCCAATGAGTATCCTAAGGTCTCTTTGATTGGATGAAATCTTACTCTAGATGGGTAAGATGTAGTCATGTAATGGATTGTTGTAACATGAAAATTTGGGAAACTTCCATAGCATGACAACTTAACCAAACCTATTCCTTAAAGCATATTATGCTCCTGAGACTTCCCGAATACCCCCTCCTATATGTGCTCCAGTTTGTCATCATTGTGTCATGTGATAGTATTGACCATGTAGTGTACTGTGAGCTAAGATGATGCCAAAATAGAAATGTACGAGGTGTTCACTAAGGCCCCAATGATCGTGACCCAAGATCATTGCAATTTCATCTTGTAGCGAAGTGTTCTCAACTGCATAGTTTCTTACAGCTTTAACCTAGAAAGGCTAATTTTGGCCATTCCAAGGCTGGTGCTCATCCTCTGGGACAGATCATTGGCTAAAATCAGGTCATAATGGGGTATTGAAGAAGATGTTATTTGACAGGTGAATTGTGTTAAATTTTCATTTTAGGAAATTTTAAGGTGGAAAGGTTTCATGATTGCATGACATTTAGTGTGTCAATTGTTTGAAAGAAAAATTACATTTGGTGTGAAACAAGTCGAGGAAACATATTTTGGAGATATCTAAAAAAGAAAAGAGTGATCAATCAGAACTGTTGATGTCAATAGTAGTTGTTTTTAATTTAAGCTCTTGCACTTCACATGTAGTCAAAACGTATATCATTTAAAAGATAAGGGGAACTCTCTATATGATGGTATTTTCATAGGGTTAATTTCACAAACTAGGACATTTGGTTCCACAACTCATTTTCCAGAAGACACACCTAGTGCATACACAATTACAATTAAGGAGATGTCTTTGTAGGGTTTCATGGCAACGAACATGGGTATATCTCTAGCCCATGAAGCACATTGTTCTTGGAAGGTGCAGTTTGGATGTCAATTCCATATAAGGTATCACTAAAAAATACCTCCTGGAGCTCTATGTAACCTCTGCTTGTGGCTAGGGAGACACTTCCAATTGTTAGTCAAATCTGCTGAGACTCCAACCCGACATGGCTAGCATTTTACTATCCCTTTATGTCCCTGTCCCTTGGATGTGTAGATAGGAATATTCAAGGAAGGATATGCCCCATCCCTTTTTTTCCTCCTGGATCTTCACATGACCTCAAACTATCCGCCGTAGTGCTAAACTACCTATTTATAGCCTCTATCTCATCTTGCATTATGAACATGAATGCAACTTATATCCTTATCCCTGGATCCCTAGGGGAAAAATTGAGGGACAACCCAATAATTCACCCCTCTTTTAGCCCCTTTCATGGTTTGAGTATTTGTAGTGTTAAATAAGCCTTTTCCTCATTTCCTCTTCGAACTATAATTGATAATTGCGCCACTCTAGTTAGTTGCCTACATGAGGGTAAATTTGTATATCCCTCCTGTCCCTATAACGAAAGAGGGATTTTTAACTAAAAAATGGGAATTAGAATACCTGTATGTCACCACATCTATTCTACGCCCTAGCAAAAATGTAGGAATCTAAATCCTTTCATGACCCAAACTCATTCCTTGGTTTAGATTATTCCTACCCAATTTCTAAATGTTATGTGTTCATTCCCCTCTCACCCACATCACACATGTGACAAGTGGTAGGCCCAGACATGATTTGAGACATTAGGGGTTTCATACCCCCCTTGGGATCATGGTCCCTGAGGGAGCAATAGGGGAAAATAATAGGGTTCAAAAACTTCTAGCCATGAGGCACATAGTTTTTACACGTGTGGACAATGTATGTGAAGTACACCCTGGAATTATTGTTACCTACATGTCCAAAAACTACTCCATGACTTAGCGAGAAAACTTGGGAATTAAACAACTTGTATGTCACACTCATATTCTTCAACATAGTTTGAAATGGAATCCATGGTTGATGATTGAAGCTTAGTGACTCCATCAATTTCTACATTATTGTGATGCAGGGTTTCATACAAAAATGGTAGCAAGGATCATCTTCACTTACTGAGGTTCAAGTGGCTCGAATCACTTGAAAATTGGAGGAAATGATCCTTGTCTAGTTTCATGTAAACTAGTTTTCGTGCCATGAAATTCTTATTTTTTAGGAATATTGAGGACTAATTTTTTCATCAAAATTCTGACCTCCTTGAAGAAATTTTCAATTTCCCGAAGATCCGATAGGGGAAATCATCTAAAAATCGGAGGAAAGGGTCTAAAATCTAGGAAACTAGTTCACAATGAAGTTGTCAATTTTTTGACATGAATCGAAGGTTAGAAATTTTTTCTCAATATTCTACCCCATCTAATGAAAAATTCATTTTCCTAATTTTTTGGACAAAGGAATCATCCAAAATTTGGAGCGGGGAATCCTAGAACAAAACCCGTAATTTAAATACGATCTTTCATTGAAATCTGACACCCCGCATTGCACTTACTAAAAATAGTATGTGTCCATGGAAAGGCATGACTAAAAATAGTGGGAAACGGCTGAATAATGTGAGTTCTCAACATTCATGGTCCTCCAGATAGGAAAGAAGCATCAGGGAATACAAGGATCCCAAAGCATCATCCTGATCTCAATTGTGTCTAGAATCAAAGCAGAGTATGTCAAGGTGCAACAGGTGAAATCCAGGAACACTATGCATTTGGAAGAGAGTTGAAAAGAGTCGAATCTCAGTTGAAATCCAATCTAATATGTCATCATGGATCATTATCCATCATCATCTCTCAATGAGTTTTAAGCTTGAGCAAGCACATGAGAATAAAGGATGCACAAAAAATTATTGATCTGGGTGATTTGAAATGAGTTGGATGAACTGGTGAGCTAGGTGGGTTGAAGTGAGTTGGTTGAGCTGAGCTCGATGAGTGAGTTGAGTTGAGTTTGGTGAGATAGGAGATTCGGGTGAGTTGGTTAAGTTAAGTGAGATGGGAAAGAGCTCATCCTTCTTCCTTTAGGGTCTCACCTCAGGAGGTCTTGTCTTGCAATGTTTCTTAACATTCTTTAGTGGTACTAAGGTGTTTGTGCATCTTGCAGAAGTAGAAGATGGTGATCATCATGCTTCATATAAGAAAAAGGAACTTCTTCAACTAATTAATCAATCCATTTCCCCTATCCTCTTCTCTCTTAGGAAATTAGTGTTCATAGTGTGAACATATGGTTTGAATATTAGTATTATTTAATATTTAAATAATATGTGAGTGTGCAGAATTAGTTGCCATGCACAACTCATAGAGATAGGAGTGTGTGAGAGTATCTTGGGATTTGGAGTAAGACTAGGGATTAGAGGAGAAATATGGGGATAAGATTATGAAACTTGACTCCATGATTATAGGAGCAAGAAATTGTATAAAATGTCCTCCACTAATCAATAGAAATTGCTCCATTCTACTTTCATTTTCTCTGTATTTTCTGTACTTTCCATTTCATGAGTTAATTTGATTTATTGTTGTTTAATTTATTTATGCAAATCTAGAGATTTAACATCATTTTGGAGATATCTAAGAACGCAAAGAGTGGTCGATCGAAATTGCAGATGTCAAAAGTTGTTTACATTTTAAGCTATTGTGTTATATGGGTAGTTGTAGTTTACGAATTTCCTCAATCTTTTTTAGCTACTTCAATTGGTTTGCAGTTAAAAAAACACCATGTTATATGGTTAGTTAGACAAACTAATAAATAAATATTCCCCAAATTCCACCTGCGCCATTAATAAATTAAAAAGTGTTAAAAAGTTTTTTTTTATTATTAAGGATAAATAGTTTTGAAGGGACTATACCCTGGATACAAAAAAGGCTCAAAATCTAGATATAACAGTAAAAGTAGCACAAAGAAAGAAGGGACTAACACCCTATATAAGGAGGCTCAACAACCAGATATAACAGTGAAAATAGCAAAAAGGGGATCAACACCCACGAAGATTAAGAGAACCAACAATAGTTCAACCGAGAACTAAAAGAGGAACCAAAAAAGAATAGAGTAACATCAAAGCAACTTGAAAACTTCAACTTGACAACAACAAAACAACAAACTGGGAGCAACTCTATTTGACTACCTTGTCAATCTTTATCTTGATTTTCTAGTAACGAACTGAAAAGTGCAAGTGTCGTGACGTGAGAGGGGTCATTCTTATCAATTTGTGAAAATACCAGGTCCCTTGTAGCGTCAGACTCCCAAATGGCAACAGGAATGTCACTTAGGATACAAACACTCTTCACATGTTGTTCCATGAAATTGTATACCACTTTTAGCACAGAGATGGTACAATCATGTCATCCTTTAGCATTACCCAATCTATTATCCAAAGAATGAAGTTTCTTGAAGATTTCTATATTTTTCTCATTATCCCCAAAAGTCTCAACCTGCATCTTCCTTTTACCTATATTTTTATCCATCCTCTTGATTTCTTCCTTGAGGTTCATGACCTCACTCTCTAACTTCTCAATCCTACTAAGAAGCCCTTCATCTTTGAATTCCTCCATGAGATTGCTGATATGGAGCAGGTTTTTAGCCAACTCTATCTCCTTATTACTGCGAAGAACCCTCTAAGAAGGAAGCATGGGATAATGGGTATTCTTAAACCTTGTTTTGCTGGCTAGTGGAAGAAGCAATATGGTCTTTGATGACTGGAAGAGGGGGGTCAGCAGGGGCCATAGGCACAAAGTGAGAAAGGGATAGACAGTGATGGTGAATCAACAGAATAAGGCCTTGATGAAGGGGTACAACATGAGTATGGTTTTGGACCTCAAGAACAGAATGTTCCAGAGAGTTCAATAGGTAGTGTGGGAAATTCACAGTTAAGTTCCTTCTAAAATGATTAAGAAAGACCAAATGCTTTAAAGGGATAGTTACATATCTACCCTCAAGAGTAACATACCTGACCATCATGTGTGAGATTTCAGCAAAAGGCTCCAGGATAGAAGACACTTTGATGCCAGCCATGAAAAATTCAAGTTTTTCACCTTCTTCAAGAAATTTCTTTGCTTCAACATTCCTGTCTACCCACTTGCTGAAGAATTTTTCCCCCTCCAAACTCAAACCCGTGACTTGAGAAATGAGCTCTTCAATAATTTTAACACTGATATCTCCATACTCAACTATTTGTTTCTTCCATCCATTCACAAATTACACCGATATATCCTAATCATGGCCCTGCATTCTTTCTATGAGGTTTGAAATTCCCCCCATTTGTAAATACTTCCACAGTATTTCATCATTCTTCCAGGATGGGTCATGTATGGGCTCTGTTTTGCAAGGAGGCCCCCCCCCCCCCATTCTGTTGTTTTTCCCCTTTGCTTCTCAACGGTAAAGTTTTGATTCCAATACCTGCCTTTCACTACCACCTCTATTTTTGAAAACCCATAAGGCATGCAAAATTTTAATAGCATCATTAAACCTACATGCGGAGTTAATAATCACATCCTCAATGGAAGAGGGAGATATTTTAATGATTGTTTTGAATATCATGCTTATCTTTTATGATGTCATCAAGTACCTTAGCTGGGAGAAGATCACCGCTAAACTAGTTTTGCATTTTGTTTCTAACTCCATAATTGGCCAAACTATCTGCCACTTTATTACCTTCACGGTAGGTATGTATGATCTTGTAATTATAAAAAAAATTTACAAGTCTCAATAGCTTCACAAATAAAATCTCTAATAGTCCAGCTTGGGGGTTGATTTTTGTTTAATAGATTTATGATGTTTAAAGAATCCCCTTCAATTATAATATTTGAAATATTACAATCTCTCGCAAGCCTTATACCCCATAATGCTTGCCAAAGCTTAAGAATAATGGTTTGTGTTGCTGACCCATATTTCTAGCAAAAGCAGCAACAAAGCAACCTCTGTGATCTCTGATCACCCCACCTCCTCTTGAAGCTCCAGGATTACCTTTTGAAGCTCCATCAAAATTCAATTTGTACCATGAAGTGGGTGGCTGAATCCAATGCACTAAAGATCTATCAATGTTGTTATTGCCTTTATTCTGAATGTTGTTAGTGTCAATGCTCCAGGCAGTAAGGATGTGTTCCTCTTCCTTGGGATATAATCTATTTTTTGGAGGCTTAAACCTTTCAATGTTATCCTTTACAACAATAAAAATTTCTTTAAAAATTTTGGTACAAACCTGTCTTTTATTTCTAAAGATGACATCATTTCTTGCTTTCCATAATCTCCATATGGTGTGAGGAAGAACCAAGCTCCATAATCTCCTAATCATACAATGTTTATATGGAGAATCCCATTGCTCCCATGTCTGTAAGAAAGTATGAGGAAGAATCCAGTGACAAATTGAAATTTGCAAAGATAAGATGCCAAACTTTTGTAGCATACTCACAATGCAAAAAAAGGTGTTTGATATCTTCATCCTCTTCTCTACACATACAACATCTGTTAGGCATAATAAATCCCTTTCAAATAAGATTATCACAAGTGAGAATCTTACCTTTGAGAACTAGCCACAAAAAGAAGTTAACTTTAGGAGTTAATTCAGGCATCCAAAGTTTGTTCCATTCTATGTCACTTTGAAGAGTAGCAAAGAAAGTGTTGTACCCTGACTTTACAGAATAATACCCATCAAAAGAATCCACCCAAATAAGCTCATATTTGTTGTCCTGCTGATTGATAGGAATGAGTGAAAGTTGAGTCTGTAGAGTAGAAACAATAGGCTATAGATTTTCCATATTCACTTTAAGTTGCTTCCAATTCCTCTTATTTCCAGTCAACTCAATGTATTCTTTGACATTATTACCATAATTTTCAATTAGGTTATCTTTTATGGAGCTAAAAGTATCACTCAAACTTATGTCAGTCCAGGTATCATGCCAAAAATTAATATCCTGTCCATTTCCAAGTTTCCATCTACAACCCTTAGCAAGCATATGTCTGATTTGAAGCAGGTTGTTCCAGAAAATGGATCCATTTGGAATTTGTTGATCAAAAAGAAAATAATTCATATTTTTATGAGATAAATATTTAACCCTGATCAGTTCAGTCCAAGGTTTCTTTTCCTTTACCAATCTCCAACCAAGTTTGGCAATTAAAGCAACATTCATTTTTCTGATGTCCTTTATTCCCAGACCACCAATATTTTTTGGAATACAAACCTGATCCCAAGCCACTAAATGATATCTAAATATTTCTTCTTCTCCCCTGCCATAGAAAGTGTTTTTGAATTCTCTCAATACTATCCACAACTGTTGCTGGAATGTTGTACATTGACATGATATATATGGGTAAATTCTAAAGAGTGCTTTTGATTAACAAGACACTTGCCAGCACTGGAAAGGGTAGCACCTTTCCATCCAGCTAATTTTTTCTAGAATCTATCTAACAAGGCATTCCATACCCCATTAGAAACTTTAGTAGTACTCAACAGAAGTCCTAAATAATTTGCTGGTAAAGAGTTGATTTTACATCCTAAAATGAGTGTTATTCTTTTCTTGAGAGGTCTCGAAGAGGAGTATTAAAAAAATACACTGAGATTTTGTCAAAATTTACTTTCTGACCATAAGCTTCCTCATAAAATATGAGAATGGTTTTTATAGCTTTTTACTTCAATAATAAAGGCCATCAAGAGAAAAATGGTGTCATCAGCAAATTGCTGATGCGAAGTAGTTTGATTGGTAGAAGTAGGTTTAAATCCTTTTAGCATGCCATTATTTATAGCTTTAGTTATAGATCTACTAATATTTTCGGCCATAATGATAAAAAACGAGGGGGATATGGATCCCCTTGTCTTATACCCCTACTACTTGCAAAAAAAATCCAGTGGTTCACCATTAACCACCACTGAGAATCTAGAAGAGGAGATGCATGCCTGGATAATTTTCCTGAATTTATTGTGAAAGCCAAATTTGGTCAGAACCTTATCAAGAAATTTCCAAGATACTCTATCAAAATCCTTATGCATGTCTAATTTTATTGCCATCCCAGACTTTTCTACTTTTGTCCATTGAATGAATTGTTTCATGAACCATTATTACCTCGTCTTGAATGATCCTACCTTTTATGAAGCCACTTTTCTAGTGGGAGATAAGTTCAATAAGAAGAGGTTGCATTCTAGTAGTTAAATTTTTGTAAAGATTCTGTAAACCACATTTACCAGACTAATGGGTCAAAAATCTTTAAAGTCTTTTGCATCCAGCTTCTTTGGGGCTAACACAATGTGAGTATTATTCAATTCCTTTATAAGGTTTCCAGTTCTATAAAACTCACTTGACAGCTTTCAACAAATCTTCAGAGCAAATGTCCCAGCTTTTTTGAAAGAATTTGGCTGAGAAGCCATTGGGAGAAGAAGATATAATTTGTTTTAAAGTTGACATAATAAGGAGTAGAAGATATAATTTGTTTTTTCAGATAATATGGTGCAAGAAGGGAGGACTGTGCCCCCTCGATTTGGTATGGTTTAGCTCCACACACGCCTAGGGCTTGAAAAGCTTCAAAGCAATATTACAGAGTCTTAGTCGCCTTTCTGCAAGCAATTGTAGAAGAAAATCAGAGTTTTTTGCAGAATTTCCACGAAGGGGGGGTGAGAACCAGGGACTAAAATGGAATAAAGCTTACAATCGCAGGACTCTACTTGCGAGTGTTATTTATTTTTTCTTTTGATTCGTTTATTTTAGGTCTAATCAATTTTGGTTCTTTTACTGAATGAATAAAATCAAAGTAAAAAGACAAACAAAACATAAGCTTTGTCGTTGATAACCAACACATTTGATCCCATAATGTCCTTTGATGAACCATTCTCATACATGGTAGACCCGAGTGGATAGAAAGAATCTAGTGAACGGATCCGATTGCTGTCAGGGTTGTTAATCAGATCTATCATATGGATGGTGGCAATTACAACATGTTGTCAGAACCCCCAAGTTTTTTACCTATAAACACACCTTTGGACGTAACAAGGAAAAAAATAGTGCCACAATTGTAAGATATGGTATTGTTATTAAAAAATGTTAAATTCTTTTAACAGAAAAAGGCAATTGCTAAATTTAGGAGTGGTGTTATAAATATACCTATTAAATTGAATTGTGCATTCTTTTTATGCGCATCTTAAACCAACCTTGGTTTTCCACAATGAGCTTGAGCAATTCCTTACTAGGTCGACAAGGAGCCAATAAATGGGGTATTATTGCATTCCTGGTGGTATTAATTTTGTCTAGTGTTGGTGCTGTGTCGATGGGGATTGTAATTTCCCACAGGAGTCATGGTCATGCTCCTGCTCCTCCCCATTCCATGCTCATTCCTTCGACCTGTAACACAACATTGTACCCTGTGCACTATGTTTCTACTTTGCTAGCATATCCAACAACAAATCCCAACAAGTTTGCTCATATTGCTCTCCATGCGACCATAGATGTACTCCAACGAGCTTATGCCATGACTTTGAATTTTGGGTGTAGCCCGCTAAGAATGAGTGGCCTCTTAAGAAGGCAGGGCGATGGAAGACTATATGGAGCTTCTATACAATTCAATCCATCATCTCAAGCTTTCGCTGGCCAAGATTGCCGACATGAATGAAAAATCCCTGCACAACAAGAGCAAAGTTGCAGACGCTCATACATGGCTTAACGCAACCCCCACAAACCAGAAGACATGCTTCGGCAATTTCTGTGAGTCAGGTGGTGACATAAATGACGAGATGGAGGAAAGATAACTTCTATCAAAATTAATGAGCAAGGGTCTGGCCATGATCAAGATCTCCCTTCCTGATAGTGACCTACTAGAAACCAATGTGTTTCGGGTCCCACGTCCTCTGTTGAACCGACGACGCTGTATGAAATAGAAAAATCAGAAACAAACCATAGTCCATGCAAATCGATGGTTGGAGGTGGAGCCATGTAGGACGTCAAAGTACATTAAACTTTGGGTCGTCGATCTATCTGCGCCTGTTAGAGACCCGATGGGCTTTTCCCATTGTAAGAAACATCTTTCAACGTAAATATGCAATCAACTTTATCATCTTTGGTGATGATAAAAGTGTTATGTCACTTCTCAATTTGTGAATATTTATTTTGATTAAAAAAAATAATTTGTAATAAAGTAACTTATCAATTGTCATGTTGATAAATGTTATGCCACTTGTCATGTTCTAATTTTTTTGTTAATATAAAAAACAAAAAAAGTTGTACTGGAATAAGACCTAAAAATATAGATAATCATTTGATTGTGACTAATAAAAATAGAGATGAGCCATTTTTCTAAGAAATTTTAATATTTCAATCCTATCAACTCAAAAGCTCAAATATTGGAGATGTTGCTTTCTACATAAAAATCTTGAATATGATTAACTTAAAAAAAATAATGTTAATTTAGTAAACTGAAAAGTATAGTAACCTCCCATGAGAACTAATTAAAAATAGTAGAAATAGAGAATGCAAACAATAACACTTTCAAAAAATCCTCACAAAAAATGTACAATGATGTGGGTCCTTTCGAAACCCTCAATTCACCTTCTATCCAAAAATAACACTTTGATAAACTAATCCAATTCATTTTTTCTATAATTTGTAGTTAATGTGAAAAAATTGCAACATTCATTTTAAATTTAATGAGACTACAAGAGGAGCAAAGAGAACAAGACAAAGAAGGAAAACAAAAACAAAGACAAAAGAAATACAAGAAGCAAATGGAAACAGACAAGATACAACAAGTTTATGTGCCATGCTTAAGAGGCTCTACACCTGGTAGATCATGACTGGTGTGTGGAGTCACGAGCTCGTTTATGCCACCTATGTTGTGTAGAAGGTTGAAGGAATGAATCAATAGTCTAAGACCCAACGCTGCCATGATGATGTTTGAGGAGGCCATATCTATGTTGGGTCATGTCCTTGATAAATAAAGCTACACACCTTTGGTCTTCATAATGGATAAGGGCTTGTAATGAGCCTTGAGTTTCTCGGAAGAGACAATAGTACCTACCACGGAGCTCATAGTACACAGGTAACGAAATATAAAGTGCTCCTCTGATTCAGGGTCATTGTTGCAAAGTGTGCAAGTGCGTTGAGTCTATAGGAATGTAATGCTCTCTCTCCATGTGAAGCTGATGAGAACACCACTCGTAGTTGGCCCAATTACATTTGAGATAAATATTAATTAATTTTCTTAAAAATATTTATTTTATATAAATTATAGTCTAAAAATAAAATATGACATGTGTTAGAATATGATTCATTCGGAAACAAAAATTATTTATGCGAGAGAAGGCTACACACCCGCTGAGATAGGTAAGTAAATATACAAAGAATTCCCCCGAGCGATGTCTGGTGCACAAATTCTGGACTCCATCTAAGTACTACGCAATTTTTAAAATTATTTTCAATCAGTCATCTGATTTCATTTGCCTTATTTCTGACAACATCAGCATCCAAAAAAAAAAAAACACTCCAGGTGAAGGGAACTGTGGAGAACATGACAGGTGAGTTCAGTCTTGGGTTTTATTTTCTTTAACCCTACTTTCATTGCATTTAATCCCTCCACAAGTTTTAAGATGCTATATCGCCAATATTTCTGTTGTTATTGGCAACTATCCAAAATACGTTTGTATGGCTGGAATGTTTATGACACCATTTGGGTGTTGCCCAAATTCAATTAGGATTATACACCGATGCCAGATCTTTTCTGGGTCGACCCACGTTATTCATACATCTATCATTAGCATTGCACAGTAGTTTATTGACGTGGATTTTTTTTACCATACGGAACACTTCAATTGTGTTGGGTTACCCGGGTATTATAGTATTTGGTGGTGTTGTATTCCCATTGGATTTATTTTTCCAACCATTAGCGGAAACCATCTGTTTGAAACTTTGAAGAATGGTCATTATATGCCCAGTGGGCCTGATCGAGTGTTAAAGGGTGAGCATTACCATAATGAATACCCCGCTTCAAATTTCGCCCTCGGAACCGTTGGACTTCCTACCTGTGTCATTGCAGCTGTGATAAAGCATCCCAAAGAGCTGCATGTAGTAACACAGCAGGGAACTGAGCTCCATTTGTGTCTCAAGGTTGAGGGTTCCACTGTGAAACGTCATTAAATAAAAGTGAAAGGTCATTGTTCTTATTGAAAATGGATAATGTATTCGAGGGAAATGAATGCTGTTCTAGACTGCCTTCATTGTATCTACACACACACATGAAAACAAGGGACTTTTGCGAGTATGTTGATCGATAGTGTCCGAACAAGCACATGGGAAATGAAGAATTGGGATTTTAATTAAAACTTAAAAGTTAATAGTGAGATTAGGACTCTAGGAGCATAGCTATCTCCAAACATATTGTACCAATCAGTCCAATTCTCAAAAGGCGCCGTTTCATGTTCTTTTCCACCATCCTGTTTGGAGATTGGACTAATTAAGTAATGGGTCCAACTACGCTGTTATACCTATCCTACCCTATATCATGATTGCATCACCACAATTCCCTGCATAAAGAGCTTAATTGTGGCCACGGTCTATTGTTTGGAAGCGATAAATAGGTTGTCAGTTCTTGCATGGAATCCACGATGTTTCTTTCATGGGATCACATAGGACAACACCCTATTGAGCTTACACAAAGGTTGAATTTCCAACATTTTTCTCCAGCTGATAACAAAAGGGCACATTGCCAGCATGAAATTTGTTCATCATAGTAGGCCATGCATTTAAGGCTTATGCATATTTACATTCACAATAGAAATCTCATACATCATCAATATAATTAGAATATCATGCTAATAGTAACAAGAATTGGTTGGAATATAGCAGTCTCTTAGTGTTCATTAGCATTATGATGTTCTCTGTAACAACAAAAGTTATTAATTTCACCTCAGAAATGAATAGGCTTGAGAAGTTGAATAAATCCCTCCTTGTTGGTAATTTCTATATCACTCCATGTTTGCAACAACACGGCATGTGATCGTGGTGCCCATAATTAGATGGACTTAGTAAAATTTTGTAGTCTGTGTGTAGGTGGATTGACAAGGTCAGGTTTACTCCTGTGCTTTCATGAGGTTGAAACCCAAAGTACACAATTTGAACAATTTAGGGTAAATGGAAAGAAATCCTCTTAGGCTTCCCTAGGGTGTGTCATTTGCTAAATTGGTGTCTGGCTTGACTGCGACCCAAAAAAACCACCTTTACCTTTGTATGGCTGGCTGCTAGAGGATTCTAAAATCTACTTAGAGTTACATGTAGGTTTCTAGTATTTCTTTAATCAACTTTCCATGTTTATATTTATATATTGCAGTGCACAATGTTTGTATCTAAAGTTAAATGACTCAAAAAATGTCTGGAGAGGTGCATATCAGTTGCAGTTATTGCTATCTTTTTAAGTTATAACTTGTCTTATTCAGACGGATTGTTAGTTGGGTGCATAATTTGAAGCATATGTTACCCTACGAAATTTGTTCAACAATAAGGGTTAACACAAACTCCCATGGTCAATGTCTTTTATGTTTCACTTGTCACTCCATGTCCACTACTAGCTCAGTTGTGCCTTTGTGTCCCCTTTACCAAAGAACCAAGGTACTCAATATTGCCAAACCAGGTATGAGCTTGTCCCTTACTCTTGTTGGATTGACCACTACCTATGCCATTGCCTTTTGTCTCCCCGCATACACAAAAGTATCCATGCAATAAACTTGCATGAACCATGCATTAGACCACGAATGAATCTTACATAAAAATTGCAAATAAATTGTGTGTACAGGGCCCAAATTTAAAAGACATAACATCAATAGTAAGCCCATAGGGAATGTGTACAATTTTTTTTCCTACTCAATGTCTGTGTCAGTGGCATGTCAGGGTTTGACCGCCAGCTAGAGAGACTCTTGTGACCAATATAATTATTGTGCCATCCTATGACTTATTCAATTGTTGATTTCAACAATTACGTCATATTCGTCAATGTGTTCCTTAAGAATCTTTCTAAACCAAGTCCTTTGTGGTTATGTTAATGCAAGCTTGTAAAAATCAGATTTATGTGTGTTACACTTGAAAGGGTTAAGCTTGCCAACATTTTGCAACAAAAAGTAACAAAGCTGAAATTACCATCTGTATCAGGTACTACGTGAAGCCTGTTTGGAGTATTGGGCCCCTAGGTTGTTATGCAAGGTGACCTCTTCTTTGGGACTAATATTTCGTGGGCAGTGACAGTGTGTGCTGTGGATTTTCTTTGTGATTATGTCCGTCATAATTATATGCTTGTCGACTTGACCTGTAGGATATCACTTGCGGGTTTTTGCTCAGCATTAATACTTCCTTTCCATGTTGACTTGTGTGTGTATTGTGTAAACATTGATAACAATTGCAAGTCAAGGAAGGTTTATGAGGTACTTCATTTGCCAAAAGATTTGCCCTAGGTAGCCGGTATGTGGTACAGTTCGGGTACAGGTACGGAGATCTGGTACATTGGTACAGCCATTTGTTTTGGGGGGGGGGGGCGGGTATGGCACTTGGGTAGGGCTGTACAAAAAAATATATAAAAATATTAAAAAATATAGCCAAACAAACAAAAATTAACCATAATACATGCATAGAAATAAACAAAATAAGTGAAATAGCCACAAAACATAGTGATAATTCAATGCATTTTGTCACGATATTCATTGATCCAACTTAGAACAAATACATTGGCGGGAATGGCACTTGGGTAGGGGCCGCACAAAAAATATATAAAATATTAAAAAACATAGCCCAATAAACAAAAATTAACCATATATATGCATAGAGTAAACAAATTAAGTGAAATAGCCAAAAAAACATAGTGATAATTCAATGCATTTCATCATGATATTCATTGATCGAACTTGGAACAAAGTACATTGTTCAAATGTGTTACAATGTATACCCCAAAAATCAAGATAAATCGGCATACTAATTTATAATCATAATCAAATGGCTCTCCTGCAATGTCTTCAATGAGAGCATCATCACCATCATGTGGTTCATTAGAACCATAAACATCAGGATTAGAACCACGAGCATCAGCAGCAGCACTGCTTCCGCTAGCTCCACCTTGTAGGATTTGACCTTTTGTTGACCATATTTTTTGTTGTTGAAAAAAGCCCGCCTTTTTTGGGGTCTGGTACGCTGCGGGTACGACTAGAAGTACCTGGGTACTTGGCGTACTCCTGGCATACCGGACCTGTATCACATACCCATACCCAGGGCGCCGTACCAGGTAATGTAGGAAATAAGTACTTGTTGGGAGCAAGCAGCAATGTTGCTTGGACTTGCAATGTTTTAACATGCAAGTCCAAGCTAAAAATTAGACTCTTTCCGAACTAACTATGAGTTTAGAATCATTTTTCCAAAGAGTTCTAAGCTTTGTAGAATGCTTCACAAGTTCTGTAGCAATTTAATGCAGAACAAATGCCAAAAATAACTACCAAACACTAAATTTTCCTTTTTATGAATATGGCACATTTCACGTAGGATCCATACCCCCTTCCAATGCTAATGACCCCCCTTCCCAAAAATATAATATGGAATATATGAGATTCCTAACTTCACAGAGCACATTTTTTGGTGTAAAAACAACTCTTAGATAAGGAAAATTGTAGTGCTTTTGAGGAATGTTTATAGATTGTTTAGGTTCTAAGCTCTAGAATCTAACCTATCTATGAGTTTATAACCATTATATCTTGTTTGTGTCTTACCATGGTGATTGGAATTGCCTTATTGTTATTATGGGGCCCTATTAGTGACTCCACTTTCCTCAGCTACAGCTGCTTTAACTTTATGTCTTGACTTCCTGACTTTGCATGTATCGTTCTTCCCCATATGCCTTTTTAGACAGTGGCATCTTATGACAAGCATCATTAAAAATCTTGATGTTAATGTCACTCTTGGGCTGTAAAGACCGCAACTTTATCCTGTCATAATTGCATAAAGTCTTAAAATATTTAATTTAGGTAGTTCACTTTTTTTGTTTCGTCTTGTTTTACATAAGAAATTTGACAACTGGCTGTAACAGGGTAAATGATTTATTGCATCAAAACTTGTAGCATCAGGTTCTGGCTCTGAGGGGGGTAGTGGCTGGTATGTACTGCTTTTATTTTTTAATCTGAGATAAAAGCATCAACAAAGGAAGGATTTGATACAATATCCCCATACAAATTAGCTTAGGCATTTGCTTTTTCTTGTACAGTCTGTTTTTCTTCCAGGTTTTTTTGCAAATGAACTTGCTGCAACCCTTGACAGGCTTAGAGAGTACCACAGTCTTCATTTTTGATGATCAATAAACAGTTCATTGTTGAAAATCAACATTCTGATCATTTAACAAGTCATACTGTTTTCTCTGCCAGCTGCGACAATGGGAGAATCTGAAAAATTCTTACACAAGTGAAAAAGTGCCTGCTATGGAGAGGCAGTATTATTTGGGTGCTTTGGCTCCTGGTGTTAATGTGCGCTCTTTTCTACTTTAGTGGTTAAGATGATTTTTAACTATTTGATCTGCACATTTCCCTCTTTTTCTGCTTTATATATACCTCTTTTCTACTTTATATTTGGTTCACATGAAATGATATTGCAGAGACCCACTTGGACGGTTCTTAAGTGTGTAATGCTGGCACTAGGTCTGTGCCTTGCAACCATGCTTTATGCAGCCTT
Organism: Taxus chinensis; assembly: GCA_019776745.2. Classification (NCBI taxonomy): domain Eukaryota; kingdom Viridiplantae; phylum Streptophyta; class Pinopsida; order Cupressales; family Taxaceae; genus Taxus; species Taxus chinensis. The sequence goes on along the minus strand of CM034153.1, from coordinate 706,254,306 downwards.
GTACTCTAGTAGCTTGGTAATGGCATTCCATGTATTTGTACTTGTTCTACTGTCTGGCGGGCTGTTCATCCTCTTAAGCTGGTATCTCTCTCTCCTCCATTCCTGAATTAAAATGAAATTAAATAAGGCTGAAAAAGGGAAAAAAAAGACAGCGAATATCTTGGATGATGTTATTTCTTGGAACATAATTTATTTTCAGTGTAAGGGGAACTTTTGTCTTTACCTAGAAAAGTGAATGCAGCATGGTCTAGTTCTTTTGCAGTGTGTGTATTTCTTTTTATTAGATTAGTATTGGTAGGATACTCATTTATGCTTCATGTAAATACTTGTAAGCTTGGAAGATAGAGATAAATTATTCCAGACAAAATGCATTCCTGACAGGAATAGATTAGCTTGAATATGTTAATGTCAGGAATTACAATAAGTTTTAGATCAACTACTACATTTATTTTTTATTTGCCCCCTAAATTAACATTGATGGAGATCAAATATTCCAGATAAATGTGCTCCTAACAGGAATAGAATGGATTAGCTTGATGAATTTTATTAATGAAAGGAAATGGAATTGAATTGGATCTCTACAAACTTCAAGGAATATATTATCCACTCAATTGAATTCAGGATCTTTACATGATGAATATGTTATTGCATAGTTCATTTATAAGCGGAGAACAGTCTATGGGCTGTGAAGCCAGGAAATGGCTAGGGGGGGCATGTTTCAGCCCAGAAATGTTTCCGAAACATGAAATGTGGGGGAAACGCCACTGAAACGTTTCCACCACTTTTTCAAATCTTTAAGCATCATAACTTTAAAAAAAAATAAAAAATAGCTTCATTTAATGAAACCTAAACCTAATCTACCTACCTAGACTTGCTAAAGACACTTCCTAAAAGCTATATAATGACATCTTGGGTCCATTCTAAGTCACACTCTCATTTTTCTCTTGCTAAATTCAGTTTTCACCAAACTAACATTTAGCATTGTATATGTGAATCATTGAAATTATAACCATGTTGAATGATGACTGTTTAGAAGTTCAAATTTCAATGAATACAAAATATTTTGAGTGCTTTATCAATTATCTCTTATGGTCTACAATTATAAAATGAGTACTATGCATATATATATATATATATATATATATATATATATATATATATATATATATATATATATAATATATTGTACGGACGTTTCCTATAACATTTCATATCCAAGGTTTTTTGAAAATTGCCGTTTCCGTGTTTCGTACCCGTTTCCGTTTCCATTTCCTGGCAACATAGTCTAAAATGGGCTTCCATAATGTGAACTCTGCGATCTTTCTGATTATATAAATACATATAACAGATTAATATTATTGAAGTATACCTTAGATTTTGATTTTATCTCATTAGCTTCAACTGTTTGCAAAGCTCTTTCAGACATGTGATAAAATGGGACATTTTGATACAGGAACTTTTAATGGAGTGGTTGTGTTGGAAAATTCAAAAAGCTCTTATGACAGAAAATTATATTGTGAATCATATATTTAAACTGGCATGTATCCAGAACCTGTAAACACAAAATGAGATATTCAGAAAATACGCCGGTTCTTAGATGTATTCTTGTCTTTTTCTATGTGAAAACTTTTGCAACTCAAGATAGCTTCACTAGGAGTATTTAATACTCCTCCCAGAAATGAGCAGAAAAGAGGAGTCAAACTTGGTGATAAAAAGACTTTCAAAAGTCAATCAATTCCCAGTAGAAAGATTTGCAAATTCACCAGCAATATGTTTTTTTTGGAATTAGGGTAAACTAGGGTGTTGAAAGGACCCAACATCTTTGTAGACATTGAAGATTTTTATTTTATTGAGAGGATCCACAACCTAGGTTACAATGCAAGGGGGACCACCATTAGGAACCCAATTGAAGCAACCTTGAAGTAGTGAAGATGGAGCGACTATAGTGATGGAACAAGCTACCAGTGACGAAGCGAGAGGAGCAACTACCAGTGACTTAAGCGAGAGGACATTCACTAGCGTCAGCAACGATGAAGCAGCCACCAGCGTTTGTAGCGAGAAGAACAATTTACCAATGACAAAAGTGAAAGGAGCAGCCACCAGCGTTATTGTAGTGAAGCCTGACCACCAGCGTCATCCAAAAGGAGCAACCACCAACGTCAACACACGACATGTAGATACCGCAAAATCTAGCGGCGAACCACCTAACGAGGAGGATTGTGCCTTAGGGGGATTTGAACAAGGGTGGGCATTTTACACAACCACGTGATTTGACCGCACCACTCCCACCCCATCGGCTTCACCAACAATATGTTAGTTCTCTTCTAAATTTTTACTCTTTTCCAAAATGCTTTCCTTAGAGTTAATCGATGGGTATCTATAAATACAGCCAAAGGTTCAAAGTCCGTAGTGAGTATGTAATTCTAATAGTGGTTTCTGCACTCTTTTATAAATCTAGATCTACGATTGCTCATCTAAAGGGAATTTATGAAGAAAACACTTATGTCCCTCAAATAAGCATTTTGGAAGATGCATTCCTTTTGGGTTACCAGGGCCCTTGGCTTGTCATAATGTGGCAACATATCCTGAACTTTTTCTTTTGTGTCTCTTTGGAATTTATTTCACTTTGAATTTTGGGTATTCAATCTAATAGCAAACTTGTTCTAAAGTTGCAATCAATTCAAAATGACTGGATCCATCATTTACATCTCTGTGCCTTGCACCATAAGTGACATGAACCACATGTTTCTATATGGCATCTCCTTCAATCAAAAATAAAATAGGTTGAAGTAAGCATAGAGACAGAAAATGAAGCAGTTCTCAAACAATATGCAAGATAGATGAAATCAACCATGTGTATGACAGGCTAATTTACGTGTGGACCAATCCATAGGAAAAATGAAAATAGTGCTGCTGCATTAACGATTTAAAAGAAATGCATTTACCATATATTCATAATATGAAAATTATGATGTTCCTTGATTATTTGTATCAGATGTGAGAAGTATCAGTTATATTAATTTTTTTTATAGTTTTACTAGCCATCCCCACACTGTCCGAGTCCAGAAGACATTTATCCATTAGAAACATGTGGTCCCAAAAACTTATGTAACCTGGAATGACTTCTTAGGTATATGGTCTAAGAATGTTTAAAGTGAAGCACAACAAATTGATTCAGTAAAGGCTACAATCAGAAATAAAATAACGAAATTCAGATATAACTGATCAAAATAAGACTGTCCAAATCATAACTGGAAAATTGAAGAGATTACGTGTTTATGACCAAAATCAATTCCTTTTAAATCAAGTATGTCTAAAGGCTAGAAATAACTCCTCACAAGGTTATTGTAAGGAAGTGTCTGGAAATGGAGCCTTTGGGTAACAGAGTCAAATGTCCTTTATGATCTACTTTCCTCGTGCATGAAAATTATGAATATTGTTTAGTTGGCAATATTACAATATTAGGTTTATGGTCTATTATTAAGTCACTATTAGATATGTATTGACTAAAGTTTGATCAGCTGTAACCTTCTCAACCATTTTATAACTATCTTTTACATATAAAATGACAGATACAATCCACAATGCGTGCAATCTGCATTCTTCATCAATATCACTCTGTTCACATCCTTCTGACATTAGTATCATAGCATTGGTGTTATGATAAGGCTTGGGAATTCAAATATAAGACTGCAAATCGCAAAAAATAATTATAGAAATAAGGACGCCAAAAATACGAATCACCCAGTTTCGATTAGGGGCACACAGAGTCATCTGCAAGGGTATCTGATTAATTCAAGATTAATATGAGCTCTTTCAAAGCCATTACAACAGGGAAAATTAGACTCAAGGGGCACACGAAAACAGTTGATAACAAAAGAAGAAACAGCCCGCCAAACCACCGTTGTTAGCATCGAAAACCAAACCCAAGGGCAAGAACAGTCAACAAAGCCATCGAAGCAAGCATTGATGGTGTTTGAAAGGGAAAATAGTCTATTTGTAGAGCCCAAATCATGAGGATATTGGGCGAACTAGGGCACAGATTTGACATAAGCAAGAACGTCATTGATAATAATGACATTAGGCCCGAGATACATGTAGTTTCCAAAAAAACACGAGGGCATAACAACGTTTCTCAGTGTTATTTCAAGGGCAAGAAGAATTTCAAGTAATGTCGGGGTAGGATATACATGAAATCCAATCACAGCAAGTAAGGAATGATCCCTGAAGAAGAAATACAGTCATGAATCAGTCACAGGAATTGATAAAAAACACATTGGGTATTTATCTGTGCATTCAAAAAAATTGTGTTAGGTTGCAAATTTTAATTCAGAGTGTTTCTTGTTAAATATAGAATTTTTTTTATTAGAATGGAAATTCCTCTGGACAAATATTATGGCCTCAACTTTCATATCTGGAGAGTAAAAATAAAAATGCAACTGATAAATAAAAATTTGTGGGGAATAGTAAATGTGCAAGAAACAATCACCTACATATGCAACTCAATTATTGGATTGGCAAAGTAGAGATAATAAAGCCAAAGCCATTATTGGTCCTTTGCTCTCTTCAATTTTGAACTCACATCATGTAGACCTAGAAAAATCATCCATGGAAATCTGGGATACTCTAAATAATTTGTTTGGAGCAAAAGCGGTCAATGCAAAAATTTCACTAAAGCTTCAACTATTTAGATTCAAGATGGTTGACGGAGTTACTATGTCTAGCCACATTCAGTAATTTGATATCTCTCCTTAGACAACTAGCAGAAGTTAATGCCATGGTAGACAACGAGGATGCCAAATCCATGTTAAACAAACCTTCTAAATTCAGCTATTTTTACTCTTAGTCAACTGCCTTCTTAAACTATGCAATGATATGATTTCAAAAGAAAAGGGAACAATTGCAAGAGATGTTGAAGATGATCCTCAACCTAAGATGGCTTTATATTCAAGAAATAATTGTACAAAGAAAGAAAGAAAGAAATTACATTAATGTCCATGAATGACCAAAAGTGAATGGGACTGAAGGATACAAACAATAGCAGCAGAAAGTTCAAGAAAAGAGAATCTTGGAGGCGAACTGACAAAGCAAAGTGACAAAAAAGATCAGCATGCCACCAACACAAGCGATGAAGATCAAATTAAAACAAAGAGGAAATTGAATGTTATCACTTCAAAAGACAGTAGGTCACACAACATGCTATTGTAGCATTTGAGCCAGTGATGCTCTCAAGGGAAAGGCATACCAAATGAAGTTAATGTAGCCATGCCCATCAAATGTTGAAAGTGGTGAAAAATTCAATGATGGACGAATACCTATTAATTAAAGTTGAAGCCCTGCCTTTGCAAGACAGAAATAGATACAAGTGTAGATGAAGCTCAGCATGGCTGGCTATGCTGTTAGTTTGGGAGTTTGTGGATCTTGGGAATTATACCCTTACGAGGGTCATGAGACAACTTGATGGAGCATTATGGATGTTGCTTAATATAAATAATTGTCCAATGGTTCGAGAACGTTTGGGGAGGTGGAATCCGTCCTCTCTCAACCTCCACTCAAAGTAGGGAGGTCACTAAGCATCTTAATGGTAGCCTAACGGTCTGGAAATGGCAGAACTCTGGACTCAACTTTGTCCTGGGATCAGGAACCTGACATCATCAGGTCTCTGGAAAAGTGAAAAAAAAAATGCAGTGAAAAAAATAACAGGCTAAGGTTTGGTGAGTGGAGCTAGTGGGAGTGACATTCATGGAGCTGCTGATTTTGAGGAAAATCTAGATGACTCTACAAAAAAATCTAGATTATAATCATTTACATATGAAATTTTAAGCATTTTGAATGTTGAAATTTCCAGTGGCACATTGTTGGAAAAGTGATTGAAAAAAAACAGAAAAAAAATCAAGGGGTGGAGTGGAGCTAGTGGGAGTGACATTCATGGAGCTGCTGATGTCGAGGAAAATCTAGATGATTTATTCTAGAATCTATATTATAATCATTTACATGCCAAATTTTAAGCATGTTGAATGTTTTGAACTTTCATGAATATTGTTTTTTTAGGTGATCTATCTTTTATGGACTAAAATTAGTCTCATGCATTTTTTTTAGTATATTGTATGGGCATTTCTGTGCCGTTTTGTACCCAAGAGTTTTTTGAAAATCAGGGTTTCCACGTTTTGGACCCGTTTCCATTTCCTGGCAACCTAGTTTTTTCATCAAAGTTGACAGGCCCAATTGACTAGAACGTGAGGCGTATTGATACTCAGTGAATTTAAAATATAGAGTCCTGAAATAAAAAATAAATGGTACCAAGGCCCTTTGGAAGTATAATGGCCTAGATACGAGGTTGAGAGCGAGAGACAAAGCATTGATTGGTGTGAGAGGGCAACATTTGTGTAAAGTATTGGCCTTCCTTAGCTGTAAATAATCATTAGAGAGTGGAGCATTTACCTTGACCTACATCTTACCTCACCTCTAGTATAGAATATCATCTTCAAAATAATGCACGTGCATCAATGCCCCGTTGGCTTTCAGTTACTAGGCTTAAGCCATAAGTTGACCACCACAAGAGGAACTTGGGCTTTAGTTTTGGGTCTAGAACTAACTTTTTCTGGGGGATGGCTTCTACTTAGCTTCTGTTTGTCTATGCTTCACATTTGAGTTCTAGAGCTGCATGTTCAAAAGGAATACGAGGCCTAATGGACTTCATGAGAGTCTCTTATGTTAGAAATATTGATTCAAAGTAGGTTTATTTTGCTAGAATAATTGCTTTTTTTTAACATAAAATAAATTTTATTTGTTTTTTTTGTCCACATGAGGATTGAAGTTGAAGATTCATCCTCATCTTTTGGCTCTTGTGCATTCTGCGTAAAATGAGGAATTGCAGAGATCAATTCTTCCATTTCCACGGCTTTTCTTCCTTTGTTGAGCAAATTGTATAAGTACTGGTAAATGTTCCACGGACACACAACACAAGGCTTGTGATCCTTTTTTGGTGAGATTAATAAAATTGTCTCAGATCAAATAGTACCTGGGGAGATGTTCTCTATTTTGTACATGTGGTATCAGAGCTGCATGGATAATCGAAATGATTGAAAGCTTGGCACTCAGTTATGGTAATCTCTGTTTTGTTCTCCTATCTTTTGTTGTGTTTCGTTGTTTTTGCATTTGTTGCTAAAAAGGAGTAGAGAAAAACCATTGAATATGAACTGTTGCTTCCATTCCTTGCTTCTTCTCTCATTTATACTGTCATTTTGTACCTATTAAATCTTGTTCACCACAATGCCGTCCACGGGGGTCACTGCATAGTATTCGTATAGGACGTTTAGAGTTTTGTGCATGTCATTCAACAATTTGACAGCCTGCATTTCGTGGGACATTTTGGCAAATGGTACTTTCAGTGTACTCTGTCCATGCCTAGAAGTATAATGAATGTTTCTGAGATTGTCATTTTATATCACCTTATGTGATTCATCCTCAAATTCACGGTATACCTATTTTCAGTTAACACTCATGAATGTAGTGATTTTTCTTTTCAGGTCATTATTGAAAGCCTTCGACTACTAGCTAGTGAGCTTTCAACAACGGTTTTTCGAGAAGCTTTAGATGGTGGGGATTGAACGGAATATAATTTGGTTTTTTTCGTTCTTATAAAATGAGGCTGTAGATGATATCGAGTTCAATGGTAGTATGCTCCTTATTTTCCCCTTATTTGAGCATTAATATTAACGGTTAGGCCTAAGTTATTCTCTCATTTTTACACTCCACTTTTTCCATTTATTGCCCGCAACTTGCCATAAGTTTACCTTTGTATCCATTAACTATATGTATTATCCCATAAATCTTTCTTCTTAAGTTTGTTTCACAGAATCTCATTGCACACACCATCTCAGTTCCTTTTGTTTTCCACTTTCTTACACTTCACTCTACATACCTTTGCTTTCCTTTTAGATTTTTATCATCTATGCCTTGCTATCCCTATCAGTGTTTCCATTGCACCCTTGAGGTGGGAGTGCTAGTTACATTTTCGAAGGGCACTTACATGCAACCAACTTGGTTTTTCACATGCATTCTGAGCTTGATCAGGGCTTCTTCACTTGTGCTGGCCATCCGAGGGCACTCAAAGCAACAATGGTTACTGATATTGTTACCTGTTAAATCTTGTTCACCACAATGCTGTCCACGGGGTGACGTTTAGAGTTTTGTGCATGTCATTCAACAATTTGACAGCCTGCATTTCGTGGGACATTTTGGCAAATGGTACTTTCAGTATACTCTGTCCATGCCTAGAAGTATAATGAATGTTTCTGAGACTGTCATTTTATATCACCTTATGTGATTCATCCTCAAATTCACGGTATACCTATTTTCAGTTAACACTCATGAATGTAGTGATTTTTCTTTTCAGGTCATTAATGAAAGCCTTTGACTACTAGCTAGTGAGCTTTCAACAACGGTTTTTCGAGAAGCTTTAGATGGTGGGGATTGAATGGAATATAATTTGGTTTTTTTCGTTCTTATAAAATGAGGCTGTAGATGATATCGAGTTCAATAGTAGTATGCTCCCTATTTTCCCCTTATTTGAGCATTAATATTGACGGTTAGGCCTAACTTATTCTCTCATTTTTACGCTCCACTTTTTCCATTTATTGCCCGCAACTTGCCATAAGTTTGCCTTTGTATCCATTAACTATATGTATTATCCCATAAATCTTTCTTCTTAAGTTTGTTTCACAGAATCTCATTGCACATACCATCTCAGTTCCTTTTGTTTTCCACTTTCTTACACTTCACTCTACATACCTTTGCTTTCCTTTTAGATTTTTATCATCTATGCCTTGCTATCCCTATCGGTGTTTCCATTGCACCCTTGAGGTGGGAGTGCTAGTTACATTTTCGAAGGGCACTTACATGCAACCAACCTGGTTTTTCACATGCATTCCGAGCTTGATCAGGGCTTCTTCACTTGTGCCGGCCATCCGAGGGCACTCAAAGCAACAATGGTTACTGATATTGTTACCCGGACCCCAATCTTGCTTGCTAACAAGAACATACTGGAACAACAGTTTCTTTCCTCCTATTGTGGCAGGAGACGTGAATTTACCTTCACCAAGTTGTGGCTTTCTGAAGCACATTACTTGTGGCTATTATCATCAAGACCCGTACACTCGTCTTAACTACTGTTGTCACGGGGTTGGGCATAATACTGTGCACCTCCGGATCTTCAGTCATGGAAGTGACATTGATGAAATTAGGATCCTATCCTTAAGGAGCCTACCTTTCTCAGCGTACTACAAGGGTTGCTTCATGGGAAGCATTCCAACTTTCAGGGTTAAGACCAAGATCATACACCTCTCACTCAAACCTTTATGCGTGACAACTCCATTCCCAGAGTTCTCGAGGGTTGTAACTTGACCCTGATACGATTTGATAACACTAAAATTAGGACTAGAAAGTTTTTGCCTAAAACCCAATTATCATCACAACTCTGGGTGTTTTGTACCATATAACTCACTGCAAGGGAAATAGTTCACTACAAAGCCAACATCAGTCACTTTCTAGGCTGTTTGCAAATTTCACTAAAGCCTGTTTCAGCTTATTCATCTACCATTCTGGTTCAAGTAGGAAGGACACTCTAAAAACATTGGTTCCAGATTCTCATAGGTTTTCAGTTTTGATACACAACACTTGAAATGAAAACAGTATCTTCATCGCGTCTCAAGCTCTACCCTAATTTCTGGGCAGATTGACTGAGACTAATAGTTAAGTTTATCAAGGCCAGAGGGCTGTTCTTAGACTATTTCTAGCACACACCAAAATACTTCAGAGTCAAGAGGCATCCATAAAGATTAAAGTATAGTAAGATCCATCCAAGATTTATTTCTACGGTTGCTTTCCTCCAAAGGCTGCTAGGCATCAAATCAGAAATGCATAACTTTAAGGAGTTAGTGATTTAGAAGGTAGAACCGGCCTTTGTTTACTCGGGTTATAATCAAAAGACTAGGATAGAGGCGGCCCATTCAACCAGGTGCCAAGTGTCTTGTTGTAAACTTTGATGATTGTCATACTTTTTAGGTTAGAGCACATAGTTCTTACTCCTGAATTGATTTAGGTTTTTAGTAGAGCTACAGTTCTCAAGTGCTGTGAACTTTCTAATCCAATACCTTGTAGGAACCTTCTAAACCATAATGACAAGTATTTTTACTAGTATAACATATGAATGTGTAATTATTAAAAATTGAAGGTGAAGGTATCTGAAATCTTGAAGGGCTGATAATCAAGTCAATTTTTCACTCAATGTAGTATTGCTTCAATGATCACATTAAGGCCATTAACAGAACAATATAATAACAGCAACGTTCTATTTTTCCTTTACTTCAAGGCTGTCATCGTGTGACCAACACCTCAATACGATAATCCCAGAGATACCAATCATTTGTCATGCAGTTCCCAGGCTAGAACAATTATGGTAATGCCAAGTCAACACATCCCTACAATGGAGCGTTACAGTGCTTGCCTCAGAGTTCCACAATATAAATAGGTCAATTACAGTTGTCATTCACAAATTTCATATAAAAGACAGAACGGGAAACAACATCTTCCAGAGAAGCAACCAAGGATCATAAGGAGCAAGACTAACATGCATCTAATTTTATCAGAGATTGGAAACTTGAAATTAGGGGTTTGAGAGATTCTGTTCCTTCTTTCTCAACAATAAGGCCAGGGTGTTGGCATTGGACTGTCTTCAGCGAACAGTCTACAGACCAAAGAACTTTTAATACATACAATCCTTAACAAGCATACAACTTCAGAGATTATAAAGAGCAAAGCTTGAAGGGAACAAGATAGCACCTTCACAACTCAGAATTGCGATAAAAGGCCAAGAAACAATAGTGTCAACCTTGTCCTGTAGGACAATATTAGGAGATAACAAAGTACTGTGGTGCACCATCAGAGAGATAGAAGTGGAGATACAGCTGACCATAGGTCCAAGCATGGTCCTCACTCCCTTACACTAACAACACAACTGACGAGATGTGATAGAATCTATGAAAGCTATGGTTACATTTCTATCTACTCCCCTATGTGTCCACCCCAATCTTTAGAGATATAAATGCAGTTATATGACTTCCAGCCCCACATGAATCAAGTGCAGTCAATAAGAGTGATAAAATACATCAAAATTACGAAAAGCATCAAGGGCTGTATACATCCTCAATCGAACAGAGGTACTTGATACAATCCCTGCAGGATGCAACTAGGACAAGTGAACTGCAGATCACTGGAGGGTACTACCCAAACTAATAGGAATGAATGGATACAGCCTATTGCTATTAGGGCCTGGTTGCTACAGTGAGGTCATTAGGCAGCAAGCAATCTTCCAAGGAGATTCAATCGATCCATTCTATGAAGATTAGAGGTTCCTTTTGATTAGAGTTGTCAAGACAGAGCACAAGATGCACAGTTCTAGATAGATCAACAGGTTATATTCCAAAGTAAGAGACTACACAATGTCCTAGTTACTTAACTTTATTCAAAACACCTCATTTCTATAAGGCAGAAGTGTCACCTTGTTTTAAGATCCCAGACTCAGGATGGGAAACTTCAAGCAATGTAGTTCAGCAAGGTGCATAAAAGGAGACTTAAACCCATGGACAAAAGCTTGAAGGTCATAGTCAATCTACTCAATTTATTCCTAAGGGTCCATCAGAATGAATGGTACAGGAACGTGTAACAACTTCCTTAAAGGAAAAGGATTCCTCTGCAAGATGATTTGGAGATCAAGACCTTAGAAAAAAATGCAGGGTACAAAGCAATATGACCCTTACCAGAAGGTACAGGGGTTATACGTAGGTCAGCACAGGACAGACAGAGTATGCCACTCATACAGGAAGACTAACAGCAGAGAGCACATACTGTCTTACTCCAAAGGGATGCAATAATCCAGTTGATCCAAAATCGTGACAAACTTCAATTATGGCACTACCTTCTTTGAAAGTATGAAACCACTTCCTACACCCCAATTATTAAGTGTCTCCAGTCCAAGATATTGAAATGGGGGGTAATACATGAAGCACTCACTACATTTCAGGGGAGTATGTCCTGAAGGACTAAGTCAGAACACAAAGGGCAGCCAACAATTTCGTTATTGGCATACAAACTTATCCATCACATGCAGAGCAGAGAACTAAAATAAAAGAGAGACTTACATTCAGAGGTATATAATCTGTTACTAACAACTTCTGAACAGAACCATATATTCAAGAACTTGATATCCAAACTATATTTAATATTCAGTTAGTGTAACAGTGAGCCAATGTTTATCCAAAGGGTAATTTTTAAAAGGCTGTTACAAATATAACCATGAGATTCTTGACACTTTTTCAACACAAAATACACCTCTGCATAGATACATTCATTCAACTTTTATTCTTAGAAGATTCAGAAGGTGCAGGCAGCTAGAGCATGCTTAATACAGCAAGACCTAGAAGATATACAGAAAGCGTTCCCTTTTATTAGTACAGGGTTGTTACAATCACAACCTTTCATGGTAGTTTCCGCTTAAAAATAATAAGTTACAGCATTAGGAGAAACCCTAAAGGGGATAGACCCATCCTGAAGTAGATGATGAAGACCAGGATGCAACTCCTTATGCAATCACATGCAGAATCTGAAGTGGATTCCTCAATAATACAGTGGTCTCCATAAAGGTCTCCGATTAGAAGGTACTATGACAAGTATCCCTAGTCTAGTGTTACAATCCACATTTTGGTGGAGCAGCCAGAGTTTTGAAGGTAAAGGTTATAAACTCAATTCTTTTGAAGGGTGTCTTTGTTTTGCCGGGTCTTCATTTTGTTCAATTATTCTTTTAGCAATGTCAAATATGTCACAACTATTCTTTGACTGAAATGGGTTGAATTGCACAAACTACACATATGGAAAAAGGGTGGTAAAAGGAACTTAAGTTTTTTAATGATTTGTGGAGTTTAGTAGAGAATAAAATTGAACCAACAATTCCTACTGATGCAAATAAAAAAGCCACATTTGATTTACAAAATCAAAAAACAATTGCAATTATTCAATGTTCTTGTGCATTGGAGTCATATGTTCACATAGACTCCTCAAAAGATAGTTGTGAGGCATGGCATACACTTAGTGATTTGTATGATAAGCAACCACAATACAAGTGTATTAATCTATTGCTACAGTTGTATAATCAAAAGTTGTCAGAGCAAGGGAAGTGAGTGAATATTAATCTATTGGTCTAAGATGAAAAGCGTCTGCTCACACATTGGCAATGTAGGTTTTGATGCAGTAGACGATAGAACTATTATAATTGTTATGTTGAATGGTCTCCCTTTTTCCTATAGAAATTATAATGAAACATTGCAACTAATAGATAAATTGAATGCATGGAAATAGGACAGACTTTGTCAGTTGTTAATTCAGCATGCTAACAACCTACCTAGGAGAAATCCTAAATCAGAAGAGGCCTTTGCAGCAAGTTCTAGCAGTTCGAGTGGAGGCAGAGGCATATACAACAATATTGAAAGAGGTTAGAGATTTTCATGATCATTCTGGTAGAGATGGTAAATATCCATATGCAGGGCATGATGGAGATAATCATTCTGGAGGATGGGGAAGAGGCCAAGTGGAAGCAAGAGAGAATTCATGTGCTAGAAATGTGGAAAGATTGGACATTATGTTTTCAAATGTAGTACACATTTTGAGAAGATTCTATAGAAACAAGATTCTGCTAGCTATGCACAATAGTGTGAATACTATGATAATGATAATTCCACTAGCTATGCACAATATGCTGAGTACTATGATAATGATAATTCAAATTTTGTTGATGGAAATTATGAATCTACTTACACTGTAGTAGTAGGGGCATGTGTAGGAAATTCTAGTAGAGAATTTGAAGATTTGACAAAAGTGTGGATTATGGATACGAGAGCAACAAGGCATATGACTTTAAGGAGGGATTTATTTTGGGAGTATCAAAAGGAAAATTTGAACTCCATCAGACTTGCAGACAAGACTCTTCATAGAGCAGTTGGCATTGGAAACTTGTGTAAAGGTAAAACTTCTTAATGATACTAACACCTTGATTCATGATGTATGTTTTGTTCCTACTTTGAATAAACATTTGTGGTTTTTGGTAACTACAAGGAAATTGTTATCAAATTGTGCTTGAGTATGGTTTGCTAAAAGTAAATTCAGTTAAAAATGATATAAAACTGAGTATACAAGATATGAGGATGGTAATTTGATTAGAATGCTTTGCAAAACCATACCAAGAGGAGAGGAGCATGTACCGGTTACACAAATAAAGAATGTAGATCTTGTGGCATCCTAGGTATGTGCATTTGAATGTACATTGTTTGATTGATTTGCAAAGAAAAGGTATGGTACATGGACTACCAATGTTTGGAAAAAAGAATATTCTTTGTGAAGCATGCATAATGGATAAGCAAAACCATTGAAGGTTCCCACAACAATCAAATTGGAGGGCAAACCGAAATTCGCCATTGATTCATATTGATGTTTATGATATGGGTTCTTATTCACATAAGGGAAGTATTTATTTGGTAATGTTTATTGATGACTACTTTCATATGACACGGGTGTATTTCATGAAAAATAAATCAAAAATGTTCTCTAGGGAGTTCAAAACGTAGTTGATATACAATCTAACATGAGGATATTGACTTTGCGATCAGATAATAGGGGTGAAAACATTTCTTGAGTTTTAAGATTTCTGTAAGGAGCATGACACAAGGAGGCATTTTGCTACTACGTACACACCACCACATAGTTTGGTAGTGGAAAGAGCAAATAGGATGCTTGAAGGTATGTCTAGATCTATGTTGAAAAATAAGAATCTAGATAAATTGTTTCTGAGGGAGATGTAGTGCAGATAACAATTAGTTTGAAGAATAGAGCAACAACTTCAGCTTGAATTGTTTTTGGGGGAGATGTGGTGCAGATAACAATTGGTTTGAATAATAGAGCAACAACTTCAGCATTGGATGGAGTGACACATTTTGAGGCTTAGCATGGGTACAAACCAAAGATAAGGATTTGAAAGTTTTTGGTTCAACATGTTATGCACTAGTTCCTATGAGCTTAGGAAGAACCTAGATGATAGAACTGTGAAATTTGTCTTAATTAGCTATTTTGATGAGAAAAAAAAACAATAGATTGAAGGATGATGGTTGCAATGAAAAATTTGTAATCAGTAGAGATGCTATTTTTGGTGAACTAGATGGTATCAATGATTCTCAATTTGAAAAGAGAGCTATGCAGGCTGAGAAGAAATTCATAAAACAGAAAGTGAGGAAAGCAGTAAAGCTCATCCCATCAAGGAGAGTTAGGTATACCATGAATTGGTGCAGAAATGATAAGTCTCCAAAATTATTAAGTCAAAACAGTGATTCTAGTGTGATGAGTGGGTAAATTGATTCAAGTTCCATTGATTCCAGTTCTAATGATGTAAATATTCCTAGTTTACGTGGTGAGCCATTTCATTGCAATCTCATCGAGTGGAAGAGATTAGAGACAATTCAAAGGCACAAGAAGTTAATAAGTTGCCTCATATGTCCAAGTGGGTGAAATGTTAGATTGGCTTCACTTATACTTGATGAAGGAATCATAACAGGTCTGAAGGATCAATTAAGAATAGGTAAATTATGATTTGTGAAGAATATTTGGGGGTAACTATGTAGTGATTATTTTGTGCTGTGTTTGGGTCTCTTCATGACTCATCATTAGGTAAAAGATTGAAGCCAATGCTTTCCAAAATAGAGGGGCTTATAATATGCCAATGGGAAAGATGACGGAGGAAGAAGATGGAAGAATTGTTGGCCTAGAGAGGATATATGACATGGGGACCACTACCCATTTTCAAATAGAAGTACCAAGTAAATTAAATTAATGTAATCAATGAATCAAATGACTAATAGTATAAACTATTAATTACACCGAGAGGTGTTCCTATAGTGGCATGCAAGGAGTGTAATGGCGTGTGTTGTTTGAAAAAACTCTTTATTTGCCTACTAATGTATTTGATGGTTAAAATAATATGTATAATATTATAATGTTGACTCGTGCTTAATACATACTATAAAATATGTATCGAGGTAAAATATTTAGGTTAGTTTTTACTTATAGAATTTATGGTAAGATATTTTAGATGTATTAGGGTAAATAATTTTTATATATTTATAATTAAAATAGTATTGACGTATATTATATAGAATTTATGCTTAAGATATTTTAGATGTATCGGGGTAAAATATTTAGGTTAGTTTTTACTTATATAGAATCTATGCTGAAATATTTTATATGTATTGGAATAAAATATTTAGGTTAGTTTTTACTTATATAGAATCTATGCTATAAGATATTTTAGATGTATGGGGTAAATATTTTTTTAATACTTATAATTAAAATTTGTTAGATACAACTCTATACAAAATATATTTAGTTTATAACAAACATTAAAAATAACAAACAAATATTCAAATAAACTAATTAAATAAATAACTAGCATAGATATCTTAAATACGTCTATCTAAAAGACACCGAGAGATATCAATCTCGAGTTGCTTATCTAACTTATATGGGAATTCCAATACAAGGATCTCTAGATTGATATTTCTCGGTGTATTTTAGATAGATGTATTTAAGATCTCTATGCTAGTTAATAAGTCATTTAGCTACAACATAAAAATAAACAAATTAATAAGTCACATAATAAAATAATAAAATAATTTATCGGTATCAAGATGAAGTCATTAGGGATAGCTAGGATAATGATGAGAACGAGATTGAGAAAGTCTAGATATTAGTGGTTTCCATAATGACTAAGTTTCCACACACCATCTCTTTTAAGATTGTACGGATGTTTTCCAATTTTAATTGCTTCTCTTATTCTAGTGATTTTCAAGGGCAAGAGTTTTGGATCTTCCAATTTGGATAACATGGTTATAGTGTATTTCATGTTCTGCCAATGCAGATTGTTTAACTCTGTCTTGTTGAATGTCCATAGTATGCTCTTTAATAGTGGTTTGGAAAGATCTATTTGTTTCCCCTACTTTAAGGGATGCTGCAGGTGCACAGGATTTCATAGACATCTATTGCGCATGGGATCTTAGACATCTTTTTTGAGTACCATTCGTGGTGGTTCTTGGTAGTCCAGGGGTAATTTCTTAAAGTTTTAAATGGTTTGAAACACGTTTTAATGCCTTTCTTAAATTTTTTGGCTAATTTGTTTCTAGTGCCTTGTCCATAAGGTAAAACAATTTTCATATTCACATTTTCTTAAATTTTAGGGTTTCTTTTACCCCTTTTTGCTTTTTTGGATGTTTTTCTCATTTGCCAATCTCGATAACCATTCTTTTGTAGGGCTTTATTAAAATATTTCTCCTTGTTACGTAAGTGTTTAGAGTCATAAATCCTCAGAGCTTTGGCAAACAACGTGTTCATTACTCCAATTTTTTGTGATTGACGGTGGTGTGAATCAACTTTAACTTACATATTTGTGAGTTTTTTATTTCTAAAAACTTGTTTGGACAGAGAACCATCATTGCTTCTAGAAATGAGAACATAGAAGGGGAGAGAACAATCTTACTCAATTAGTGGGAAGAACCTCCTCTTTCATCAAAGACTCTGCAACATTTGTTGACACCCTTACTAAACAAAAACTCAATGAAAACGACTTATTGGTTAGCTTTGACGTAGTTTCTTTGTTCATGAAAATTCCTCTTGATAAGGCGGTTAAAGTGATCATAGATGAGGAGACCACTAATCTTGAAGTTTTTTGCCTAAGATCTTCGTATTTCAGCTTCGTGGGGGATATCTATAAGCAAACAAAAGGAGTAGCCATGGGTTCTTCTCTTTCTCCGATCGTAGCAAACGTATTTGTGGAAAAATTTGAGAAGGTTGCATCACAATCTGCCCTATTAAAACCTAAGTGGTGGTACCACTTTGTGGGCAACACTAATGTGGATTGGCCACATGTTAGGGAATCCCTTGATACTTTCTTAGCACACATTAATGCACGATCTACCAACATTCAATTCAAAATGGAAATGGAAGAAGATTGTTCTCTCCCTTTCTTAAATGTACTCATTACTAGAAGCGATGATGGTTCTCTCTCTAGATGGGTATTTTGAAAGAAAACACATATCTATACTATAGTGCTGATTCACACCACCATGAACACATTTTGTACCAAAGCTCTGAGTATTTGTGATCCTAAACGACCGAGTAATGAGGATAATATCTTAATAGAGCCCTAAAAATGAATGGTTATCACAATTGACAAATAAGAAAAGTGTCAAAGAAAGCAAAAAGTGGTAAAAGAAGATCCAAAATCGAGGCCAAAAACGTGAATGTGAAAGTTGTATTATCTTAGAAGACATTGTAGAAAAATTACCCAAAATTTTAAGAAAGAGATTAAAATGTGTTTCAAATTGCTTAAAACTTTTAGAAATTGCCTCTGGAGTGCCAAGGACCATTGTGAAATGGTACTTAGAAAAGGTCTCTATGAGATCCCATGCACCTATGGCATCTCTTAGGTAGGGGAAGCAAATAGATCTTTCCAAACCAAAATTAAAGGGCATGTTGTGGACATTCAACAGGGCAGATTTAAACACATGCACTTGTAGAACATTAAATGCACTCCATCCATGCTATCTAAATTAGAAAATCCAAAATTCTTTCTGTTGAGAATCATTGATAAACTAGAAGAATGAAAGAAGTGATCGAAATTGAAAAGTATTTTCACAATCTTAATAGAGACGATGTGTGGAAATTCAGTCATTCATGGAAAACGGCTAATACACAAACATTTTCACTTTCACTCTCATTCTCATAATTATCCCAACTATCCCGAGTGACTTCATCTTGATACCAATAAATTAGTTGCTTATGTAATCATTTTATTAAGTTACTGACCAATTAATAATTTAAACTATTATAAGTTAGTTAATTTATCAATTATCTTAGTTTAATTTACTTGGTACTAATATTTGAAAATGGGTACTGATCCCCATGCCATTTATCTCTCTGAGCGACACTTTTTCCATCTTCTTCCTCCACCCTCCTTTTCATTGGCACACTTAAGAATATCAAGCCCTTCTCTTTTGGAAAGCGTTGGCATCAATCTTTTCCCTAATGACGAGTCTTGAAGAGATTCTCGAAACAACAAACAAAATAAATACTATGGAGTTTCCCCCAAAAAATCTTCACGATGTCAATCATTGCAATTTTTCACTCAAAAATAAAATAATTCTTTGTTGACTGATGCTTGTGACCTATCAACTTTTGCAAAAGCAGATGAGATAGTAGAATCGAGAGATGCTATGAGGAGTGAGTATCAGTCCATGATGAAAAAAAGACTTATAATCTTATATATTGTCCACTTGGAGCAAAACCCGTTGGGACCAAATGGGAGTATAGGTTGAAGTATAAGGTGAATGGATTGGTGGACAAGTACAGAGCAAGATTGGTAGCCAAGGGGGATGCTTAAAAAGAAGGCATAGATTACGAGGAGGCCTTTGCACCTACAACCAAATGGGATACAATGAAAATGGTTTTAACTCTTGCAACACAATGGAATTGGAAGATATATCAATTAGACATTAAAGGTGCTCTTCTTAATGGTGATTGCAGGAAGGGGTCTACATGGATGCATTGAACCAAGCACCGAGAGCGTGATATGAAATAAATAATAGTTATTTGAGGTAGTTTGGTTTTGTGAGGAGTGAATGTAGCGATACTCTTTATTCAAGTGCAAGAAATAAAATTGCGATTTTTAGTTTTGTATGTTGATAATCTTTTGCTAACTAAAGGTGATGACAAACATAGAAAGAAGAATATGAAATTGATGCTTTGGTACTTTTGTACAATTATTTGAGAATAGAGGTAAGACAACATGATCTGTGTATTTTCATTTCACAAGAAAACTACATATATGAATTGTTGAATAGATTTAAAATATAAGATTGCAATCCATCTCTAACACCCATGGAAACTAATTTAGAACATTCTAAGGATGTAGGTTGTGAATTGGTTGATGATACCAAGTATGGCAATTGATTGGAGGCTTGATTTATTTGTTGAATGTTGGATGTGATATTTCATTTGAGTTGTTAATTTTTCTAGATTCATGCATGAACCAAAAGAAATTTATTGGTTCGTAACTAAAAGAGTTTTGAGATACTTGTAGGGCACATGAACATTTAGCATGGAATTTATAAGAAATAAGAATTTTAGACTTTTGGGTTTTTTTAGATACAAATTAATGACGGCAACGTGGATGACATGGTTTTTACTATAGGTTACTTGATGGATTTGGGGACATGAGTATTGGCTTGGTGTTGCAAAAAAACATTATGCAATTGTTAATTCCATAAATGAATCAAAGAAAAACTAAAGGATTCATGAGGATTTACAGAATCACATACTTCATGCAAAGATCAAACACAGGGACTTGAAGTATCACCATTTGAGAATGTTGACCACAAAGAAGATAGTTGATCCTACTTAATGTTCTACAGATGAATAAGTAGTGTACATTTTCACAAAGCCTTTGAATTGTGTCAAGTTTGAGAAGTTCAAAGGACTTCTTGGGATGAAGTAAAAGAGAAGAAGCAACAATTGATAAAGATAAACTTTGGATCACTGGGGGGTATGTTAGGAATATTGATCCAAAGTACGTTTGTTTCATTAGAATAACAAGTTGTTTCACATAAAACCATTTTTTTGTTTCTGTGCACATGTGGATTGAAGTTGAAGATTTATCCTCATCTTTTGTCTCTTGGCGTATTTTGGTTAGAATGGGGAATGTAAAGAGATTATCTCTTCAACTTCTGTAGTTTTTCTTCTTTTGTTGAGCAAACTGTATAAGTATGGGGGAATGGTTATGGAAATACAACGCAAGCTTTGTAATCCTTTTTTGTTAAGATTAATAAAATTGTCTCAACCAAGGTAGTACTTGGGTAGACCTATTTTGTACATCTTACTATTGTGTTCTGATGATCTACGCATAGTTGCTCCAATCCGTTCTCACTTTGGTGGTTTTGGACACTCCATGCAACTTCATATTATGTCACATGCCAAACCATATGGTGCTGACCTGCATTGACATCGACACCAAATCTCATGATATTATATTTTTGTGCCACCATTGGGTCCTTTAGTGCATGTCTTCTCATGATGCCTAACTCGATTGGACCACCTCGAGTTGTTGTGTAGACATAGCTCATACCACGTTAGTCAAGCTCAATGCCAAACCTTTGAGTCACGTGAAACCTTTGCACCATATTATGCCAAACCTTTGAGTCACGTGGAACCTCGTGCCATGCCAATAGATTCGTCATCACTATGCACACTTGGAAGTCAAACCGTCACACATACAGGAGGGTCAATGGTTGCAAAAGTTGGAATATAATGTCATTGTTCTCTTTGTAGTCGCATTATTTTAATTGTACAATTCTAGCCCTTTGACCCAAAGGTAAACCAACAAATAGATAGACACTACAAACCATTCATGCTTTGTGCATTCCACTGTAAACAAATTAGGTTGGAAGCGTTTCCCCCATTTTGATCACGAGAATCTTCATTGTCAACTTTACGGGCCTTTGCACACATGTACCATACGTATTCATTGCTCAATCAATAAAATACCATTGTTATTCTATTGCTTGTTTCCAAATGCATAATGCTTTATTGTTTTTGGTTTCTATTGCATGTTTGTAATATAACTCAATACATTATTAGCTAGTTTGTTGGGGTTTCTTCTATGCTGCCTTCTTGGGATATTTGGTACTATGGTACAAACTACGATGCACTGGAACACCATAGACCCCCACCTTTTTGTGTAACGATGTTTTTGAAATGGAAACAATCCTATTGCGGCTCCGAAATCCAGTCTCGTCTTGGGTTTGTACTTGAAAAAGTATGGAAACAACTTTTATTTCCTCACTGTTTCCGATACAAACTCAAAATGTTTCTGTGGTCATAGGTCATCGGAAAAATCCACAAAATTAAAATAACAGTAAACACAAAACAATAAAACCCTAATTTGCATATCCCTAACTTGCTAAACACACTTCCAAAAGCTATATAACACACCTTTGGGTCCCCTCATAAAACACGCTCATTCCATTGCCGATTTTCAGTTTTCATAAACTTTCAGCAGTAGTAAAAAAATTGTTGCAACAAGAGCAAGAAGCTAGGCGTTGGAGGAGTTTAGCGATATTTAAAAAGAGCTAGGATGAATCTAGGAGCAGTTTCAAAGAGGAATTTAGAAGCAAGGATTAGCTTTAAAGAGTTACGTAGGAGCAGCTTCAAGCAGAAAAATCAGGTTTTTCTCACACAAGGGGTTGAGAGTGGAGCTAGTGGGAGTGGCATTCGTGGAGCTGCTGATTTTGAGATGATTTATTGTAGAATCTAGATTATAATCTTGCACATGCAAAATTTTAAGGATGCTGAATGTTTTGAACTTTCATGATTACAAAGTGCTTTATCTTTTGTGGACTAAAAATGAGTATCATGCTTGTTTTTACACATTTATATATATTTTATAATATATTGTATAGATGTTTCTGCGCTGTTTCATATACAAGGGTTTTTTGAAAATTAGCATTTTTACATTTTGGACCAGTACCTGTTTCACCTTTTGGTATAGAACATTGGTATCATGACAGTTTTTTGCATATGTCAAAAAGATTTCCAATCATATGCTTGTAAACACTTGTGCACAACAACAAATGGAGCACAACTTAGTTCTGCATCAAACTACTTCGAAGAACTTCGATGCATGACTAAGATTGTTGAATCTTAGAACAAACCTTTCGATGAGTTCCCAAATGTTCAACAACTCATTTAGGATGTACTTAGATGCAACACATTGCACTCTTTGGCCAACTCTGTGAGCTCATGATGCAACTTGGTCCCCCTGTGCCATCTTATTCGTGTAATCCACCTATTCACACACCATTCTAGCATCATGGCCCGTTCAAGATCCAAGTCCATCTAGACATCCTTGTGTTTCAATGCGAGAAAGATGCCACAACTTTGGATGATTGGATTCAATATTTAGAGACCTACTTCTCCATCAACCACTTTATTAATGTCGAGAAGATCACCTTCGCCATGTTGAAAATGTCTACATCGGTTCTACACTGGTGGGATCCTAGAGTTCCTAGCACGAGAAAGACAATGCCCCCATCGAGATTTGGGATATGTTTGTCAACGTTGTTCATAGAGAATGCTACGCCGTCAAGCACGATGAAGATGAGTACATGAAATTTCAATAGTTACATCAATGCATGAAGCAATCAATACAAGATTACACTATTGAGTCCCATGACTACCTTGTGCGCCTACGAGAAGACACAATGAAGCAACATAGGGTATTGAAGTACATCAATGGATTCTCTTCCTATATTTACGCCAAGATGGAATTCTTGACCTCCGACACATTGAGGCTAGCATTCCACAATGCCGCCAAGATGAAGCAAAAGTTCTCCTCTTCATCCAATGCCATGTGCAAGAGCAAGTCCATGCCTAATGTGCCTAGCACTCCAGTGTTGAGGCAAAAATTCCACTGCCATGGAAAACAACCAAAGTAGCCTTTGACACAACAAAAGGCCTCAATGGCATCAATGCCAAAAAAGGAAAGAAGAAGCAAGGGGTTAAGTGGTGCACCGATTATGCACAAACACCCACAGTGATTCTGAATGTTGCGCCCAATAATCCTTGATTGTGAAATCTACATCAGGTCATGTACACGTAGAAAATACTTATTTATAGGCTACTTGTTCGAGTGCAAACACCTTTGTTATTGACACTTATGAGGAACAAGAATGCCTTGTCCACACCAAATTTTGGGTCAAGGGTCAGCTCCTCCATGTCATTATTAACTGTGGGAGCCACAAGAACATCATTGCACATGATGCGATTCAAACTTCATCGCCTAGGTCTTACCATTAAAACACATCCTCAACCATACCTGAATGATTACAACACGGTAAAATATTCAAGCTCCGATGCGCGTTCAATTATGGAATCAAGCACTTGCATGATACAATCACCAGTGACATTGAAGGTATGTGACATTCTACTTGGCAAGTGATATGTGTATGATGCGGTGGTACATTCAAAGCTAAACGTCAACACCATTCCTTTGGAGTCAATGACCACATATTCAACATCTTAGAATATTGTCTTAAGACCAAGGTTACTTTAGTATCTTGCAAACAATGCTGCAAGCTTGTTTCTCACACACATAAATTTGTGTTGCTCATGGTCGGCCAAAGACACAAGAGTGTTGAAGCAATCATGCATTGGCAATGCACCATGTTCAACACTGGTCGCAGCAACAAACATTTGCCAATCTATTACAACAATATGGAGATGTCTTTGAAGAACCTAAAGGAGTCTCCACACATTGCACAATAAAGCATCAAATTAATTTGGTTCCAAGATCTTCAATTCCAAACAGTTCACTATATTGCAAATCCATTTGGGAGAGTCTCAAGATTCGTTGTCGAATTCAAGAGATTATTGATCATTGCAAGATCGGGCCAATCTTATGATAGTTTGATGTCCTAATGCCAAAGAAAGATGGCCCATGGTGCATATGCATCGACTATTGCGCATTCAACAAAATAATGATGAAAAATTGGTATCCACTAAGGCGAATTGATGACCTTTTGGACCAGCTTTAAGGTGTACAATACTTCACTATGATTGACTTGAAATCAAGTGGGCATTAGGTTCCAATGCACCTTGAAAATGTTTGGAAGAAAACTTTCAAAACAAAGGATTGTACAATTTTAGTTATGCGGCATGCCTTTTAGATGTGCCAACAAAATTCATGCACTTGATGAATAATACTTAGGCCCCTCACGAGTTTCTTTGTCATCGTCTACTTGGATAATGTTATCTTGTTCAACATAACATGGGAGGAGCATGCTGATCACGTAGCTTGCAATCAATCCTAGATACATCATGCAAACACAAGTTGTAAGCCAACTTAAGCAAGTGTGCATTTGGCGTTGCGCTCATCCTTGACATGGGCTACATCATTAACCACTTAGACATTCATGTAGATTGAGAAAAGATCAAGATAATCCAAGATTGGCCGACTCTGTGCAATCTCAAAGAATTGAAGGTTTTTTTGGACTTGCTAATTTCTACCGCACATTTGTCCCTGAATTCTCGCATGTATTCTTGCCGCTTAAATAAATCATGCACATCGAAGTTGCATTCTGGTGAACACTTGCACAACAATGTGCTCAAGCAATGAATTTGTGTTGTGCAATCCTAGCTATGCAAGACATTTTCCAAACTCATGAAATGAAGACCGATGCATAGATTATGCACTTAAGGAAATGCTCACCCAACATGGATATTTGGGTCATATCACTTAGAGACATTCAGTGACATGGTTCAACATTGTTCCACCTATGAAAACGAGCAGTATGCCACTGTGCAAGCAATCACTCTATAGTGACACTACATTTTAGTTAAGGAAACTATCATTCCCTTAAAGCATAAGTCGTTTTGGATCCTGCATACATAGAGCAAGTTGGAGAACATGTGCCATATGAAGTGGACGATGTGCTTGCAACAATTCCATCTAGTGATCAAACACAAGAAGGGAAATAATAATAAAGCAACAAATTGCGCAAGACACCACTCTGTCTAGGTGCTCATCATAGTGTTTGAAACTCACAAGCTTCTCTGACCAAGTTTTCCTCTACTCAATAGATATAAATTTTGCATAAGCCTATACCGCTCTTCCGTAGGGTGAACATGTTGATTTTTAGTTGTCTCACCAACTTCTCTACAAGCTTGGGTATCTTTTTGTTCTTGCCGGCATACCTCACGAAAGACTTATCTAGTAAGCTCACTACTCCAAAGCATGAGACAATTTGAGGTTGCTAACACACTTGTAACACGTCAACAACACTTTTTCTGGCTTCATATGCACAAAGATAGAGCACCAAATCAAACTTACATTCCTTATTGCATTGCCAAATATGTGAAAAAGAAGCATGAGTTATACACACTAGGGAAATGCTACACTCTTAACCCTAAGTGATATATCGGGATATGGTTAGCCGACCTATGGCTAAATTAATCTCTTATCATGTCATATCATATTTATTTATGCTTTCATATGCTTAGTGGGTCAGCCTTGATGCTTTGCATGGTGTAGGAGGGTATATATACAATTTAGAGAGTAGGATATTATCATCGTATTGAGCACTTGAGTCTACTTGTATGGTTTGGAGGTTGCCCCCTCAAAGTGGCTGAGTCATTCTACTTGCATATTGTGAGTCATTCTATTTTGGGGTTATTTGGTGTTATATTGCTGCTGATATTCAGATATAAGTAATTTCATTATAGGAAATCAATCAACTTGGGATTTAATACTTGAACGACCTATGACGAAGCACCATAATGGATTTGTCTTTGTTGTAGTGATATGTTTTCGAAGATGTCTATTACAATTATGTGTAAGAAAAGCATCACCATGGTAGACACAATGTGTTGTTTGTTGAATCATGTTTGGGTTCACTTTTGATTGCCTTCATCCATCGTGTGAGACCACAATCCGAGGTTTGTCATTTTTGGCATGCCTTGTGGGAGATGTTGGATAAACAATTAGACTGTTCTACAACATCCCATCTATAGACATATAGGCAAACAAAAATTTTCAACCACACTCTTGAGACTTGCCTATTTTTTGTGTATGTACACCAATTTATAATTGTGCACTTCGAATGATAATCTTCCCTACATTCAACATGCTTATAATAGGGCTCTTCACAGTTCTACGAGGCATATTGGTACACTGCATATTGCAATATGAATTGGGTTCCAACCAGCCCCACCTATTAACATATCCAATCCTGCACAATCTGGCATAGATTCACGCTTACAGGATAAGAAAGTGGACAAAGCACATGAGTTTTTGCAACGGATCCAATAAGTTTCCCAACAGGGTCCATGGATACTCTTGTGCCAACAACAGAAGTACAAAGAGCACCACGATTCAAATTGGACACATTATGACTTTAAGGTGGGTGGTAAGGTTTGATTGCTTCTTTAGAAAGATTGCTTCAAGGTTCTGCATAAGAAGGCCAAACTTTTGTGGTTTGGTCCTCGCACTATACCGCATGCAATTGGAGAGAACACATTCATCCATAATCTACCACAATACTTGGTTCTTCATCCGGAATTCAACGTGGAATTCTTCAAGCTATAATTTCCACATTTGTTTGAGCCAACAAATCAACATCCATTAGATATGGATAGTGAACATTCTCAGATAGTGCCCAAAGATCGAATTGTTGCAATCACATCTGCCTGCCAAGGTACACTTTATTTGTTTAGAGTGGTTAGGGCAGGACAATATGCCGATTAGGCTAAGGGGTAAAACCTTGAGCAATTAAGTGTCTATTTCCAATGTTGAACGAAGACACGATAGGGGCCATTGCTTCTAAAGAAAGGGTGAATAATCCAAACATAGTTACGCTGGACGTCTCATGATATCAAACTTTTGTGCCATCACCTGGCACTTCGGTGCACATCTCCTCATGATGCCTGCCTCGATTGGACTAGCCCTGGTTGCCACGCAACCACAATTCATATGTAATGTCCCTTTTTCATATTTAATTAATTATGGATATTTGAAGCCTATTTTTATTATTTTCCATAGGCTAAGGGGTGATTAAAAGAGGAAAAATAAATTATTTAAGTGGTCCAAGGGTAGTATTATATTTTATTTGAAAAATGGACACTTAAATTATATTTAAATAACTGAAATAGAATAAAATAATAATAGAATCTTGTACTTGTATTATTAGACGCCAAAGTCAAAGTTTTTAATTAAATAAAGCGTTTTATAGTGTGGGCGCCAAGTATAGAATGGGTTGCATGAGGAACATGTCCTATTTTTAGGATAGGAGGTGGATATAGGATTTTTAATGTGTTTAATTCTATTATTAGGGTGGGGCGCCAACTTGAGGGGAATAAAGTAATTATTTTAATTGTTTTTGGGAGCATGCATGTAAACCAGAAGGGGGCGCCCACTTTGGAAGACCAAAGGGAAGTTATAAAGGCATTTTTGGGGATCATTGGAAGGACATCTTGGAAATTTATGAATTATTTTCTTTGTTTACAAGTAGCTTCTGTTTCTGCAAACAACAACAGAGGACGAAAAGCCTCCTTTACACAGATTTGAGGACAAAATCCCCCACTCCTTAGCTAGGCAATTCCATTTAGGAGTTGCAGAGGTCTTTTAGGGTAATTGTTCTGCGAGTTCAGCTCAAGGCAATTGTATTCAGACATTGGTATAGTTTTATTGTATCTGGTTGGAGATAAATAAATAAAAGATTGTTTTTTCCCATTTTGGTTCGCTATTTTTATTTATAAAATTTAGATTATTGCTGCTGTTGTAAAAGTTCAGTTTTGCAATACTCCTGCTCCTAGGATTTAATGGAAATATCCAAATTTGCTAGAAGTTTCTTTTTCAGGGATATTGGAGTGGTATCAGAGTGAATTTCCTCCCAACTTGTGGATGGGAAATTTAAAAAACAAACAAAGGGAATAAAAAAAATTGCAGCTTTGAATTTCATGCAGGTTAGTGACAGAGAAGTCAAAGTACCAACAAAGGGAGAAGAAGAAAGCTACAGAACAACTAAAAGTCATGGAAAATAGGGATCTGGAAGATGCACGTTTTGACAGGCTTGTTTAGGGACAAGATAGGTTAGCTGATATGATGGGTCACTTGATCCAAGTTATGCAGGGCACGAATGTGCAAAGGACTCCAAACGGTGAAGGAAGTTCTTTAGGAGTGAACAATAACCAACACACTCAGAGGACGGTCACTGGTTCTATAGCTAGTCCTTTCCATCTTGACTTCCTTCATAGGGAGGAAGTGGTTCTAGAGGTGGAAACTCATCCATCTATAGCAGATGATATTGCTGCTAGCTGTGTGGAATACAAGGATACTTCTAGGTGAGATTAGAGAGGTTATATCACTCAATAATTTCATCAATCTGAAGAAAAATAGGAGTGGACCAAGAGCTGATCCAAGACCACAAGCTACTCAGAGAGACTTACAACAAGCACTAGGGAAGTTGTCACTCCCTACTTTTGATGGCTCTAGCAAGAGTACCACTCGTGCATGCGATGACAGTAAAACTGATTACACCTTCACAAATGCAATAATTTGTTAGATATGAGTGCAATTTCATCAAACTAGTCACTATGCTCAATATTTGAGAAGCTTCAAATGTAACCAAACACTATCACAGAGGCTTTGATCACCTTAAACCTGCCTAATATCATCTAACAAACATGCTTAGAACATTCACAAAGTTTCAAATTGCATTTCATCTCTTTAACCTTCTTTAGCCCTTTTAAGTGCTCTTGTAGCCCTAAAATCATACAAGTCTTGTAGCCCAGAATGATTCACAAGGTCTCAAACTAAACCAGTCATATTTTTAGACATCCTT
This sequence comes from Taxus chinensis, assembly GCA_019776745.2. Taxonomy (NCBI): domain Eukaryota; kingdom Viridiplantae; phylum Streptophyta; class Pinopsida; order Cupressales; family Taxaceae; genus Taxus; species Taxus chinensis. Next base: position 706,224,766 of record CM034153.1, on the reverse strand, counting down.
TAGGCTTTTACAGGTTATAGCCAAATTTCAAGGCTAGAGGTTTAATACAACTCCTTAAATCTTCAAAACTTGATCTCAACTAGCCCTATTTCCTTTTAGCCCTGTCTGAAGACAAATTCAGCTTTTTATAACAAATTACAAGGTTCTTTGAGAAGGTAAAAACATTTTCAAGCACCCTTTACTTAATTCCAGCCCTCCACCAATTTTTATAGCTCCTCTCCAATCACAACCTTCCCAAGTTATCTTTGCCAAATCAAACTTGATTTCTCCTTTAGGCTAAAACTGAGTTTCACATCTCTGTGTATCCTTATTCGAACTAATAGATTCCATAACACCTAAATCCATCACATTACACTTCATATAATCCCTTCTCAAGTATATTAACACCTCTCTTGTTCTCTAAACCAACACAACTGTCATGTACAACTTGTTTACCTTTTTGGCCTAAGGTTTTAATCAAGTATGACTGTCCTAGCATGGATTTTGTACCAAAACTTTTACTTTCCACTTTCACTCTTTCCCATCACCTTCCCTCAGTCTAACAAACCTTGACTCAAGACTGTAACCAATGCAATATAATTTGTTTAGGGTTTTCTTGGATTATTCTTTCTCTTGACCGTGCATACCAATTTCCTTGACTGAAACAGATACTTCCTTGAGTCTTGACTGTTATTTCTCAGTACCTATACTTGTTCTTACCTTCAACTCACCACACATCATCTACAATACCACTATCAAGAGTTTTATACGTATGATTCTTATTCTCTTAATCAAATTTGCCTCTAAAACTCTCAAACAGGGTATTTCCTAACAGCTGGGACTGAGTTTTCCTTTTCTTACCTATCAATCTTGTTCCATTTCACTTGAAATTTTATCCACACCTTCTTTACACCCCAGCTCTTCATTCTACCAATTTTTAGCCCTTTTCAATGTATAGAAATGAAGTTATACAATTTTTATACTCGAAATCCCTAGACTGTGTGTTACAGGGCAGCGAGCAGGGGTTCTTGGATTTATTTTATTTACTTGACCTCCCAAGAGACATTTAAGGTTGCAATTACTTCTACAGACCCCTAGAGACCTTCTCTATCGTCTTCCAAGGTTCTAACACCTTATTAGGTCCTTGTCAAAACAAAGCAATTACTCAATCATCAAGAAAAACAGTCTTCTCAGGACTGTTTATCCAAGTTTTTCAACATTAACCCTTCAAACATTAGTGACCTCTGTATAACTTTTGAAATACATTGATATCATCCTTATTATGCTTAGATTCAATGCCTATGAGCTTAGATAATCACTTAATCATCCTTATATGAACATTTGAGGGTTTGGAGGGCCTTACCAATCAAATACCACAGTTTTCTTTGGAAGATGTCTTAAACTTCACTCAAGCTTGTCATAGGTTTTTGTTTCCCACTGTAATCACCCTTTCTAATCCTGTATAGTCCTTTGTCCCTGCAAGATCATTCATAGAACATATGCAACTCAGTTTTACGTATCCTTCATACCAGTGTTTTAAAAACCGGTCAAACCGGAACCGGAACCGGCCGGTTTGACCGGTTTGACATTTGAAATCATGAACCGGCCTGTAACTCGGATCGGCCGACCGGTTTTAGCCCAAACCGGCCGGTTCCGTACAGAACCGGCCGGTTTGGGCTAAAACCGGTCAAACCGGTCCGGTTTTATCCTGAACCGTCCGAGTCAGCATTTCTTTCCTTTTTTGGATTTTTGGTGAAAAAAACACAAGCATAGAAAAAAATTTGCCATTTTTGGAAAGGGTCCGGGAAGATGTAGCAACAAAAACTTGCATGTGCCATAACTTTCATTTTGTGGCTCCGTTTCAGGTGTCGTTTTCTCTAAAAGTGCATATTTTCTCGAGCTCTACGCATTGATGGCAATATGTTTCTTATTTTCATAAAATCTATTTTTGCACCTTTTTGGACCAAGCAACTTCTTGCAATCTTCTGAACGAATCATGAGCTTTGATTGCTTGTAGACAGACTAGTAATTAAAATTACTGGATAGCTTTCCAAAACTCGGTGAGTATTCTCCTGTGCTCGGACTAATCGTCCCACCTACCAACTTGGTCGCGACTTGCTTATTCAAATGTTGACTTCATATATCAAGTTATCAACAGATGCATAGGTTTTTTTTTTGCTATTTTAAGAGTCTTTTTTGTGTTTAAACTCCAATTTGCGCATCCTCAGACACAAGACTGAAGACTATCGTAAAGGTCCCAACAAAAAGAAAGCATTAATAGCAATGAAATTAAACGCTGCAAATACATGGTTTTGGCTGCAAATTTATGTTTTTTTAAAGAAATTTGAGTATTTTTTAAGTTGCCGAGTATTCCCGAGTATTGGCCGAATATTGCCGAGTTTTGTTTTTTTGGGGTCTGCCGAGTATTTGCCGAGTGCGAGTATTCCAACTATCACTATATACATGAGCAAACTTTGTGTATTTTGTGTGTAATTGTTGGCATCATGGTTTCTAATTTTTCAAATATATTTCTTTCTTTAAAAATGTAATTTTTATGTGTTTTTTAGTAAACCGGTTCATAGAGTTTGAACCGGTCCGGTTCCGGTCCGGTTCCGGTTCCGGTCCGGTCCAACCCTCGACCGGTTCCGAGTCCGGTTCCGATTTTTAAAACATTGCTTCATACACAAATTCAGACCAATATTCATGTTTGCACAAGAAAACTCCTTTATTAGAATGCCCTCCTTTGTACATCATGAGATTTTCTGAGCTTTCTTGCTCTGACACACCTTCTACCCTAATCTACCTTAATTCCATCTTACCTCCTTCATGTATTTGAATCCTTCCTTTAAGATACAATGAAGGAGTTAGTTATGCAAGGAGTTAGGTTTTCAAACCAATGTAGGACATTATGGTTAACCTCAGTTCTTGAACGAAGAGTACCTCAAGTTAGCAACATGAGGTCGTTAGTCACCCTTTACACTATTTATTCACCCAGAAATAACACCTAGAACCCCCCTAAACACAACTATAGAATTTCAAATATTTGAAAAGATGGTTTTGGAGTGAAACTCCAAAACTTCATCATTACATGCCAAAGATGTCCAAAAGTACAAGAGACATGCTACAACACCCAAAAGAACCCCTAAACATGTAGTTCAAACCAAAAGTGATTGAAAACCAAAATTTGCCTTTGTACAACATGATGCTCATGCATCAACATGGATACAAAAGTTGGATACCTTCATATCACTCAGGCCAATGATGGAAGAGGAAGCCATCAAATTTGCAACTCTTCATCAAGAAGGTATAGCACATGAGTGGTGGTACCATGGGCTAATCACACAAGGACACAATCTCATTCGCTCATATGCCCATTTCAGTGACAGCCACATGTTGATAGAGAGATTTGACAAAGTGGATCCAGAAATTCATTTCCGGGAATTAGCTCAACTCAAACAACTACATTTGGTAAGTGATTATGTATCTGAATTTCAGAAGCTTTCTTCGATGGTACTTGATGTGATTGAGAGGAGACTGGTTGTTTTGTTTATGGAATCTCTTAGGGGTTTAGTGAAAGCTTTCATCCCTACTTCTCCACAAGGGGCCATCAAAAAGGCTTTGGATTTGGAAATAGCAGCCCTAAAGGGAAATTTCTGCCTATAGGACAAAGAACTACATTTTTTGAGCAGCAAAAAACATCTTTGGGGCAGCCAAGGACAATACCTTCCAAGCAACCAAAAACATCTTCCGTGGGGCAGCCAGGGGCAACACTTGTTGAGTAGATACAAGCAAAGGGGGATGAGACTCAGAATGAACTCAGACAAAAGAAACTCATGCTTCACTTGCAGGGATTCGTGGGGACCGGGTCATAGGTGTCTTCCAAAGGGACATGTGCATTACATAAAGGTGATATCAAATGAAGATTTAGAAGAAGAACTAGAGGTTGTAGGAAGCACTCTTGCCACACTTACAGGTATACTACGATAACAACCTTTAGGGTTAGTGGAGTCCTTCTTGGGCAAAACATTATCGTGTTGATTGATAGTGGGGCAACCCACAATTTTATAAATGAAGGATTGGTGAATAGGAGAGATTTGGAGACAAATGATGTAACGGGTTTCAGGGTCATTGTAGCTGATTGTTTTACCATAACTTGCTGGAAAAAGGTTGAACAACTTAGCTTCACATTGGATGACCATCAAATGAGTGATGATTTTTTATGTTGTTGGGTTGAAAGAGATTGACTTGGTGCTAGGAATGCAGTGGTTGCATTCGTTGGGGGAATTCATCCCAAACCTTCTTAATATGGAGTTGAAGTTTAAGTTAAATGGAAAAGAGGTGGTAATCCACGGGATGACTGATAGAGTTACAACATTAGTTTCAACTAGCAGAATGGAGGGTATTACCGTTGTTAGCACACTTTTCAGATCCCAGTTGATGCATTGTTCCACTATTATGGACTCCTTTATTGAGGTTATTGAAAGAACTTCACCTAATGCATGGTTTCCTAATCATATTAGAGTGGTGCAACAGAAGCCAACAACTTCAAGGTTTGGGAATTGCAAATTCCCTAAGTGGATTTGGGATCCCGGTATTTGAAGGGTGCTTCAGAATGAGAGAATTGGAATGACATTGCTTGAGGGCAAACAATTCTGGGAAGGGCGGATTGTAATGTCTCCTTTTCAGAATTAATTAATTTTGGATATCTGGAACCTGTTTTTATTATTTTCCGTAGGCTAAGAGGTGATTAAAAGAGGAAAAATAAATAAATTAAGTGGTTCAAGGGTAATATTATATTTTATTTGGAAAAGGGACACATAAATCATATTTAAATAACTGAAATAGAATAAAATAATAGTAGAAGCATGTACTTCTATTATTAGGCGCCAAAGTCAAAGTTTTTAATTAAATAAAGCATTCTATAATGCGGGCGCCAAGTATAGAATGGGCTGCATGAGGAACAGATCCTATTTTTAGGTTAGGAGGTTGATAAAGTATTTTTAATGTCTTTGATTATATTATTAGGATGGGGCGCCAACTTGAGGGGAATAAAGTAATTATTTCAATTGTTTTTGGGAGCATGCATGTAAACCAGACGGGAGCACCCACTTTGGAAGAAGGAAGGGAAGTTATAAAGGCAGATTTGGGGATCATGAGAAGGACATGACATCTTGGAAATTTATGAATTATTTTCTTTGTCTGCAAGTAGCTTCTGCTTCTGCAAACAGCAATAGAGGGAGAAAACCCTCCTTTACATAGATTTGAGGATGAAATCTCCCACTTCTCAGCTGGGCAAATCCATTCAGGAGTTGAAGAGGTCTTTCAGGGTGCAATTGTTCCGCCAGTTCAGCTCCAGGCAATTGTATATAGACACTGGTATTGTTTTATTGTATCTGGTTGGAAATAAATAAATAAAAGACTGTTTTTTCCCATATTGGTTCGCTGTTTATATTTATAAAATTCAGATTATTGCCGCCGTTGTAAAAGTTCATTTTTGCAATACTCCTGCTCCTAGGATTTAAAGGAAATATCCAGATTTGCTAGAAGTTTCTTTTTTAGGGATATTACATCATATTGTACAGTTTAATCTCGGCATCAAACCTTCATGTCACGTGATACCTTTTTGTCATGCTGCACCCAGTGAGTGTGCACTCAGAGGGCTCATGATGCATCAACAGATCCACTAGCACGTTACATGTTGCACAACTACAAGTCAGATTGTCACACCTAAAGGAAGGCGTACTGTCAAGTGTTGCAGAATTTGGAAGGTTTTGTAACCATTCACTCTGTAAATGCTTTCTTGTAATTGTATTATCATAGTCATTTGAGTCAAAGATCGACAGACAAATAGATTGACAGTCAGAATCATTAATGCTTTCTGCATTCCAGTCTAGGAAAATTAGTTTTGAAGTGTTTCCTCCTTTCCGATCATGGGAACTTTCATTCTCAACTCTTTGGGCCCTTGTTCACATATGCAGCCTACCTGTTCATTGCTCTGTAAGTAGAGGAGCACTATTTTGCTATCTCTTATTTTTGAATGTGTAATGATTTACAGTGTTCAGTTTCTAGTGCATCTTCTTACCATATCTCAATAGCTTACTAGCTAGTTTGTTGGGTTGTCCTCCATACCACCATCCTGGGATCTGAGGTATGGGTCATTGGGAATTATAATGTTTTTGAACCGTAAGTACACAACAATGTGGATTCATGATCTTTTGGGGGGGAAGGTATACAAGAGGTCCTTGACTAGGATATGTGCCCAACAAGGCACTTGCTGCTGCATTAGAGGTATTCTCTTCTGTATCTTGCATGTATATTGGTATATCTAGTGGTAATCTTATTTTTACTAGTTACATGTGCTTAGCTAGGTTGTAACTGTTATCTTGTCCTCCCTCTGTCATATCTTTTCCCTCGCTTGAGGGGGGTTTCCTTGAGATGGAGTTCCTTAACAATTCAATTTAGCCTTTTTCTACATCAAATAATTATCTGAGGCAAGATCCATTATTATTTTGTATCATGCTTTAAGAATCTATTGTTGTTATAGAAGCTCCTTCATGATTGAAACTTTGAGGTTGCATTGTACCCCATGATACAATAATCTGGGACAAGTCCAAACTGGCCAATTTAATAATTTTTGTTCAAAAGATTGGTGTCTAGAATTGCTCTAGATATGCACACAATCTACAAGACAAGTACATTTGTAGCCTATCTTTTGGATATGTTTTGGATGTTCTCGCCAGAACATACATATGTGGCACTCTCTAGAAATTCATGGTAGTAGAAAACATTTTACACCAATTATGAATTTCAATAATAACACCTCCTTGATCATCGACGTGTTAATGTTTGGAATGCAAAACTGAATTATGGGTTCTTAGTTTGCTCTCACACAATGGTTTATAGAGCAATTAAGATTATCTTTACTAGTTAACGACTTCTTTCTCTTAGAGAAGTCATTTCCACAATGATTGAAAATTTGAAACATCTGAGATATAGTTTCAACTTTTGTCTGCAGTCTCTGAAATAGCGAAGAAAGAAAAAAGCCGTGGCAGTATCATCTATGGTCTGGTGACTATGTAAAAACTAGAAGCGTTGCATACTATAGAGGAACATACAAGAATGTAAACATTTTGAAATTGATGCTTTAATGACAATTAATGACCCCAGATTATCTGTGCAAACAAATAAGGATCGGTCTAGTAAGGAACGAATATCTAGACTGTTTATTTGAGAAAGAAATTGTTACGCTTTTAAACCTTAACCACTTGTAGCAATTGAAGCAGGTTGCAATGCTGTCTGTCAGCTCCCTAAAAGCTTTCATATAACAAAACATTTTGTGACCAAATAATTGGGAGCTCTCACTGTAGTCTCGAGTTTCTCTCCTGTTGCTAATATTCCCCTGGAAAATGCTTTGCTGATTGCTACAATTTTGATTTCAAGACCGATAGAAATGACCTGCTGACAATCACACGACTTAATGAGAATTAGCAGTAACATGGCTATTGGATTTATCCAGTTAAGTTCCTTCTGCTTTCTGCGGGAGCATAAGTTCTTTCACTATTGAAACTTTGAGGTTGCATTGTACCCATAATACAATAATCTGAAGTAAGTCCTAACTGGCCAATTGAATATTTTTTCTTTTAAAAGACTGGTGCTTAGAATTCCTTCAGATATGCTCGCAATCTACAAGTCTGGCTCTTTCCAACTCGAATACATTTGTACCCTATCTTGTGCATATGTTTTGGATGTGTTTTTGCCAGAACATACATACTTGACACACTTTAGAACTTCACCGTAGTAAACATTTTACGAGTTGGAAGAAGATAAACTGAGATGGTTAATAATTTACATAATGCTAATTATGATTTTCAATATGGATCATATTACCAACTAAGAGATACTTCGCTGCTTCTTTCTGTGCTTAAGATTCGCTACCAGCGATCTCATTTTATTTTAGTCTACATATATAGATCAAGTTCTTTTCATTCCATTTGCAATGCGATTGTTTGATTAATGTGGGAAGTTTTGTAATTTTGTTTTTTAGAATTTGTCAATGCAATAGAACATAGTCAACAGTCAATAAATTCGCCTCTGGTACTGTTTTACCAAAAGGAATTTGAGAGAACTTGAAATCTAAGCTGTGGATTGAGATATCAATTGACGTCTCTATCCTTCTTTTCACATTTAAACCCCTTTATGACTAGAATTGAAAATTAACTGGAAACACAAGGAAGCTTTGAAGTTTCTCGTGCATTATCTTGAATTCTTTGTTCAGTTTATAAACATGAGCATTCACACATTTTTATATCGACAGGTTTCTTTCTCAGACAGGAATTGTTTCAGCAGAAGAGCAGATGAAAGACATGAATGTACAAAGCAAGCAAGAAATGATGAAGAAGGATATATGAAATGGTTTTCTTGAGGGGTATAGATAATGTTTTTAAATGCATTCACTCTTTACATCTCAATGAACACTCTTGTGATGTTATTTTAGATCTTAATTCTGAAAGTAAAATCATTAAAGGCTTCATAAAAGATACGAAGAACTCTTATTTTTATAACATTGCAATGCATTAATGATCAATTAGGTGTATCATATATTAACGGTTCTGTTGGTTGTATTTTACCAGTAAGTTTATATCTGGTGTAAGCAAACTGTGAAAAGAAATTCCTATTAGACCTGATTGGGTATGCCAAAGTTGAACGATGTCAACGTATATATGGTCTTCGGATGATATTTATCTTCTTCATCATGGATTGTGCAACAGGTCAAAGAAGGCAGACAATAAAATCAACTGGATTAAACATTTTTAAAGCCACTACTTGCATTTGATTTTTTCTAGTGGAAGATAGACTCCATTGGATAACAGACTGCCATGAGAACTAAAAGCTGGTGGTCTCTGTAGCACACCTATATGCTGACAAAGGATCAACAGAGATGTCTATGAAGGCAGTTGACAAAAACCATAGGAAAAAAGAAATCAACGGGTTTGGGCCTGATTCCAGTGCTTGAGTAGCACATGTTAACCCCAGTTTGTGAGGATGAATATGGTACCTGGTATCATCCTTTATTTGCAGTGATTGCTAAATAGTTATTTGAAGTCTAATTAGTAATGCCATGTGTATATTGTCGTGAATAAAGTTAGGTCCAGTGAATCATTGCATGGACTGAGTCTTGTGATATGTCTCCCTAAATGACATTGTAGCAGGTCAAGTGGTTGTGTGAAGCTAGCTCTCGTGATCCCATGGTGCACTTCAGGGTGATCCTATCATGTCTTCCAACCTACTGGAAAGACATGTGCCCAATGATTTGTATGCAGTGTGGGTCGGTAAAACAAGCATCTTTCCGCTTTGTGTCTATTCATTAGAAAAACGTATTGCCATAAAGTTGGAGCTCTTGTAGTCATGGAGATGGTATGGAGATTCTATTGACATTATGGTTGCCCTTGTTTTCTCAATTTTTTTTTTATCACTTCTCTCATTGTAATCTCATGTCACATGGCTATATGGGAATTTCTTTGTCTTGTAAAGTTTCCTCTTTGTCGAACTGGGATCACTTCGTCAAACGTAAACTGTCACATTTGTTCCATGTAACTTTCACTTCAAGGTTTTGTAAGAAGCATTTGTAATGTGGTTTCTTGAGTATGTGTGTATAGTACGTTGGATATACCATGCGAAATTGTGAGCTTGGAGTGCTCTCATGGAAATATAAACTCCAATATATTTATGGTATATGTTTAGAAATTAAAATTCTAAATAAATTTCTTTGGTAATGCAATACTCAGGACATAGGTTTTTCGAGCTTCATCTCTTTTGTAAAATCTTGTTTTAAGGTTGGAGTTTCTCCTCGTTGCACATGTAAAATGAATTTGAACCTTTAACTTAGCCCTATTGTACTGCTAAACTATGGATACGAGAAAATGTTTATGTCCTCGTAGCAATCACTGAATCAGATATCACAACATACCACAGGACTCTTCATACATGGATGCTCTTCAAGCTTCCAACACCCATCTTTTTTACTTGAGATTCCAAGTTCTCCAGTAGCTATTATTAGATAGTGCTAAAATCCAAGATTACCATTCTTGAAATACGCTTGATCTCCAAATCATGGATGATCAAATTTTGCATGTGTAAACATTAAGAATGAATGTTCCTGAATGAGAAACATACCATTTGTTATCTTAACTCCATATAAAACTTAATGATTTGTTCTTACCCCCCATGGAAATTCTAAAGATTTGAATATGTGTTCTTCCTTACTAATTTTTAGAACATAATGTTGAAGCCTCTTGTTCTTAGTTTAGTAAATATTGGTTGCTACAATACTTTTTATCGGGGACATAAAATAGTAAATCATCTTAATACTAGCGTATATTGAACAGAAGGTAGTTCATTGAGTTTCCATACCGTTCACAACAATGGCCCTATTTTTTTTTTTACAACATGCTTGTGTGTGTTTTTCACCTTGGGTAATCCATGATGAAGGTTTGTTGAATGCTTTGATTATATAACATCTTGTCCTTATAACATATGTTTACGTAAAAAAAGAATGTTGATAAATTTCTGAATTACAAAATTAAAAAATGTGATATACATTAGGTTTTAATTAGATTATTATAATAGATTGATGTTTCCTTGCAGTGAGGAGAGATATAGGAATGAATGGAACCCACATATTTTAATGATTGTGCAATCATGGACAACTCAGATATTGAATAGATTGTATTTGGAATTAGCCAGGAGTAACTTTGTCACATTTTTTTTCCGTTGGTCCACAATTTTGATTTGGTTTGGGCAGGGAATCCACAATCCTTATTGCAAAATACACAATTTTGATTAGCATTCTATTCATAAAACTGAGATTCTCAAAGAATTGTTAATGCATAATTCTTTGACATTGGAACGAGATGGGTCAAAATTTGTAATGGGTTTAAAAATACTGCTACATAATTTCTAAAAAAAAATGTTGCATAATCATATGATATTTATATTAAATAAATTATAAGTTTTGAGTGAATTAAATTTAGGTGGCACATTAAATGGAGCAAAGGATGAAGGATAATTTTATAAAAGATAGTACATTGAAAAATGGTAGTATTTACTAGGGGAGACATCTCAAATTAGTGTGAATTTAGTACACAATCTTATAAAAATAAATTTGAAAAAAGAATTGTGGGAAATGATAAAATCCTTACCATATGTATTCATGAAACTTATATCATAGGGGGATTAAGCCTTAGGCAAACTAGGGTGCCAAAAGTTGGGGGGTAGGGGGGGGGCGGAGGGGGGGCTTGAATCTAAAAATTTCCTTTTTGTCGATTAATTTTAGAACTTAACTTTAAAGTAATTTATCTAAAGAACTACTATTGATCAACCCATTTATAGATATTATTATATAGTAACATAAATTGCACGCATACACATAATTTATTTTAAAATAATTTTGCAAGTAAAAGAAAATATCACATATTTATAAGCATGTATAAGTTTTGTAAGGACCCAAAAATTTCACACCCAAACAACACAGTAAAAGACAGGATTTTTTTTTTGACTTTTTTTTTTTTTACGCATAACACGACACAACATGCCACCACCAAGGATCACAACTAACTCCGTGGATAACTCAATACAAGGATGACCACAAGGGTAACACGGAAATGTTCACACACTCCAAGGATGGTTCACTTTCTATCTGACAAAACAACATAAGAAGCCACCACATAACACACCTACAGATAGGGCAAGCCATAATGAGGAAATTATTGATGGTTATTTATTTTTATGTAACCTCTTTAAAGGAAGAAGGTCAAATGATCCTTAACTACAGTTTGCTAAGACTCTAGATATGATTTGTACAATGCTTCTTACAATGCTAAGTTTTCTCAGGCTTATTAAATCTTATCCTCTTCTAACAACTAACAGTTCATTTCACCTTAGGGTTATTTTACAAATTTCACCATAAAAGGAATAATGTTCACTAGAGAAGCTAGGGATTATCATGTTATATAATTCTTACTCACAAAGATAGTCTCACCTATGATTTCTTTAAAGAATTCCTTGCTCTCAAGTTGGTAACCTCTACGTTAATTTATTTAAATATAACTTTTAGTTCAACTTTTATAAGTATTAAACAACCCACGTTATTTTACTTATGTCGCATTATTAATAAGTCAGCAAGATTCACTCAACATTTATTTTCAAGGGTAGAGTTTAATAACACTTTATTCACCAGAACAAAACAAGTTTACATCCACACTTAAAATACCAATAATCCAATAAGGTCGCTCAACAATCAGTAATCAATATTTTAATATTCTCAAGGATGGTCAAACAAACAAAGGTGTCCAAAGTTAGGATGACAAAATCCACAAATACATTATACCAAGACCAAGATCCTCTCCTACATTTTCCACTGTATGATCTCAATATTTGAACAATATAAAAAGGATTCAAGTAAGAACTTCTCAGCTGAGGTTGATGCACAAGTTTACAAGTCTATCCCTCATCTACTCGCTAACATTCCATCTGCAGCAAATATTTACTAGAGTCAGTTCGCTAGAACTGAGCATGATAAGATATAAACCTCACCTAATAACTTATGCCATCTAGCATTTAAATAAATGAAAGTTTGCAATACTCCCTATCAAATAATTCCTAATCATGTATTCAAATATTAACTGCACATCTCATGATAATACATTTCATACCCATCATTGAACACTTCCCTAAAATCTGCTTACATATGAACAAAAATTCCAAGTGGCTAGAAGATATGCAACCTTAACCTTGCATTTAATCATAATTAAATTACAGTAACAATAGTAACGCTCACCTAATACCCTCAACCTACTTCACATATAAAAGTGTCCAACAATATTATCTTTCAATTAAATAAAAGCACCAACGACATTAAGCTTCTATAATAAATACAAGTGTCAATCATATGATAATCATCAATATTACCCAAGTATCAACCTTTATAGAAAAACAAGGATATGTAAGTATACTTTTGATATTTATCTCACAATAAAAAGAATGTACTTATGTAAACAAGGGTTCCACCAATCAGTAAGTTCATATATTATTTAGACTATCCTATCGGTTGCTTATTATCATGTCTCTATATGCCTCTATTAGTATAAGAGTCCAACTCAGAGGAATGAATTACGAACAACAATACCGTCATACTTCGTTAATGAGTAGAAGGTACATTTGGCTAGCTAAAACAGGTAAGTGTGGGTCCAAGCCACTATAAATGCAAGTATCAACATTATCTCAACTCACAATTGAGATGCAAGTACCAATTTTTTTAGCTAACATAATAATCATCGTAAAAGCCAGAAAATATTCCACGCGCTAACCAAGTATTGAAATAACATATTTATCCTTACCGGTTGCCTGATAGCATAATATATCATATTATATAATTCAACCTCCACTTGCATATCTCAATTTATGGGTATTAATCATTGTCCTATATAATGAAGTTAAATAATTTCAGGTCGACTTATATCCTTAACGTCATATAAGGTATGAACAGTCCCATTATGTTAGTTGTCACCTTTACTTAAGGCTGTGTAAGAATCCTTTTTAGGGTAGTTATCATAACTTCCCTATTCATCTGTTTTCCTACCAAAAAGTCATTTCAACAAGCTTTGAAGTCAAAGTATAGGATAAATTTATAATCTCATATTTCAAGCATTGTCTGAATTCATATGCCTGAGGGCCATCACATGTCAATCAAACTTGCAGAATGAACACATTCATGAGAGTTCGATGTATCCATTATTACTTTAACTGATTCGAAGATCTAAGAAGCGCCTCAAACTTAAGCCATATAGTTATCCACACAAACTAACGTCTTGAGGCTTACCGTATTCAAAGGGTCACAAAATAGAAAACCCATTAACACATGTTTCAGGAGCGTTCCAATCTAAAAGTAAGCTCATAGTAATAAGAATAGTAGAGGGCCTGGTGAGGGGTTTTCAATAATCCCCAAAGTAAACGATAATCGAAGGAGTCAGATAGTATCTAGAAGGACCAGTAAGAGCCAGTACGACTCTCCCCAAATAGAAGCCTCCAATCCTAATGGGGGGGGGTTATACTATTATCAAACCACATTAAAAGACCAACACAGTCTTCCGAGAAAATTTCCCGTTTTCAAGCCATGTTTTACATAATAAAAACAAGACAAGAAAAATTCTAAATCTCATTCACACACCACAATATTTTCTACAGAAACCACTGTTCACAGGAGTAATCATGGCAAAATGATAAACTAACTTTATAAGGTCATTAAAAGCAAGAATCACTGGAGAGAGATCAGCTCATGTAAATTGTGATTAAAAGTCATTCGGAAACCCATTTCTTTTGGGCATCTCGTTCAAGAAAGAGTCAACATATATGTATGTAAATAAATATTAAATAATATCAAGAATCCAAGACGTTACTTACTTAGTAAAATAGAATCACACATCAACAATCCAAAGGAGACATCACATATACAGAATTCAACAAAACTGCAGAGATTGATTTATCTAAATGCTAAAGTAAATAAATTATTAAGAGAGAGGGTTAGGGCTTATCATGCCTGTTTGGGGCTTCCCCAATGCGGCCACGTCGAACCAAGGCTCCAGCAGCGACAACAGCATTTAAAAAAAAACATTCCTTTTCCTCAGCACGTAGATCTCTTATGCTAGCCTCATGGCAGCGCCTGGTACAGTCAGGGAGAGGGCGGCCACCTTGTCTAGACCTTACAAGTGCTTAGAATAATTTTTTTTTTCAAAGAAACTGGAACTAAAATCTGGTCCCATATTTATCAACTGCAGACCTGGCACAGTGCGCCTTGTTATAGTGCCAGACTATGTCTGCAGTTTGCTTCACATGACATTGCCAAAAATCTCTACAAGAACATTTTCCTCTTTTTTTTTTTTTAAAGTGATGAAACCGCTTTGCATCTCTCACAACAATTTGTTTTGCAACAATCTTGGACAAAACTTGGTGCAGTGTGGCAGCTCAACAAACCTTAAGGTTCTTGACAACTCTGAGAGTTGTCCCACGGGGAAGGCTTAACAATCCAAATGCAATTGCCATCTTCTCCCTATGGTGTCAGAGGAATACTTTCACTTTCCCGTTCACTCAGTCCATGTTTCTGGATCTGAACAATATCACTGCTACCTTCATCTCCCAAGCATCTTCTCCAACATTGCTTCAGATCACCCTGTGCCTGTGGGGGTATGAAACTGTCACCTCTATGAGATTCTCCTCCATGAGTTGCATCGTAAAACAAGTAAGGTCCCAATAGATAATCTTTGTAATAAATTTCATCAGGTCTCCTGGTAACACTCTTACTGCCACATAGACGATTTTGATAACAATATCTTGAAGGAGAATCCCAAATTTGAGGATGCATTCAATACTGAACAGGTAACAACATTATTGGACAGCCTGCTGGTTAGAAGCGCTCAAAGAGGCGCCTACTGTACCGCACGCGCCTGCTGCCTGGCTGGAGACTGTTGCTGTGGATTCCCAACAAGAACACACTCGCAGCACCCAATGAAAGTGGAGTAACACGCCTACTGTACCACGCTGTGCGCTGTGCGCGGCCAACAAAAGAAACCCGCGCCCCTTCTTCCCCCAAAACGCATCAGGCAGCAACAGAACGAAGCCCTCACGACCACAAAAAATGAATTTATCCTTCCCCCCACAGACCCACGCGGCCAGGGCAGGGAAAAAAATGGAGGTGTCCAAGATTTGCGCACCCCGCAAGGCGTGAGGAGGGTTTCATTGCGGCCAAGGAAGACACAAAAGGACGCGCCCAGGACCTGCGCACCAGAAAACGACCACACAGCAAGGAAACTTGCAATCATCTTACAAATGTGAGATTTTCATTTGGGCGCGCGACCCCCAATCCACTGAGCACGCAGATCCCCAAACAACTGAGCACGCAAATCCCCAAAACAAAGAAAACGTGGCTAGCAAGCCAAAACGAATCACGAGGACAAAACGCAGGCCAAAACCCAATACGTTTTCAAACACGTTTCCCCAGATCCCAGGGAAGGTCCAACACGGTTTACAAGAAAAGACGTCTATTTTGGAGAGAGATCCGTGTGATACACAAATCCTAAATTCTCCCCATTCGAGCACGCCTTAGAAGATTTTACAAACCTAAACCATATTTAATTTGTTCGCCTTAAATGCCGAGCAGGATGGAGCTTCATCCTCATTTCCCAGCATTAATTTATGTAATCGCTTATCAAAATTTAACAACAGGGTTGGTATCAAATCGACGATCAGAAGGCGAGGTTAACGTCGACCGATAAATAAAAAATATTATTATTATTATTATTATTATTATTACCACTTATTAATACTTATTAATCGAAAAAAACAAGAGCCAACGAGAGGTCAACACAAGCACCACAACGTTAAAAGCTTAGCGACATGGACGTCGGAGAACGGGGCATTACAATTGGGGTCATATATTCAGCAACTAGTTGATAATGGATTAGGGATTAGATATTTGTAATCACCCCGCTGTACATTTCTCCATCAACGTTGGCCTCTCTGAGGCCTCCTTAGACTCCGATCATCATGTTTCTATTCGTGGCTTTGACAACCATCCTGAAGCATTCCCCGAGGGATTATCACTCTCCATTTTATTGTTGGAGATAGCTGTAGCACTATCTAAGAGCAGTCACCTTGCAATGCCAAAAACCTTAAGGGTGATAATGTTCTTCTTGAAGGCCTTTGACTCCATGCCATGCATGAAATTCCATGGAACTATGATAAGATAGATAGAGAAAATTACCAAGGGGTGGGTGTTGGATGATGTCTTCCAGTTACGATCCCTCACAATTTGTATATTGTAATTCTATTGAGCATTCCACAAACTTTGGGAATTTATTTGTCATGACACTTAGTCAATATTTTCCCAATATGGTCTTGGAAAATATGACATTATAAGTAATCGTTGTTCATTTGAGTTTCTCTATGTAATTTAAGGCATCAGCATGGGTAAGGAGTCATAGAATTGCATCATTTTCCTCGCACTAGTCTAAATTGGCTTGGGATATCATTTCCCTCTAGGCATCTTCATTCAGAGAGTTACACTATGTATGTCATACTTCTTCACTTCCAAAATAGTAAAATATTCAAGAACTCGTTAGCGATAAACTAATTCAAGAGCAAAGTTTGACTCTACTCTATCATACTTTATGTGACTGATGACTCTTTTCTAGAATTACATGGGATTTTACTGATCACCTACCTTATTTGAACCCTATCATAAGAGACAGATCTACATCACTGTCTCAATTGCTACATCTTACTTTGGAGTCATACAATGTACCCATGTGAGAGTCACTCATATGCTCCTAATTTTAGTTTGGTACTGTTCCATACATCGAGGATCGGTCAACTCTTTCCATGAAGATACTTATTACAATATAACCTCGGCACCACTACCATTGATCTAAGAAATGGTTTTGCATAGTATTGCTGATCATGTGACCCGTCCAAGAAAATTAATATTAGGTACAAATAGGTCCTCCATAAGTTCTCTAACATATTTACATGGGAATATTAGTGAGATTCTCAGTACAAGGACTATTATATATGCATTAGTACACACCTTCTATCCTGACGCAAAACTTATTATGTAACAAAAAATTATAAAATGCATCCTAAATTTGCGATTACTCATCAAGGCAATAAATTCACACGGCTCCTAGAAAATTGGTTTTGAGACTTCATTCACATTGTAGATTAACCCAAATGCGTGTTTTATAAGATGTGTTTTTTATGAAGCATTACGACAGGATCCATTGTTGTACGGATTTTTGGGATCTAGATCAATAAATCTTAAAAGATAGTTTGTTACAATGTTTGCCACACATTTACGTGTTTATGACATCATCGATTCTATTGTTGGATATGATATCCTTTCATTCATGGATGGATTTGCTGGATCTATCCAACTTCACAATTAAAATTTGAACCCCGCAGATGAAGAGCTGTCAAACAATTTTTCAGTGATCTTAGTTTTTTAGTATTGCCCTTCAAATTGTGCAAAATTATACTATGAATATAATACTCGCAAGAATATAAAGATGACCACCTTATTTTTGCCATATTTAAATATATATTTATATGTATCAATGATATAAATCTATATGAAAATGGGGTTCATATTTTATAAATGTAGTTTGAAAGTTTTTTTTGCGAAAATTTGCTAAATGTTTTATAGCTAAAAACACAAAATAATGTAAACAACCATCAAATTTAAACATCTCTTTTGAATTGTTATCTAGAGATATCGCAATTCAAAAGTGTTTCATTGTGGGACCTCTTTGCATCTTTGGAGGATACTACACCTAGTGGTTTTTAAGATGAGATGGAAATATTGACAAAGGGGCATGAACTTAAACTTGCTTGAAAGATGTCTTAAGGAATGGCGGAAAAAGAATACAGAGACAATAATTTTGATTGTGACAAAGATCATGAGCTTCTCAAGAATGTTAAAACACTTGTATAATGATACTTACAATTATAATGTATAACAAAGGTTGAACTTTAGATAAGCCTTTTCATGATAGTCATTCAACCGTTCTCTTTATATGGTATTTGATGTCTATCAACCATATATAATGGAGATATGGATATTTGTATATTAAGTAGTGTAAATGTTGTATCAAAGAGGAGACTTGAGAAAGGTATACACATTTTTCCATTTTTTTAGTGTAGATTATTCATTCATAGAATGGAAACATTTAACAAAGTACAAGTTTAACATACTCTCATACATAATATGAGTAAATGCAACATCCCTTGAGTATAAATATCATAGATGTGGAAAATGGTTTTACATTATGCATGTACTAGAACAAACCGCATAGACTGCAATTTAAATCCAAACAAATAAAACTCAATACTCTAGGCCAATTAGAGACATCTTCTAATTATTTAAAAAATAGGAAATCAACAAAAGTAGGTTTTAAGAATCATATCTACTTTGTTTCAATTCTAGATAGTGTCATTCACAAGTACAAACAATAAGGCGAAGAAACCATCACTCCACACGGTGATCCCCCCCCCCCCCCACACCTTTGCATACAATTAAACTAAGTTTTCAACCTTGCATTAAAAATGTTATATCAAAACCTCAGGGTTAATCTAATTAAGCTATTATAATATGCAAAAAAGAGATAATTTCAAAACAACATATACATGTAATGATAATCATAACTTATGAAAGGATGATATATCACTCAACAAAATTATAGAAAGTAGATTATAATAAAATTAGGTTTTAGCATTAGATTATATTCACCCCAAATTGGGCTTAGATTGTGTGGTAGTTGATTGTAAGTAATTGAAGATGATGTGTAGAGAGTTATAAAGATGTCTATAAAACATGGGTTCATGAAATTAAGTGGAGGATAGGTTTGTCTGATAGGGTGAGGGACTTTCGAATGTGTCCTACGGGGGTTGCGAGATACAACATGACTTTAGGATATGCTTCGTCTGTGTCTTTGGATCTAAGATCTCTATTTAAAATATTGCAACTTGATGCTCTTATATCTGCAAATGTATTCTCTATGTCTAAGAAACCCTAGCTCTTTGCTTGTAACCTAAATAGCCTGCTTAGTACGTGGTTGAGTTGAACTACCTCAACGTAACCTTGTGACGAATGAGCATTGCTACATAGCACTGCTTTGAAAAGGCCTCAAAACCATGTAGTTCACCCTCTTAGTAGCTAAGTGACAATATGTGAATAGTATCCAAAGTTACATGACATTTTCCTATACCCAAGTGGCACAAGGTGCAAATAATACTTGACATCTAACAATGAAAGAGATCATCCGTATCAGTAAATGTGTGTAACTCTCTCAGGGAGAGAGTAACACTTTAGAAGATCTTGTGACCCGTCTAAAATGCTTAAATAGATGATTTTCTTATATATTGATCAACCTCGAATTAAGAACCTTTTCGTGCGTGACCAACACAAATTTAAATTGTAAAGTACTGAAAGGCTGACCTAACAGAGATATTTTTTGAAAGTTCAAGTCAAAACTTGAAGAGGGAACACAATTGTAGGTTTGGGGTAGATTCGTGGGACCAACCTATCTAACACTGCCAAACTTGTCCCTGACACATAACAAAATGACAAATAACAAAAGTCACAAGGTGGTGATCCTCATACAATCACATAACAATAGAATAATGAATACTAAAGAGTTTTTTACTTATGGACATGGAAGAAATAAAGTCAAGGGGACCGATAAAAGTGCCATTTAGTCCTTTTATCTGGATTAAAGTACCATACACCAAAAATCACTTAAAAGCCATTATCGAACGAGGCTTGTGCCTTTTTGAGTATTTATAGGAACACTCTTACCACCAAATTCCATTACAACCGTTAGTTTATGATTAACCCTTGCTTATAACATTGAGAGGCAGTAAAGTAATAAGGGTGGTGGCAAGTTGTAATTTATGTGAGTATGTTCACTTTTTATTCTGACCTTAAATTTGATGTTCCTTTGACCATCACTAAGGAAGTTTTTTCCTTTTTTTTGGAGAATTCAATTGAAAAATCGTAATATTTTAGCACATATGATGGAATTGGAGCCCTTTTTTTACACCTCCAAAAATATTTCTTCAAGCCTTACATATTAATGTAGCTGGATTAACACCATTCCAAGAAAAATTAAAAATTAAGGTACTGAAGTTATTAATAATTGTATAAGCTAACAATCTAAGATAAAAACCTTGATATCTCTTAACATTTTTCAAACAAATACATTTACGAGATATACTAATTATCTAACTCTTACAACCCATATAATCCCTAGTAAAACCCTATCCCCACATCTTATTTTTGGGCTCTCAAATCCTATACCTTACCTTATATCAAAGTAGATTATCTTTTCTAAATCCACATATATTACACTTAATCTTTCTTTTGATTTGTGTATTAACCGTAATATGGTCTTATACTTAAATTCTTATCAATATTATTAAAGAGGGAGGATAATCATATGTTGTTTTTCTTTTGTAAGTTGCCACGAGAATCACATAATACCTTTTATCTACCCTTCAGAAGAAATTTATCCTATTGGTTGTTCTCATGGAATGTACCATCATAAAGGACACTAAATTATTATCGAATATTTTTGATATTGATAGCTCTCCATGTGCCACAGTGCCATAGCATATAGCTTTAGACTTTTTATACACACATTAATTTCTGGGTCAACTTTGTGAAAGACATCGGTGAGTAGAATTGAACTTGTCATTGATTTGCAAATCCCTGTTTTGGCTTTTCTTGAACCAAAACAGGGAATCAAGGATTTGCAAATCATCGAGGAAAAAAAGAGCTTTTGAAAATAACAGAAAGTATTTTTCGACAGTGGTGGAATGTGATTTTGTAAGTTGTTTTTAAATTTAAATTTAATGTTTTTATGTTTACATTTTGGACATAGAAATAAGGGTTTAAATTTAAGGGTTATTTTCATGTTTTTAATTGTGATATATTTATAAATTTATGAAATATTTTAAAAATAAAGTTTAAATTTAATGGTTGATTTTATATTTTTAATTGTGATATATTTATAAATTTATGAAATAATCATCTCTTCATATTTACATATTCGAAATAAAACTCGTTATTTTTTTATATAGATTTATATAAAAATTATATTGATATAGAAATGTACATTAAATTTATATATATTTATTAGGAGTGTATTAGTAGAACTCTTTTGTATATTTAAAATGTCATAGTGGAAAATTACACTTATTCACAAATTGTTTGATGGACATCAAAATTGAAATATCTTTGGGGCCCTATTTTCTTACGAAATATTTTTCCAAGGGACACAATGGTGTAACCACATTAACATTTTTTTATATATGAGAGGAAAAAATCACAAACAAAATAATAAAATCATTAATCAACGCAATATATAAAATATTCAAAATCAAAATCTTGATATTAATATTTCTCAATCTCTTTCAACTACTTATCTATATTAGTTTATCAATATTTTCACTATTTGTAATCCATCATCATGAACTACAATTGAATTATTTTGAACATATGAAAATAGGTTATTTAACATGATCCAAAAAGTTCAGAAAAAAAATACTAGTTGAATAATTTTTTTTGATGAAATAACTCATACATTACCAATAATAAAATATTACACCTAGTCGACAAGACATGGAGTGACTACGGTGGCCTTCTTCACTTCTCTACAAAACCATAAAATCTAAAATCACTAGAGCAGCGAAGAAGTAAGGTTGTTTTTCGTTGCAGGCGCCGATCTTTTCCGTCGTTTTTGCTGTTTTCTAGCTGCATTGTTGCAGCGCTTGTTCTGTTTTGCCCCTGATGTAACTTTTTGGTTACGGTTGATTTCAAACGCCTATTCAGGATGCTGATCCTTTTTTTGCTGATACTTTGATTGCTATATCTGGCTTTTTGGCCTTCTTTGTTAACAGGGTATAGTCCCTTCAAAACTATTTACCATCAATAAAAAAAAGAAGACATGGAAAGACACTACAAACAAAAAAACATTATTTTCAAAAGCTCTATTTTTGTGAAAATATTTATTGACTCATCACAAAAATAGATTGTTGACATGTGTATTAAGTCTTTAAATCTCCACATGTTGTATTTGCCCTAAAATGTTAAGAGAAATGACTCATTTATTAAGTATGGATTAATAGTGAAAAATTTATATTCAAACTATATTACTAATACTTGTTCCCTATAAAATGTAGCCATTGAAATAAGTCACATCAAAGATTTAGTCAATAATGATGATACATAAATATACACCATATACATAACTTAAAATTTACATAATATTTCGTCTTAAAATTCTTCATATTTAAAATTATATAATTTAAATATCTTTAAAAAATACCTTTTTTATAATTTAATACATTAAAAAATTATAATCTATTAAAATACTTTTTATTCTGCCGAAGGCAGGTATATTGTCTTCACCAAATCCATTAATCTATTTCTTATTTTTCAATCAATTTGTGCCATGTGGAATATTTCATTGTTAGATTATAGTTTTGTAAAAAATAACATTTTTTTTGCAATTTTTAAATGTCATTTATCTTTCATCTCATTGGATGGTCAACATTTCCCTTTATTTGTTGCAAAAACCAAGGTAAAAAATCTATTGAAGTGTAATTGTAGAAGTCCCTTACTACATTTATGAGAATGGACTATCCACAAGTACTTCATGAAAATTGAGGACATTGCATTTAATGATCTTAGAGAAGCACTTATGTCAATATTAAATTTTTTGCATCTTTTAACTGCTCCACAGAGCTTCAGCAAGCGAGTTGGGAGTATTTTCCGGCGACTTTTTATTTGACTATAGGAAAACAATTAAACTTCCTATCAGTAGTTCCCTTTGCACCTTTCTCCAGTGCAACATGCAGGTGTTAGTCTAATTTTAGATCACATTTAATATCAATTCATCATTATTTACTTGTAGTGTGTGTGGCAGTTTTTTCTTTTGACTTGTTTAGTCCTTTTTTCCCATCTTCTTCTTTTTGTGTATATGAGTGGTTCCTGTTTTTACTTTTCTTCCACGTTGTATTTCAAAGAGTTAGTGGTTAAACTATTGCAATTTGATGTTCAAAATTTATATAAAGATTTACCATTTATTTTTTTCCCTCTCTTTATTTTTTGCTGTGAATTTGAGTGATTTCGTGTTCTAAAAACACTGTTGGTTCATGTTTCAAGTGGTTCAGGATACATGCCAAAGCTAAACTCTTGTGATCACAAGACCCCTCTGCAAGTTAATTATAGGTGTGTCTACGCTTTACAATTGCTCCACCTAACAATTGTTGCTATGGTCGTAATTTACGTGCAGGTATGTGAGTTTTTATTTTGGTTAGGTAAACTATTTGGATATGGCATTTTTTTAAAGTAAAAATTTATGCAAACAGGGGAATTGCTAGCGTCTGCAAGGTAAAACGACCATCTCGAACAGGTCGTGAAGTACATAATCTGAAGAAATTTCCTTCTGCATTATGTGTTGGTGTATGTTCATGTCTTGTTTCATGGCGTGGCTGGGGGAGTGTAGGTGCAGATCTTCGAAAAAACTACTTTTCAACATGCTTTAACAGGTGTCCATACCCTATTTTAAGCTCTCATTTTTGGTGCAGATGGGAGGGAAGACACGTGTCTGCAATCTAAGAGCACAAACAACAATGTGACACTGCACATGGAACGGGAAGATTCTCCAAGTGCTGATGCATTTTAGATCTGAGCATATGCTTTTAATTTCTTGTGGTATGCACTGTAATTTTATTTGGGCATCCTCCCTCTTATGCCATTCACAATCTAACTCCCAAAAAAATGTTTAGATCCAGATTCCCTTTATTGTCTAAATGACATAAAATCAGTGGGTTAATTCGATGGCGCTATTTCTTTTGGCTGACCATGCCTGAGTTTCCATTGCCCTCGACTGACCTAGCTACACCGGACTGTTAGGAATTAATAATATCTAATGCGGAATAATTCCTCAGAATCACAATAATAAGAAGTATGAATAGAATGACATAAATGAAAAATGCACAACACGAAGACAATATTTAACGTGGTTCACCCAATGTGGGCTACATCCACCAAGAACACTTGCTCAGATTTTATTACAAGCCAACAGTCTTCACAATTACACGAATCAGATCTTGTTTGGAGCTGCGCTCAACAAACCCTCCCGAATTCGCACTTGAATTCGCACACACTATTCACCTTCACAAAACACACTCATATCAATCCTATTGTATTTCCATCTATTTATAAGTACATCAATAGGTAGCCGAAGAGACGGTTTTACAAAACAATGGGTACCGAAAAACCACGGGCCCAAAAACAGCCCATAACGGTTACCCATTACCCATGGGTTAATATACCACCCATGAAAATTTTCTTCAGGGGCTTTGCCCCCAAGCCCCCATCAAGGGGGCTTCAACCCCCTGAACCCCCTTGACCCGCTCACCGGCGAGTAGGACCGCCGTAAAAATATCTGAGTGTAACACATGGAAGGTGTACCAAACTCTAACATGAAAACAGGCTCCACAAACATAACACAGACACCTGTTGGTTTTAGTCAAATAGTTAAATGGATTTTAAATTTTAAATTTTAATTGTGTTATATTGATTAAAAATTGTGTTTGCAGTGATTTTAAAAATAACAATTGTTGTTAAAGTCTCGATTTATGTCGCTGGAATGTGAGTTAATATTTTGGTATATTTTTTTAAAAGTCAAAATTTATGCAAACAGGTGAATTGCTAGCGTTTGAAAGGCGAAACGACCGTCTCGAATAGGTCATGAAGTTGTTTGCCAACACCAAATTTGGTAGCACAACAAGGCATGATAGCTTTTTAATATGGGTAGCATTTTTTATATGCTGCCATCTGATATTGTTTTTTTGTTTATGTTTTACTATTTTGTGAAGGCCACTCCAAATTCCGTCGAGTTAGTGATTGTTGTTTGTTTATTTGCTAATTCACAGATTATAGAAACCCTCTATCTTATTGGGTTTTCTAGTGAGGTTCGCATTGCTAAATGACAAGGCAATGCATGTAGTCAGGTGCGTAATCAAAAGGGTGTGATTTGAATATTTAGGGCATTGCAATGTCATTTCTGCATTCATTTTGGCTATTGTCTTTGATTATATCCAGCAAAGCATTAGAAAAACATGACCTTCGGCAGGATTTGCCATATCATGGCCTTGTTTAAAATTACATGTGAATTGAGTGAATTTATACCCTCAAAATTACATTTGGATCGAGTGAGTTTATATCCCTCAAGTTATAGAGCATAATCCTTTCCCTTATATAGTATATGGATAGACCAATTGTTCATAACATAATATTTCAAATTCTAGTAGAAATTACCAAAACTTTTGCTCGACCATAGGAAACAAGAATCGAGAATTGGAATAGAGTTGTTATCATGGTAAAAGTGACCATTTTTACTTGTAAGTAAAGAATATAATACACTAGAATATATTCCATAAAACCATTAAATTCCATTACGTGTTTATTAGCAAATTTTATTTCACTTAGACATATTAACTACAGGACCATTTTTTTTTCAATGCAGGTATAATTCTACTCCACATCAAGTTTGGATTATATATAATAGTCTCAAGAATAATAATCAAAAAGTAAATAAGGTTTAAATTGGACCTTAAATTTCGATCAGAATATTTATTTATTAAGTTGATAGGCTTATCAATACTTGATAAAGAAAGCATAATGAAAATCAATAAAAGAATATTTTGTGATCTATATTTGTTCGTTTTCATTTATTACTGTCAGATAAATATAATTTTTATTTTTGAAAATAGAAACCATTCACATAATTTTGTGATACATAAGAAGGAAAATATTGTTCTCCTACATTTTTTTCTACTTTCAAAAAACTACAAATAATTTATTGGAGGGAATTGTTAGTTCTTGTAACGCCCGCTAAAACGTCCACTCGAGACCCAAGAACAACTTAGGTTTAGATAGAAAAATTATGGAATATTTTTTTTTGAAAAGCATGACCACTACCAAGCTTCAAAGCAACAGTTGTCACAACAAAGATTCAAAGTCAATTATAATTTAATAAAAGAAATTTTCCCGTTATAACAACCATTAGATCCTTTGGGATAGTACCTGCCTAACCATTATTGGAAATACTTTGGGTCATATCCTTTTCATTGACCCCCAAACCATTGATTTCACGCACACAACCTTCGCCAGAATCCTTGTTGAGCTTGACACATCCAAAAATCTCCCTACTAATATAGAGCTTAAAGTCCAAAACAAAACTTGGACACAATCTTTAGATTATGAACGCTTGCCTTTTAGGTGCAGAAAGTGTTTTGCTACTGGACACACTGCTGATGTTTGTGGTATGGAAAAGTGAAAAAATGGAAAAAACAACTGGTGGAAAAATGCACTCTCATAACACCTGATTTTCGAAGCCAAAGAGGATTCAAATACTGATACTGAAGATGTTTTTGTCCTAGAAACCCCTCTCTCGGAAATTCCAGTTGATGAAGGCGCCAATGAATCTCATCCAGCTGGCGATGGAAAGGAAAATACAAATGATGTTAATGATTCCGCTGCCCCAGTTGAATCGTTAGAGGATAAGGAAAATACGCCTCCTTTTTTTAATCCTACAATCGCGGAGGCTTCTACAAGCTGGATAACGGTGCGCAAAAAGAAAAAACTTTTCTCCAAGAATACCGGTTCTCCGCCTCGTTAGTTTCACAGTGCTGCACGGCTGCTTTGTTGGACAACAGCTGTCTGTTCGCTGTGAATCCGCTGTTTTTATGCTGATTTGCTGTTGGTTTTGGGTTTTATTCTGAGCAGGCTGTTTCCTGCTACCGGGCTTGCATGTTTTACCGCGATCTTGATATTTTCCTTTGTTTCTACTTTGTTCACATCTGGCTTCTGGAGCCGTCTTGTTTAAGGGTATAGTCCCTTTCAAAAAATTATTTGCCAATAATAATAAAAAAAACAACCATTAGATCAACATTGCAAAATTAATGCGGGTAATTAATCCCAAACATAGTTAAGTTTCTCTTAGGTGTTAATTTAATAAATAATTTAATTAACACTAAAGTTAAAATGAGTCGCGCCTCCGCCGATGCCCAGAGACGCCACATGTCATGCCCAAAATTTCAAGCGGGGAAGCGGACTGTTAGGGAAACTTGGAACAATTTGACTTTCTGAAGAAAATGTGTAAAAGTTTAGAAACACTCCGCGCCTCCGCTGACGCCTAAGGAAGCCACGTGTCAGACCGACAGTAACAGGCGGGGAAGCGGGCCGACGGGGGCACTTAAGATTTTGCGCCAATTTTCAAAAGGTGAAGTTAGAAGACGCGGACCCGTGAACTTGCGAAAGTGGTTTTCTAAAAGCGAAGTGGCAAGGCTGCGGGGGCCGCGGAGTAAACATAGCAAAAGTAATTTTTGAACTTTGATTTTTTTTTTTTTAAAATTTTTTGAAATAGAATTGATACAAAACTTCAGATGGCCATGACTTTCGACTGGAAGCTCGGATTTGGGAAAATGAGGACTACTTGCAAAGGGCTGGAACTCCACTTTGTATAGGGAAACATCAAAATCTCATTTTCATCAAACTTAGATGGGTGAATTTTAAGAAAAACATCTTTCCTACCATTTAAAATATGAGCTGATATTTTTCAACTTCCAAAATTGGTCTAATTCGACTTGCCATTCTTTCTCCTTCAACACCCCAAACAGACATGTAAATAAATCGTACTTGATAGATATTGGACTAATGGATTGCAAGGATTAATTGATTACTGGTTGAGATTTCAATATGAGATTTCTTTCTCCTTTTCTTTGCAAATGGCATTATTATGCCTCTTGCCTGATTAATAGGAGTTATAAATAAATTACTTTAGGGCAATGCAGTTGGTTTTATGACGTGTCCTTTGATTCATCCTTAGTTCATTCCAATGGTTTCTATTTTGTCTTTCATTGTTGCAGATTGTACTCTGTATATTTTTCAGAAAATTTATTTACAGGATTTACAAAGAATCCAAATGGAAAAACATACTTAAGCCGGAATTGATCTACTTTTCATTATGCCATACTTTATATATTTAAGTTCATTCCATGCCAATTTTACAATGCCTAATTTTACTTCAATCCATGCGTGAAAACCTAAGAATATAGTTCTACTTTCAAAACATGCATTTCGAATGAATACAGAGGAATGTAATATTTCTTCATACAGTATTTCTTTTATTTATTTATTTTCAAATAGAGAGTTTGCACAATAAGTATTTCAAACACATAGATTTCCAAATAGAAGCAACCATACCATTTTTTTTAAGGTAAAAAAACTTCTAATGAACTCTAATAATTTCTTTTACAACTTCCTTTTTTGTACATCAACATACAACTTACAGAATATACATCTCTCACATTCAAATGTAGGTTCCATTTCCAAAAACAAAGAAAGCTTTCCACCACAAATAATGTTACAATGCCATCCACTTGAAGTGGGAAATTTCAACAATAAGGAACCCAAGGAGAAACTGCAAAATTTGTCTTCATCCTCAGCTCCAAGAAACAACAAGAAGAGAGATCTATCATATATCTATTTGATCACAACAAAAAAAAGAGGGAGTGGCAACACTATCCACCCAACCAAGAAATTCCAATGAAGAGGAGAAGTCATCCTCCTCATTGGCCCCAGAGCCCAAATCACATTAGCAATAAGAAATGTATTTCAACTCATGGCAACAAACTGGTTTCCACAACACAATGCCAGATAGTTTACACATCATAGAACACGGTCCAAATACATACAGTGGCAGTTTACAACTATAGGAAGAACAACAACCAAATACCCAAGCTTTCATCATGTACAATCCAAAGGAGAAAGACCTATGGGGGATGCTACTTATACCTCCCAGTGGGGAAATGGGTGTCCACATTAAACTAAACCTGCAAATATATATATATATATATATATATACACACACACATATGTATATATATATGTGTGTGTGTGTGTGTGTGTATATGTATACACACACACACACAGATATATATATATATATATATATTATATATATATATATATATATATATATATATCATTTAAGAACCCCTAATTTCCCTTATGCCTTCCCCAAGTACCACTTATACCTCCCATTCTCTTATGCCTCCCCACACTCTTATGGCACCCTCATAATGAGTAAAGAAATGCAAGCTATTTAATTTTACAAGGTGGAAACCCAATCCCAAACTCTCTCCACAAAATAACACTTATACCCTCACCCAAAT
Source organism: Taxus chinensis (assembly GCA_019776745.2). Classification (NCBI taxonomy): domain Eukaryota; kingdom Viridiplantae; phylum Streptophyta; class Pinopsida; order Cupressales; family Taxaceae; genus Taxus; species Taxus chinensis. The sequence goes on along the minus strand of CM034153.1, from coordinate 706,194,934 downwards.
TCTCTTATGCCTCCCCACAAGAAAGATACACTATAGTCTTATCCTACACCATACCTAGGCAATCTACCCAACCAACCCACAAACATACCAAAACACTCATTCAAGCATTCACATATCCATAAAATAAAAGGAGACACATTATAAAAGAGTCAAGATCCTACCTCACCATGGTAGAGTTTGATCTCCAAAGGTTCAACAACAAGACTTCTTTCCAATCCAAATAGTCCAAAAGCTCCAACAAATCCACAAGCACTCAACAAAATCCTCTAACTCTCTTCTGAATTACAAGATCTCAAAACCAAATGAAGTAACCCCTCTAGTAACCCCCAAACATAGCCAAAATAATTTGAATAAATAGAAAAGGGAGAGAGGAGGATGAGGTGGCTCCATGATAGGATTCCAACAGCACTCATCCTCCACTCCACCTCACAAGTCAACTTAAAACTCCAAAGCACAATTAAATAAGGTTGGTTGAATGAATGAAATCTTTACTTACACACACACAATCCAAGTCCATACCCCTTAAGGACTAAAATTAATTTCATGCAAGAAGGTGCCAAAAAGAACTTACAACTTGCCTTCCTAAAATACATAATAAGGCATAGTTTTGACTCTCCAACTCTTATAGTAGGGTTGGTGTATCAATTTAAGAGGTGTGGGACAAGTTTAACTTGTCCCACAAGCCTCCAAAATCAGCCCCTAAGGACAGAACCAAATTTCAAAAGGAAGGTGGAGTGTTTCACACTCAAAATTACTTACACATTAATTACAACACGTAATCCAAGAGCCATCAGCTCTAATAAATGCATTATTTTGATCCATTTTAACTTATTTAACAACATGATTACTCACTAATCTATACACAAATAAAATAAATAATAAAAAGGGAAAAATACATCACTAGAAATCCACATACTAATATTTAAATGACAGGAACTAAATAAAAGAATACCCATAACCCCTTGGTCACTTTCGAAGGTGATCTCCCTCCATCGGGACCCCCTAACATCAATTCAAACGCACACACACATAAAACAAATACACATTGTCCATGGTGACCCTTGTTGAATTCATTTAGGATTCCAATGTGGTTGGTCTCCAATCCCCCTGATGTTTGTTGTGACATGTTTACCTTCAAAACACAAATATATCCAAGGTCATTGTGGCGCGCATATAAATCATCCAAACATCATCATACCAAGTAACGACATCATTCACAATTTCCTCATATATACCATATGATCATAAATATTATAGTATCATATTTATCTAGGTTTATACTCATATATGATATACATATCACATGTAAAAAAATACATATATATATACATATATCAAACATCATGCCAAACATTGTATCAATCATCAATATAAAATGTCATCTAATAATCCACATGCATCATAAGATGAATTCAAATCAGCCACAGTCCATGATCTCTATATGTCTGATATCATACACAACTCGAAAGCTACAGTAATGTCCATAAGTATAGTTGACAGTCATAACATACATCAATAACAAAAGGTGTCGAAGGGAAGTGGGCACTACATGAACATGCATATTGAAGTTCATCAATTAACAACACTTGGGCCTTGATCTATGAATTATGTTTATATATATTGTCCAAAACTAAAGTTTGATTAATGTACATAAGTATATGTACAAAAGTATAGAATTAAACTCAATAGCCACATTTTTATGAAGGGTAAAGTGGGCATCTTGATGGAGTGTTATATGTTCTAAGAAGTGCTTTTAGAGAAAATTTCTTTCTTCAATAATATTCCCATATCTCTTCTCCCATGTTAGTGTTCAGATATATTATTGTGATTTAGTACAGTAATGTAATGAATTGCTTTAGATTACGACAACTCATATCAGATTTGACCATCGCAATTGTAGATTACATTATTGGTTGATAATGTTTTTCAGGTGAATGAGATTTGATGTCTAGGAAATGTTACCATTTAATACTTAGAATGTCTCAATTTGGGTGAATCTTTAACTCACACTATTATTGATACATGAATTTTAATTACAAATTGATATGATAGTTGACTCCATATCTATGTAGGATGAAAATTACACAATTTATATGTATTGTTTGTTTACTGTGTTTGAGACATCTCAAATTTATTTCTGTGTTAAACATTTTGTGTATAGGTCTATACATTTTTATTGTGCCACACATAATGTAGTGCCAGCCCTTTCATTGTATCATTACATTTATCTGAATCTATTTCATTTACTAGGTTGGATATTTTATCTTTTGCATTATATAGATAATATCGTGGTCCACATTATTAGATTGTTGACATTAATCATAATCATTATTTAATCATTATATGGTTTTTTCATAAATTACTCTTGTAACATAGATGGCATTTGAGGCATGTTGTGCCCATAAATCATGTCTGTGATACATATTGCTAGTTTCTTGTACCCGCACTATTATGGACTAACTAATAGGCAAAGATTGCAGCTATCCCTGATGTGATATATTACTAGATAACATGAGTGATGAATGACAAATCTATTTCATATCTGTGACAATTAACTATGATGATTAATTATTTTAATGTTGGATTGCATGATCTACTATTGAAACATATGCGCATGCATTCCTGGATAGTTATCTAGTTTGGATGTTGGTTGCATTTCTTGATTTGTGTTTCATTGTTCAACCTTCTCATAAGTGAAAAAATTATCGATTGTATGACATAGTTGGAATAAATATCCATGATTGATTCATTTGTCGTTATATTACATTATTTTCTACAGCATCTATTATGCTAATCGAGAACGGTTATTAATTTAATGTCCCTCGAATTGAGTGTGCAGATTACAAGTCAGACAGGAAAACGTGAGTTTTAGATTTGCACCTCAAGTTCATACAACTAGAAGTGACTAGGCCGAGTCCTTGTAGCCATGCATGATCTTAAATGTGTAACCTTGTTACTAGTATGCGGTATATTCTAAAATAAAATGCTAGACGCCATTGGTGATTCCTAACATGCTTAAGCATATGTTTATTTTTATAATTTCCTTAAACCTTGTACTAAACTTGTTCTCAAGGACCATAATGGTCCCCACTTGCATTAGTGATGTTATTATGTTATTAATGATTTTTGCCCTCTAGTACATTTTGGGACAACCTAATAGCATCTTTGTAAAGTGGGCCCCATCAACTCATCTATTCTTTGAGTCAACCTTTACCATCATTAATGCCTAGACATTTGAGATTCACACATGTGGCATTTGTAAGTTGGTCTTGTTTCACATTGGCTATGTAAAAAATCTTCATACATGGAAATGGTACTCCTTGGACCCTACCTATGGGTAGGGGGTATCTTCTTCAAGGTCAAATTGGATTCTTACCCCCATTTGACCCCTCTCATGTCACCATCTTGCAAGCCTATGTTGATTTTTTAGCTTTCTCAAAGAAAATGAATTGTGATCGTAGCTTATTGAGCGTTTTAGGAAATTTGGGAGATTACTTCTGAACAAATTGTAATCCAACTGTATTTATATTTTATAATGGATTTAATGGAATCTTATGTTAGGAGGTATGGAGATGAATGACACATGGTTTACCCTCTCATTTGTCCCAGGTATTGGTGATGGCTATAAAGCTGTGTTGCTGATACCACCTCGTGTGAGAGGAGTATGGACTTTTGCCTTATCATTTTTACTATGAGAGTTGGAGAAAGCTTGGAGCTTGAAGCACTTGGGCATTTTTTAAGTGTAGTTATATTACAGATTTGTAGAAGATCCAAGGCACAAGATTTGGAAAAAAAGAAAAAATTGGGTGAAATTGTTAGAAGAGAGTTAAGTACAGTTGAGATAGATTAAAAAAAATGAAGTTTCTGTTCCAGTTACCCTGCTGCTCCTGCTTTTGCTTTATGAGAGCCAAGAAGAAAAATAAAGAACAGTCAGGTTCCCCAAAGAAGAATGCCACTGCACCTGCTCCTGATGGGGGCTAGAGAAGATTAATATTTGAGTAAATATATTTACGCTTCTTGTTCCTGATGTGTGAAACATTGGTCTAAAAATTGTTAGATTGTTCTTATTTATAATATAGTTAGTTTGTTGATTTCGTTAGTTCTAAATGAGTAAGCCTGCTCAACATTTGGATATGGAAATGCATTATATGATAGAGAACTAGTAGTAGTTTTGTACGTTTCTCATCTTAATCTGTTTTTTTTAACAGTGATTTTCTGTATATGATAATATCCAAGCAAAAATTAGACCATCCACAAACTATTAAATATAATCACATTTCAAAAAGTAATCACACGTTCATTTCAATGCAAAGACCTGTGAAGGTTAAGGAGTTAAATGACAACAATATTTGTCTTGATTTCTTTTTTTTTGGGTTAGAAATCATGTGTTGGGGGTTTTAAAATATTATAGAAAGTTATTATGTTTTGTTAACCACACAGACTTTATATATAAAGCAGGTAGGATTTGACTTTTCACTAAAAGCATATAGACAATATTTGTATGTGGAATTGAATTTCCACACACCTTCAGGTATATTATGAGACCTTATAATTTATTTTTTCTAAAACACAGTCATAAAAAGTTGTATGCCATCTATACTTATGGCCTGAGAATTTAATGTAGTGATAGTGTAATGAAAGATAAATATATCTAACTCTTGATAGTGTTTTTTATTACATTTTTTTTAATTAAGGGTAAATAGTTTTTTGAAAGGGACTATACCCTTATACAAGAAGGCTCAAAAAGTTAGATGTGAATAAATAAGGCACAAAGAAAAAGATCAAGATCGAGGTAAAACGTGAACGCCCAGTAGCAGGAAGCAACCTGCTCAGTATAAAACCTAATACCAACAACAAATCAGCATAAAAACATCTGATTTACAGCGACCAAACATCTGCTGCCCGACAAAGAAAGTGAAGCATTAATGAGCAGCCGAGCAGCACTGGGAAACTAACAAGGCGGAGAAGTGGTATTCTTGGAGAAAAGTTTTTCCTTTTTACGCACCGTTATCCAGCCTGTAGAAGCCTCCGTAATTGGAGGATTGAATAAAGGAGGCATATTTTCCTTATCCTCCATAGATCCAACTGCGGCAACGGATTCATGATCTTCTTTTGTATTTTCCTTTCTTTCACCAACTGAATGAGATTCTTTGGCTCATTCAACAACTGGAATTTCCGAAAGAGGGGTTTTCGGGACAAAATCATCTTCAGTATCTGTATTTGAATCCTCTTTGGCTTCGAAAATCAGGTGTTTAGGGAGGGCATTTTTCCACCAGTTGTTTTTTCCATTTTTTTTCTTTTCCATTCCGCAAACATCAGCAATGTGTTCGGTAGCAAAACACTTTCTGCACCTAAAGGGCAAGCCTTCATAATCTAATGATTGTGTTCAAGTTCTATTTTGGACTATAAGCTCTATATTAGCGGGGAGATTTTTGGATGTGTCAAGCTCAACAAGGATTCTAGCGAAGGTTGTGTGCGTGAAATCAGTGGTTTGGGGGTCAATGAAAAGGGTATGACCCAAAGTATTTCCAATAGCGGTTAGATAAGTACGGTCCCATAATTGGAGCAATAGATGGGGCAGTCTAATCCAGACTGGTTTGCAGGCAAAGGATTCAGTAAGTGGGTTAAAAGATGGGAACCAGGGTTTCAAAACCAGGTAGTGGGATTGAGAAGCCCAGAGTTTTTTAGCTATGACTTCCTTATCCCTAATTGAGGAAAAAACAACAATAAACGTACCTTTCGCACATGGATAAAGATCTAACTTATCAGATAGAATCGGGATCTAGTGCTTTGTAACCCAGTCATGAATGGTAGATAGGTTTGGCCAGAGCCCGCTGAATCTCTCGATCAAGGCATGCTCTTGGTAGAAACATTTTGAATCGAGGACTTCATCCCCAATGAAACGCTAGGGTTAGTAACCACAGGGGTCATAGGTGTGATGGGATTCATCCCCTGTGTGAGACTCCTGCCCTGTAAAATATCCTTAAATGTAGTCGATCTGTTTGAGTTATTATTCAGGACATGATTCACATCAACCATGGTATCACGAAAGCCTATCGTAGTGATCTTCGGGTGCAAATCCATTGAAGAAGAGCAGTTGTTAGGTTGCAGAGGAGACCTGCCACCTACAGTTCTACCACTGTTACAATCACCATTAGCAGCAAAGTGATTAGCACAGGGTGATCGAGCCTTCTGTATAGGTGTCGGTTGAGATCCGTCCCCATGAGAGGAACTAACAGGGTTAGGAGTCGAAGAGGCTGCCTTAGCGCCACAAAAGCCTGATCAATCCACGAAAGGCCCTGATTTGTCTGTGCGCCTCCACCAACATTGCCTCTGCCGTTTTTTTTACCATGGCCGCCGTATCTTCGCGGTTGTTTAACCATTTAGGGTTCGCAGAGGGTTCGCGGTACAATCTTTTCAGAGAACAACAATAACGTGTTTTCTATTACATTATTGTTCTCTTTAACTACATGTTTATATAACTATAATAAAATTTAGTTGATGATATCTCTGATGGGTTGGTAAAGTATGCTGGTTGTTTTCCACTCCACCTAAATTAAATTCTAGTTAGGCACATGCCTTGTTAGGCGGAATAAACTACCAACCCTTATTTACGCATCAAAAAACTTATAATAAAATTTAAATGCAAACCACATAATTAATGTAATTATAAATAACCTTAAAATTATCTGAGCATAAGAACAATGATTTGATTGTTTTTGGAATATTGTGAGGCATGGGTCTTTTATGTCTCTTTCTATACCACCAAAATCAAACAATACTTCTTCTGTACATGGGCCCTTTTCAAAGAAACAGTTAACTAAATTTAATAAAAGAACATGGCATGTTCAACATATCATTTCTTATAATGATCTTTTTTTCAAATAATGAATTGTTTTCCAGTAAGAATATAAGGTGTTTTCATGGAGTGTCCCATCGTAAGGTACACTAAATTTCCATGGAATATTTATAATCATAGCTATGCATGTGCCATAGCATCTACCTAGCTTAGACTTCTCATTGATTTTCGAATCCCTATTTTGGTTTTCCTTGAGCCCCTCATCTATTAAAATATAAATACCATTGAGGGATACAGAGGTGGGAATTAATAATATAAATAGTTTTTATGATATAAAGTGTAGTCCCTTTAAATTGTTAATAATAATTATTTTTTAAAAATTTTTTAAGTTCAGTTTCTATTAATTATTATAGGGTAATTTTGAATTTAAATTTAATATTGAAGAGTTCTTTGTTTATTGGTGAAGTTGATTGGCTTTGATCAAGCCCACTAGGGATCAAGTCTTGCTGAGTGCAAGACTTGGAGATACTTGATCTGGAGAGTCAAAATAGGTAAAGATGCCTACAATCTATGTAATCTAGTGCACTACTCATCAATTTTTTTTAATGTTTATTTATTTTTATTTAAAAATTTTATAATTTAGAGAAGTAAATTTAAATATGGTAATATTTTAGCTATATAATAGAATTTAGGTTTGATATTTTTCTAACAAATATTTTTCAAACTCAATATAATGGTTTAATTGAGTTGGTGTTATCATTTAACTAATGAATGAAAACTTAATTAAAAAATAATGATATTATTAGTTAATTAATATTTAAATAATTTATAATAAAGATTTTTGATATTAATATTTTTAAATATTTTTCAAAATAGTTAAGGCCAAGATCGTGCCCTGGGTGACTTTGATGGCATAGATGTCTTGGGTGACTTTGACAGGATGGATGCCCCTTACTCGTAGCTGCTTAGGCTGAAGGTGCTCACTAATTTAGTTGTACGCTTACTCGTAATTGTAAATCCGCTATATACTTCCTCCGAAGTATGAACAAAGATATCGACAATCTATGCAATCTAGTGCACTACTCATCAATTTTTTAAAATGTTTATTTATTTTTATTTAAAAAGTTTATAATTTGGAGAAGTAAATTTAAATATGGTAATATTTTAGCTATATAATAGAATTTAGGTTTGATATTTTTCTAAAAAATATTTTTCAAACTCAATATAATGGTTTAATTTGGTTGGTGTTATTATTTTACTAATGAATGAAAACTTAATTAAAAAATAATGATATTATTAGTTAATTAATAATTAAATAATTTAAAATAGAGATTTTGATATTAACATTTCTAAATATTTTTCAAATATATATATTTAAAATATCTATACTAGTTTATCAATATTTTTATTCTATAATATAATTTAAAAATAAAACTTGTAGAATATATTTCTTAATCCATCATCCTAATTTAAAAATGAATTATTTTTACATATTCAATAATAGTTTATCAATTAATCCAAAAATTCATAAAAATACTTTTGCATCATTTTTTTCAAAAACTCTATTTTGTGAAAATATTAACTAATCCTTTTGATGAATGAACACAAATATATTTTGCTAGTTTTTCTAATCCACTAATATTGTCATGAACACAAATTGAGATAATAATATTTATATATATATTTTAAAATTTCTCAATTAATCCCAAACTCTTAATTCTTCAATATTATCTTTCAAAAATAAAAAATAATGTTATTTATACATTATTTGCTAATAAAATATATGAAAGAATACTCTCCGTTTATTTAACTGTTTGAATATATATTTATGTATATTAATGTAGTTTATATATAACATAAATTTATATAAAAAATGACGGTCATATTTTAAATATACAAATCATACGTAATGGTTATTTCAAAAATTTACAAATATTTTACAGTTAAAATCACCATAAATGTGTAAACGGCCATCAAATTTAAACCCCTGTTGAGCTGTAAACATTAAAAGTGAAGGGGCCCTCAAAGAGAAGGCAGCCAAAAGCCTCACTGGAAAGTGATTCCTTACAAACCTTTTAACATCATTGCCTGACATAAATTGACATATGTACACATCATGTTGACATGTGTAAAAAATATTCATGCATGGAAAATGTAGCCTTATCTAGTCTTATCTCCTCTGGAATGGAATCTTGCTTGGCCAAAGCCTAGGGATGGAGGAAATGAAATAGTGATTCTACTGAAGTCTAGGTAAAAAGAATGGTTCCTTTTAATGAAAGTGATCCAAATTATTGTTTTTTATATTGGTTTATTCAATAATACATTAGGTGGCATGGAGTTTTACTCTTGGACATGTTCATGGTCCATGAATTGGGTGGTTATAAAGCTGTGTTGCCGATCTTCTGTGTGAAAGATATCAGTTCTTGGGTGAATCTTTTCAAAACTTTTTTGATGCTAGAAATTTATTCAGCACTTGGGTTTTTTTTTTTTAAAAAGTCTAGTTACATTAGAGATGTTTTAGAAGATTGTAGGTACAGTTGAGAAGGGGTTTGAGAGATTCACAATAATGAAGTTCTTGTTCCAGTGTCCCTGTTGCTCCTGCTTTTGTTTTATGAGAGCCAAGAAGAAAAATAAGGAACAGTCAGGTTCCCCAAAGAAAAATGCAACTGCACCTGCTCCTGAGGGGGGGCTCTCATCTGTCCCTGAAGGGGGGTAGAGAGGATTAATATTTTGATTATATAAATTTATGTTTCTTGTTAGGGAGAAATGGTGCTTTCTGTGTTTCTTAGTGATTTTCCAGAGATTCTAAGGCCTCATAAACAATGATGTGTGCAAAAATACATATACTATTTTGTGAAATGTTAAGATTTATGGCCTGAAACTTGATGTGCGAAATGTTGATCTAAAAATTTGTTACATGGATTTTGGAAATATTCTCTCTTCGAAATAGATTTCTGGGTGAAAAGTTGTGTTGAATCTTTTAGTTCTAGTCATTTCTCTTGAATCGCTATCACGGCAAAAAAACTAATTTGTCAACTTCTATGATTTTTTTGGTTTGCTCTAAATGATTAGTCTCAGCCTTAACATTTAGGAACACATTACTTAGTAAAAACCAGTTTATTTGTCATCTTGATTCTTAGTTTTATTATCCTCATTCACAATTTTTTTTAATTTAAAGATGGAAATAACCAAATTCTTGGAAGAAAAATTTAAACCATCTACAAATTATAAAACTATAACCTCGCATTTTCACTTCAATGCAAGGACCTATAAAGGCTTTGGAGTTTAATGACAGCAGTATTCCTAGAACATCTAACACACTTCTGCAGAGATCCCCCCTCTTTTTTCTGAGTTGTTTCTCGTCTATTTAGCATTGGGACAAGTTCAACACTACATATGTGGATAAAATAGGTTAAACAATGTTGATCTTGTTCCTCTATGTCAAACAATAATTTTTTGATACAAGAGCATCTTAGTTCACTTGCAATCCTATGATATGACGAAAATAATTCTGCGAGAGACTACCTACAAACTAGATATGTGCGATTAGTGGCAATCAAAATAATTTGAGCAAATATTTGCAAGGGCATCTTTATTGGCAAAAGGTATTTTTCATTCTCTTACAAATATTTTATAAAAAGAAAGGGAATAACGAATGTGCATGGGGAGAATATAGTGAAAAATAACTTCATATATTTGAGTAGCTAGCTAGCAAAGAAGGCTAGAATAACCAGATTGACCCAACGAGTAGCTTGTAGAGCTTTATTTTTTTTTATTATTGGCAAATAGTTTTTTGAAAGGGACTATACCCTTGTACAACAAGGCTCAGAAGCCAGCATAGAAAAATTAAGCACAAAGAAAAGGATCAGCATCCTGATATAACAATAAGGACCAACTGCAGAACGAAGTCTGCAAAGAAAAAACAACAACCAGCAACACAGCAGCAAATAAACAACTGCTGAACAGCGAACAAACATCATCCAGACGAACATCGCTCCTTCAGGGTAAATTTTTTATTCTTTTTGTTAACCGTGACCCAGCCTGCTGGAGTCTCCACTGCTGAAGGAGGAGCCAAAGGAGGGGTATTCTCCTCAGTCGCAAATGTCCCAAATGGGACAGCCGCAAACAAATTACTTTCCTTGTTACCCTCAACAACTTGAGCAATTTTCATGTTGCTAACAATTTGATTTTCGGAAAGAGGGGTTTCAAGGACAGAATAGAGCTTTATTGTCAAAGAAGATGAGTCCAATTATGTAAAAACTTGGCGAATTTTGAAAGCTTGGCTAGGAAAAGACTTACGATTAAAATTCTTAGGGTATTTTGTAGAATCTTTTAAAATGACTAGAAAAGTGGGTAATGTGATTGTTCTCAAGTTTGTAATTTTTTCTTATATTAATAGAAGAATATTTATAAATATAATAAAACCAAGTTTAGTCATTAATTTTATAGGCTACTCTTGTGATATATATATATATATATATATATATATATATATATATATATAATATATATATATATATATATATATATATATATATATATATATATATATATATTACTTAATATAAAATATTACAGCCTATCTACAAAAAATATGGGTGGTAAAGGGCACACCCCACGATCAAACTAGCCATGACAGCTAGGAGACTAAAGTATCAAACCTAAGGGGCAACAACAAAGCCAGAAAAACATAAAAAAAAACTAGGCCACTGCAACAAACATAGGGGCAGGGGGAGGTGGAGGCCCCTTATCCTCCAAGTTACTACCAGGAAGATTGTTGCCATCCGGAAGGGGCGGCTACCCTGAAGCAACTTCTTCATCTTTGTCTTCATTTTGGCTAGAAGAAATAGCAAGAGCCAACCTGGGAACTTTGCCAGAGTCCCACCCATCCCTCTGCATAGGAGGTGGGGAGTGGTGGTGGGAACCCCAGCCACTGTGCTGCGCATAACGGTGAGGGGACCCCCAACCACTGCGATTAATAGGGCTACGCCGTTGTTTGGGCTGTTTCCTGGGAGAGTGATGACGATGAGCTTGGTCTACCAACTGGCCACAACCATGACGCCCTCTTGAACGAACACTCCCAAAAGGGGAGGTAGGAGGTTCACACGCCATAGTGTAAGTAGCGCTGGCCCAATGATCTAGAAGGGTTTGAAGGTGCCACACCTCTAGCTCCACCTTGCGCGCCTAGTCCTGGATCTGTAAGAACACATTCGAGATAAGCATGGCCTTATCATTTAATGCGAAAGAATACAAGAAACTACGGAATTAGCAAAACCAACAGAATTGTGTTCTTTCCATATTAAAAAAGGATCTCCACTCTGAAAGTATGCCACACTTATGTAAAAGCATGGGGAATGGAAATAAAATCCCCCAACAAAGCATGTTGCCAATGAAATTGAGCTAGTCTAAACTGCTGAAAGAAATCGTGGATCCAAGCCCAAGCCCAATAAAGGGCATCTTTATTGGCAAAAGGTATTTTTCATTCTCTTACAAATATTTTATAAAAAGAAAGGGAATAACGAATGTGCATGGGGAGAATATAGTGAAAAATACCTTCATATATTTGAGTAGCTAGCTAGCAAAGAAGGCTAGAATAACCAGATTGACCCAACGAGTAGCTTGTAGAGCTTTATTGTCAAAGAAGATGAGTCCAATTATGTAAAAACTTAGCGAATTTTGAAAGCTTGGCTAGGAAAAGACTTATGATTAAAATTCTTAGGGTATTTCTGTAGAATCTTTTAAAATGACTAGAAAAGTGGGTAATGTGATTGTTCTCAAGTTTGTAATTTTTTCTTATATTAATAGAAGAATATTTGCAAATATAATAAAACCAAGTTTAGTCATTAATTTTATAGGCTACTCTTGTGATATATATATATATATATATATATATATATATATATATATATATATATTACTTAATATAAAATATTACCTATCCACAAAAAATATGGGTGGTAAAAGGCACACCCCACGATCAAAATAGCCGTGACAACTAGGAGACTAAAGTATCAAACCTAAGGGGCAACAACAAAGCCAAAAAAACATAAAAAAAACTAGGCCATCGCAACAAACATAGGGGCAGGGGGAGGTGGAGGCCCCTTATCCTCCAAGTTACTACCAGGAAGATTGTTGCCATTCGGAAGGGGCGGCAAGCCTGAATCAACTTCTTCATCTTTGTCTTCATTTTGGCTAGGAGAAATAGCAAGAGCCAACCTGGGAACTTTGCCAGAGTCCCACCCATCCCTCTGCACAGGAGGCAGGGAGTGGTGGTGGGAACCCCAGCCACTGTGCTGCGCATAATGGTGAGGGGACCCTCAACCACTACGATTAATAGGGCTACGCCGTTGCTTGGGCTGCCGCCTGGGAGAGCGATGACGATGAGCTTGGTCTACCAACCGGTCACGACCACGATGCCCTCTTGAACGAACACTCCCAGAAGGGGAGGTAGGAGGTTCACACGCCATAGTGCAAGTAGCACTGGCCCAATGATCTAGAAGGGTCTGAAGGTGCCACACCTCCAGCTCCACCTTGCGCGCCTTGTCCTGGATCTGTAAGAACACATTCGAGATAAGCATGGCCTTATCATTTAATGCGAAAGAATACAAGAAACTACGGAATTAGCAAAACCAATAGAATTGTGTTCTTTCCATAGTAAAAAAGGATCTCCACTCTGAAAGTATGCCACACTTGTGCAAAAGCATGGGGAATGGAAATAGAATCCCCCAACAAAGCATGTTGCCAATGAAATTGAGCTAGTCTAAACCGCTGAAAGAAATCGTGGATCCAAGCCCAAATAGCTTGAGCTTTTGGGCAATACCAAAACAAATGTATGAGCGTCTCAATGTGCCCACAAAAAGGGCATAGCCGAGGAGCTATCCCATGATGAGCTAATCTATGCCCAAGAGGAAGACCTTGATAAAGCAGACACCAAGCAAAACAGGCTAACTTGAGTTGAATGATGGCTTTCCATACGGTATGAAATCTAGCTTCCCAGGATGACCATCCAGAATTGATGGACCATTTAGAGTTAAGCAAGGCTACCATTGGCAGCCTAGGGGTGAGCAGAGCATAACCTTTGCCTGGGGAGTAATTTAAAAAAGGGGTATTTGGAAACCATTTCCAATCCTTCCACAAAGGCCTGAGAGAGATGACACCAACTTTGTGAAGCATCTCGACAGGAATGGAATCGAGAACTTCCTGATATTATTTTGAAAGCTACAGTTCTATGAAGTTTTACTGTTGTCCAATGTAGGAGCTTCGGTGTAAATAGAGATAAAAAATAGCTGACAACAAAACAATGATTTGATTGTGTGGACAAAGGATATAACAAGCTGTCCAAAAAATGTTTGTTGAATGACTCACTGGCTGAAAATGAATCATCACTGACTGAGAAGTTCAACCCATCACTGCCATGGAGAAAAGAAAAGAAAAGATGACCATCTTCATAGTAGGAGTAACAACTAACTTTGTAGTAGGAGAAGTAACCATCTCCGTAATGGCAGGAGAAATAACCATCTCCTCCCATTGCTAATCTATTCCACATATTGTGAAATGCCTTTTGAAATTAGATGAGAAAAGTTTCCATCTCTACTATCCTTTGAGATAATGCTTGTGAATGTCTGGCATGTTCTTCTATCTCACCATTCAACTCCAATGCATTTTGGATAGTGAAGTTTCCCTCTGTAATTAACCACACATATGAATGAGGAAGTTTATTCACCCAAGGCATTCAACCATGATGTTGTAAGAGCATACAGAAAACATTTTTCCATCGTAATCCCTTTCCTCTATGAATGCTACCACATTTGCCTCATCCTGTGGCTTTTTTTTTGTGTTGCGCAAGACTGTATTGTCGCTTCTAAAAATCCATTTTAAGATGCCCAACCTTATAACAATAATAGCATTTTATCTGGTATCTAGAAAATTCACTAGAGTGTTGTTTCCACTTCTCCTTTGACCAAGAAATCAATGTACTCTCTGAATGTTCAGAACTAGACTAAGTGTCTGGGTTTTTCTTTGTTCCTTCTGCAACAGATAGGAACTAACTTGATCAAAAGTGAAGGTCTAATTTTCAGCCATCAAATGTAAGGCTTCTACAAATGACTCATACGAGGTTAGCAAAATATCCAAAACCAATGCCACTAGATCATCATCATCCACCTTTTTATGAGTGGAGGCAAGATGGTCTTGGAGATATTTCATCCCAAGTAGGTGTTTTGATAGGGATACATCCTCTTGCGTGTTTGTTGAAAATAACAAATTATTCAGGTGTAACACCTGACTCTTTCTCTAAAGTTTTATATTTGTCTTTTAGACCGTTCCATAGCACACTAGCCACAATGGCATGTTTGAAACCTCTAATATCAACTCATTGGATACTGAAAACTTTACAAAACAACAATGCATCTTTACGATGTTTGTCATAATCCAAAAAATTGGCAACCAGACTTCCTTTCTCACGGAGTATTAGTTTATTACAATCTTGATATTCAACAAGTGAAAGTCTTATGGCTCTAGACATTATAATTTTGACTCGTCAATTTTTGTGCCTCCAACAAAATGGGGTTTTGAATGTTTGCCATTTTCCATACCAATATGACTTTCTAACCTGCAAATTAATGTAACCAAATGAAAGTTAAAGTATATATTGTGACTTAGGAATGGAAATAAATGCAATAGAGGAATTTGAAATATCTTAAGTTTTCAAAGAAAAAACAAAATTTTGCACTAGATGACTAGCTGTAAATTTGATGTTTTAGACTACTAGAAAAAAACCTGAGAATTCATGATATCTTCCTATCATTCCATGCTATGGGAATTCTCTTTCAAGCTCCAAAATTTTAAAGAGCCTCACATTTTGATTGTAATGGTTAATTCTAGATTGTACCTAAAATAAAAAATCCTGTGTTTTATTATAGACTGTAATAAAAATCACGTCCCCTACCCTCTCAAACTCTCCCTATAGGAAATATCACATCTTCCTTGAGTCTAATGGTGAAGGTTATCTTCAACTATAATTCACAACTATAAAACAAAGGAAAAATTACATTATTTGATAGTATTTTCACACAAATATGTTGTGAGATTGTGATTTTTGCCTTTGCATGGGAATTATAGAACTCATGTCGTAATTTCTCATTCATCCACAATTCATGTCCTAATTGAGGGATTCCTTGAACTTTTCCAATCTCCGTCATGTCGAAATATGAGCTCCTTCCATGAGATTGAGATCTCAATCCCCTTTAAGAGCCAATGGATTTGATACCAATGTTAGAAGACGTGAACAAAGAAAGGATGAAGAGAAACCAAATTAACACATGTTAGATTGTGTGTTGATAAAGAGATAGTTATAAAAATGTTGATGAGAATATAATTGAACATTAGTTGATATATAGCTGATAATTTGTTATGAGTTAATTAATATATTGAGAAAATATTTTAATATCCCTAAAAAAAAATTCAAGTTTGTAAACTGAGTACTAGTGGATTTCATTATTAATTCGAATTTATCTGCCAGTTATTTTGCATCTTCTTTGAGTATTCTCCAAGTATACTCTATCTCTTTTCCCATTTAAATCACAATATTGTGTGTGCTTTATGTAGAAATTAGACAAATAAAAAAGGGAACATCGGAAAAAAATAAATAATATTATAAATAAACAAAGTATTCCAAATTTAAGTCAACACTTCTGTGTATATATATCTTCTTCTTTGTCAGATTTTCAACTCAATACAATATGTGTGTATAAACACTTATAATTGCCTCCAATATATAAATGTATTTCATCTAACAATAGAACACATAACTCTAAAAATAGAGCTATCTTAATAATAGAACTATGGGCTAAAAATAGCGCATGCTTTTGTGCATGCAAACAAAGCTATTTATTTTATTTGCTTTTATCCTAAAAATAAGGACATCTCATTAAAACTTAACTATGCATGGAAAAGAAAGTTGTTTTTTTTCTTTTCCTAATAATAACAAAAGCATGTCAGGAGAAATTATCTATTTCCAACACCCTCCCTTAATTTCAACCTTCAAACTTCTATTATTTTAGAGTTGAGTGTATGTTTCTGGATCTGACATATTCCTGATCCTAAACTCTGAAACAACTTCTTAAATACTCAAAAAATTCATTTCCCAAAGCCTTAGTAAAAATATCAGCAAACTGATCTTCGAATCTCCAAAATTCAAGAAAAATTTCATTATTGTTAACCAATTCCTTGATGAAGTGATATCTCATGTCAATATGCTTTCTCCTCTTGTGAAAAACATGATTTTTGGACAATGTTATTGCTGAGTTGTTGTCACAAAAAATCTGTCATAGCGTCCTCTTGGTTCTTGCCTCAAATATTTTAACACTCTTCTACATCCACACAACTTTGACATGTTTCTCCTGTTTTTGATGCTACATACTTTGCTTCTGTTGAAGATAATGTGACAATGTGTTGCTTTTTTGATGCCCATGAAACCACTCTTGTTCGAAAATTGAAAAGTATAGACGGATGTGCTTTTCCTGTCATCTATACTTCCAACAATGTCACTATGTCTATATAACCTAATGAGTTTGAACTCATCTAAACTTGAATATAAAAATTCCATGATTCTTCGTATCCACACACATACCTCAAAATAATTTTTCCATCTTGCCAATGTGAATATTTTGGAGATTCCATGAACCTTGATATGAGGCTCGCACCATACATAATATTAGGCCTTGTGACCGTCAAATATATAAGACTTCCAACTAACTTTTTAAACAATGTTGGATCCAAAAATGACTCCAATTGTCCCCTTTTCTCAACTTCAAACCTACTGCAACTAGGTGTTACCGCTGGCTTACAATTCAACATGTTAAATCATTTTCAAAACATCCTTTACATATTTTTCTTGTGAAATAAAAACTTCACCTTTTGATCATTGGATCTTCAATGCCCAAAAAGTAATGCATAAGTCCAAGATCTGTCTAACTCAAATTCCTTCTTCATGGCTCAATCTGAATGAATATGTAGATACGATTTCTAGTAATTATCAAATCATTTATGTATAAACAAACAATAATTATAATATTACCTTTCTCATTTATCTTGTTATATTAAGTTAGACTCACTGATTCTTTGACCGTCGAAACCATTCTCAATCAAATAAGAATCAATTATACTATACCAAGCTCTAGGTGTTTACTTGAGACCATAGAGCACTTTTCTCAACCTATATATCTTTCCTTCATGACTTTCAATCTCATTACCTTCTAGCTGATTCACATAAACTTCCTCTTCAAGGAAACCATTTAAGAATGCTGATTTAACATCCATATAATAAATAGGCCATTTGTTTTGAGATCTGCAATTGCTAAAATCAATTCTTACTGTGTCCAAATGATGGCGTCTATCTGGTGCAAACTTTTCATTGTAGTCCAAACTCCATTGTTTATAGCTTCGTCAAAACCTATATTGGATCTACCAGCCTTGAGAAAACTTTATGTTTAAAACTGTAAAAGAGTTAGTGGTCCATCAGCATTGTACTTGGTCTTGTAAGACCCACTTGACTTCCTATGCAAAGTCCTTTCCTGATGATGGAATGATCCATCAACTCCCATGAGTTGATTCTGGTCTCTATAGCATTGTGGTCTCACTCATCCATGGCTTGAAGATGCCTAAACTTCATTCTATAAACCTCCTAGCTGATAGTAAGGAGGTGTATAATAATGTGCTACAAGGTTTGTGGGTGCATAGGGTAATATTTGAACAAGATACAATAATTTTGATAAGGTGTGAGTGTTATCTAGCCAGTGATTATGCAAGAGGATAAAAATGGGGTGCTACATTGATCCATTTTGGATCAATGAATGAAAACTAATGCCTCATTTTCAAGAAGACTTTGTGCATCTTTACTGATTATGAATTTTCTAAGGGACATTTCAACTAAATGAAACTATGTATGATTCATGGTTAGGACACATGTTAATATCCAATGGAACAGGTAGCCAACTTTTATCAGCTGATAAAGATATACATGAAGGATATTCTCATAGCTACCAGGTTGACATGTTGAATATGTAGCGTTAAGTATATAAAATCAAAGGTACTTCTAATCTCATTAATGGCACTAAATTAAAATCTTGTTAGGTCTAAGCATGGTTAGAGGAGGAACCATGTTTTGAAGGAAATTCAAATGAGATAACAGCACCTATTTAAAAGGTGAGTATAAGTTGCTAGGGACTTATGTCTCAATATTCATTCAGGATACGCGTGGCCTTCATCAGAGTGATTGCCATTTCCATAATTGAATCTATTCTTAAGGAGTGAGCCACACCAGTTAGAGAATATAGAGTGTATACTTAGTAGTATATTTGCTAGCATTTACACCGTGACCATTTGCATTATATTAGATTTCTATTGGATACATACTCACCTCCTGTAACAACCCTCACTAACTTTGATGTAATACCCACTTTGCTAGATGACATTAAGGCCTTGAATTGCTGAAATATATCAAAAGCATCTGATTTGCGTCTCAAAAAGTACATCCAATGTCTTCCTTGTACAGTCATCAATGAATGTCATGAAATATGAGCAACCTCCAATAGAATTTGTTTGCATAGGTCCACATAAACCTGAGTGAAAATTTTCAAGTGGTGCACTTTCTTTTGCTTTTTTACCAATTGGGAAGGACTTTCTATGTTGCTTTCCCAAAATACAACCTTCACAAAATCTGTCTAGTTTATGAATCAAAGGAAAACCTTTTACCATATTTTTCCTGTGTGATAAATTCAAACCACCAAAATTTAAATGACCAAAAATGAGATTGCCATAGCCACGATTCATCTTTTTCAACTAACTGAAAATATGATTCAATTTATTTAGCTCCAGACTGATCTATAGTATGAGCTTCAGATGTGGCTGGTCAAATCTTCAAAGGAACCATTCTATTGATTTTCATCTTCACTTTAGAAATCAACTGAGTACTTGGAGCTTTATCAATGATCACACATTCATTTTCTTCAATATGAACTCTATATCCCTTTTTTACCAATTGACCAATGCTCATAATATTATGCTTAAAACCTACAAAATAAAAAACATCATGCATTATCTTTTGCTCCCCCTTTTTAGTTAGAATGTTGATTGTTCATTTTCCTTTTACAAACACTGTATTATTATTCCCAAGGGTAACATCTGTCTTTATCGACTCATCTAAATTGGAAAATAAATATAAGTTACCTAACATGTGATTATTACAACCAAAATCCAAATACCATACATCGCAACGATACTCTCTTGTGTCTTGTGATATATTACATTCAATATGCGATAAATAAGGAGTTTCTTCAGCAATATTTGTGCATGCAATAAACATGGAGCTTTGAGTAGAAGCTCCTAACCTGTTTTTGATTCTTCCCATTCTGATCATATTGTTTTTTCCTACAATCATAAACATAGTTCCTATATCTCTTACAATAGTGACACTACATATATGAATTATCATGTCTCTGAACAAAAAACTAATTATGATTGTGCTCTTGACTATGTCCACTTCTACTTGAGTTTCATGGACCGTTGCTACGTCCTCTAGATGAAATGATTTCTCTATCTTTAGGGTTGAAGCTTCCTCTTCCTCTTCCAAAAATTCTTGATACCTGTGATAAAAAATATTGATCTACAACTACATGTGATCTATTCTGTAACACCCGCAAAAACGACGTTCTAGGAACACGCTTCAACCCAACACTTAACCCGAAAATTGTGAATAATTTTTTTTATGTTTAAGTTATAGGAAGGTTGCAAGGGTGTTTTACCCTTAGGGTCTATTAAATTAACTTACATCACTAAACTCAAATTTAAGAATTGATAGGCCAGGGTCTAGCTAAAAGATTAAATTTTGAAATTCCTTTACCTCTAAGGTCGATTAATTAAAGGTCAACTAGGAAGTGCCACAACTTAATTTACTTGGTTAAATGTTTTTTCTTCTTAGTTAATGTTTCACTCCAAATATGACTAACTTAATGCTTAATTAATCTAGTTTCATTATCCTAATAGTTTAAAGTCCTTTTAATTAATTCTTACAACATACTAAGGATTAATAGAGTCTTTACTCCCAAGGCAATTTACATGGCCCCACTCACCCATCTACACATACCCTTAAGGATTTTAAATTAAACATTTAAAAATTAATTTCCACAAAAAAAAAGTAGGGTGAAACCTCCACCCTTAGATCAATTCATTCTTTGCCACTAGATCCTAGGGTTCTAAACTAGCCCTAAATTTCCTTATGAATTTCTATTAAAACCTTTTCTTTAGTTTATTCTCCTCATTTGATCTATTTCATTTTGTTAATTTGTAGGTTGGAGGGGAGGAAATCCATGGGAGCAAAGGAGGAATAACTATGGAGAATTCTACAAGGAGATCTAGTTTAGACTTAGTTTTATTTAATGTAATCTATTTCATTCAAGGATTGGGAGGGATTTCCTCCACCAATCTGGTTTTGTTTTCACACTAAGTGTATTTGGGTTTTCAAATTTGGGGCAAACCTTGCCCCCCATTGTTATAGATGAAAAGGATGTTTTTAATCCACCATTTTTATGTTTTATTGTTCAAATCCATGGGATTACTCTTATTTTACATGTTGGTAGTCATTAGTTAAATTTTACATCTTATAAATTAGTAAAAACCAGTATAAGTTTTCGCACAGGCACGGATCCGCGAAGTTCTGTCACAAGTGACAGAACCGCCACCCAGAGTAGACTAGTGGTCTTGGGACCACTGCTCTACCTTGGTGATAAACCACAAACCGACGCCCTACTAAGCGGAAGTTTTGAGACCACCGCCTTAGCCTGAGCGGTGGTTACGAGACCGCCGCTTTGCACAGGGCGACAGTCCTGTTTAAAAAAAAATAGAACCTTTAAACTGATATTTTCTCAAAAACTAAAAGGTACTAAAGGGTGCTAAATTACATTCTAAGCTTAATTTTGAACATATAGAGTTTCCAGTTTTGAGATTTCATTCATATTGTCCCTTTTTTAGTTAAAAATTTATTCATTTAAGCATTTTCCATTCTAAAAGTATTAATATAACTACAAGGTCTATTTTATCTTGTTCAACTAAATTTGTCCTCAATATCAAGAATAAAAGGAATTTATATCTACTTCTAACATTGCTATTTCCTTACTAAAAATCACCATTTCCAAATAGCACATACTTCCAATTTGTTTTCTCTTTCATTCAGTACAAATTATAGATTAAAAATACTACAATAACTTTATTTTCCATTCAAGTTTACTATGCATACAAGTTCAACTTCTTACAACTTTCTATATTTCCTTCTTTCTCATTTACAATTAAACAACTTCATAATGAAATTAAAATTTCTTTTTCCATGGAAACTGAATCATATCATTTAACACAAGAAACTAATTTTCTCACAATACAACCAAGATTCCAAATGAAGGGAATTACTTTCTTTTCTATTTCTCAAAACTAACTCCACAATACAAATCTTTCTCCTTTCTTTTTGTTTGTTTCTTTCCACATACAATATTACTTTAATAGTAAATGTTTGAAGACAACTTTCCCTTTTCACAATGAAACTTCCAACTAAACTTTACACAATATATCCGTTTTGAATTCTTTCTCTTTTACAATAAACATAATATTGGAATGCAAGTTTTCTCCATAAGATTATTACAATTTCTTCCACTCAAGGTGGGAAATAATACAAGAATGCATGCAAATGAAAAAACATTAATACAAGTTCCTTCACTCTAAGTGGTAACAACACTAAAGGAAGTCTCACAGGTCTCCAACAAAACTCCAAGCTTCACAACTCCAACAAGATAACTCCTCCAAGTTTTGTTTGATACACAACAAAATGGGGGGTGGAGAGGCAACACTCTCCACCAAACCAAGATATCCAATGAAGAGAAGAATCCCATCCTCTCCATTGGCCCTCGAGCCCCAACCACATTATAATGGGAGATAATTCCAACACATGGCAACAACAAGATTCCACAACACAAACAAATATTTCACAACCATTTCAACCATATTGAAATTAACAACATAAGAAAGAAGAACAACAAATAACAAAACACGGATTAAAGTGAAAGCCAAAGGATCAAGACCTATGGGGAGGCCACTTATGCCTCCCAACGGGAATGGGTGCCCACCTTAAGGCCTCTAATGTATATCTCAAATCCCCTACATACTCTTATGCCTCCCGCAAGTACCCCCTGTATACCTCCCACATACTCTTATGCCTCCCTCTAATCTCTTATGCCTCCCTCATAAATGAAACAAGAAAGAAATGCAAGCATTCCTTGTATAAGGTTGGGCACCCAACCCAAACTCCCTCTAAAAAATAGGTAAACTCTTATGCCTCCCTACATGAAATCTCCCCATAGTCTCCTCCTACTCCAAACTTTAGGTAATCTACCCACACCCAACAAGCATTCCAAAGAATACAATACTCAAACACAAACACATAAACACAAAATAAAGCATTACATAAGCAAGGTAAAGCTCCTACCTTTCCATAATAGAGCTTGTTCCAAGATTTAAGTCTCCAAGCTCCTCAAAACCAAGCAAGCATCCACAATCTCCCACAATACACAAGCACTCCCAACAATTCTGTAACTCTCCAAAAATAAAAGAGACACATAAATAATGAAGTAACACCCCAATCAAGAAAAATAATTTCAATAAATAGAAAAGAGAGAGAGGAGGATGAAGTGGCTCCATATAGGATGCCACATCACTCATCCTCAACTCCACCTAAGAATTCAAACCTCAACCCCAATGCACCATAAATTGGTGGGGTGAGAGAAATGACAAGTTACTTACACACACCATCTAAGCCCACACCCCATAAGGATAAAATTAATTATTTGAAAGAAAGTGCAATAAACATTTCACCTTTTTATCTTCCCAAAACACCTAATGTGGTCTAATTTTGACTTCCCAACCCATAGGTAGGGGTTGGTATAGCAATTTAAGAGGTGTGGGACAAGTTTAACTTGTCCCACAAGCCTTCTAAATTGACCCTTAAGGCCATAAATTCGAGTTTCTCATGAAGGGTAGAGTGTACAACACTCAAAATCCCCAAACACTCAACTTACAACACCAAATCCAAGAGAAATCAACTCTAATAAATGAATTTATTTTGGTCACATATTTAATTAGTTTAGAACAAGATTTATTAACTTTAATAAGAAACTTAGACCCATTAAGATAAAGGGGGAAAACATACATAAAAATCTAAATAAATACAACAGGTAAATCACATGCATCATATACGAATCGAAATCAACAACAGTCCAGTATTTCTAACATCTAGTATCATGCTACTAACAAGATATGCAATCGAATGATCAAAAAGCTACAACAATGTCCCCCCTAAGTGTAGTCGACAATAATTCATAATCACACAGACAATTACAGGTTGTCGAAGGGAAGTGGACACTACATCCCCCTCATCCTTAGAATTCTACTGTCCTCCTGGTCTCCAAGTCACTAGAATAAGTTGTGGTGTACTACACTCGTAGAAATGTAGCATCACTCCCATGTAGCTACACATCTCATCATATTTGTCACACACTGGACACACACACACACTAGTCAATACCTTCCTCTACCCTCGAAGGCCACATTAAAACATCCTATGCTCTATAATGTGGAATATAAATCCACCATCACCTGCCCTATAGGAATTAATTTCACCTAGGCAATGTACGAATCCAATATAGCAAATGTCTAGCAAGGATTTCTATGCAATATATCATCCTAAGCATAGAAACATGAAACACATCATGGATGTGAATTATCAAAGCCTAGGTGGCAATGTTAGACGATAGGCCAAGGGACTGATCGCATGGTCAGAAATATCTACATAAGGGACTATGTCCACAAACCTAGGAGTACAGCAAATATAACCTTTTCTGTAACGAATAGGGCTCTTATGCATCCCTATACACGTATCGAAATCAACAACTTTGTACCAGTACCTCATAACATATAGTATCATGCTACAACGATGCTATGAATCCGCATACTTCTTCTACAACAATGTCTATAAGCGCCTCTTGCAATCAGCTGTCATGATTAAAACAACCTGCTGCTCCATGTCCTGCAAGGGAAGGTTGGCCCAATAGAAAACCTTCTCCTTAGACTCAACCTGTCCTCAACTAAGAGGTGTCACTACACTAAGTGTGCCATACTACATTCCTAGCAATGCAAGGATCCATGCCATATAGCAACAATCTGGAAACCATTATTATAGTCCCGCTGGACTCGAACCAAGTATAATACTCTCTCCCATATCGAAGGCTGATGATCCTATCACGTACATCCTAATGCATGTCGGGCTCCAGGATTTGACCTCACCCTTGCTCCCTAGACCTGTCTATTTGGTCTCAGGGTGATATGCTATGCTGAGAAGGATCAGAAATCTATCATCCTGAGAGCATGCTGTAAGGTGGTACAGATCATGGGAAGTGATACAAGCCTAGGATCGCAGTCGCAAGACCGCTCTTCCGCAGGGATCCCGATGTAATCTGAAAATCTCATCAAGGGACCTATCGACACTAAAATTTTCACTGCACGTAGCTGTGTAGGTGGTCATTCACTGGATGAATTAGGAATGAGCCATGTTGTAAAGTATAATTAGTAGTCCAGCGTCTGATAGACCATGATGACGCCGTCAGTACGGTGCCGGCCATAATCTCGACGTACGGTAACCCAATCAATGCGGTCCAATAGGAAATGGTGTCCCACTTCCACTTTGGTATGGCGTGAGGAAAGAGAAGGCCAGCTGGATGCTAATACTCAGCCTTCACCCTCTGGGTACACTCCAGAGACAGTCATGGTCTACATGACTGAGCCACGTCTATCTGAAGTCCTCTCCATATTGGTAATAACTATCTCAAAGCAGTGTGCATCTTAAATCACCCTGTGCATGGGCTGAATATGGTGCACAGTGAGCCTCTGTCAAAATTTCCTGCCTCAAGCCTCCATCTTTAGGAACAATGATAAGGTTTTAACCTCTGTGTCTGAGAGGATACCATCTTCCATCTACAGATAAGAATTAAGGTCCATCAAATCTGATTCGTCAGAGGGGCCTCTGAGACTCAATCTCTACTCTGGCTACCAGGTAGAAGCTGTTATGAGCCTGGAAGCTGCTATAAATAGATCATGCCACCACAAATCATGTAACATACTGAAGTAACCAGTGAGCCACATGTCTCTAGGAAGTGCTGCAAAGTGTCTGCAATCACATTATCCTTCCCTGTTCAAGATGCTCTATCTCCATATCGTAGTCACAAAGTAAACTTTCATCCAATAGCCGCTGATGAAAGGCAAGTTGAAGTCATTGGGCTGCGTGAAGTAGGTGGCGAAGGCTCAGAGTGTATCAGTCTTGAGTGTAAATATCTGACCAATTTATTTTTGAAATGTCTTCCACCGCACTAAGGCGTGCATCATTCTGTCTGTAAGCTCATAGATCGATGAGTATAATTGAGCTCATAATCTGTTGAGTTTGCGAGACTCAAAAGCAATTACAATGCCCTCCTATATCAACACACCTCCAAGCCCTGCCAAAGAAGCATCTGGGCAAACGTAGAACATCGCCCTGAGGAGTTCCTGGAACTGCTAGAATAGGTAATGTTGTGAGACATTCCTTCAATGGTCCTGACAGGCCTGCTCACATCTATTTGACCAAACTTAGAACTTCTTCCCTTTCTGCTGAAGGGAAGTGATGGGATGCATAATCCGAGAGAAGTCCCTAACACATAGGATCTCCTTTGTACCCATCCTGCCATAACCCAATGAAGCTGTCTGCATGCTCAGTCCACACTAGTGGGTGCTTTTGCCAATCCATGATAGCCTCCTGCAATCGTTGTCTGATTAGGATCAACCTACGATACTCCATGTCCCTAGAAATGATGTTGGCCCAATATACTACACTGTCCTCTAACCTGTCCTAAAAAAAACGTGTCCTACACTCTCTGCCAGGTAATCCCTGATAAAGGATGCATGCCTCATGAAGACACTGAAGAACTATGACGATAGGAAAACTCAACTCAAGTATAGATACTCCTCACGTGTCGACATGAGTAAATCCAGAATGTACATCCTAAGGAAAATGAACTACAAAGCAATCCAAGAATGTCACCAAACACCCAATCTCATCAATTTGTCTCAGGGTAATATGCTATTGCGGGGGAATTCATCTTCACCAAAAGAGCATGCTACAAGGTGGTACTCATAGTGGCCATATCTCGTTACAGAAGGATTGCGGTATCAAATGCTCTTCTGCAGAATCCCGTGTAATCTGATGATAACCTGATCTTCAAGATCTATCTGTGCCACTGAACTGGCTATTTAGGTGGCCCCCTTCATCTAGATAAAAATAAGCCACTTTCATCAATTTTATGGACCAGGGGTAACATGATGGCTTGTTCATTACTGGTGTCTCAACTGGCGGTAATCAATACACATGAGGTCCGTAGAGATGGTGTCCTTCTTCTTCACTCCGAAGTATGGCACCGAGTGCACCCCAAGGGGATAGGCCAGCTTGGATGCTGATACTTAGGCCTTTCTCGAAGGCCCTTTGACAGCTGCTAAACATCGTGAGCTCACATTGAGCTCAGGAGTAGTCTATCCGATAAGGTTCTCGTCCAGATAGGCTACAGCTGTCTGGAACAAGATCAGTGTGGAAATCTATCTTCACGTGGGGGTGGGCTAACCCCAGTATGCTCCCCGGTGAGAAACATCAGTCAAAATGTCCATGCCTCAATGGGATGGTCCATCTCTAGGGACATATATCCACTAGACTCTGTCCTTCAGAATACCATATTCCTCAAACTGTAACAATCCATCACATCTGACAACCTCATTGTGGCACACTGCTTAAGCTGCATAGCGAAGATGGCTGCGAGGTAGAAACGAGCCTCCTGAGGGACTCCTGCTATCAAATGATGCTCCATTCCTAGATCTATAACGTACAAGCAAGTAACCATTATTGTAACATGTCTCTACTCTAGCTCTATGTGTCTGACAATCACAGTTCATCCCCAAAATGACACCATAGGAGCCCAAAGGAAGGATACGAAGGTCTGAAGTAGTGGTGAAGGGTCCCAAATCCACTACACACTCCTTAATGCCGCTAAGGAGTCGTACAGAAATTTTGGCTCCATGAGAGCCAGGGTGGCAACGTCCCAACTGATCAGACCCTGAGTGTAACTACCTGACCAACCTGGAAATTTCTCTACCGCACTAAGGATGGTGCAATAAAAGAATAAGATGAACCAGAATCAAGATAATATAGAGGTAGAATACACTGAGTGCAATACTACCTGTCGTCTTTATCATGGTACTCTGGTGCTCAGCTTGGCAGTTCTCGACCGCTGCGTAGATCCGATGGCTCCGTGCCATATCTCCAATAGTAGGCTCTGAGATCTATGTCTTACCCTTGTTGCTAGGTTCTATGGGCACTCTCTCCAATGATGTCCCATCAACGCCACAACCATAATAGATATTTGGTCCTCTCTAGTGTGATGCAACTCCAACTGTTACTCTAGATGTCTATGTTGGGTAAGTGCACCAAGTTGGGGGACAATTAAGTGGACATCAAATCCTAAATTTTACATTAAAAACAGCAAAACATCAAATTTAGTCTTCCGCGGACTTGAACCATGCCGTAAAGTAAAAACTATATCATAAAAATGGTACCATTGCGTAGGGGAGACTATTAGCTTTGTAGAAATACTAATTTTAAAGTGAATAGAAGAGAATAAATATCATTTTATAATTTTTACTAATAGTAGGTCTTTAAGACACTTTTTCCTGTGAATGTTTATGTCTACGTTTAAGACTGCAAAATTTGTTTCACTTATCAGAATGTGATAACACTTATACCATCCCAACCGTGGTGAAATTATATACATGTTCAAAAAAAAAATTATTTGATTTCAATATTTTTTGATGAAGTTATGGCGGGCAAACGGAAAGTGCTCTGTTTTCTTTATGTTTTCATACCACTTTCACGGAAAAAATCATAAAAAATAAAATATTACTCAAAAAAATACAAAATAAAATCCATCCCAAGATAGATAATGTCATATAACTTCTCACCAAAGGAAAAAAATATATATCAATTTTTGGTCATCCAAATTGTGGGCAAACGGACTATAATATTATCAACGTTTTTAAAAAAAAATACCAAGTCATTGAATTTTGAGTGTTTAATATAGCTAATCTTGTCCATTTTTTACAAAAATTAGTATTTTAGAAACTAGGTTCCAGATGCTACGATTCATATTAATATAATTTTTTCTAATTTTGAGTGTATGTATTTCTAATAATCCCTACAAGTTGATATTATGTTGTTATTTGCAATATGATGTCCACGGATGACCCTATATTTGTCCATCAACTTCCTGCACTTACCCTGTTATGGATCCTAACGATCCGGCTATAGACTGCTGAGGTCTCTGCTGATAAGCTCCTGCTGAATGAGCTCTCTGTACACCCTGTGTTCTGATGGGACCCCTAGGAGGAGGCCCCATACTCCACCCCCTCTGTGTGTCAAATCTCTGAGGAAGTTTCTAAGGTGGGTGTGTTTTTTGCTGCTGCTACTGAGGTGGCTGCTAAGGTGGCCTGAAGGAAGACTTTCCTGAACTCTATCCACCATGAGGAGGAGGAACTGACCCCCTCGATCTGCTATCCTACATCTACTAGATGTGGATCCAAACTCTATCTCTATCCTGCTACGTCTTCCCCTGTGTCTCCTCTGCAATATAGGCCTTCTCCACGGCCTCGACTAATGTTTGTGGGCAGTGAATGCGTACCGCGCCACCCAAATCCAAATTCAGGCCCCAAATGAACCTGTGAATCTGTACCTGCTCATCATGCATGTAGTCGACATATTGGAGTAGGTCCAGAAATCGACTCTCATACTCGGCTACGGTCATAAATGCCTGGAAAAGGTCGTGAAACTCATCTATCTGTTGTTGAATGAACCTCCTGGGAAAATACCTACTCTTGAAACACTCCTCAAAAATCTCCCTAGTAACTATCTCCGAGTCAACATGGAGCTTTTGCTCCTCGGTCTTCCACTAGAATCCTGCTCTATCCCTCAGAAGATGGATCACAACATGAGCTTTCGTGTTGCTAGTACAAGGGCAGAGCTTGAAGCATCCGCTCAAGCTAACCAACCAGGCCTCTATCTGAAAACCTCCTATATCTCCTGAATAGTGAGATGGCCATAGCTTCAGGATCTTCCTGATATGGTCTGTAGCCGACGACTAACGAGTCCTAGGTCTCTCTACATGCTCCTCCCTCTGTCTAGGGCTCTGAGATATGTCCCTTTGTCCTTAAATCCTGTCTCCATTCCCTCTATGTGGTGACTCTGCCCCGACTGACTCCACACGGAAGTTCTCTGCCCCATGCTCCTCACTGTATCAAAGAGATGCCCTATTGTCAACTGATGGATCCATATCTTGTCTAGCATGTCGCCCCCTAGGGATCCTCCACGCATAACGACATTGACGTCCTGAAGTGTCTGTAAAATATGAGGTAGAATGGCCGCTACAGCCTGCTCTGGAGGTGGTATATCTAGGTCTATGTGAAAAGACCCCTCGTCTGATCTATGCCTCCTGCATAGATCAAAGTGAGAGTTAGTTCATTGTTCTAGGCCTTGTTTCAGTTTTCTATCTTTCCTAAATTATACAATTATCAGACATTGTGGTTTTCTAGATTTAAAATAACAATTTTGCACTAGGTTAAAAGTTCATGTTTCGTGTTTTCTAGGTGTGCCCAATGGTCCAAGCTTTGAACCCACAACTTTGATACCAAATGTAACGCCCGTAAAAATGACGTTCTAGGAACACGCTTCAACCCAACACTTACCTCGAAAATTGCTACTAATTTTTTTTGTTTAAGTTATAGGAAGGTTGCAAGGGTGTTTGACCCTTAGGGTCTATTAAATTAACTTACATCACTAAAATCAACTTTAAGAATCGATAGGCCAAGTCTAGCTAAAAGATTAAATTTTGAAATTACTTTACCTCTAAGGTTGATTAATTAAAGGTCAACTAGGAAGTGCCATAACTTAATTTACTTGGTTAAATGCTTTTTCTTCTTAGTTAATGTTCACTCCAAATATGACTAACTTCATGCTTAATTAATATAGTTTCATTATCCTAATAGTTTAAAGTCCTTTTAATTAATTCTTACAACATACTAAGGATTAATAGAGTCTTTACTCCCAAGGCAATTTACATGGTCCCACCCACCCATCTACACATACCCTTAAGGATTTTAAATTAAACATTTAAAAATTCATTTCCACCAAACAAAAGTAGGGTGAAACCTCCACCCTTAGATTAATTCATTCTTGGCCACTAGATCTTAGGGTTCTAAACTAGCCCTAAATTTCCTTATGAATTTCTATTAAAACCTTTTCTTTATTCTATTCTCCTCATTTAGTCTATTTCCTTTTGTTAATTTGTAGGTTGGAGAGGAGGAAGCCATGGGAGAAAAGGAGGAAGAACTATCGAGAATTCTACAAGGAGATCTGGTTTAGACTTAGTTTAGTTTTAGTTTTATTAATGTAATCTATTTCATTCAAGGATTAGGAAGGATTTCCTCCACCAATCTGGTTTTGTTTCCACACTAAGTGTATTTGGGTTTTCAAATTTGGGGCAAACCCTACCCCCATTGTTATAGATGAAAACATGTTTTTAATCCACCATTTGTATGTTTTATTGTCCAAATCCATGGGATTACTAATTTTTTACATGTTGGTAGTCATTAGTTAAATTTTACATCTTATAAATTAGTAAAGACCAGTTTTAGTTTTTACACAGGCGCGGATCCGCGGATTTCTGTCGTAAGTGACTGAACCGCCGCCCAGAGCAGACCGGTAGTCTTAGGACTACCGCCCTACATGGGTGACAAACCACGAACCGCCACCCTACTGAGCGGTGGTTTTGAGACCTCCGCCTTAGCCTGAGTGGCGGTTACGGGACCGTCGCTATGCATAGGGCAGCAATCTTGTTTCAAAAAAAAATAGAACCTTTAAACTGATATTTTCTCAAAAACTAAAAGGTACTAAAGGGTGCTAAATTGCATTTTAAGCTTAATTTTGAACATATAGAATTTCTAGTTTTGAGATTTCATTCCTATTGTTCCTTTTTTAGTTAAAATTTATTCATTTAAGCATTTTCCATTCTAAAAGTATTAATACAACTACAAGGTCTATTTTATCTTGTTCAACTAAATTTTTCCTCAATATCAAGAATAAAAGGAATTTATATCTATTTCTAACATTGCTATTTCCTTACTTAAAATCACCATTTCCAAATAGCACATACTTACAATTTGTTTTCTCTTCCATTCAGTATAAATTATAGATTCAAAATACTACAATAAATTTATTTTCCATTCAAGTTTACTATGCATACAAGTTCAACTTCTTACAACTTCTATATTTCATTCTTTCTCATTTACAATTAAACAACTTCATAATGAAATTAAACTTTCTTTTTCCAGGGAAAATAACTCATATAATTTAACACAAGGAACTACTTTTATCACAATACAACCAAGATTCCAAATGAAGGGAATTACTTTGTTTTCTATTTCTCAAAACTAACTCCACAATACAAATCTTTCTCCTTTCTTTTTGCTTGTTTCTTTCCAC
The DNA here is from genome assembly GCA_019776745.2 of Taxus chinensis. Taxonomy (NCBI): domain Eukaryota; kingdom Viridiplantae; phylum Streptophyta; class Pinopsida; order Cupressales; family Taxaceae; genus Taxus; species Taxus chinensis. The sequence continues at coordinate 706,162,436 of CM034153.1, read as the reverse complement.
ATACAATATTACTTTAATAGTAAATGTTTGAATACAACTTTCCCTTTTCACAATACAACTTCCAACTAAACTTTACATAATATATCCATTTTGATTCCAACTTATGCCTCCCAATGGGAATGGGTGCCCACCTTAAGGCCTCCAATGCATATCTCAAATCCCCTACATACTCTTATGCCTCCCACAAGTACCCCATATACCTTCCACATACTCTTATGCCTCCCTCATAAATGAAACAAGAAAGAAATGCAAGCATTCCTTGTATAAGGTTGGGCACCCAACCCAAAATCCCTCTAAACAATAGGTAAAATCTTATGCCTCCCTACATGAAATATCCCCATAGTCTCCTCCTACTTCAAACTTAGGCAATCTACCCACACCCAACAAGCATTCCAAAGAAGACAATACTCAACACAAACACATAAACACAAAATAAAGCATAACATAAGCAAGGTAAAGCTCCTACCTTTCCATAATAGAGCTTGTTCCAAGATTAAGTCTCCAAGCTCCTCAAAACCAAGCAAGCATCCACAATCTCCCATAATACACAAGCACTCCCAACAATTCTGTAACTCTCCAAAAATAAAAGAGCACATAAATAATGAAGTAACCCCCAATCAAGCAAAAGAATTTTAATAAATAGAAAAGGGAGAGAGGAGGATGAAGTGGATCCATGTAGGATGCCACATCACTCATCCTCAACTCCACCTAAGAATTCAAACCTCAACCCCAATGCACCATAAATTGGTGGGTGAAAGAAATGACAAGTTACTTACACACACCATCTAAGCCCACACCCCCTAAGGATAAAATTAATTATTTGAAAGAAAGTGCAATAAACATTTCACCTTTTTATCTTCTCAAAACACCTAATGGGGTCTAATTTTGACCCCTCAACCCATAGGTAGGGTTGGTATAGCAATTTAAGAGGTGTGTGACAAGTTTAACTTGTCCCACAAGCCTTCTAAATTGGCCCTTAAGGCCAAATTCGAGTTTCTCATGAAGGGTAGAGTGTACAACACTCAAAATCCCCAAACACTCAACTTACACCACCAAATCCAAGAGAAATATACGCTAACAAAATGAATTTATTTTGGTCACATCTTTAATTAGTTTAGAACAAGATTTATTAACTTTAATAAGACACTTAGACCCATTAAGATAAAGGGGAAAAAATACATACAAATCTAAATAAATACAACAAGTAAATTACATCACTAAAATAACCACATACTAACATTAATTAAAGGGACTAATAAAAAGGCAACACATGACCCCTTGGTCATAATTTCCCCCTAACCAAATAATTCTAACACACACAATTACATGTTGCCATGGCGACCCTTGTTGAATTCATCTAGAATTCCAATGCGGTTGGTTTCCAATCCCCCGATGTTGTTGTGAATATATATATATATATATATATATATATATATATATATATATATATATATATATATATATATATATATATATATATATATACCTACAAAACACATAATACCTCCTTCAGCCTCGTGGCCGCATTAAAACATCCATGCTAAAATATGTAATATAAATCTAAAATCATCTACATATGAATTAATATCATCTAGGCAATTACGAATCATTTACAAATTTCTAGCAACATTTCTATCCAATGTTTCATCCATGTCAAAATGATCACAACATTAATTCAATTATCAAAGCCTACTCATGGTGAAAAATGTATATCGCATGTCAGAAATATATATATATATATATATATATATATGTCCACAACGTATCAACATCAATATTAAATGTCTCTAACAATCCACATGCATCATATATGAATCGAAATCAACAACAATCTAATATTTCTAACATCTAGTTTCATACTACAAGAAGCTACAAATCGAAATCAAAAATTTACAACAATGTCCATAAGTGTAGTCAACAATATCATAATCAAAGCAAAAGGTGTCGAAGGGAAGTGGACACTACACATTCAACCCTTGTTCATGATTTATTAGTGATGCATGCAACTCATCAATTGAAAACTGACTTAGATCTTTAGTTTTTTCAATAACAACTACTAAAGGATCAAAATTTGCAGGAAAACTTCTAAACAACTTTTCAATAATCATTCTGTCTTCAATAATTTCACCATAGGATTTAATTTGATTGAATAAACTAATTACAAAAGTAAAGAATGATTCTATGGGATTTGAATATTTCATTAACAAAATCTCTTCGAAGTAATTGCAGTTTGGTGGTTTTTACTTTCTCCTTACCTTGATACATAACTTGGAGAGTGTCCCATGCTATTATTGCTTTACTAGCCACTGTCACTCTAGGTAGGATGCTTTCATGCATGGCTTGATGAATATAGAAAAGATGTTTTCCATATTTCTTTCTTAATTCTTTCAAAGCATCTTTCTGTCTGTGAGAGTATATTATATGTTGTTGCATCTGTGGGCTTTTTGTAACAATTTTTACAATTTTCCACACATCCTGGGATTTAAATAGTGCCTTCATGGTTAATGACCAATATTCATAATTATTTCCTGTAAATTACGGTGTTTGTAGATCGGATATAGAAGCCATAGCTTGCTGTTAATTATAAACATTCTGAAAAACAACACTTTAATACCAATTTGTAGAAATTAGGCAAATAAAACAGTGAACAATAGAAATAAAATAAAGAATATTGTAAATAAACAAAGTATTCCAAACTCAAGTCAATGCTTCTGTGCATATATATCTTCTTCTTTGTCAGAGCTTCAACTCAATACAATCTGTGTGTATAAACACTTATAATTACCTCCAATATATAGAGGTCTTTCATCTAACAATAGAACACACAATTCTAAAAATAGAGAAATCTTAATAATAAAACTATCAGCTAAAAATAGCGCAGGATTTTGTGCATGCAAACAAAGTTATTTCTTTTATTTGCTTTTATCCTAAAAATAGGGACATGTAATTAAAACTTAACTATCCATTGAAAAGCAAGTTGCTTTTTCTTTTTCCTAATAATAGCAAAAGCATGTGGGATGAAATTATCTATTTCCAACACTTTATATAGATCTTCTTGATTCAACATACATTAAGTCCAGTTACCTCATTTTAAAACTTTTCTTGATGCTTGGTCACTCACACAATCACACTTTAAGAAATTCATGAATTTTAGAAAAATGAAACTCAAAGGTTTTGAAGTTGAGATTTCCTTTCAAAGGGAATATTTTCTCTACATCTAGGCTATTTGGCTTCAACATACATCACAAGGTTTGAGTTTGAGTTCATGCTTGATAAGGATAAAGTTCAATTTGACTTTGCCAATAAAAAATATCTTCTAATTTTCTTTTAAAAAACATAAATATATCAGCTAGACAAAGTTAAGATATCTTTCTATTCTCTACTTTTTACTCGATGTATATATGTATACACACATTTATAAAATAGTACAAAAACATTTTTAAGAACTTCCCATATAAAAATAATGGATAAAATTCATGCTTATGTTTATGTTTAATGAGGTTAAAGTTTGGAAAATTTTGATTTTTTTCTATGAAGGTTTCCGTAATGTGTGACATAGACTTCAACCATATTATGCACCACTATAAAAAACATTTAACTATCACGTTCTTCCATCACAAAAATATGAAAACCACCTTTCCACTATCCAAGGTCTTTTTTACTTAAACAATTTTGAATATAAAATAGTATTATGGTGTTTATAAAAAATACTTCTTAATCTGTCATCAAGTGGGATTTTTTCTAGTTGCGATGCAACATTGATCCATCAAACAATGAAAACCATATTTCCCCAATCTGACGTCTTTTATACTAAGGTAATTTTAAATATAAAATAGTTTCATGATGATTATAAAAATACTTCTTACTCTATAATCAAGTGAGATTTGTTATTCTTGTAATGCAACACTAATGGATCACACAACTATGAAAATGATATTTCCACAATATGAGGTTTTTTGTCCTTAGGTGTAGAATTATAGAAAATAAAAACAAAAAATACATAAATAATAAAAATGAAAAATTAATAGATATTTAATCCAAACAACAATGTTGTGCATAATTCTATTACCTCCTTTAACTTCAAATTTTCTTCTTCAATATGTTCTTTTAATGATTACAATGCCTCATATATAGAGAGCTCTTACATAAAAATAAACCATGATAAGAATCTAAGGAATAGAGCATGTCACACGCATGCATCAAACAAATCTCATTTGTGCCTCTAAAGGCAACCCCGATGCATTAGGTGGTGGTGGTCTTATCATAAAATCATAAGGGTCATCTCATCGTTGCTTATGCTGGACCCGTGGGTAATTGGTCAAATCAATACTTGGAAGCACTAACATCTCTCTGGGGATTCAGAATTACTAGATCTCTCAATGTGGATTACCTCATTTTGGAAAGTGACACTATGAACATAATCAATAACCTCTCTAAAAACCAAGCTCCGAGTAGATCTATAATGGACTTTGTAAATGAAGCTTTTCTACCTATGCAATGGTCTTAACATAAAGTTCCAACATGTTTATAGGGAAGCAAATAAATTTGCGGATGCATTAGCTAATGTTGGGGTGTCTATTACCAATTATAAAGAGTGGTATGATAGTGTAGACACCAAACATCTATGCCCCCCTTTGAGACAAAATATACTCATGACCAAAGACAACACATTTGCGACACCCCACTATACCACCCCTTTTTAATTAATTTAGTTATGACCCATCATATTTGTAAAGATCTAAAATGGTTATTTAATTAAAATAATTGAATTACCTATTATCCCCTCACACCTCACCCTCACACCTCGTTGAGTTAACTCAGACACCTCACTAAACTGTCTAAACCACTTCCTAAAAAACACTAACCTATTTCCTATCTAACTAAGCCTTCTAACTAGCCAAATCCTCCAAAAAGAAATTTCTTCCATCCTAAAAAACTTAGCTCGTGCTTTTCTAACCATCCCCCATACTCATCACTTTGAAATGCATTGTTTTTAACTAAAAAAGGACGGAAATCATGTGGTTTTCTAACCAAACTAGTTTTCTTCCAAATCATTAACAATTTACCCCGATCGTTGATGATCTATTTATAGTTGTTTACAGAACTCATTTGAGGGATGAAATTATCAAGATTTGCAAGTTTAGGCTATTCCAATCCTATTTTATGAGGTATCTAGATACTTCACCAACAACACTACATAACATTACATTGCTAAAAAAAAATGTCAGATTCATCATCGTATTGATCGTTTTCATCCTCCAACTACCAAGTCTTTCTATTCTTCTGTCTACCAACGCAACTTGCAAGGTAAATCAATCATTTCAATTTAGTTCAAAATATCATAAAAAGTTAGATTTTTTTCTTGTATTACATTTATATGTTGGATAACAATTCGTTTTCGTTAAATCAATGACTCGAATCATGAACTTAGGCTATGTTTGTAACAATTCCTAGATTTTACAGTAATTCGCTAGCGATTATCCCAATCACAAATGATTTCTCTGAATCGCTAGCGATTCCTATGCTTTCATGATTTTTCAATCATTTTTTACTAAATATAATCAAAATGTTTCATTTTTCCTTGTTATCTACTAATTCTTTTTCTAGCATGATGTCTTCAGTTATCATTAGGAGGTTCTAACTTGCCAACAACTGATTCCTTTCCTATTGTCCACCATCCATTGTACTAGGAGAAATACAACTTGCTCCATGATCTTAAACTTTGTGAAATCTAGAAAACTCCATTTGATCCACTTGGAGGCAATTTTTGCTGCAACACAAACACATCCGGGAAGCCACTTATGCCTTTTGGGAGGCATACGATGAAGCAATAATGCTCCAAGAGGATCTTGTCTTGTAACGAATGACAATACGAGACTGATCTCAAACATCTAGAGGAGGATTACCGTACTGCCTCTGATTCTACATCTGTTAGTCACTTCAGCATCTCCAATTCAAAGTCTACTTTTCCTTGCCAATACGAAACCCAGTAAGAAGATTTAAACTTCTTCGCCAAGGATTACATTTCTATCCATGACCCAGACCTGACTGAAGAAGAGGACGAAACCAACGATTCAACTGAATCTCATTCTCTTTTTTGTGAAAATATCTATACAGACCAGGAGTTTGACTTATGGATGTAATCATAATCCACATTAGTCATATAAGTATCTAGTCAAATAAGTGATAATCACATGCTTATCTAACAACTTTGCATACATAATCATATGTACTAAAATAAAGTTCAAATGTTTTCTAATCATCAAAAATGTCTTGATATAATTTGTATCTTTTTTTTATATGAATTTTTTTACAGGTAAGGAAGCCTTCTGATCACTTGTTCCAAAATAGTGCACAAAACAAAACATAATCCACATCCTTTGGTATCCTAGAAACCCCGCCATATCGAGGGTTGATTTTGGTTGTTACCTCTTGGATTTGTTCAAGATAACCAAGGTAAAAACCATGTGAGACATTCTGGCATGTCCGATGAGACCCTGAATCCCTATTTAATTTCGTTAATTTATCATCATTTTGATTTTTGTTTGTCACTGACTGCTAATCGTTGGTGATTGGCTTAATCACCTGTAATTCCACTGAATTGCTAGCGATTCCCCTAAGTTGTTTTTTCTTAACATTCTATTAACAATTTGCAGTGTTCTTTTTCTTTCTATTTCCTACTACCTCTAATCAAATTGCAAGCCACTGAACTTCTCCTAGGAATAATACCTTCTGGATTTACTAAAAAAATCAATAGTTGCCAAAAGAATAAAAAAATAAAAAAATTAGCGCTCTCATGGTAAGTCCTAAAACCTTATTTTATCTTTCCGTTTTTCATTATTGTTTGATTGTCCTCATCAAATACAACATTTTGTTTTGGAATTCTAAAATAAACAATTTGCATTCTTCTTGATCACATAGTCTTAATTAGCAAGGTAAAATTGTTGCAGTCACCTTTTTTCCCTCACACACAACTAAACCACATTAGAATAAAAAATACATCTAAAAAAACTCCCACCCATGTGAAATTGATTGATATTTCATCACCCAATAGGGAAATTGACTTGGTGTTCTAGTTGAGCATAAACACCTATTTTTCAGTACATTTTGGCTCAACACCCAACTCCCTTATCGTAGCAAGACTGTGAAGTGAGGGTGTAGGCCCCAATATACATGTCCTGTATTGACAATAGTACAAAGTTGTTCCTCACGTACCTTTGGGTATATCAAGAAATTTTCCTTTAAACACACCTGAAACCTTCCTTAGATAGCCATTTCTTAGGATCCTCGTTGACTATTTTACACATTTCACCTTTCATAATTAATTAATATAAGACTAAAATAATTATTTTCTTCCCTTTTCTTGTTGATTGTTAATAAATAAATTTAGTCATTAATTATTTTACTATCGGTGTTGTGTGTGTTTTTTTTATCATGGTTCTTACTAGACAACAAGTACATAAACCAACAGTATGAAAATATGTCTACTCCATTGCCTATATTTCGAGTTCAAGCCCCACTTTGTATGACACCACTCCCGGTAACAATTTCTTCGCCAATTCAACCACAAGAATTACTTTATCAAACGAACGCATCCAATCCCTTTTCCAACACAAAAACATTGGAATGGAGTAGGGTTTGGTCATAAAAATGAAATTGGACAACAATCCTTTCATTTCTTTGCAACAGTACCATGGATGAATTCGTTATACATTGGAATCAAAACATTCGTTTTCCCCCATTGCACATGAACTCCCATTTTATAATGGAGGTGATCCTATTTTTGAGGAAATGTTAGATTCGAATCCCATTGCTCTTAATGCATACGTAGCAGTGAGAAATCTACAAATGCAGTCACTCCACACTGTAATCTGTTGCACATGCTCAAAACCAACCCTTTACTTATCATTGCACAACTCATTGAAAAAAACCAAGAATATATTATACTAATAGTTGTTTTTTGATACTTCAGCTCAAACCTGAAATGTTAAGCATTAGCCAATCTGAGAATGCTACTAGCTCTTCCAATCCATTTGGCACATTAGATGAGCAACCTTTTGTAATTCAACCAAAAACATTTGATTTTTCCTCAACAGCTTTCTATGATCTCCATATGATCTCATCACAAAATGTGTCTACCTAAACAACTTATGGTCTTCCTCTAGTCCCTCAATAGGGTCTACACTTCTCTAAAGTAGTGCCTACTGCCTCCACGATGGATTTTAGGGCTCCTCATAGCTATCAATGTTATCATCAAGTTTTGTTCCTCTTTCTACTCTTATATCATCTCAATAGAATATCGTTCCCAATTAAAGCATCACCGTGTCTATCCCTTCAACAAAATTGATGATTAACACTAGTTGCTATTGCCAGTACACATCCTGCTTTGCAATACATGCTGCAACTTTCTCAACCTTTGATGTCACGGTCTATTCCACAAAATATCCCACAAAAAAATATTCTACAACAAAACATTCCACGGAAAACACCATCATTTTCTGCTTCTTCTACTACACATTCCAACACATTCCCACATATTCACATTCTCTTACACAAGTATCGAGACCATACCAATACATTCAAACTCTGCAATTAAGTTCTTTTCAACAATGTTCTTTCCCCCAACAAAAATTCTCTCAACAAAATATCCCATCAGAAAACATCCCAGTATAAAAAATTCCTTCACCGAACATTTCCATCACCGAACATTCCCTATCAGTAGAACAATCCTCAACAAAACTTTCCTCATCAACAACATGCACCTCAAAAAAATATTCCACAATACGATGCCACACAACATAACGTTTCACAACAAAATAATCCTTATCAATTTAACCTCTCTTATCAGCAAAAATATCCCTCAAATAAATGTTCCTCATCAACAAGACATTCTACAACAACATCAGGCATATTCCCCCTAGTACAAATATCAACCTAGCCCATCTTTGGGCCAACAGGATCAGAACAGACCCCATTCAGGCCATCCTAAGCCGCATATCCTATTTTGAGGCTGCCTCATCGTCATCCAAAAATAATCTCTCCTATGAAAAAATCTGTAACAAACCCATTCATCTTTTCATACCATACAAACCATATCCCCCCTCACTAGGAGCTCCTTAAATTTATCAAGTTCTATAAAAAAGATGACCCTCATCGACACATTTGTGATTTTTGTCATGCATGTTATTAGATATCCCATGACCAAGATTTATTGCTAAGAACATGCCCTATGTCTCTTGCAGGTATTTCTCTGGACTGGTACAATAACATTCCACAACATTCCTTATTTTTTATCACGCATCTTTCCCAACTCTTCCTAGATAATTTCTCCATAAATTTAGCTTGTAAAATCACTATTAATGATTTATATGCCATTAGAAAATTTGAAGATGAATGCGTTGCCGACTTCGTTTCCTGTTGGAGGGGTTTAACCAATAAGTTATCCTTCACATTACCATAAAACATAATTGATTGATATTTTTTTTTTCACACTTGTGCTAAGCATATCTCATCCACTTTACAAATCCAATCATTCCACATCTTCGATGAAGAATTCACCATGGCCCGTAAGTTAGAATTGTGATCACTAGAAGACGAGTGGGTGAAGATTCACCCCAAGAAACCAAAATTAGAGTTCCCATATAAACCAACATCTAATCTAGACAACACAAAAAGCAAATGCTAATGCCATTGTCATCAAATATTCTCCTAAAGAAAATCCTGTTGTCAAATGAGTCTACCAAAAACGTAGGTTACACACACCATAATAGAAACTTATAGTGCAGTATTAAAAAAATTACTCGCTTAAAATATCATATCATTACCTCTCATTCAACCTATCAACATATCAGTGTCAAAGCCCATTTGGTAACATGATAATGATTATTGCAAATTCCATAGAGTAAACGGTCATGAAATAGAAAGATGTTGCACTTTTCGCAATATCCTTCAGGATTTAATTGACAAATCTGACCTCCATGTAGATAATCTAAATGCACCTCCAAACCAAAAACTTGATATATTGAAACAACGCTTCCCGAATCATTCCTTGCCATCTGATTCAACCACAAGCTAATGTCATCCAAACCATTAGACACAATAATGAAAATTGAACCCATTTCTTCATTTGCTATGTTGCCTAGCAAAAAAATATCCACAAAATCCTTGTTAGAGGACTAATGAACATGTCGTCACTATTACATGACTATCCCCTTCTTCACTCAACATAAAAAATACTCCCTTGCCCTTGTCAATTGATTCAGTGCTTACCAAATTGATACCAACACCAGATAAACCCACAGACACTGAACCACTACTTACCACTAGAATTCTTCTCACATTGTTACCTGAAACTGTTACGGGATCCATGCCTACATCAACAAATAGTACTGCAACTACACTTGCTCCCAAATCTGTAAATATACAAATGATACCATTAGAAACATTTTTGGCTCAGTCACCCCTAACTAAAATCCACTAAGAATCTTAGTCATCAACAAACTACCAAAATCATATAATCCTAAAAATCATGTGGACTATATTAACCATATTTGTTAGGAAATAAGAGATAAAATATGCAGAATAATCCCTTACAGAATCGCAACAGTAGAAACTAATATGCCAAAAAAATATTACATATCTCAAATAAAAGTGTAGAATAAATAACACAATATAGAGAGACAATATTTAATGTGGTTCACCCAATTTGGGCTACGTCCACCAAGAATCACTTGCTCATATTTTATTACAAGCCTCCACTCTTCTTAATACAATACCCAAATCCATTTGGAGCTATGCTCAACAAACTCTACAGAATTCACACCCAAATTCAAAACACATATGCAATACATTTTGCTTGTCTATCTATCATATGCATAATACCATATAAATAGACAATTGCTTAAGTAGTTTGATACAAAACCGGTGGGTGTCAAAACTATGGGCAAAAACCGTGGGTATCAAAACAATGGGCAAAAAATGTGGGTATCAAAAAAATGGGTACTGAAAAAACATGGGCCCAAAAACAGCCCATAACAGTTACCCATTACCCATGGGTTAATAAACCACCCATGAAAATTTTCTTTGGGGGCTTAGCCCCCGAGCCCCCATCGATTAGGGGGGCTTCATACCCGAGTGAAACCCCTAGAAGGTGTACCACACTCTAACATGAAAACAAGTTCAACAAACACAACAGTATTATCCGAGCCCCTCTCCCTTCATTAGAATCAACGTCAACAAATATGCCGTATTCATCTAAGACTTTGAAGGGTCCAAATAAGTAGGATGTTGTCTAAGTCTTTAAAAATCCTCATTGTGATGAAACTTATTGTTTCCGTGGTACTCCACCACCTCTTCATCTAAGGGGCATACCTTCTTTTAAAGAACCCTTTTTCGTGAAACATTTGAGACTCGTAGGATCTCTTGAACATAATAGTTTTCCAAAACCTTAATCCGAGACCCTCAAGCGATCCCTCATTCCTTATAGTTGTCAATCACCCTATTATTACAAGGGAGAAACTCATTCATCATGTTCCTACAGTGATTCCTTACGCTACATCCACTATCCCATAATGGACAGTTACATCTAAACCTCGTACATTTATCCCCATACAATCTAAGTATCCCTTGTTGCCACCACTAATAAAAAGAATGCTATCAACCATTCATTGGAACAACTATGAGACCACTGCGATCGCCGAGTAAACTTGAGAAACCTATTTTGCCTATCCCTGCCAAAAATCAATCCCTAGTGGGCATTCGATCTAAAAGGGTGGTATGCTACCATTTTTGATAATATATTAAAAGAATCAATAATCACATTACCCCCTCCAAATCCATCAAGTCATCAGGGATGGAAACCTATATGGTATGATTTTAATACATTTTTTTATTATCACATAACCTAGGGTCACACCATAGAAGATTATAAAGCCTTCCATTAGAAGATTCAGAAGATGGGCAATTCACTCTTTCTCCTGCCCCATCCTATTCCAACTTCAACATCAACACCATTGGTTGAGTTTACTTCTAAAGCCCTCGATCATCAAATCAATGTTGTGCACATCACCACATGCTCACGAAATTACAACAACAAAAATTTTCAATCCAAACAAGAAAAAGAAACTATCGATATACCTCTACCATCAAGATCATCAACATCATATGATAAACTCAAAGTATCAATTTCACTAACTCCTAAAGATCTTAATCAATCATAATCATCTAAAGCCAAAATTTTGATAAAAACCACCCCTCTTTCTCTCATCACATTATAGAAATAGCCACTAAACAATTACATCAATTCCCTATCAAAAAGTCACTTTATGAACTCATTCAGACATCACCTCCTTACAAACATGCAATGATAGAAGCACTTCAATCTATTACTATCTCATCCAATGACTCATCCCCTCTTGTGAATTTTGCAGGTGCCCTGAAAGCATCCACAACAATTTCTTTCGAAACATATGAAAAACTCACTCTTAGACCAAAAGAACATGATCTACCACTTTTTGTCGCTGCTCAATTCAATGATATTTCTATCAAAAGAGTCATGATTGATAGCGGTGCTGCTATCAACATTATATCCTCTCTAGCCTTTGAACTCAGATTAACCAACATGGTTGTCTCTCAAACCTTAGTCCTATTACGTTCATTTGATGATACAATTGCACCCACACTAGGCACTACCATTTTACCACTTAAAGTTGGTGTTAAAGCCCTACAAGAACTCTTCTACATTATATAAGGAGAGCCAATATAATATGTTATTAGGACGTACTTGGATACACACCATGCATTGTATTCCTTTAAATCTCCATCGCTGCCTTAAGTATGAACACGAAGGGCAGACCAACATAGTCCCCGTTGACCTGAATCCATTTGTTGGCTGCTATATGATGTATCATCCAAACGATGTATTGGTACCTAAATATGTTTACGAGTATTTTGATCAAGCATCTACTAGCACATCAATGTATTCTTATAAACTACGAGATGATTCCTCTGTTAGAGAAGATGTGAAATGTCTCACTCTTGGGCAATATCACCTTCTTAAGCTTAACTTTATTCCATCACCAAAAATGTATGGTCACCTTGATAAGAAACCCATGTACAATCCTGATTTAGGAGATATTATCTCTTATGGGCCCACATACCTTAAAAAAAAATTTATGGGTGGGTTTGAAAAACCACCCTCCCAATCAACCAAATTGTACCATGCAACACCATTTAAATCAAACCTTAAGTCTCTTGATAATTCCAAATTTTCCCGAATGTACCTACATTGTTGTGCCTGGAAAGGATTTGGCATTGGGCAATATGAACAATGAATACATGATCAACCTATCTTGAAAACCCTCAAGCCATATGAGTAAAATGGCCTAGGTTATGTAAACTTTAACCCTAAAACTACTGAAGATCCTTCAACCGAGCAAGGAACCGTTGTACCCATTTTTGGATCAAGAACTGTCATCACCCACTAAATTTAAGAACTCCACAGAAACTGATGACACTGTATCTGTCCTGCCAATTTTTTTAATCAACACTATATCCTTAGGACCACTCACATATCAATTAGGGGGCTCCGTCAAATCATCACCACTTGTTTCACCAGACATGATTGAGGAAGATTTACCTACCGTAGATATCCTCCAGTGTTAGGATGATCAAGAAATTCTCTCTCACATGGGAGCTGAAGAACGCTTCCTTCAGAAACTCCTACCATCTGAAACATCCACTCTTCTCAATGAATCCACACTTGATGTTAATCTAGGAACCACGCAGGATCCTCGTATAGTCAAAGTCGGTCAAAGTATGGATCCACAAGAATTACACAAATTTACAAAATTTCTAACAAAATATCACCAAGCCTTCACTTGGTCATATAGTGATATGCCCGAAATTGATCCCAACATTGTTGTACATAACATTGTCACATATCCTAATGCCAAACCAATCAAACAAAAACTTTGCAAAATGCACCCGCGTATAGCTCTCCTTGTTAAGGAAGAATTGTAGTGTGTTTTAACCATAAATTTCATCATACCTATTGACTATCTGTAATGGGTCTCCAACATTGTCCCCGTAGCCAAGAATTCATGAAAAATTCACATTTGTACAGATTTGAGGGATCTCAACCTCGCCTGCCCAAAGGATGATTTCCCTCTTTCGAACATAGATCATCTCGTCGACTTAACCGTCGGCCACGAAATGCTATCTCTCATGGATGGTTTTTCTGGTTATAATCAAATCATCATTGCACTTGACGCTCAACGTAAAACATCTTTCATTACCCTATGGGGAACCTTTTGCTATCGTGTCATGCTCTTCAGACTTAAAAATGCTGGGGCAACGTATCAACATGCCATGACATACATCTTCCATGACCTTATTCATAAAATTGTTGAGGATTACATTGACGAACTCCTTAGAAAGAATAAATCTCAGAAAAACCATCTCGAAGTCCTAGAATCGATCTTCACCCGCCTTATTCAATTTTTCCTCCATCTCAATCCTATAAAATAAGTTTTTAGTGTTCTCATTGGAAAATGTTTGGGGTTTATCATATCTATTCGTGGAATTGAAGTCAACCCCACAAAAGTTGGGGCAATCATAAAAATTCCTCCACCCACTAATCTTAAGAAACTGTGTAGCGTTCAAGGAAAATTACAGTCCATTTGATGCTTTATATCGCAACTCTCTGATCATTGCCAACCCTTTCATCACCTGATTTGCAAAGATGTTGAGTTCCATTGGGATGTAGACTGTCAATTGGCATTTGAGAAAATTAAAGAACAACTTTTTAGACCACCTATCCTCACTCCACCATGCGAATGAGAGCCATATTACTTATATATATCCACTTCCGAGCATGCCCTAGGAGCCATGCTTTCCCACCATGATAGTAAAGGTCGTGAACATGCCATATATTACATCAGTGGCACACTCCATGAATACGAGACGCATTATATAAAGGTTAAAAAACTATGTTGTGCATTATATTTTGCCACTTCCAAGCTATGAAACTATCTTTTAAACCACAAAACATATGTTGTCACTAGTTTTAACCCGCTTAAAGTCATGCATGCCAAACCACACCATAATGACAACATAACCCGATGGCTCATGCTAATGACTGAATTTGACTTGGAAATTATACCATGAAACTCCATTAAAGGACATGCCATTGTTGATCAACTCGCTGAGGCACCTCTTCCAGATAACAAACCACCTTATGAAATATTTCTCGATGAATCCATTAATAATGTTGATGAATCAAACGATTGTGAATGAGACTTTGTCCCAGTCAAAATGACCCTTTTCTTTAATGGCGCTAAATGATAAGAAGGAGAGGAGCTGACATAGTCATCATACCACCATGGGGAATTCCCATTCCATTATCATTTAAACTCAATTTCAAGTGCACTAATAATATAGCAGAGTACGAAGCTTTAATCATGGGGTTGCAAACTACTATTCTCTTAGGTGTCCAAGTCTTGGAGTTCTATGAAGATTTGTAACTTTTCATCAGCCAAGTCAAAGGGGAATTTCAATGTAAAAATGAAATACTTCAAAAATATAAAGCTATTGTTGATTTTCTCCTTGGTGTGTTTGATCGATATAACATTCAAGACATCCCACGATCCTCTAATATATTCGCTGATACCATGGCTTCCTTAGGATCCCTTGTGTCTTTCAGAATGAAGAAATCAAAGGATAAAACTAAAATGCCTATATTCATCCAAAGCTTGGACCATCCTTCACATCAAAATGAGCTACCTTCCATCCACAATATCAACGCAAAATCATCATATCTATGGTATACTCAGATATTTGATTACCTCACGGAATCTAAAATCCCCCCAGACCTATTATAAGGCACTAAACACTCTTTTCTTCAATGTGTCACTCGATTCATTATCATAGGAGGTATCCCTTATAGACGTAGCTTTGACGGAATATTATTGCATTGTTTTAAGTCATATGAATCAATTAAAGCAATTGAATAAGTCCACGATGGTATTTGTTGTGGTCATTTAAGTGGAAACGCTATCGCCAAACCTATCATACGACTGGGATACTACTAGCCTACAATTATTAAGGACTATTGTACATACGTAAAGAACTGTGTCAAATGTCAACTCCATTTTGATCTTATCCACATTCCTAGTCAAGCATTAGAACCTGCTCAGGACTTATGGCCTTTTTCCCAATGGGGACTAGACCTCATTGGTGCAATCAGTCCAAAATCATCTCAACAACATCATTCAATTATCACTGCAACTGAATACTTCACTAAATGGGTTGTAGCTATTCCTTTAAATGACAAAGTCTGAACCTATCATTAATTTTATATACCAAAATATCATTTGTCGCTTTGGTATCCCACACAAGCTTAGCACGGAAAACTAAAATTCCTTCATAAATAAGGAAGTTAAGAAGCTCTGTAATACATTAAACATTAAAATAAGCTTCTCATCACCATATTACCCCCAAGAAAATGGACAGGATGAAGCCTCCAACAAAACACTAAAAAAAATTCTTATGAAAACGGTAAATGACGCAGGCAAGAATTGACACACTTAGATTCGATTCGCTCCGTGGGCTTATCAAACTAGTATCCGTACACCTACGGAAACCACAACCTACTCACTTTTTTATGGCTCTAAAGCCATCGTACCCCTAGAAATTCAAATTCCATCACTTAGTGTGTCTCTAAAAGACTTCATTCCTGATGAAGAGTACCGCCAAAATTGCCTAACACAACTTGAATTATTAGATGAAAAGCATTTAACATCTCTTGGACAACAATAGGTATATCAACAACACATTAGTAGAGCATATAACAAGCATATCAAGGAGCGTGACTTTAAAATTGGTGACCTTGTAGTTAAGGAAAATTAAAATGTAACTACATTAGAATGAAGCAAACTGAAATTTTTTCCCCCAAATGGATCGGTCCATATATTATCACTCATAAGTATGGGTCAGGGGCATATCCTCTCACTTATCTTGAAGGGGAACCTGAGGCGGAACCCCTAAATGCTTTGCACTTGTAACCTTTTGTACTGTTAAATGATTGATTATCATGACAACAATTTTCAATTGAACATTCTCCCTTTATCACACAAAGCTTAGAATCCATTCCATTACTCCTCCCTATCATTATTACATAGGGCATATGGATTTAGTTCTCCTATGAAGTGATCCTATCCTTAGTAAACAATTTATTAGGGACTTTCCCTCAGCTTAGGAAAAGAAAAATATGTATCTGTGGATGCTTCTTACTATAAGTCAAAAGGATATAGACAGATCCCTTGAAGGACAACTATTCAAAAGTTATATTATCAAAAATATAAAGAAAAGTAGATTGATCCCTCGAAGGACAACTACCTATCAAAATCATGGACCGATCCCGTGAAGGACGACCATTCCATTCAAATAAAAAATCTAGACCATACCCTCGAAGGATGGCTACTTATATATATACAAGGCTTCCAGCATTGATCAACCTTCAAAATACAAAGCATTTAGGAAAGCTTCCCACATTGATCAACTTTCCCATAATCAAACTTCCCGCATTGATCAATTTTCTTTAACAAAAATATTATTGTAAAAGCTGGGGAATTTCCCTATGAATTTGTAAAAAAAAGGAGAACCTTCCTCCCCTACAATGGCATGCATCCATATGTTTCCTATAATTTTCACAAAAGTGATTTCTTTTCGATCCATCATAATCTCTAAATTGTCCAATGACAGTCTCATTTATCTTTTTGAAAGGCTACAAGTGAAAATCCTATCAAGACCCTGTTATCAGCCAATTTTGACTTCGCAAAATTGATTAAAAAAAATAAAAAAATGGAAATTTTAAAATTTTTCAAAAGTGTTTCTTTACGTGGTTTATCACCCTCATGACAACCATCTCCTTTTTGTGATCATTTCGGTCTTCGTTTCATCCTTTTCGGGTGAGAACTCCTCCCGCCAGGCTTTAAATTGCATTAAAATACATTAAAATTAATTAATTAATATTTAATTAATTAATTGCTCTTTGTTTGATAAAATTAATTTTTAAATAACTTGGGAGTATTTAATTAAATAAATATTAATTGAAAAATTCATTAGACAAATTTTTATTTTATTGCCGGGGAAGTAAGCTTATGCTTCCAATTGCCGGGAATGCCAAATTGGCTTCCCAAACCCAGATTTCCCCTTTCCTGGCAATCTTATTTTAATTTCCCGCTTGTGGGATTTTCTCCACCAATTGCCAAATCATGGACTGGCTAACAGGAAAGAAATCTCCCAATTTCCCTCATGGGGAAATTGAACGGAGATTGCCAACCCACTTTGCCATTCCCGTTGGCAATTGGCCGTCGCTTTCCCCATTTCCCCTTTGGTGATTAATTCCACTACCCGGGAAGAGAGGAAGTTGGATTAATCTTCATAACTTCCTCCGTCAAACTCATTGGAAATAGTCGTGAGAAGTTTTCTGATTGCTTCTTATTTCTTCTGAAGGACATAATATTTTATCACATCCCACAATACTGTGAACGTCATTGTGAAGAAGAAATACAAGAGGACAACCATAGAAGTTTTATGCAAAAGAAAGATATAGCCAAGACAAAGAAATCATTTCACGCAGAAGCAGGAAGAAGAGAACATATGATTTGCGCAGGTTTTTAAAGGAGAAAAACAACAAAAAACAAGTTCCCATGCCTAAGAAATACAAGAAGACCACGCACCTGTCCACAGTCCCACGCAGGTGTAAGTAGAAGACAAAGACAAAAATCCACGCATTAGCCAAAAGAATAGAGGGAGAACAGTCTAAAACATTCTACGCAGGAAGAGGAGGAGAACAGTCTAAAACATTCTACGCAGGAAGAGGAAGAGGACAGTCCAAAATAGCAGAGGAGGGGACAATTTACAAATTCCACGCATTTTCCAAAGAGAAGAGAAGAACATTTCACGCAAGAAAAGGATTAAGAAGGAGGATGTTTCCATCACGCACAGCCCATGCAGCCTGAAGGAGGAATCCACGCAGGATTTTGACAGCAAAATACCCACGCATGAGCAAATCCTTCTCATGCACCCACCAGAACAGGCCACGTGGAGGACAGAAAAAGACATGCACAGAGGTTGAAGAGGAAAGACAACCAAGATAAAATAAAAAAATACAGTCCAAACAAAAAAGCCAAAGAGGGAGAATAGGTAGCAAAGGCCATGCAGAGGAGAGGGTAGTTTTAAAACTCACGCTTGGAGCAGTCATAGAGCCCACGTAGCCCAAGGAACAACTAAGAGCCCATGCACCAAACAACAGCCACATGCCAAGAATAGGAGATTCTCATGTAGGAATCAAGGAAAGAACTGCAGGTTAGAAATAATACCCACGCATGGGCTGAGCAAAACACCACGCATAACCAGAAAGAACAATATTCCAATGGCTCAGCCAAATAAAATAAAATAAAATAAAATTTGCCACGCATTGGTGGAAAGCAAAACACCAAAGAAGATCTCTACGCACAGCCAAAAGAAAATAATAAATTTTGTAGAGAAGAACATTTTTTCCCAGCTAAATAAAGATTAAATATTTTCTATTTCCACCACAAGAAATCATGCATTCTTAGGAGGATTCACGCATTGACCAGAAGATCACACCGAAGAAGTAAATATCAAATTGTAGGATTATTAGAATCGGGTGATTTTCACATACCAAGGAGAAATTTGATTCCAGCAAATTTAATAAAAAAATCGGGATATTAAAATCGGGTGATTTTTATTAAAAATAAAAATAAATAATCGTCACCAGAATCTAAAATTGTAGTCTGATCAAGTTATTGTTATTATTATTATTATTATTTTAAAATAATAATAATAATATTAAAACGGAACATATTTTTCTTGCATTGACGGAGGTTTCAGAGACTGAGACCCGACCCTGCTTGCGTTGTTTTGTGTGCCTGAGTCATTCTTCTGTGAAATTCATAATGGCCGAAAAATCTAACAAATCTGGAGGGAGATCGAGGAAGCCAATGGAGAAATCAAACAAATCCACCTTGAAGTATGAATTTGAAGGAATTATCCCTCCAAGTTCTATTAAGTCAGCATATGACAACATCACTGATACAAATCTGGGTCACATCAATGTGCAACAATTTTGCGAGCGGGTGAAAAATGAAGGCAAAACCATTTTCTCAGATAGACTTTACCATAGTGGTCTACCCCAAGCAGCAACATTTCCTGTCTCGGTGCAGTGTCTGGAATTGGTTATTGCTTGCGTGGAGCATTATGATCCTGAGAGATGAGGAATTTTTAAAGATAATTGTGAGCCTTTCCTCTTAATCACACTAGAGCACATTGAGGAATTGCTTGGCATACCCGACTTTCCCGAGAATGCGGGATATCACTTGCTAGTCAGCATAATAATTCTGGGATGAAGAACCCCTGAGATGGAGCAAGATGGTTAACAACAACTGGTTAGTAACCAAGAGACCTCGAATTGATAGGCTTCCCAAAGAACTGTACCGCATTGAGTTCGTGGAAGAAATCGGGGACATGATTACTCTCCTAAGTCGAGTTTTCGGTCTACCTTCTGCTAGGATTTTCCACCCATGGATATATCATGTTTATCTGTATCATCCTAGCCAAGAAAGAGTTTGTGGATTGGGTGCACCATCATTAGTAACACCCTTCACAAACAATTGATAGAAGTTAAGATGACTGGATGCTTCTACATGACATCGTATCTGACTTATGTGGTAGCAAGAAGAAATCTATTTTCAGGACTTGAAACGAGAGGATTCATGGGGCCGTCAAACAGTGTTTTTCATTATTACCCTCAACTCAGTTTCAAAAATAGTTCTCACCATTTTAGAAGGGTCAACGATGCATTCACCTTCCGCGTGATTCAGAACCTGGATTGGAATACTGAGGAAAGGTTTTCTAAAGAAGCCATGGGTGTCATTTCCCAATGGGGAACCTGGTTTATTCAATTTTCATCTTTTTCCTACATTCGCGTGAGTGGCTTTACTAGTACCCCATGGAAACTTCCTAAGTACATCAGTGATAGATGGGCATTAATGGAGATGGCGCGACAATTATTCCAAGTTCACTGCCTTCTTAGTGACAAGCACCATTCAGGAATTCATTTCCCAGTTCAAATCGGGGAATACCAATGTCCAAATATTTTCAGTGCACAACTCATGGAAAAAGAGTTCACTCTCATAACCATCCATCCATATGTGAAGAGAGCCCAGTTTGATATCAATGGGTATATGCAAAATATTATGGGAGCAAAGTATCAACATAATCCTACCATGGAAGATTTCTGGGCTGCTTGTTTGGATGAACATGAGGTAAGAAGATGGGAGTAATCTCACCTAACACTTGCTCAGATTAGGCCTTCCGCATCAAGAGCCCTCCCGATTCATTCATAAATGATGATGAGGATGTTATTGATCCCTCATATGATGCAGTTGCTTTTACCCCATTGCCTCGAATCGACTAGACCAAAAGAGATGAATTTTCTCTTGATAGCAAGAATCAACCAATTATTGAAAGAAGCATATCTTGGTATGACAGAGAACTTGCCAAATTGCAATCAATTCCAGATCATGTTTCAGGATCACAAAAAATTCCAATACGAGGGGGCCTCCATTCGACCAAAGTCTCTTCTTGATCGACCTCTGTACCATCCAATCATACACAACAAGTAAGAAAGGAGTGATTGCCAAAATCCACTTCGCCAAGTAACGTGTCACGAGGAGAAAGATCTAAAGATCCCAACCCTGAAGAAGGAAGAGAGCGTGTGTCTGGATTTTCTACTTCAAGTAGAGATTCTTATACCCGCATTGTTAATAGTACTCAAAAGCTCGTGGCAAATGACCCTCAGCCATGTTTTGCACAAGCATCCACTCAGGTGCAGGTAATTCAAATATCAAACACTTCGGAGCATGTAGTTCATGAAGGGATTTCCCAAAATCTCCCGAATAATCAGGAAGTGGATATTGAGGTTGTGTCTCCTCAAATCGAGGTCATAGATAGGATTCAAGAAGGATCTCATGATGTCAGAAATAATGAGAATATTGATTCGAGCTCTAGGATTTTATATGCAGAAATAGTGCATGATACTCCTTCCTGGGTTGATTCTGAGGTTAAGAAAAGGAAGAGAGTTGTCAAGCCAATTGACATTGATTTTGATGCCCTTTTCAAACTTTCGAATGAGGCCATTCCTAAGAAGCCTAAGGCCCTTTCTCGAATAATGGTGGATAATGATGGAAACAAATTCACAGATCTTGCCATTCCACAAGTTGATAAAGAGCATGATGCTATGACACCTGCCGACTATGAAGTTTCCAGACTTGGACTTGGAAGATCTACATTAGAAAGTGACATGGTGATGGCTCGAGATTCAATTGATATCATGCTAAAGAGACTTGAGAAATATAAGTCTCAAAACTCTCAGCTCAAGGCCGAAAAGAATCAATTGGTGGAATATATTCAACACTTAATAAACCCCATATCATCCACTTTCCCTGTACCTAATGCAGTTGCTGCCCCAGATGAAGAGACTCTCAGTTTTTCAAAAGAAATAAACACATTAGGCCATGTCACTAAAACTTGGCTTTTAAAGATTCTCATTTTAGGTCAGGGGACGATCAAGACCATGGTTAAACTTCATGAAGATGTCAATGCATATCTTGATCCAATTCTTTCTTTCAAAGAAACTTTTGTTTCTACTATATCAAATTTGGATGAGATATTTCCCAGTTTACAAGAGATGACAAGTATGGAATCTTCAGTTTTATCTATTGAAGGAATTCTCAACTTTGAGAGAGGAGAAGAAAATACTTTTGTGTGTAAGCTTTGTTTCTGGAAGAAACTTTGTGTTCTTTTGTGAAAAAACATTTTGGAGTTAATGAAATATGAACTCTGTGTCTCATTCATTGTCTCTTGTAACATTTGATGTTCTTATGTTCATTAGATGTTAGGTGTTTGAATCTTGCATGTAATTATTATCTTTGATCTTATTGTCAACGTTATTAATTTGTTGTTCTAGTCCACAATGATCAAGCTCTGATTATCTACTTGCTCATGTGTGTTCCCTTTTACACGTTCTTGTTTGACTAACTCAAACTCCCTTTTATTTGTGTTAGTTATTCATCTTTCTTCCCCATGCAATATTAGGCTCTATTTTACCTAACTCTTGCATGTTCCTCCCATTCATTCCATTTCACTCCTTTCCTTCATTCCATTCCATCTCCCTCATTCAATTTTCTTTTCGTTGATGTTCCAAAACACCCCCCGCATACAATTTTGAATGTATAGATGTAAATATAGTTTTGGTTTTCAATAAAGGCAACCTCACCTTCATTGAGGAGGGACTTCGTTCCCACACTGTTGCATGTCATTTGCATGCGTGCAAATCCATATGCTAACAGACCTCTAATATGTGCTGAAGAAATTCATAGGGATGTTCTTTCCACTTGTTCTCCATTTTTATCTTGATTACATTTTGGATTTTTAAACATACTTAGTATGGCTACAATCCTTTTCCAAGATCATAATTAGAGCCTGCATCTACCACATATAGATACCAAGATAAATTAAAAAATATACATCATCATCATGGATAAAATGATACGTACAAATGATTATGAATTCATTCATACAAATTCAACATCACTATATAAGATCAAAAACATCATTATATATAAACTATCTCATCAAATTATCACAACATATAGGCCTCTATGAGCCTGTCAATATAAATCAACAACATCCAACATATATAAAATGTCTCATCTCACAACATATATCAAATGGGATTCTATGAGCTTGTCTATATAAGATCAACAACATCATCATATATAAAATATTAAATATCTCATAAGTATCTCATACATGTAAAGGGCTTCCATAAGCCTACAATGTCACATCGTAAACTCTACACCTCCAAGAAAGGTACTATCACTAGATCCTCTTAGAGCAAGAGTGCCACCCTCCATACCACCTCCGACTCTT